>JAWWEX010000017.1:21031019-21043634 GCA_035583215.1 Arremon brunneinucha | reverse complement strand
TGGATGATGGATGGATGATGGATGGATGGATGGATGGATGGATGGATGGATGGATGGATGGATGATGGATGGATGGACAAGGCTACCCTGACTGGCTGATCTGAATAAGAGATTTATTTTGCAGGAGTTGTGCACACAGTGGTAGCTCCCCAAACAAGCTGCTGGCTTGGTACAAAGCATGGCATGACCAAAATGTTACCACACCACGCAGAGCTTCACCCAAAAATGGGGTACAAAGGGCTGGTGGTCTGAAGAGGTAGGAATAATGCAGGAAAATAATGCAGGTGGGGAAAATGCAGGAGAATAATGCAGGTGGGAATAATTCTCTCTGCAGGCTCTGGAAGGAGGCTGGTAACAGCAGTACAGGTGGGTTGAAACCCAAAGGGAGGAGCAAGCTGTTCCCTGGTGCCATTCAGTTTAGAAAAGCAGCCAGGCTGTATCTGGCAGAGTGACAAAACTCCTTGTTTCATGACTCATTTCAGGAGAACAGCTTTGGTAAGCAATAATTTTGCACTTCTGTGATTTCAGAGGGTGTAAACTAAAAAAAAACCAAAACAAACCAAAACAAAAATACCTCACAATAAAACACACAAAAAAAAGAACAACCCAAAACCAAACCAAACACAAAAAACCCCATGAGGGAACAGAGGCCAGAGGGCTGAGGGCTTAGCTGTGTGCTCTGAGCCAGGAGTGGGGCACTGCTGCCCCTGTGCCTCGGGGCAGGCAGAAATGGAAATGCCTGAGCAAACCCAGGCTGGCTGCACACCAGGCTGGCTGTTGTCAGAGCAGGTGGCTGGGAATGCAGGGCAGGAATTGGGGCTGAGGGTGTCTCCTCCCCCTCACCTGCTCTGTGAGTCAGCCCGGTGAGCTCATCCTGAGAAGCAGGATGGAAATGGGTGGAAATGCCACAGCTGCCCCTGGAGATGCTGACCCACACCTCTGATGCTGCCTTGGGAGTGGGAGCCTGAGTTTCACAGTGCTCAGCAGTGCACTGAGCTGGGGGGAGCCTTGTGTGGGGTGCCAGGGTGGAGGAGTGGAAAATTTCCATATTTCCAGCCTTCCCTTTCCTGCTCCTTCAGGCACAACCAAGGCAGCCAGCATGCCTGTGCAGCACTGGCAATCTCGTTTTATCCCCCTGGAGGGCTCTGAGTGAAGCCATAAGAGCTCCACAGAGGGGATCTCACGGGCTTTCAGCATCTCTGCAGCAGCACAATGGGCACACACTGCACATATTTTCCTCACACCTCTTTTGGGAACATCCCCAGTTTCACCACCTCACTTTTTGGTGCCATGACAAGCATCCACAGGGATCACTGACACCAAAAGAATGAGAGACTGCCATGGAAAGCCCTGGCACTCTAATTTGTTTTCAAAGAAAGATTGGTTTCTTTCCACTTCCATCTTGAAAGCAAAAATTTTGAAGCCCAGAGGAGCACCACTAGCCCACCCACCTGGTTTTTGCTCTTCACTGCTCCCTCCATACACTGCTTTTCCTTCTCTGCTGTCTCTGAGCATGAAGAGGAGCTTTGGAAAGGGTAGCTGAGGCTGCAGCCTGGGCTGCTGCTGCCCTCTCCTGGGTCCAAGGTGGCCAAGAAACCAAGAGATGATTTTTTTAAAGAGATCCCTGCAAGCCTGGGTTCATGTCACCCTTGGCAGATGCTCTTTCATCCTTGCAGGGAGCAGCACTGGAGGGTGCCAGGCCCAGGGTTGGCACAGGGCTGGCCTGGCTGTGCCATTTGATTTGTTATCAGATCCCTCCAGGAATCCCAGCAGAATTTAAGGCAGGACAATGGATGATCAGCTGGGAGTGCAGGGGTGCAGCAGTGCTGACCCAGTGCTGTGGGAGCTCAGGTTTCTCACCTCATCTGCTGCCTGTTCTGTCCAGGGTGGTTTTATTTGTATTAAACTAAAAAGCCTTCTAAATCAGAGGCTGAGGTTGATTCCTTGTGCTGCAGACAAGGTCCCAGCTCTGCCCCTCACCTTGGCTCCACTCCCACCTGTAATTAAACCTCATCTTGCACCTTTTGCTCTGTCTTAGCCAGGCTGACCCTGCCCAGGACCCTCCTGGCCAGAGGGAGGCACCAGCCAGGTGAGCACCCAGCCCTTCAATGCAGGGTGGGGGGGATCTCCTGCACCCTCCTTCCAAAATCTGAGCCTCTGGGGTCCTGCTGGTTGCCTCTCTAGAACATGGCCAAGAAATCATAGAAAGCTGTAATGATTTGGGCTGGAAGAGACCTTAAAGACCATCTAATTCCACCCTCCTGACATGGGCAGGGACACCTCCCTTTAGGTGGGATGCCTGCCTCAGGATTGCAGGTTCCTCAGGCTCTCCAGACTGAAAATCCTGTGTTGGTGACCCATGGCTGGGAGTAGTCCATGGGCACCTACAGAACGCAGGAATAACAGACAGTTACTGCCACAGTTAATGATAAGAGGATGATAATAGGAGCCTCTCCTGCAGCTCTGAGAGCCTTTAATTCAGCAATTGGCTCATGGTTTCAGGAGCTACTTAAAGGCTTACTGCAGTGTGAGTGCCTTGTGAGAGGCTGGGAGCTCAGCCTTGGAGGGCTCTGAGGTTCTGGGGTGTTGGTGGAGCCCCAGCTCCCTGCTCAGTGGAGCTCAGGAGGAGCTGTGTGGCCGTGTTCACAGAGGTTCTTGGATGAGGGAAGAGACGAGGATCTGGCTCCATGTTTCAGAGGGCTTGATTTATTATTTTATGATATATATTACCTTAAAACTATACTAAAAGAATAGAAGAAAAGGTTTCATCAGAAGGCTAGCTAAGAATGGAATAGCAAAGGATGATAACAAAGGTTTGTGGCTCGGCTCTCTGTCTGAGCCAGCTGACTGTGATTGGCCATTAATTACAAACATCTAAGATGGGCTAATCAAAGTTCTACCTGTTGCATTCCACAGCAGCAGCAAATCATTGTCTACATTTTGTTCCTGAGGCTTCTCAGGAGGAAAAATCCTAAGGAAAGGATTTTTCATGAAAGATGTCTGCGACAGAGGTGGGCTCAGTGGTCTCCCTGTTCCTGCAGCCTGCCAGGAGTGAGAGGCTTGGGGTCACCAACACAGACCCACATCTCCCAGGAAAGCCAGCACAAAGCAGAGAGGACCCTTGGAAAATAAGCTGTGGCTGAAGCCCTCCCTGCCACAGGGTATGAGCCACATCTGGACACCAAAACCTCTGCAGATGTGATGCCACCAAACCCCGTGGTGGCCAGGAGCAGCAGCTGGATATTCACGAGGTGGTGTCAGACCAGTGTGAAGGGAGCTGGGTGTCCTGCACACCCCCAGGTGCGAGTTCCTCACTATTTCTCACTCACCAGCCCAGATCTTGCTTGCCTGATCTTTTTGGTGGTTGTTTTGCTTTGTTTTGGTGTGCTTGTTTTTGGGGTTTTTTTCCCCTCTGGGGTTGACTCATATTGAAGTTGGCACCACACATGGAGCCGCTGGTGTTGCTCCAGGTGTTTAGGAGCCAAATCAAGAGCCAAATCACCCACTTATTGAAAACATGGAGTGTTTGAGGAGCTGGGCAGGAGAGGAGCTGCTGTGATGTGACCTGCCTCCCTGGCAGAGCCAGCTGCCCAGCACAGCACGAGGCCACCACCATGGGCACAGGGACGTGGGCCAGGGGGCAGCTGTGCCTCCCTGCCCCTGGTGGGCCCTGCAGCACCTCCAGCCTCAGTTCTGGCCCTGTCAGCCCTGCCAGGAGAACGAGCTGCGTGGGCAGTAATTCTTCCCCAAAATGCTCTTGCAGGCAGCAATGGAAAACTCTGTCATGGGCTATTAAATATGAAGCCCCTGAGCCACAAATCCTGCCCCAGTCGGAAGTGCCAGACTATTTATACACTCCCATGGAAGAGCCAGAGCAGACCCTTGGCTGTCTCTGTTGCTTTTTGAACATTTTCCAGTCCTGCTATATGCTTCCAAGACAGGGAGAGCAGAAATGTGCTCCATGAATTATGGATGTGTAAAGGTTTGTAATGATCCTCTCCCTTTTACAGGCTCCTCTTTTCCAAATGATTTTTAACCTGTGCCTCTTGGACCATCTGCTAACTCCAAACTCTCATTCCAGGGAGGGGGGAACTTGGGGCACATTAGAGAGACCATGAAAAGAAGAAAATAGGAAAAAACCACATTTTTTGTTTGGTTTCTACTTTTTGTTTTTTCCGGTTTTTTTTGTTTTTCTTTAACCATTCAATACCAGCTGTCATTTTATTGTTTGCTTACCCAGTGTCACAGATTGTTGATGGGCTCTTTACCACAACGACCACACAGAGGTGGCAGCTGTGAGCTGGAGGATTGGACACCAACACCAAGGTTTTTCCCAGCCTGGATAGATGAATCCTCCCCGGAATGGTTCCTCATTGTTCACCATCCTCTCTGCTTGCTCCTCCTCATCCTCCCTGTGGCTGGGAGGAGTGGGAGGAAGGCAGGAGGCAAATGGGAATATGGGAGGAGGGGACCAAGGTGGTGAGTCCTGGGAATGGAGCAGTGACAGCCTGAGCCATTCCTGGTGCTGGGGGCACAGTGGTGGCAGCTGCAGCAGTGCTCCCATCGCGTGGCATGTTGGAGCATGTCCTAAGAGGGCACATCCCTGTGCCTGGAAGCAGCATCTGATGGGGCAGGAGGTGAGAAGGGAGCACACAGGCTTCCCCACCTGCATCCCCTCCATCTCCTGGCAAAAGCTGGTCCAGCCCCTGCTCTGCTGGGAGCTCCTGCCCCCATCCCTGGGAGGCTGCAGGCAGGACACTGAGCAGCTCTGGCTTGTCCTTCAGCCTCAGGGTGAGGATGAGTGGGACCAGGCACCCAGGGCAGCTCCAGCCCCTCTGCATGGAGCGTGAGGACAGGGAGGGGTGACACACAGCAGGATCAAATTCTTGGTGTCCTAGGTAATAAAAGCCAGTGAGGTATCAAACCCTTTGTGGCCTGAACCCTTTTGTGTCACACTGACAAACTGGAGCAGAAAAACCCCTCTTGCCAACCTCTCCCTGCTGTTAGAGCAGCATCAGAGACACCCTTGGGGTCCCAGCCCTGCCCACGGCAAGATTTGCAGGGCCAGGGTCAGGGTTGTGCTGTGCCAAGATGCCTGATGAAGGCTTTGGAAGGCTTTGCTCTATCTGCTCATCCTCATCCTCACCCTCCATAATTGGCCCCAGCTCTCTGCCCCGGGCCATCTGCCCGCCGGCCGCGCTGCCGGTGCCCCCAGTTCCCCTGGCCCCAGCCTGAGCCCCAGCACTCAGCCTGCTGAAATCCCCGCTGGGCTGGGATTACCAGGCACTGTCTGGAGCCCAGATCACCTGGCTTTGCACCCTTGGGCAGAGGACAGAACTTTGTGGAAAATAAAGATGGGATGGGTTGGGAGTGTAAGATGTCTCCTGAGGCTAAACAGCTGATTTAGCTCCTTGAAGGCTCCATGCCAGAGGAATTGGTTTTGCTGGATGTTTTAGAGCCTGTTTTGCCCTGCCTGGGCTGGGAGACAGCCACGCTTCCCCATGCAGCTTAATACTTCAGGCATGATGGAAGAGCAGCTTAAGGAGCCATTAGAAAGGTGGCTGGCAGCCAGCAGGGGATGCAGGGGAGCTGCGGTGGGGGTGTAAAAACCATCATGGCACACATGCAGCTTTCATCTCTGCACTGCCACATCCAGGGAGGGGGTTTGGCTGGGCTCTGAAAATAAGCTGGAAGAGGAAACGTGTCAGGGCAGCTCCAGCAGCATCACACCAGCCCCCCGCACATGGAGGATGGGCTGGGAGCCCCTGGACACCCTGGCTCAGCCCAGCTAGAATTGAGGCCAATGGGAGTCCTGGGGTGTTTGAGTTTTTCTGCAGCCCGTCAGGAGAAACACAGACCCTCCAGCTGAATAAAGTGCTCACAGAACAGCCCCTGCCCTCCACCCACCTCCTTCATCTTTTTGCAAACCCTGAATTTTTCCTAGCCTAGTAATGGGGACAATGGGGGACCCCTGCCAGTAGCTTGTGGAGGGGCTGTCCTGACAGGTCCCCACCAGCTTTAGCCCTGCTTCATGACAGGTACTCGGGTTTCCAGGGCAGTGGAGGACTCACAGAGAACCCCTGGGAAGAGGAAATATTAAATTGCACCGACTGGGCAGAAGCCACCCCCATTCCAAATGGATCCCCTCATGGGATGTGGCTTTGTGAGAGCCACAGCACCATCCACAGCCAGGAACAACAAATCCATAACTGGGGAGAGGGCAGGGGGGCTGTGGAGAGAGCAGCCCTGGTGCCTTGGTCCCAGCTCCAGACACACCATGCTGCAGGCCCCAAGTGCTGGGCTGGAACCTGGACCACTGCAGACCCCACAAGCACATCCAGGGCTCCTCCAGCCCAGGCAGCATCCCAGACACAGGCAAAGCAGGAGCCCAGGCAGTCAGGGAGGAACAGGAAGCAAGATCCTTTATTGTACACAGTACAGAATGTAATGCAGCTTTGCAGGAGATACATAGCCCTGCTTGAATAAAGATATTTCAAATCAGTCCTCAGATTAACTCCTTCTGCACTGCAGACCTGCCACACCGAGCAAATGGTTAAAAACCTGTCCCCCAAGGTGGGGTTCCCCAAACCAAATGCTCCCCAGGGGTACAGGCCACTGCAGCCACCATGGGGAGAGCAACCAAGTTATTGTAGAGTTAATCTTCATACTTCCCAAAAAAAAAAAAAAAAAAAAAATAATCAGACGAAAAAAAAACCAACCAAAAAAAAAAAAAAAACCAAAACCAAACAAAAATTCCAACCAAAGCTAACTAAAGAAGAGAAAAAATTCCTATACAGCATTTACAACAAAACATGTAGCCTGGTGCAGGGGAGGCAGGTATGGATATATGAGTGGTGGAGGAGTGTTAAGAGGTGCAGCGAGGGGTGGGGGGAGCTGGAGAGAGGTGGGGTACTGAGGAAGGGGGGTGGGGGACCCCCCATCCCTGCCCACCTCAGCCTTGCAGCCCAGCTCCGAGGCCATGCCGAGCAGGGGGAGTGTAGCTGGGCCAGTATTGGGATTCAGGCCTGGCTCCCCTGGGAAAGAGGACTGGAGCAGTGAAATGGAGTGGACCAGATCCTTCGGCAGCCATCCCAGGAAGCCACGGGCATCGAGGGCTCCCCCTGCCACCAGGAAAGCCACTGGGGTGTCCCCAGGGGCTCCAGGGACAGCAGCCGAGCTGCAAAAAATAGCTCTGCCTTAAAATACAAAAAATCTACAAAAATCAGTTTAGAAACCTTTAGTATTTTCCTAAAACATCCCGAAAACAAAAAAAAAAAAAAAAAACAACCGAAGAGGAAGTTAGTGTCAGGGTCTCCTCCCCCAAAATGCAACCCATGGCCCATAGCCAGAGCTGGGGAGGATGGAGGGCACGGAGAGGATGCAGGAGGTTCTATGGGAACAACAGGAGGTTATATGGGGAGGGGGCTCAGGAAGAAGGCAGAAGGCTCCTCGGGGTTGGGGTAGGATGCTGCGCACATCAGCCCCGGGGCGCTGGCCCGGGCGGCCCCCCCGCATCCCTCCTCTCTCTCTGTGCAAATCAAAGCCCTTTCCACCACACAAGGCAGCTACGCGGATTGTGCTCGATGCAAAGCAGATTGTCGCGACAATTGGCTCGGCAGCCACGCAGCCCAGCCCTGGGGCACGGCCAGAGCCAGGGCCTGGGCAAGAGACCGCGCCTTCAGGCTCCCGGCGCCCCAAGACATCGCACTGATGCACGGCAGGAGGTGCCAGCCACGGGCAGTCCTGTGCACTAGCCCTTGGAAAGGAAGGGTGGGAATTCGGCGGCGACACACGTGGGGCGTTTTAAATTCCTCAAATTTGCGTGTGCACCCATGCTGTTTTGTCGTTGGGGTTTGGTTTTGTGGTTTGGTTTGGTTTTTTTTCCCCCTCTTATGGACAGCCAAAAATATTCTTTAGAAAACCGCGTTTGCCCCAGGTGCATGCGCTAGTGCCAATGGCTCTGCCAGCCGGCCGAGTCAGTAGGCGAAGCCCTCCGCGTAGGGAAGGCTGCCACAGGGATCCATCTCCAGGAGGAAGGCAGGGCTGTCCTCAAAGTGTGTCAGGGGCACCGTCTCCTCCTCTGGCACTGGGCAGTCCGGCTCTGTCTTCAGGAAAGGGCGCTGGTTGTCGGGATAGGCCATGGAGAAGAGGGCGTCGGGGTCACAGACGAATTTATAGACGTACCGCTCGCCGGCAACCTGCAGGGAGGACAAGGGGGTGAGGGGTGCCCTGAACATTTCCCTGCCCTAGGGGAGCAGCACACACCTCACATCAGACCTAATCCCTGTGCTGCTGCACCCTGGGACAGCAGGGGACGGTCACACCCTGCTGTGGCCTCACCTTCTGCATGATGCCCTTCTCGTAGTAGTAGCGCAGGGAGCGGCTGAGCTTGTCATAGTTCATGGCTGGTCGGTTCTTCTGGATGCCCCAGCGCCGTGCTACCTACAGGGAGAGAGGGGGCAGCCATCAGGGCTCCAGCCAGGGCTGGGACAGGGATCCTCAGAGGGAATCACAACCGAAATGTGGCTAAAGGCTGGTTTGAGGGGGCTGGGGCAGCTGGAGCGAAGGTGTCACTGTGGTCTGGGAGTGGTTCCTTGCCTGCCATGATAAATGCTCAGGCTGTGACCACACAGCCACCGCCAGATCAGGGGCCAAATCAAAAGTCATTTCATTAGGCAGAGCCTGCCAAAAAAGCTGCTTCAAAATACCACAATTTCCATGCATGGCGCAAGAGACATTATGGGTAATTACCCACAATGCGCAGCTCGGGGCTGCCTACAGCTGCTCTCAATTACTCCCCACACCGCTCCTTCCTCTGTGTCACCCTCCCGTGGAGCCGTGTGCTTCCAGCACGGAGCTGCTCCTGGAAACCCAGGGCAAAGGATGGGAGCAGCTTGGGAAGGAGGGCAGAGCAGCAGAACTCAGCAAGGCACAGCACAGAGGCAATAGCACCACAGCTGGTGACCACTGCCAGCTTTGGGAGCCAGCACGTGCCACACCAACAAGCAGTGGAAGGTACTAAAGGAAGGATCTACAAGCACTCCTCAGCTCCAGGGCAGGACTCTCATACCTCCTCAGGCTCGATCAGCTTGAACTCCATGCCCCGGCCGGTCCAGGCGATGAAGTGGGCGTTGGCAGGGTCGTCCAGGAGGGTGACCAGGAACTGCCAGAGCTGCAGGGAGCCACGCCGCTGGTAGGGAGGGCCCTCACGGTACAGGGTGGGCTCCTGCTTCACTTTACCTGCTCGCACAAAGAGACACCTGGTGAAACAGCCTGGCTCTGCCCCTCTCCCAGGCTGTGCCACCAGCAGGAGTCATGTACAACAACATGGGTCATCCCTGTGCTGAGACACCTGAGCAGCATCAGGCCGCGGGGTGGGAGAGGTGCTGGGGATGGTGCTGCAGGCAGGGAGGTGTCAGTGACAGAGATGGAGCATGGCAGTGATGCCAAGCCGCCACGTGGGATGATGCTCAGCAGCTCTCAGAGCACCGTGCCAACACTGCTTGGCTTTACAAGCCAGGCACTGCAGATCCCAGCGCCCCCACATCTTCCTCCATGAGCCCCAGTTCCCCTGCAGGCTCCTCTGGGGCCAGACTTACCTTCCAGCCTCTCGGGTACCACGCACGTGTCATCAAAATACAATCGTGTGTCCTTTTCATATGAAAATCCTGTGGGGAAAAGACCCTTCGTGAGCATAGGGCCCCTCCACTACCCTGGCTGGACCCCAGAAAACCCTGCCTTGGCTGAATCCAGCTCAGGACCCCATCCACAGCTCGGGGAGCAGACCCATTCCCAGTTCCTTCAGTGGCTGAGTGCTGTGCAGCACTGCCCCCCTCACTGCTCCCAAACCCTATTGGCAGCTCTGCATTATCCCAGATTCCATGGCACTGCTGTGCCCTCACAGGGGCTCTCATGGGTGTTTTCTGGGTGCCCAGGGGTGCTGCCTGCCACAAGGGAGGGATGGGGTCACAACAGGGGACAGTGGGGGAGTCACTCACCGTCATGGCTGTTGGGGAAGACATTCCCCCGTAGGTACGAGGACTGGCAGTTAGGCACTTCTGAGGGGAAAATGAAATTACATTAGGGCTGTGAACCCTGTGGGTGCCACCATGGGTTTGGCAGCATGTTCTTTACCCCAAACATGTCCTGCAGTGAAGTCTGGGAACCTTCCCCCCTCCCCACTACATGCACCCTCAACACTGGGGAAAAGAAACCCAGTATGATTTGGGGTGGCACTGGAACTTAGACTGGAGCAGCTCGAGTTTTCACAGGCCCCACAATGAAGGGAGGCACTGCTGCACCTCCCCTACCATTTGCTTGGCTGTGCCACCCTCCATCCCGAGGTTGGGGTATTTTTAGGTCCTAAGGCGATTAGAGGATTTTTCCGTGATGCTGCTAGGGTCCAGCAGCCAGCAATCACAGCTGGCCCTAGGCCAGAGCCATGGGGGGACCCACCAGGCCCTGTGGGGCACCCCAGCCTGGGGCTACAGCCCTGACCACACCACTGGCATCAGGTGAACTCCTGTTGTTATGCCCTGGCTTTGGGAAAGGAGGAAAGAAAGGCAAAGCAGTATCCCAGCACCCCAGGAGCTCCAGGGTCACACAGCACCCACTCCCTGAGGCTCAACCCTACCTCTGATGCCACTGAAGCCCCCCCTGGCTGTCCCCTGGCCCACACCCACCTGAGTCAATGCAGTAGTCCCGGGGCTCCTGCTTGATGCCCATGGGGGGCTGGAAGCTGTGCCCAGGAGGACCGGGCAGGCCAGGGCCGCCGTGCTCGTAGAGAGGGTCGTGGTACTCCTGCTTGAATCCCTGAGGGGGGCGGGGGGCAGCAGGGCCCAGGGGCTCCGACAGCTGCCGGTGGTAGAGGGGGCGGCCGTCCCCAGGGACCCCGGCCTGCGGTGGGAAGGGGTGGCAGGGCTCCGACAGCTGCCTCTGAAACCTGGGGACAAGGACGTGCCATTACTGAGGAGTGGGGGGCAGCTCCCACCCCAAACCAGAGCTGCTGACAGCTGGGGTGGCTCCTCGGAAGCACAGCCACCACGGGGTGCTGAGAACCCTGTGCCCCTCTGAGCTCTGAGAACCCCAAGATGGAACAGCAGGTTAACACAGTAAAGCACTCTGGCCTTCTGGAAAGGAACGAGAAAAGGACCAAGAAACCACCCCCCAGTGCTGATATCTCTGTGAAGCAGTAAAATCAGTGCCCAGCGAGGGGGGCAGGGGCCAGGGATGCTGAGCAGGGGTGGGCGCTTACGCAAAGCCAAATCCACGGCGCAGCCCCAGCCGCTGCTAATCCGCCCGCGCAGCTGGGATTAAACCTTGAACCCGGCAGCAGCGAGCACTATTCTGGGCTCCGTGGTGCTGCCACCACGGCTCTGAGAGGTGGCAAAGGGTGAGGGACCATGCCGAGGGGGTGCTGCCACATCCCCTCGCCCTCCTCCGGCACCTTGAAAGGTGATCTTGGATCTCCGTGCGGCTCCTCTCCGCCGGCCCTGCGCCATTTGCCTTTGTAACCCGAGCCCTCCCAGCTGCCGGGCTGGGATTACTCCATTTCCGAGCCGTGTCCCTCTGCCCTTCCTGAATGAAACCCAAGTCCCGTGCTGGCACCGTGCTTCCCAAGGGGTCGCAGCCAGCCCCCTGCACAGCCTGAAGGTCACACGGAGCTCTGCTGGGCAGGGATGCTTGCCTGCTTGGATGGGCACATTCCCATTGCAAGGACTTCCCTGGCCCCACTGCATGGCCTTTGCCAGGCTGCCACATCTTGTCCCATGCCCACAGGAGCAAACCTAGGGTGAGGGAAGGCACTGGCAGAGCCTCCAGGGATGTGGGAGTGACGGAGAGTGAAGCCACAGCCTGGAGAGAATGAGGGAACAGGGGTCTGCCACCACAGCCCACAAAATCATGGTGGATATCATGGGGAGCTCTGGGCCACCCCCAGCCCGGGGTGCACACGGGCAGGACAGAGATAGGCACAGCTCCACAGCCCACAAAATCATGGTGATGCCATGGACCAGCCCCAGCCCAGAGTGCACACGGGCAGGACAGAGACGGGCACAGCTCCACAGCCCATCGGGGCTCGAGAGGCAGAGCTGCAGTGGGTGGGAATGAGGAGAACAGAGCCCTGACCCAGGACCAGCACCTGCTGGAACTGAGGAGGATGCAGGAGTCAGACTCTGCCTCCCCTGCCCTTCCCAAGAGGCAGGCAAAGGCTCTGCCCAATGCTCAGGGACTGGAAGAGCAGGAGAAAGGGAAATGCTTGTGCCTCTGTCCCCATGCTGTGGTTGCAGTTGATGGGACAAATGTTGTCGGCTGTGGTCCCATGTGGCAAAACTTGCCACTTCCTACCGGGATCTTGTGCCTTTCTCCCCCACACTTTGGGACCACTCACCCACCCCAGGAGTGCCCACAAATGCCCAGAGCACCCCTGTGGCCGCCGGGGGCTGCCTTACCTGTGCTCTGCGGGGAACTGGTTCTCAGACATCATCTTTGGCATGTGGATGGGCGGGTGCGGCGGCCTGGGCACGGCGAAGGGCGGCTGCTGCCGCTGCTCCTGCAGCGCCTGCGGGCCCGGGGCGGCCCCGTGAGCGGCGCCCGGCCCGGCGGGGCCCGGCGGGG
>JAWWEX010000017.1:20912135-20950372 GCA_035583215.1 Arremon brunneinucha | reverse complement strand
TTCTGCAGAGAAGGAGCAAGTCCTGCCTTGGGACAGGGCTGGAGCCTGAGGTTCAGCTCAGTGTGAACTTTCTCCCTCCTGATGATGTGTGTTGCCCTGGGTGAGTGTGGGCATGTGAATGGTTTTCAGTGACCCTCTCCTGCCTGCTCACCCTGGGTGAAATCTTGTGTGTGTTATCTACAAAGTTATGGACATTTCTTTTTTTTTTACTTTCCCTCTTCTCCTCCATCTCTTCCCTTTAGTTACTTCTAGTAGTAACAGTGTGGCTGTCAGTGCCTTGCTGGTGGGTGTATTTTCCTTACCAGACTTCTAATTCTTTCCATTTTTTCCATTTTTTGTCTTTCATCTTTTTCTGTGCATGCCCACACTCTGTTTAAGTCCTAATTTAAAGGTTTGTCGTTTCCTTCTGTGAAAAATTCTTGACATTGTGAGGAGTTTCTACCTGTTGGAGCCCAAATACATTACTGTGTTTTGGGAGAGGCTGTGAAATTGCACTGGTTTTCTTTCCTTTTGAAGAAGGAAGGGAAGCTGTGGGCCTCCAGATGACACAGATCTGGTTTCTTGTCCTCATTTAGATCTTTGCATGTTTGACTTTTTGCTTTCTCAGATTTACTACCTACTCTGCCAGAACTAGTTTGGATAAAGCATAAAAAAAAAACAGATATAAAAAGGGCATAATTTTTATTAGACATGTGCCTGTTGTTAATTCTAGATGTATAATAGTATTAAAGCCTGATCTAAGTTTCTCAGTAGCTTAAATTTGTGAGAGATAAGAGATGGAAACCTTATTTTTCTGTGTTTGCTGTTTCTTGAAGTAAAGAAACAGTATCAGATCTTGAGAAGATGTCTTGTGCTGGCTGAAATTTCAAGTCTAAAATGGGTCACTCTGTAAGAGTTAAATCTCTTGAGACCTGAGAACTGCAGTGCCTGATTGAATGCACTGGATTTCCTTCCTGGCACAAACAGGCAGCAGGGCAGTGGATTGTAATGCCAACAGGTTTCTCTGGAAGTGCTGTCAGGTTGAAAATAAAATATTTATTTTAATTATGAGATTTGGGAAGCACAGAAATGATAAACCTTCTGAACCTGGCAGGGCTTCAGTGGGTACCTCCCATCCTTAGTGCCTGGGTATATTGTGTGGAGTCAGAAGAAAACTGACTTTTTGTCAGTCCAGATGCTGTCAGGTACTGCAGTGAGCACATACCATAATATTTCCTGAGTCCTGGGCTTTTAATCCCCTTGCAGGTTTGCTGCAGTTTTTAGGAATCACACTGCTGAACTTCTCTTTTAAGGATGATCTCAGTCTCTTCAGTGCTTTAACAAGATGTGTTTTCAGCTCTCCTGAGAACCATCTCCAGGGTGGAATTGGCTGATAACGACTCCACAAAGAGCAGAGAAATGAAAAGGAAGGGGCTGATTGTGTGTGCAGCAAACCTGCCCTGAATTCCTGATAGAGGCATCACACTTGTCTGCTGTCAGCTCTGTTTTAAGCTCACAAGATCTGGCTCTGCTCCCAGGGAACAAATAAAAAGTTGCACCTGGGGAGGTTTAGATTGGCTGTTGTGGAAAATATCTGCACTGAGTGGGACTGCTTGGCCGAGCTGCTCTGTCAGAGTCACTCTGCATGTGGTCAGAGCACTGGTTTCAGCCTTTCACTGCTTGCTGCTGCTCACTGACAAATAACTGGGCACCTCCCTGGCATTCCATTGGAGTGACCCTGCTCTGGAGGCTCTGGTGAGCTGATGCTGTGTCAGCTCCTGTGCTTCATGTTCAGCTGGGCTCTCAGTGTCCTTTTGAGCAGCTCTGGGGAAGTCACAGGGTAGGAGTCACCATTCCCATGGAGACCTTTCTCAGTGATCACATGCAGCCACTCAAAATCAAAGCTCCTGTGCCCCTGAGTGCCCAGATTCTGCTTTACCTGATCCTTGAGGATGGAAACCTTTCTCTGAGGAGGGAACTGAGCAAAGGAGATTGGAACCTCTCTCCTCATGAAGACTCTGCTCTGCGAGCTTTGGCTGTTTATTCCCATTGCCCCTGCTCTCCTAGGAGTGATGTATGACGCAATTCCATGTGGCTGCTCGCCAGCTTTTCCAGGGAACCATCAGAGGGATTTTCTTCTTAGAGAGAACCACAAGATAGAAAATCAAAGCTCCTGTGCCCCTGAGTGTCCAGATTCTGCTTTACCTGATCCTTGAGGATGGAAACCTTTCTCTGAGGGGGGAGCTGAGCAAGGAAGTGGAGAATGGAACCTCTCTCCTCATGAAGACCCTTTGCTCTGTGGGCTTTGGCTGTGTATTCCCATTGCCCCTGTTCTCCTTGGAGTGCTGTATGACAATTCCATGTGGCTGCTCACCAGCTTTTCCAGGGAACCATCAGAGGGATTTTCTTCTTAAAGAGAACCACAAGATGGAAAATCAAAGCTCCTGTGCCCCTGAGTGCCCAGATTCTGCTTTACCTGATCCTTGAGGATGGAAACCTTTCTCTGAGGGGGGAGCTGAACAAGGAAGTAGAGAATTGTCCTCATGAACATCCTTTGCTCTGTGAGCTTTGGCTGTTTATTCCCATTGCCCCTGCTCTCCTAGGAGTGCTGTATGTCACAATTCCATGTGGCTGCCCACCACAGGGACTGCTGCCAGCTTTTCCAGGGAAACAGCAGAGGGATTTTGTTCTTAGAGAGAACCACAAGATGGAAAATGAAAGCTCCTGTGCCCCTGAGTGTCCAGATTCTGCTTTACCTGATCCTTGAGGATGGAAACCTTTCTCTGAGGGGGTAACTGAGCAAGGAAATGGAGAATTGTCCTCATGAAGACTCTGCTCTGTGAGCTTTGGCTGTTTATTCCCATTGCCCCTGTTCTCCTTGGAGTGGAGGGCTGTATGACACAATTCCATGTGGCTCCCCTCCAGCTTTTCCAGGGAAACATCAGAGGCATTTTCTTCTTAGGGAGAACCACAAGATGGAGCAAAATGATTCCAGGAGCTCCTGTGTTTGACATCTCCCTCTTTCTGTCTAAAAACATCAACAAGAAGCTACTGGAGACCCACTGTGAAGCTGGAAAAACCTGCCATGGAATGCCAGGACGTGTGGAAAGCAGCAGGGCTGGGTTTCAGTCTGCTGCTGGGTTTGGAGCTTCAGAGAGGGCTGTGCCGAGGTTAAGGGCACTCAGAGCAAACTGAAGATCTCTCCTGGCAATGCATCTCAGCATCTTTGAATGCTGCACTAAAGGAGCTGTTGTAAGACAGAAATCTGTTCTTTCACCTACAGCCTGAACAGAAATTAGCTCAAGTGTGTCTGGCTGTGTTCTGTGTATTACTGAGGTGCTGCAGAGGCCATTGATGAGGAAACACTGCTGGATAAGCAGCTGGGAGTGTCACCTCCTGCCCCATGACCCACTCAGAGCCCTGGGGTTGGTGCTGAGCCCCCAGGAATTGGTTGCCTGTTTGTGGCTGAGCTGTGCCTCAGCTGCTGCTGCCTCCCTGCAGAACATCAGAGCCTACAAACTGATGGTCAGTCCACCAGATGGAGAAAATCTGGTTGTTATTTTATCAGCATGTGGTGTACTGGCCTTCACCAGCTTGAGGTGATGCTGAAGATTGTTTCATGAATTTTAAATTGTATCAGTTTCCTAGAGAAAGTGAGGATTGATGGATCCAAACTTGCTGTGCAGCCATGGCTGTTTTATTGATGCTGATTTTTTTTTTTTTTTTAACTCACATTTTCCAGGCCAGGCAGGAGGTTGGATTGAATTCTCATGTGTCTGTTTCTCCTGTTTTTGTGCTGTTCTGGGTTTTGCTCTGAGGTGCATCAAACCTGGAGAGGTTACGGGAATACAAACTTCAGGCTCTGATGGTATCCAGCAGATAGCACAGAGGTGCTGGAGAAGAGTGTTTCCCAGGCTTTGTGAAATGTTTTTGTCTTCTTTCTCTGGTTTAAATTACTGCCTCTGTGATGACAGAGGACTCAATGATCCTAGAGGTCTTTTCCAACCTAAACAATTCTGTTATTCCAAGGCTAGTTCTAGGAGCCTGAAAAACCCCAAAGTGCCAAATAATTTTGTCTAGAACACTGTGCTGCATTAAGCAATGGTGGTGGGGCCCCTGTGCTAAGCCATGGCCACTCACACACTCCCTGAGATGCTTGGGCTCACAAATCACCTCAATCTTCCTTGTGTTTGTGTTTTTGCAGAGCTGACCCTGAACCCACCAGAAGGGATTGTGGCAGGTGAGGAGCTGAGCAGGGTTTGTGCCCTCTGGAGCTGTGACCTTGTGTTCAGGTAGCCCTGAGCATTGTTCTGTTCTGTTTCACAGGTCCCATGAATGAGGAGAACTTCTTTGAATGGGAAGCCCTGATCATGTGAGTTAAATTCTGTTTGGTGTCTGAAATCAGCTGTGATGCTGTGATGAGCTTCTAGGAGAGCAGGAATTTTAAAAAGTACTGTCAGTTCTGTATGACATCAGCATTGGCCTGCCTTGGGCTGGAAACTCCTCTGATCCAAACAGGGACTTAATTTGGACTTTAAACAGTGACAGAGGCAGCACTGGTGATGTGTACAATTTGTTATGACAACTTCTTGTACAGGTGTCATAATAACAACAATCACAAATTTGTCAAGAATCTTCATTTGGGCTCCCTTGGATATATTTTACATTTACAAACACTGTAAGAAACAAACAGTTGCTTGTAGATCACACATACCTGTTGGAACACTGCCTATCTGCAAGTGCAGGACAAGCTTTGACTGGAATAAAATACACAAATTATTAGTGACAGGAGAAAAAAAATCAATGTCTAAAATTAGTTTACTTTCAATATTTCATTAGTTTACTTACTATTTTTTTTTCTTGAAATATTGAAATGTTCTGATCAGAAGAAGTATTGAAATTTAAGTAAAAATTCTTTTGAGGTTCTTTACACTTCATGAATCAGTTGGTGTTGTCAAGGGTTGGATGCAGTGGTTTTGTGTAGAAAAAGATTCACTCTTCTGTTGGTGAGTAGCTCTGATCCTGACCTGCTGTGGTTTTTTGTGTTGATGAAAACTCCTTTACAAAGCTGTGTTCTCTCTCTTCCACTCCCCAGCTGGTGGGTGTGGTTGTTGGTAGCAAAATTTGCCATGAAAAAAGACAAAATCTTTTTGCCCAGCATCTTACAGGTGGTCTTCTCTCTTTCTTGTACTCCTACTCATGCTGTACCTTCTTTGGGAACTTTGAGTACATGGAATAACCGATGATTTTACAAAATAAAGTTCTAAAATGCTAGAGGGGAGGGAAAAAGATGTTTATCACTCACATCTGACAATTTATGCAAATACTGCACAATTAAAAGATGAAGAAGCTCCAGACCACTGAGTCCACCTTGAAGCTGGTGGTCTGTTGTTGGGATGGATCCTGGCTCTGTATTTCAGGATTCCTTTGGTAAGAATTGGGGATTCCCTTTCCTTCAGCCAGCCCTGGGTTGTCCCAGAGGCCTGGCAGTGGCTGTGACCCTGCTCTCTCTGTGCCTGCTGTGATCTGGGCAGGTTTTCCCTGCAACCACCAGTGCTGACTGGGCAGATTCTCAGCTGGTGTGGGTGGCAGAGTTTTCCTAGCTGGGTGTGCTTGGAATCTGTAGTCTAGGGATGTAAAACAAGATTTCTGTCTCTTGGGCTCAGAGGTGCAACCAGTCCAAAAGCTGAATTCCCTATTCCACACAAAGTGGCTGTGTGGGTGATGCTGCTGCATGGCTCTGAGTTATTTTAGACCTTGCTGAGTGGAGGTTTGATTTACCACTGCTTGTTTTGCTCATTGATGGCAAGAGTTGGCAAATGCCTCTGCTTATGTGCAGTGATTTCTCCTGGGATAAGAGGTTGTGCTTCCTGGTAGCTCAGTGCCCTGAAAAGAAACACTTAGCATGGAAATTGGTTGTTCTGTTGCCTGACATCAGAGATTTTGGCTGCAGGGTCTTGGGCTTTCTGTGAGAGGCATAGTCAGCACATCTGCTTTGTAATGGGCCAGATTTCAGGTCAGACAGCTGTGATTGCTGGCAGTGTGGAAATCCCAGAGGGTTTAATGCACTTCTTGGAACATGGAAGGAAATTCCTGCTCATTGGTGCTTCCTCCTAGCAAAGTGCTGTGCCTGAGTAGAGGTTTCCTGAGGGACTCTCAGAAGTACTTCTGAATTGCCTAGAAAACACCTTTTCTGATGTTTCCTGTCACATCCTTAAAGAACAGAGGAGCTGCTCTGCAGACTTGAAAGCCCTTTAAAGTGCTGAGTGTTGAGCTTCAGGTCTTTGTCAGCGTAAAATGAGAGGCGGAGGTGCTTTAATTTTGGTTTCTGCATTGTGTGTGTGTCATAATAAAGTTATATTTTAAGATCTGCTCCATTTTGAAGGTGTGATACAATAGAAACATGTTTACCCCAAACACATTTGGTTACTTTCATCTCTTAACAAATCTTGTTAGTAGCAATGTTTGCAATGCCTTTGGAAAGTAAGTGACATGACTTGTTTGTATTTGTCTGTGGTGGTCTCCTCCAGTGTTGTGTAATCTCAGATGTGCTGTGTGATATTCAGGGAATGAGGTGTGCAGATGAGGAGTAAAGATGGGAGTAAAGCTGCCTGAAAATTTTTACACAGATGAAGTGCAAATGGTAAGAAACATAATTGTGAAAAGAGCAGAATACTTTCTTTCCTTCACCCAATTTATATAAAGCTAGAGCTTTATATAATGGCACATAACTTTAAAAAAAGAGAGACCTAAGAGAAAAAAGACGTCTCTCATTTATCAGTTCAAAGGTGGGCTGAGTAATGTTACATAGATTGATGTAAGAGCTTGACTTGGAGATAAAACAATGTATTTTTAAATAATGGAAATAATAATTATTTGTATCTCCAGTGTTCTTGTCTGCAGCAGCAATGCTGGAGGAATGTAAAATGCATAAATGTTAAGACCATAATAAAAAAAGGAGAGAGCAGATTTTACACTCCTAAAATGAGTGTGATGGGCACAGAACTGAAAATACCAATGTGAAAAACTTTCTGAAGACCAGAGGTGGGGAGCATTGTTGAAAGCCAGGTCTTTAAAACATCATTTCAGGAGAGTTTGCCTTGTGTTGCTCAATTCCCTGGCGCTGCGTGAGGTCCTCCAGGCTGTGTTGTGTTCCTGGATTTAACATTTCAGGGCCAAGTTTTGCCCTCTCTGGTTGGCATGTACAAGTGTGTGTTGCTATTAAAGTTTATCCCCAAAAGACACAAAAGCATGCAATGGTTAAGAACTTTATTAGCCTAAAGATTGCTTGAAAACTAAACAGCATAAATTGAAGTCAACTTATCACAAAGCTGTTTAGAAAGGTAATTAGATCTATAATTAGGCTTATGACTTTTGTTTCCATTCCCCTTTTGGGCATCTGATGATTGTGGGGTTTGGTGTTTTTCCAGCATCTTTTCACAAATAAGCTGTTTGCAAATGTATGTGAAGCTGTGATTATAGAATTAGAATCACAGAATTGTTAAGGCATCAAATCCAACCATTCCCCAAGCACTGACAAATCCACCACTAAACCATGTCCCCAAGTGCCACATTCACATGGTTGTTGATTGCTTTCAGGGATGATGACTCCACCACTGCCCTGGGCAGCTTGAAGAATCCTTTCAGGGAAGAAATTTTTCCCAATATCCAACCTAAACCTCCCCTGTTGCAACTTGAGGCTGTTTCTTCTTGATTCTGTGCTCTGGGACAGAGCCTGACCCCCTGGCTGCACCCTCCTGTCAGGAGCTGTAGTAGGTCCTCCCTGAGGAGCCTTTTCTCCAAACTAAACTGCTTTCATTAGCTGTCCTCCTCAAGGTACTTCTCTCTCCAATTTGGAAGATACCCACCACTTTTCTCTGCCCCTTGCATGAGTTACAACCAGCTCCTGGAGGGCAGAGCTTCTCATTTTCATGCTTTGTCTCCTTGTCAGCTTTGGAATCACTGCAGAGCAGGGGGTGATGGCAGCAGCTGCCATGCTCTTACCTCCCTGGCCCTGCCAGTGTCCTTTGTGAGCTAAAAGTGATGCTGTCAAGTTCAAATGCTGAGTGTTTTGTAGCTGCAAATGCTGTCTTGGATTAACTTTAATAATTTCTTTGAAGTTGATCCTGGCAGCGCTGAGTGGCTGAAACAAAAGCATTTTTCCTCACATAATACAGGGCCTAAAATGGAGTATGTTGGGTTGAGTGTATTTGACAGAAGAGCCCTTAAGGCTGTGGGTTTGCTCTCAAAACAGGACATAGACACCCACCAGCTTTTCAATGCCTGTATGTACATACTCTCAGAAGTTCAACAATAAGCCTTTAAAATGCAGCTGGAATTAAAATGGTCAGGAAAAAATGCATTCAGTTTACTCTCAGATGTGAATTGAATCCTGACTAAATTTAGGGAAAAGGCCAGAAAGGGAACAAAGTGGTTGAGACAGTTTAGCTTTCATTCTTGCAGAATGTTGGTGCATTTCTCTTACCTTACCTGCCAGTGTCAATATTCATGTTAAAATCACATAGGTTTTGTGATTTAAGCCAAGTTCTTGTGATTTAAGCCAAGTCTTTTGAATCCCCAAGTTTGAGACAGTAAATCTTCCAGTGCTTTAGGATTTGCTGCTCTCCAACTTTAATGTTCTGTCTGGCATGGAGAATGTGGACGGGGAGGAGGAAGCATGAATATATTCCTAACCCTTATTTCCCAGACAGTGGAACCTTTGTTTGAATGGCTTTTTACTAAATACATGAGGTTTCCTTGGCAACAATTTTTAGTGCTGAAGTTTTTTTCGTCATCTTTCCAATCAAGGGAAATCATGTTTGTGTTACAACTTCCAGATGGTTCATCAAGTTTGAATAAATCATGGCTAATGATTTATTGCTTGTTTTTTGCTCACAAATAACTTGGTTTTTGCTCACTTTCCACAAGTGTTTTATGTAGGCAGGGTAAAATAGTTGTCTTTATGTTCTCAACTCGGCTGCACTTTGAACTAGATTCTGAACACAATAAGGAAATGTTCCTACAAGAGCCCTGATGAAGCCATTTGTTCTCCACCTGCACTGGAGGAGGGGCAAACTCAATAGCTGAAGTCTGCAAAGACACATTGTTGTCCTGTATCTCTTCTGACAATTATGGTCTCTGAGCTGTGTTTTTATTTTTCCAAACCTTTGCTGTGCTTTTTGCATCAGACAGTGATAAGTGTTTGTGTGGTTGTGCTAGATATTGGCAGTTGGGATCTCTGTGGCATTTATAAATTAATTTTGAGCTCCAGCATTTGACATCTCTGTCTTGCAGAGCATAACAGTATCTTCAAAGGCACAGGAGTCCCACACCTGCCTCTGCTTTCGCTTGACGTGCAGACACTCAAATCCTGGAACATGCCTTGGAGCCAGATACTCCAATTATATCCAGACACACCCTGCTAATTAAACAGTGTTGTGACCTTCCTAGTAATTTAGCGTGCAAGCTTTGATTTCCCCCCTGCCTCCCAAGCCTCATATTTGGATTTAAGTTTATGGGGTGTGGGGTAAGAGCACCTTAACTCTTTGTTTCCTGGAGAAGACGATGGAACCCATACCTCAAACATCTCATTAGACAAGAATCTGGGTGAAAGAGCTGTTTGAAAGATTGGTAAATAACATTTTCTTTGTTTCCAGGGGTCCTGAAGACACCTGTTTTGAGTATGGGGTTTTCCCTGCTATCCTGAGTTTCCCGCTGGATTACCCACTGAGCCCTCCCAAGATGAGGTTCACCTGTGAGATGTTCCATCCCAACAGTGAGTCTGATGCAGCAGGATGCACAGGGGGGTGGCTTGCTTGTGCAGCTTAAAAAGAACCTTCTGCAGCAGCAGATCTGGCATCCTTCCCAAGGGTGGTTCTCTGCCTTTCCAACCTGGAGCAGGCAGCATGAGCATTCAGCTGCCCAACAGTTTTGCTCTGTCTTAAGGTCCTTTTATCTTTATCCCATTATTCCTCATAAAAATTTGCTCATCTAAAAAGGATTCCAGCAAATTCCATGCCTTTAAATCTTCTGTACAGGATGTGAGACTTAGTGAATTAATTCAGGCTCTTTCCAGACACAGAATCATAGAGTGTGCTGAGTTTGGAGGGACCCATCAGGATCGTGGTGTTCAACCCCTGACCCTGTGCAGGACACCCCAAGAATGCCACCATGTGCCTGAGAGCACTGTCCCAACACACCATAAACTCAGTTTTGCTCTATGGCTTGTATTTCGGTAATTTTGGTATTATTTTAATGACTGAAAAGTTGTTCATGGGTACAACTTTATTAGGCAGCATGGCTTTTGCCCCATGAAATCACAGGTTTAACATTTCTGAGGGGATCTCTCTGAAATACACTGCTCTGTCCAAACAGACAACACATTTACAGGTGTTTAATATTAGAATTTGCTGGCCTTTGCTCTGTGATGCTGATTGAGTTAGAGACCTTTTCCAGCCTTAGTGAATCTGTGGTGGTGACAATATTACCTGAAGACTCTTCAGTGGGAGTAATTGTAGTGACAAGAAACACAACTCACAAGTTTGAGCCCTGGACATGAAAAAAACCTTAAGGTTTTTTTAAAAACCCTTAAGGTTCCTTAAGAAAAAGGCAAATGCTGTGCTCCTGCCTAGTGCTGCCTCTTCAGCTGACATTCTTGCACTTGGAAAACACAGGTCATAATCTCAGCTGGCAATCAACTTATTTCACCCTATATACAAGGAATTTTGCAATTTCTTGAAGTTTCTCTTTTATTCCTTCTGGAAGCACCACCTTTGCAGGTTCTTGCCCATTTAGTCCACATCTTTATTCTCCTGTGGGGGACACACCAGCATGTCACAGCACAGAAATGTGTGGACATGCCCAAGGCATTGTGGCATCACTTCTGGAGCACTTTGGCACTTGGAAGCAGTGTGGCCATGTCACCACCTTGCTCCAGCTGGACTAATTTACCCAAACTTCTTGCCAGGACTGGTCTCCCTGAGCAAACCCTTGTCCCTGCAGCCCCAGCTGTGGCCTTGACTTGAGGTTCACTGCTTGCAGCTGTGTTGTGTGCAGCACTGCCAGGAGGAGTGGGGTGTGGAGAAGCACAAATTGCCTGACTCCTGTGTTAAAGAGTGGCTTTACACAAGGGTGTTCCTTCCATGGGATGATTGGAACACACTGGATGGTCAGCTCAGCTCTTTGAAGCCCTGTGTCTCTGAGTCTTCTTAATCTGCAGCTGAGATCACCTGAAGCAGACACTTGAATGTTTCTTCTCACTGGGGTTGTGGTGGGCTGCTTCTACCCAGAAAGGGGTGGCTGGGCTGTGCTTTTTCTGTTTATTTCTCCCACTGTGAGAAATCACAAGGAAAATGTTTAAAAATCTGCTGTGTCCCCTCGTGTTTGCAGTTTAT
Organism: Arremon brunneinucha; assembly: GCA_035583215.1. Taxonomy (NCBI): domain Eukaryota; kingdom Metazoa; phylum Chordata; class Aves; order Passeriformes; family Passerellidae; genus Arremon; species Arremon brunneinucha. The sequence continues at coordinate 20,939,000 of JAWWEX010000017.1, read as the reverse complement.
CTTGTGTGAAGGGGGAATTGGGATACCCCAGAAATGTTTTTTGTTATATTAAAATGTCCTTGGATACTCTGGCAAAAGTAACTAAATAGTGATGAAAGGCATTGCTTGCATTGGCACTGAGCATCAGTGTGGGGAGATCACAGGTAATAGGTGGTTTGGGAAGGATTGTTGGAAGGGACATGAAAACCCATCCTGTTCTACCCCTTGCCATGGCAGGGACACCTTCCACTGTCCCAGGCTGCTCCAAGCCCTGTCCAGCCTGGCCTTGGGCACTGCCAGGGATCCAGGGGCAGCCACAGCTGCTCTGGGCACCTGTGCCAGGGCCTGCCCACCCTCTCAAGGAACAATTCAACAATTCCTTCACAATATCCCATCCATCCCTGCCCTCTGGCAGTGGGAAGCCATTCCCTGTGTCCTGTCACTCCATGTTTTGTCCGCAGTCCCTCTCCAGCTCTCCTGGAGCCCCTTTAGGCCCTGGAAGGGGTTCTGAAGTCTCCTGGAGCTTTCTCTTTCCCAGGCTGAGCACTCCCAGCCTGTTTCAGGGGCATCTCTCTGTGGCCTCCTTTGGACTCGTTCCAACAGCTCCACGTCCTCAGGTTGGGGCCCCACAGCTGGACAGGGGTGTGTCTCACCTGAGCAGAGCAGAGAGGATCCATACATCTTCCTGCAACCAGCCTTTGATGTCCTGCCTGTGCTGCTGTGCTCCAGCTGTTTTAAATGAGGCACTGCACAGGAGCAGGAGTGAAATCCCTTCTGCCAGTGGGTTCCTGGCTTGCAGGAAGTGCTGATTCAGCACCTGCCCTGCTGTTTTCGCCTCTTCCAGCTATGGTTAGAGCAGCTCCAGTCCCCAGCCTGGGGCTGCAGGAAGGACTGGGAATAAAAGTGCTCCACAGTGTTTACGTGCTTGGGCATAGCTGTGGGTGAGTGAAGGAGCTGGAAATGAGCACAGCTGCTTCCAGCAGTCGTTCCCACTTTTTGTTTTGTCTTGCTTTCCTGGCAATGGCACCAGCTTGGTCACCTGAGGAATAGAAGCCCTGAAATTATTGCATTAAAATTGTCATTCCTCAGGAGCCTGCCATACAGGAGAATTAGGCCATGTTGGTGGAGCAGTGTTTTCTTTTGAGGTGCCTCTTCAACCTTTGTTTGGTTTCATTGCCAAGTCAGTGGAGTCCAGTCTCTGTGAAGACAACTTGTGCTGTTGCTTATGCTAAAGGTGGGAGGGGAGGCACCTGGATCCTTAATTCATAGGTTTCCTTCTTTCCAGGTGCTTTAATGCAGCTGGGCTTTAAGCAAACAGAAAAAAAAAAAGAAAAAAAAAAAGTAGTGGGAATTCTTCTGATTGCACCTCAGTAATATTCAAAACAAGATCAGCTCTGCTGTTCATAATATATTTAACATAACACTTTATTTTTTTCTCATGTTTATAGTATATATAACATAACACTTTTCCCTCCTTTGTGTAATGCTTTTCATGGTCACAGCCCAGTGGAGGACTCCAATGTGCATTCAGTGCATTCATTTCCATTTAAGTGGCACTGCTTACCTGCTTGGAGCTGTGTCTGTGCATAAATTCTTGCCTTATTCACCAGGCTGCATCATTCATTTTTTTCCATGGAGCCTTTCACTGGTTATTAAATGACACAAGTGCTCCCAGCAGGCACTTGGGGAAGGAGTTGCTTAAAGAAGATTTGTCCTGGGGTTTTGTCTTTCGTATTTTGTGTCCTCTTGCTTATAGTGGAAATTTAAACCTGGATTTAGTTTTAATCATAGAAGAGCTAAGTCTTAAGGCTGATCTATGCCCAAGAGATGGAGATGCTCATCATTCCCACTAAATAACAAGCAATCCTGTGTGCTTTCTGTGCAGTTTACCCAGATGGGAGGGTGTGCATCTCCATCCTCCACGCTCCTGGGGATGATCCCATGGGCTACGAGAGCAGCGCGGAGCGGTGGAGCCCCGTGCAGAGCGTGGAGAAGATCCTCCTGTCTGTTGTCAGCATGCTGGCAGGTGAGCACTGCTGTCCTGGCAGCCCTTCCTCAGTGTAGCCTCTTGCTTTTTGCTTTGTTCACTGAGCAGAGCATGTGGAAAGCTGCTCAGCAGCAGCCGCAGTTCTTAAAGCTTTGGGATTTATTTATTTATTGGTGAGCCGGTGTTCTGAGAAGGGTTGGAAAAAATGCAACTGAATTAGTAGTGGGGGTTACTGCAAGGCTTTCCTTCCAGGTTGGTAGCACCTGAGACAGTAGAGATGGATCAGGTGGTCCCAAAGGCTCAGCTGGACAAAGCCCTCTCTGTATTTGCTATGCTGTTCCAGCTTACCTCCATAAAAAAACAGGGAGCCCCTGGGACTTCAGCACTCCATGTGCTTCATAAAGCATTCTGAAATCATCTGATGAAAGATCTTGCAGAAGTGAAAGCATATTCTGTGGGTTTCCTTGGATTGTTTTCTTGGTTTTTAATGGACCAAACCATCCCAACAAGTGACAGCCTGTTTGGGTGGCCTGCTGGGAGGGACTTTGTGTCTGGGAAGCTGCAGAACAAGAAAAAAATGTTGCAGGGGGAAACAAGTGGTTTTAAAAGCTCTTGACAGTACAGGGGTGCCACATCTTGTGCCACTTGTTTCTTGCCTAAACTCAAATTTGCTGTGATATCCTTTCTCTTGTGGTCACTCAAATCAGAGCCTTTTGGGAATGCAGGAGCTGTCACTGGATTTGCTGCAGTGGTGTTTCTGCAGCCTCAAGGAGAAGAAGTGTTTCAAAGCCCTGGGGAAGTGACATTCCTGAGGAAGCAAGAAGCTCCATTGCCCACTTACTTTTGTCTTTCTTGTTTCAGAGCCAAATGATGAAAGTGGAGCCAATGTAGACGCCTCCAAGATGTGGCGGGAAGACAGAGAACAATTTAACAAAATTGCCAAGCAGATTGTGCAGAAGTCACTTGGACTTTAAGCTCACAGAGAGACTGAAGTGTTTTGTATTTCTCTCCACCTGGAAACGAGCAGTGCTCAGTGCTGGTACCAAAAAGGAAAACTTTGTAAAACTATTGGCCTAGTTCTTATAATTCGTTATTTATTTGCCATCTCTTTTCTTCCACTGCTCCAGAGAAGCCTCTAGTTCACTCACTAAATTGTGTGGAAAAGGGATTCAATGGTAGAGAAAAATACAGAGACAATGCTGTTTCAAAGGCTGCTTGTTGCTACCTTCCTTTGTGGTGTGGAAAGCCTGGAGATTTGGCAATCTGCAGCCCTCCCTCACCCATCTGCTGTTGGAGAGCAGTGCTGGTTTGGATCATCTGCTGGCAGAATTAGTTGTGTTTTTATAGGTAGCATTGCATCAGGAGCAGCAGTAGACAGGAATTACTCCATCCATTCTGTACTTGGTAGGTTAAGGGCAGCAGTTGGAGTCAGAGCTGATTTGAAGAGTATAGTTAGCAGGAGAGGCTGTAAAGCAGAGCTGTAGTCAAGGTGTGTTAGCAAAGAAAGGAACTTTAGGCAGTGAGCTGTGAGGGCTGGCTGGGGTCTGGAATGGCCTGGTGTTCCCATGTGCCACTGTGAGTTTATACTGAGCCTTTGAGTCACTTGGCTTGGCAGCAATCCCAAGAGCTGCTTTATTAATCCTTGAGGACACTCAGCTGTAAACTCCACACTCAGAGGCACAAGGTGTGAAGGCTGCATTGTGCAAGGTCACCTGGCTGAGGTAGGTCATTGGCAGCTGGAAAATCCAGTGAGAATGTTTTTGCCCTGCTGGGCATGTTCACAGCTCTGCAAGAATACCAGCTCACTCTGGTGACATGTGAGTGCTGAGAGGATTTGGCACTGCTCTGCCATTACACTGTGCCCCATTTTCAGGTGAACGAGCCAAGGTGAGCATGATGGACTTACAAAAATCACCTGAGTGCTCTTGTGTGTTAAATAGGAGCCAGAGGATGGGCTGTTTGCTGGAGGATGGTACTAGGTGTGCTTTGGACATTGCAGTGTTGTAACCAGGGTGCAGGAAATACCAGCTGGTCAGTTCCTAAAACTGCTGAGGGGCCTCTGCTGACCTTTCTGCTTTGCAAGCCAATCTCATGTGTAGGTCCAAATTTCTCCAATTTACTACAAGCAATAACATGCCCATTGACAGCACATGGAACCCAATTTTGTTGGCAGCTTTAAATGGGCTAAATTTGACAAGGGCTGTTTTGGTTTTTTTTTTTTAATGTGAAAAAGTGTGATGTGGAAGGAGTCACACCATGAAGAAAGCTTTACAGAGGTGATCTTGTGCATGTGTGTGGTACAACTGTTCAGCATTTCTGTCTTGCTGTCTGTGCTGCAGATCACACTTGGCCATTGTTGTGCACCTCTGGAGAGTTGTATTGCTACAACCTGCTGATTTTTACCTCCTTGTAGAAATAATTGTGGCTTTGATGTCAGGGTGGAAGTGGGACTGGGCATAGTTTGGGAGCAGAGATGATGAAATAGTGTTGTACCTAACTAGTATTTCAAGGCATACAGGAAAATGTAGCACTTTATACAAACTGGGAGTGTTTTGTGTAGTAGAGGGAGGATTGTTCCTGGGAGTACTGCAGCCACCTTTGGGAGCAACCCTGGAGAGCTGCAGGAGCCACTGCAGAAACACAGACATGGCAAAAGTGGGGTTTGCTTAAGTGCTGAGTGTTTTATTCATGTGTGCTTGCTCATTATCTTGATTTTATGGTGGGATTTAGTCTGTATACTGAAAATAAAGTGCTTCTATTTTCTCCTTTTATAGTTGTACACAAATGTATTGCAGTGGGTGTTGTATGTGAGTAACCACACAGCCAAGAGACCTGCTCCAAAGGGGTGGAAGGGTTCATTCTAACCCAGCTAAAACATGGCATACTTTGGGAGTGAAAGAGCTGACATGATTGCATGGGCTTTCCAGGCAAATGTCTTGTCTCTAATGCTGGCAGTGGGTAATTAAAGAAAACTATGAAAATCTGACAGTGGGCAGATGTGTAGTTTGTCATTATATCCATGTATCTGGCCTAGGAAGTTCTTGTGAACATGCAACAGGTGAATTCATTCAGCATGTGCTGGTATCAGCACTTGGATTTGAGGAGGACACATAGATCGTAGAATCACTGAATGGTTTGGAGGGGAACAGACCCTAAAGACCATCTGGTTCCAACCCCCTGCCATGGACAGGGACAACTTCCACTCAAGCAGGTTTCTCAGATGCCCAGTTCCTACTCAGAGCTCCCATAGTCCTCAAATCCCTGTTCAAAAGTAAAAAAACCTTTCTTTTTAAGTGACTGACATGCAGTGGGCTTGCTGATGGGCATTTGAAGCCACCCAGTGACCATATCTACCTCTCAGTCTTAAAGGTGACAAAATGTGGGCAGAAGTTCACCTCAGAGGGCTGAAGCTTGGTGTTGAGGTGAGAACTGTCCTAGCAGGTGGCTGTTTACTCAGCTGAAGGCAGAGGGTGAGCATTTGTGTTTGTCCAAAGAAATTCATTGCTCATTTTGTTCATTTAGGAAGGAATTCCTCCCTGTGAGGGAGGTGAGGCCCTGGCACAGGCTGGAAATGTCCAAGGCCAGGGCTTGGAGCAACCTGGGATAGTGGAAGGTGTCCCTGCCCATGGCAAAGAATGGAATGGGATGAGCTTTAAGGTCCCTTCCAACCCACACCATTCTGGGATTCTATGAAAGGTTTAAAGGTTAGATTCCCTGCTTATATTTGCCAAAAAACCCTAAAACTTCATTATTCTGCAACAAACTGAATCCTTGCATAAAGCAGGAGGATTCAGCTTCTGCAGGTGGGGAACACCTGAAGGTTAAAGCTTGCAAAGCTGGTGTGTAGCTCCTGGGGTAGACTTCCCTGAAAGACTTAATTGTGTCCCTGAATGAGCACTCATGGTGGCAGGATGTGCAGTAGTGGCCAGTAGCAATGTTTTTCTGAGCAGTTGTCTCTTTTCAGCCTGAAACACTTACTATAAAACATGTTCCTTGGGGAGTGTCAGAGCTCTACAGGTGTTATGCATGTAGGTAAAGTATTAAAGATTTTTTTTAAAAATCCTTTTCTCTGGATTGTATTTGCTTTAGGCTTTTATATTAAAAAAAGAATCCCAACCAAACCCTCCAACAAAGCTGTAAAAATGCAAGCAACATCCTCTGTCAATCCTTTGTGTATACACACATCCACACACGCTCACTGTTGTTTTTCCTTGGCAGAGGGGCTGTGTCAGAACACACACAGTGGGCTGTGAGACATCCATTAAGTGGGTTGGTGTGCCTTTGAAAGTGTGAGAGGCGTTGGAGCCACATGAAAGGGCTGCAGCTCGGGGGCAGAGCCAGCCCTGGGCTCCCTGCCAGCTTTTTTTTGCCTTTCTGGGGTGATATCCTGAATGGAAGGTGCTGTTCTGCACTGGGATGGATGCAGCAGGGAAGCTCAGTGCCAGGTGCCTGCCTGGTGAGGATGCTCTGTGTGTTTTACCCCTGTGAGGATGGAAAGGACAAGCAGCACAGATCTGAAATGTCCCTTCCCAGTGCCAGTTGAGACTGGGATTGTCTTGAATGTGGCACTGCAAGGGCTCCTGATGTCCCCTCTCCTGCTGCCAGGTGCCACCTGATGTCTTGGGCACCAGAAGTGCTGTGTCAGGCTCCCTTGGTACTGCAGGGATGAAACTGAGGAGGGAATCGTTGAAGCCATCTGACATTTGCTGGTCCTGCTTGGTGCTCTCATGGCCCCACAGGAATATGGGATGCCTGGGAGGTCTGTGCCTTCCAATCCTGGTGATCTTCCCACCTATTCCAATCCTGGTGATCTTCTGCCTGTCCCAGGCTGCTGCCATGGCTCTTCACCCTGGGCAGGAGGTGTAAGAGCCCCAGGAGAACCAGCCAGGTGGCTTTTGGAGGTGGCTCACAGCCCTGAGAGGGGACTGAGGTGACGGGGTGTGTTAATAGATAATGAATGGCAGTGCCACAGCCTGTGGGTTGTTACAGGGGAGCTGCTGGTGGGAGCAGTGTGTGTGTGGGAGCTCTCAGGAGGGATTTGGGACCAACCCTGTCTGGTCATGTCCCTGACAAGTCCTGGCCTGGGTCCCCTTCCTCTGTGCTCCATCCTGAGGGGGGGATGAGGCTGGGGCTGTGTCACAGCTCTGACCAGAGCTGGCTGTCCCTGGCTGGAGGGATGGCCAGGCATTGGAAAATGTGGGTCCACCAACGGGGGGAGAGAATCATGCATCTGACTCCATGTTCTCAGAAGGCTAATTTATTACTTTATTATAGTATATTATATTATACTAAAGAATACAGAAGGAAGAGAAGAAACTGGCTCAGAGAAGAAGCTGTGGCTGCCCCATCACTGCAAATGTCCAAGGCCAGGCTGGTGGGGCTTGGAGCAGCCTGGGATAGTGGAAGGTGTCCCTGCCCATGGCAGGGGGTGGGACTGGATGGGCTTTAAGGTATAATACTCTATACTAAAAAATACAGAATGGATACTTACAGAAGGCTAAAAAGATAATAATGAAAATTGGTGACTCTCTCCAGAGTCCTGACACAGCTTGGCCCCAATTGGCCAATGAGTCAAAACAGCTCAGACCAGAATCCAATGAAACAATCACCTGTGGGAAATAATCCCCAAACTCATTCCACATGCGCAAAACAGAGGAGAAGCAAATGAGATACGAATTGTTTCCCTTTTCTCTGAGGCCTCTCTCTGCCTTTCAGCTTCCCAGGAGAAAAACCCTTTGGTTGAAGGACTTTTTTCAGAGAATGTGGATGCCACAGCCAGGAAGGGCAGTCCTGGGCCAGAGCTCATGGGGAGGGAAGGCAAACATCCCTGCTGCAGCCAGGGTGGGTCCAAAGCAGAGAAATGCAGGATGCAACATGCAGGGGTGGGGGGCACCCACACACTTGTGTGCAGGGCCCAGCATGGGGAGGCTCTCCACCCACAGCTGGGATGGAAGTTTGGGCCCCAAACAGTTCTCCCCATGCCAAAATAATTTGGCAGATTGAACCCAATTGGGCTGGCATGGGGATGTTGAATGAATCTGGGTTTCTTTGCTAAGTCTGCCTGGGATGGGCTCACACAGACTGCTCTTCTGGTGTGGTGCTCCACCAGGATCCCTGTCTTGAGGGATCTTCAGGTCAGATCCCTGAGATCTGCTCAGATTGGATCCCTCCAAGCTTGGTCAGCAGGGCAGGTGCTGGGGGTTCTCCTTCTGTGAGACAGGTGTGTTAGAGGCATGCCCAGGTCTCCAAGCTGAAAATGAACAGCAGAGCTCATCCCCTTGCTTCCCCTTGCCATTCGTCCTTCTGGGAGCTAGGAAATGGTGAAATATGGAGTGGGTTGGATCAGGTGAACTTGTTCTGAAGCAAAAACCTCTGGGGTTGGAGATCCTTCCTTGGTATCTAACAGGCTTGCTGTGAGGGTGGCTCCAGAGGGCCTTGCTCAGCCAGAACCTGGATTTTCTCACCAGATCTTGCAATGGAGGAGGATGGCAGACGGGCAGGCTGGAGTCCAGGTGTTTTCAAGCTCACTTTGTCTGGAGAGGCAGTTAGAAGTTGAGCTTTGTCCTTGGCCAGACCCTGGTTTGATACGGGATCTTCTCCTTGGAGCCATGGCCTTGGTGGGAGGCCTGGGGTCTGTGGGCTGTGGGAAGCTCCTAAGGCTCTGTATGAAGTGTGGCTTTACACAAACATCTGTAATATTGGAGAAACCACTTGTCCAAAGTGTCCAGCTTCACTTAGCATTTGAAACTTTCAGCATCCATCCCTGGAACACCCAGTCAGTGACCAAGGGGCATTTGATTTATTTTATCCATTCATTACCATCCTACAAGACTCATAGGCTGAATTCTCTCTCACACAGTAGATGCCTTCTTTGCTCAGAGAATAAGCTGTGGCTGCCCAGTCCCTGGAAGTGTCCAAAGCCAGGTTGGATGGGGCTTGGAGCAACCTGGGATAGTGGATGAGCTTTAAGATTCCTTCCAACCCAAACCATCCTGTGATTCTTCTGTAGATGCTTCTGTTCCCCCTTGGAGACCCATGGAAGTGATCAGGGTGATCTCCTTCACTTTGAGAAGTGATCAGGGTGGTCTCAATCCCTTTGAGAAGTGAGCAGGGTGATTCTCCTTCCCTTTGAGAAGTGATCAGGGTGATCTTCACTTGGAGAAGTGATCAGGGTGATGATCTCCTTCACTTTTAGCCCGTGCTGATCTCACCCCTTCCCCACCACTGTTCCTTGGCTGGTTACAGGAATCTGGGTGTCATCACAGAATCGTTCATTTGGAAAAGACCTCTGAGATCATGGAGACAAACCATCAACCCAGCGCTGCCATATTCCCATGCCTGGGCACCTCAGGAATTCCCAGTGGGAATTTTCCCAGAAAATCCCTGGGTTTCCTTGCTGTGGCTCCTTGTGGAGTAGGAGAGGAGCCGTGGTGGGTGGATAACGCTGCTGACAGAGCAGTCTGTGTGCTGGTGGGGAGCTCGGAGGGTCGGTGGCAGAGGAACCCCAACCCCAGAGCGCAGGGGGCCGCGGTGCCGCAGCCGGAGAGCCGGGGCAGCAGTGTCGCGCTGGAAGAGCTGCCCTGAAGAAAGTCATGGAAAACAATAGGAATTGTTCTGTGCCTTTGTTCGCTTTCCTTGCCGGATGTCGGACGAGAGGGAGCCGGCGGGTGGGCATGGAGAGCCCGCCTGTCCCGCTCCTCCGAGCCGGGATCGCTGCTCCTGGGGGAATTACGTGTGGAAAACGCCAAGCGCTTGGTTTTAAAATTTTAAATGTTTAATAGTAATAAAATGGTTATAAAATAATAATATAATTAGAGTAATAATAATTTGGACAATTTGGATTAGGACAATATGAGACAACAGAAACAAAGAGTTACAGACAGTCCGGGTACCTCTTTCTGGGCAGCACAAGCCCGAAAAAAGGACCCACATTAACAGAGGATTAACTCTTAAAAACAACAGCCTGTTGCATATTCATACACTTCACACATGATGCATAAATCCCATTCAAACACAGGATTCTGTCTGGTCATCATCAACTTCTTCCTCTGAATCCTGACGCTGCCTTCACACCTGAGCAAGGCAGGAAGAAGTCCATTTCTTATAATAATGGAGCAATAAATTCTCTTTTTCTGAAAGATTTAGGTGTCCTGTGGCTGCTATCTGGTGCAAGTACCTCATACCTTTCTTAAAAAAAATATATATCCTACATACATGGTTCCTATTTTAACAGCAAAAGTTACCTTTTAACTACAAAACTACATTTACCATACTATTAACATGTTAATACAGCACTACTAATCAATACAACCAAATACATATAGTAAATATCTGCGTAGAGCCATATAATATGCACTTTTCACATTAAAGTTTGACATTGTCATACAAGTGAGAGATGAAATTGGCCAGTGGTTCTCTGTGTCTGGGGCAGGAGGTTTCTTATGGCTGTGGGTGCTAAAGCTGCTGTTTGCTGCAGGGTCTCAGGCCGTGATCTCAGCCCAGATTTGCTGCCAGCACTGGGGATTGTGGTGCCCACACTCTCCTGGGGCAGGCGGTCTGAGGTGGATTTGTGGCACAGAAGTTGCTGACTGGTCCCTAGCCTGGCAGCCATGGGATCATTTCAGCACTGTGCTTCCCATTTTCTATCCCTGCCTACCCTCAGTGGGCCCGAGCACGTGGGGAAAATCCCTGGGTTTCCTTGCTGTGGCTCCCTGTGCTGCTGACAGCCATCTGCCTGCTGAGAGCTGGTGCTGTGGTCACTGCCCAGATCAAAGGGCTGCATGCAGAGGTGTGGGAGGGTTCCCCCTGCCCTGCCAAGGGAGATTCCCCGTGCCAGAGCCAGCCCTGGGGCTCAGGTGTACCTCCAAGGCAGCCTACAGAGAGAGATCACAGCATCAGAATCCCTGAGTGGTTTGTGTTGGGAGAGATATTGAAGCTCATCTCGCTCCAATCCACCTTCCACCAGCCCGGCTTGCTCCAATCCCCATCCAGCCTGGCCTTGGTCATTTTCAGGGATGGAGAGCCCACATAATCTCTGGGCAACAGCACAGAGCACTTGGCACAAGGTTTGCTTGGCCAGGCTGGCAGCTCCCCACTCAGAGCCCCTGGGTGTGCTTGCTCAGCCTGGTGAGCCGCTGATCCTCATGCAGGGAAGAAATCTCAGGTGTTTCCAAAACCCCAGCTGCTCTGCACAACCCCAGGTGTGGGACAAGAGTCATTGCTGGAGGAGATTAAAGCACAGGCAGTGAGCATGGAACATGAGTGTTGCCTCCTTCCCCTTGGCCTCTGGATTGCTGTTTATTCCCTTTGTGAACAGATCTCAGCTGAGCTCTAAGCCAAGCAGAGTTTTCCCATTGCAGGTGGAGCAGGGGGGCTCAGGCAGAGCTCCTGGATCTCCTGCACCACCACCCAGTGACCTGTAGGCCCCTGTCCTGCTCTTTTGCCTCTGAGATCTACAGAAAACACCCAGAGCACTGTTCCCACAGTCAGTGTGTTCATGGTGTGCTTGGGTTGGATGCTGTCCATCCAAAGTGGTGAGTCTGGGGATCCTGCAGCTGTGGGGAGGTGGCTCAGCCTCTTCAACAGGTTTGGGCACGCTGGGGGAAGGTGACAAAAATTAAAACAACTACATCAACAAGAGACAGGCAATAGTGAAGAGCTGTTGGTCACATGCAGGGTGAAATGAGGGGAGATGCAGCTATGGGGCTGCACAGCCCCATCTGAAACAGCTCTGGGAAGTGTGGAAGCGTGGTCTCAAAGCACGGTCTCAAAGCATGGTCTCAAAGCCTGTCTTCCCTTGTACTGGTGAAAGTTAAGTGTCTGCTTTCTGGAGCCCTTTCAGAGCCTGCCAGCTCAGCTGCCATGTGTCCTCCAAATGCAGGGCAGGATGCTCAGCTTCCTCCTGGCTGCCTGGACGGGCACATGGGCTGCAAGCCATGGCCAAAGCAGGCTGGGGGCTCCCAGCTCCTTCCTTGCCCAGGGCTGGCAGTGGGTGTGGGGCCAGGGAGGGCTCTGGGACACGATGCTGGTGGCTGGCCACCTCCTGGCAGGGATTACTCCTGAAGGCAGCTCCATGCTGGGAAGCTGGCGGCAGGACTTGCTGCGTTGGGGCGGCTTTGTGGGTTGTTTTTTTTTTTTTTTTGGTGGTTTTCCTAAAAACGGTGCCTTTTGCAATCCTCCCAGTCTTTCACAAAACTTTTCCTGGCAGAACCTCTCCAAAACTTCTGGGAATTCAGCTTTTGAAAGGCGTTGGGGTTAAAGACATTTGCGCTTCTGTACGACGCTGACAGGTTTCCTGGGGTGGGGATCTCTTGCCGGAACTGTTCTGTGGTGCTGGGTTGGACTCAAGGAGCTCAGGTTGCTCCAGGGAAGATTTTCAGCCTGGGAGAAAGGACAGAGGTGACAAGGGAGGAGCCTTGGAAGCGGCTGAGGATGGAGGCCTCATCCCGCCATGCTGGGGAAGGTGTTCCAGTTGTTGAAGCCAAAGTGTGGTTTGGGGAACTGCGATCTGGGATCTCACCCTGAGAACAATTCCTTCCATTCCCTTCATAACTGATGCCAAAGGGCTGATGTCCACCTCATCCCACCATGTTGGGGTGTTCCAGTTGTTGAAGCCAAAGTGTGGTTTGGGGAACTGCGATCTGGGATGTCACTCTGAGATCAATTCCCCTCATCCCCTTCATAACTGATCCCAAAGGGCTGATGCCCACCCTGCTGCTCACACAGGTGAGACCAGCTCCACGTGCTCATCACTGACCTCCAGCTCTCTCCCCGTGGATGTGAGTGTGGCAGGCTCTGCTGGCCCTGCTGGTGCAGACAAAATTTGGGGACACCATGGGATGGACATTTGCCCATCAGTTACTTATGGGGTCCCTCAAAGCTTTGCCCTTGCTGATGCCTGCGCTGCGTTTCAGAGGAAAAATACTTGACGGACTTAGAGGTCTTTTCCAACCTAAAGGATCCTCTGATTGTATACAGATGTCAGGAATAAAGACTGAAATGAATAAGGCATGAAGCCCTGAAACACGGCTTTGTGTCTGCAAATAATAAGGAATGAGTTACAGCCTTGGAAGGGCAGGAACGTTCCCCCGTGCGCAGGGTCCAGCCGGCCCCTGGCGTCAGCGAGGTGCCCTCCTCACGCTGTCCCCTGCAGGAAAGCTCTGCTCCCAGTGGATTGCCTGCAGATGGCTTTCTCAACCTTTCCTAGCCCAGGGAGGGCCAAACCTTTCTGGTGAAAACCCAAGGATCATTTTGTTCTGTGGAGCCACCACATGGTTTTATTTACGCCCCATGCGAATTAGGCAAACGTCTCGCTGTTTGTCTCTTTTATTTCATCCCCTCGTGCTTGTTGCTGCACACAGGAATGTGTGCCTGTGTGCTTAGGAGCTATTTTGCAGACCACTTCCTACTGTCCTGGGGACAAGGAGCAGGTCCTGGACCCAATGTGACAGCGGGGAGCGATGTGTCCCTGTCCTTACTTCACATCACAGCTCAGCTCCCCAGGCAGGAGCAGAGCACCAGGCCTGGCCAAGCCACTCCACCATCTCCTGCCACGCCAGCATCCCAGCCCAGAGAGGGGGAAAACCTTCAGGACCTTCAATGTCCCTGTCCTCACCTGGAGAATATTCAATAACGTGGCTGAAGAGCAGCCTGAGCCCACCACGTCCTCTGTGCTCATCACTGGGGGCTTCAGTCCCTCCACCTCTGGCCTGAATGCCCACAGGTCTCCCTGTGTCTCACAGCGTGTCCTTGGCTCTGAGGATGTCTCCACTGACTGGATTTTTTTGGCCAAGATAGCCCTGAAAGGTAGCTGCATCCCCTTTGGAAAACAAATGGACTCAGAATCTCCGCCAGCACTTTCCCTCCCTCCCTGGACCCTTGCAGAGCCTCAGCAGGAGCCTTCCCCAAATCCATCCCTGGCTCAGGGCGGTTCTGCCAGCTCCCAAAGCCACGCTTAACTTGACACATGTGTGCAGCCCTGGGAAATGTGGTGGCTCTGATTCCTGTTTGTGATGCCTTCCCCAGTTCTAACCTGACAGGAGCCTCCCCTCCAGTGCACACCCCTCTGCCAGACATGCTTGGAACACCAATATCCATCCTGGAGATGGCTTGGGGCTCCATTGGGGTGACTGCTCCCAGACCCAGCCCTGGTGGGTGCCCTCAGGGCTGTGAGGAGTATCAGGAGGGATTGTGTCTGTCAGGGGAGATGGGATGGTTTGTCCTCCTGCATGCCTTGTGTTCACGTCCTGCAGCTGCCATTCAGGGCCCCAGGTGCCATTTGGAATTCTCAGGAGCCATTTGGAACCCCCAGGTGCCATTCAGGACCCCCAGGTTTGGTTATGGCTGTGCCACTGGACACCATCCCTAGCATGAGGATGAGGATGAGGAGACAGCAGCGTTTCATCTCTTGCAGAGAGGTCAAGCTCTGTTTAAGCACGACCCTGGTAGAACCCTAATTTGGAGGATCCCTCAAGGGAGGCTGTTGGGATGGGGGGCTCCATGCAGCCCTGCTGGGGCTGTTGGACAGACACACAGCCATCTCCAGCTCTGAGACAGAGGCACCAAGGCTCTGCTGTCTTGCGCTTCGTGGGGCTCAGCACAGCTCCTGTTGGGCTGTGGCACCGAGGTGTGGGCACGGTGCTGCACTCCTTGGGCTGCACTCTCGCTCCCAGCACTCTGGGGTGAGGACAAACTGACAGCAAACACGGCTGTGGGTCCAGCTCTGGCTGTTCCTCGCTGACAAAGCCCCCAGTTTGCGAAACAGTTTTTGGCGTTTGGTCCTCGCCAAAAATCCGCTTTCCATTGCGGCGCCCGCCTCGCAGGGAGGCTGTGGGGATGGAGGGGGGTGGGAGCCTGTTTCAATTGTTTGGGGAATGGAAGAGGCTGGTTCTGTGGCTGGTGGAGCCCAGCAGAGCTCTCACTGTGAGCAGGGAGCTTTCCCACTGCTGGTGCTTCCCCTGCAGCAGCCGAACCTGCAGGGTTCCTGAGTTGGTGACACTTTGGTGGCAGGACTGGGTCTGGTGGTCCTTGGGATGGAGCCTTGCCTGGGGCATGGGATGTGCGTCACCTGCCTGGGACAATTCTGAGGGAAAAATACCCAGTTTTTGGGATCTGGCCATTGGTCTCTCATCCAATACAAGCTGAAAACCAATGCATTTTAGGGGCAGGAGGGTTCCCACCTGGCTCTCCCCAGGCAGGGGTTCATCTCTCACCTACTCCCATGTGAGCCCAGAAAAATGAATCTCCAAAATGAAAGGAAGCAAAGAAAGCAAGCAAAAAAAAAAGAAAAAAAGAAAAAAAAAAGATTAAAAAATCCCTCCCCAAAGCCGCCTTCCAGAGGGTTGGGCAAAAGATAAAAGCTCTCGGAGGAGCCGGGACTCCTCCTCTCCCACCACCGAGCTCTCATTTAAATGTCTGTGTGCAGGCTGCAGCCGGCAGTGCCGGGCCGGCCGTGCCCCGGGGGCGATGCCCGGGCCGGGCACGGGCACCGAGCGGGGCTGCGGGCACCGCCGGTGACACCGGGGCGACACGGGCGTGCCAGGACAGGTCCCGGTGCATGGACACCCCCGGGCAGGCCCCGATGGCGGCGCCGCTGCTGCTCTGGGTGGTTCTGCTGCGCTGGGCCAGCGGCGGGGGCTTCACCCGGGCGGGCAGGACCTGGCAGCACTGCACAGGTAGGAGCCGGGGCCGGGGGATGCTGCTCCGGGGACAGGTGGGCTCACCTGCCGGGACCGGGCTGGGATGCTCCCCACGCTGCCGGGACAAAGCCCAGAAGGTGTGCTATGATTTGGGGAGAAAAGCGCAGAAGGTGTGCCTTGATTTGGGGGGCAAAGCCCAGGAGGTGAGCTCTGTGCTGGGGGGCAAACCACAGAAGGTGTGCTCTGATTTGGCGGGGCAAAGCCCAGAAGATGTGCTCTGACTTGGGGAGAAAAGCCCAGGAGGTGTGCTCTGTTCTGGGGGGCAAATCACAGAAGGTGAGGTATGATTTGGGGAGAAAAGCCCAGAAGATGTGCTCTGATTTGGGGAGAAAAGCCCAGAAGGTGAGCTATGATTTGGGGAGAAAAGCCCAGAAGGTGAGCTATGATTTGAGGGGCAAAGCCCAGAAGAAGTGCTTTGTTTTGGGGGGGCGAAGCCCAGAAGGGGCGCTACAATTTGGGTCAGCCTCTCCTGGCGGCCCAGCCCAGGTGTTTCGGTGCTCAGTGATGCCTCGGGGGCTGCATGGCAGCACCATGGATGGTGGCAGGGTGCGGGGTCATTGCTGTGCCTGCAGCCCCCACAGGGGCACCGGGGGAGCATCCAGCCCTGTGGGAGCTGTGGGAGAGCTGTGCCCGTCCCTGCTGCACAGGCGTTGTCCCAGGTTCTGCTGGAGTGGAGGCAGAGGGGAGGGGAAGGACTGGGAAAAGCCACGAAGTGCCCTGGAAAGTCCCTCCTGCCCGGATTTTCTGTGCTCTGACAGGGACAATCCCCACCCTCCCGTGCCGCTGTCCCCAGTGCCATTCCCGAGCCAAGGAGGATCCCGGTGTCCCAGCTCTGCCATCCCCTCCCCACGCCTGTGCTGGGAGGGCAGCAAAGCCTGAGCTCCGTTTCTGGGGCTGCTTAGGGCTTGTCCCAGTTTGATGGCAATTGTGTTTGCTTTTTGTTCCAGCCCAGGAGATGCGAGAAGAAAAACAGGGAGAGATTGGAGAGTTTCTGCCTCTTCCCTGAGGGGTTCCAGTCTCTCTGGGAATGTCCCTGCTGTCCCCAAGCAGCCTTTTCTGGGGAATCCTGGGGGTGCCGAGGCCCCAGCATCATCCTGGGGAGACCAGCACGAGGCCCCCTGATGCCACCTGCGCTGCCCAAGCTGGGCTGGAGCACCCCAGCTGCCCTGCCAGCCCTAGCAGTGATGGATGTGGGAGACAGACCTTTGGATTTAGGGGTTTGGGTTTGGTTTTAGGTTTTGGCCCCTTCCTGGCCCACAACCTCCAGCCCCGTCTGAGCTCTCCTCCAGCTCATCCTCAGCATCTCAGGGGCAGCTGGGGGCTCCCAAACCCCTCCGCAAATCCAAGCCTGAGTTCAGCTTGTACTTTTTTGCTGGGATAAACAGGAACTGGCTGTTGCCCGAGCGATGCATTTCTGAAATAAGCTGTTCCAGTCAAACCCCCCCTCCTACCAGGACTTTGCTTAAACCAGCAGTGGGGTGGGCAGGGGGCACACAGAGCTGCCAGGGTGGGGAGGACCTCACTCATCTCCCTGCTCTGCTCTGGATGGAGCCACACGAGCAGATTCCTCCTGGCTCTGCCCACCTGGAACGGGGCTGGTGTTGGAGGAAGCTCTTCCCTTCTGCAGCTGGTTTGGATTCACACACACAGCCCAGCCTTGCTCGCAGCTCCCTCCTTCCCAGCCCTCCTGCTGTGCCCCAGCAGCCCGGATTTATTAGTACAAATTGGAGCTAAAAGCCAGGTCTCAGCGGGGTAGGACCGAATCGGGGATGGTTAGTGCAGCCAAGAGCTGCTTCATCTCTCGGGCACCATCTCCCTTCTCTGCCAGAAAACCATTCAAAAATAAAACCAGGAGGGTCCCAGGCCAGGAGAAACCCCCAGAGCTGCTCCAGCCCTGCCTGTGGCACGATGTTGGAGCTGGCATTGTTCCATGGGGTGGCACTTTCTGGTGCTGCTGTGCTGTGTGCTCTCACCGGGGCGATGCCCTGGGGCTGGGCACGGCGTTGCCTTCTCTGGGGAGAGGGTAATTATTTATAATGAGTGGTTTTGGTGCCTGCTGGGAGAGTGCGTGTATGCAATGAGGGCTGGGCTGGGAGAGCCCGAACGGCACCGGAGGGGTGGAGCTGTCCCCACTGCCCTGAGAGCCGGGCTGTGGCAGCCTTGGAAGCAGCTGAGCAGGGAGGCCTCATCCCACCATGCTGGGGAAGGTGTTCCAATTGTTGAACCCAGTGTGGTTTGGGGAGCTGTGACCTGAGATGTCACTCTGAGATCAATTCCCCCCATGCCCTTCATAACTGATCCCAAAAGGCTGATGTCCACCTCACCTCATCCCACCATGCTGGGGAAGGTGTTCCAGTTGTTGAACCCAGTGTGTGGTTTGGGGAACAGCAATCTGGGATGTCACTCTGAGAACAATTCCCCCCATGCCCTTCATAACTGATCCCAAAAGGCTGATGTCCACCTCGCCTCATCCCACCATGCTGGGGAAGGTGGTCCAGTGGTTGAAGCCAGTGTGGTTTGGGGAACTGCCATCTGGGGATGTCACCCTGAGAACAATTCCCCCCACGCCCTTCATAAGTGATCCCAAAGGGATCAGACCGCATCCCTGCCTGCTGGGGCCGGAGCATCCCGAGGAAGCTGCTGGCAACCCGGGGGTGCCTGGCTGGCAGGTCCCAGCTCCAGTGTCAGCGCTCAGAGCTGCCTCAGTGAGACGGTTCTGCACTCTCACTGTTCCTGCTGTGGCGATGGAGATGCCAGCCCTGTGTCTGCAGGGCAAATCTCTGCTCTGGCCCTGGAGAGGGGCTCGGGGCAGACCCCAGGGAAGGACTGGCATGCTCCTGCAGCACGCCAGCCCATCCTGCTGCTCCGCCAGCACTGGGTACCCCATCGTGACACCGGCAAGGGGGGCTATTTACAGACATGAATGAGACGGGGCTGCTATGGAAAGTGCTGCGAGCTGTTTTATTTTTCAGCATCAGTCTCATTACATGATTATGATAATGGGAAGATGCTAGCAGCTCACAATCTAGGCAGCAGGCCAAAAAACTTAATGTTACAACTTACTTTATAAGCTTCTTAACTAATCCCACAAAGCAAAAGCATGTTGACAGTAGTTCTATCCAATCACCATAAGCACAGGTACCTTTGGTTAAAACAATGCTTGCTTATTTCCAATACAATACCTGCTTGTAAGCCTTAAAACACAATGCACAGAGCTCCATTATTAAGCTTTAACCTCCTTAATATCTTGCTAGATAAACTTTCTGCAGCTTAGACAAGCATTAATACACAAGCTATTATTCTATTTGCCTTCGCTTTTTCTACAGTTTAAATAAATTTTCTGCTGACCTATCTCATGGCTGCTGCTTTAGCTCTACTCACGGTTCTGCTGCTACCTAAAGCCTGCCTTTTGCAGCTTTCCCCAAAACCCTCTGATTTTATAAATCCCCACACACCCCGCCTGGGGATAACGCCCTGGGCTGTCTCTCGGCACAGACCTGCGCCCGCTGGACGTGCTGTCGGAGGCGGTGCCGCCCGGGGCGCTGGCCCGGGGCATGCGGGTCCTGCAGGTGCAGGGGCTGCGGGGGTTGCAGCTCTCGGCGTCGCGGCCCCGCGCCCTGGCCTTCCCCGCCTCGCGGCTCTTCATCCACTGCGACCGCTTCCCCGAGGAGTTCTCCATCATCGTCACCCTACGGGCGCTGCGCCGCCCCGCCAAGGTGAGCGCGGGCACGGCCGGGCACGGCTGGGCATGGCCCCGCAGGTGCCAGCCCGTGCCCTTCTGCAGAGGAACGAGTACATCTTCACGCTGATGGTGGAGGAGAGCCCCGGCGTGCTGGTGGGGATGCGCTACGCCCCCGACAAGCTGCACTTCTTGTTCTGGAGCCAGGAGCGCGCCGGGGGATGGCAGAGCCGCGTCACCTTCCCCAACGTGTCCCTCTCCGACAGCCGCTGGCACACGCTCGTCCTGGCGGTGTCCGGACGGTCCTTCTCCTTGACGGTGGATTGCAGCGTGCCCAAGGATGTGTAGGTTGGGGCTCGGCAGGTTGGGCAGGGTGACGTTCTTCCGCTGTGCGGTACCAGTTGTGGGTTTCTCTGGGTCTGGATTGAATACTTGGGACAGTAATTCATGTTCAGACTCAGGTGTTTATTATTTCTTATCAGTAAAACAGTCTCACTACTGTGAATTAGGCAGCTTTTCATTAGAAGGTACAAAATGGCCAACAATCTCTTGGTACAAGGTCTTTTAAGACTAAACTATCCAGTTAAGGACCCCAAGGATGTGTAGGTGGGGGCAGCGCTGGGGGGCTTGGCAGGGCGGGCAGGGGGATGTTCTTCCACCAGTTGTGGGTTTTTCTGCGTCTGGATTGACGACTTGAGACAGTAGTTAATCTTCGGACTCAGGTGTTTATTATTTCTGATCAGTAAAACAGTCTCACTACTATGAGATGGGCAGCTTTTCATAGAAGGCACAAAATGGCCAACAATCTCTTGTTACAATGTCTTTTAAGACTAAACTATCCAATTAAGAACTAAACTATCCAATTAAGAACCCCAAGGATGTGTAGGTTGGGACTCAGCAGGGTGATGTTCTTCCACCAGTTGTGGGTTTTTCTGCGTCTGGATTGAAGACTCGAGACAGTAATTAATCTTCCGACTCAGGTGTTTATTATTTCTGATCAGTAAAACAGTCTCACTGCTGTGAGTTTGGCAGCTTTTCATTAGAAGGCATAAAATGGCCAACAATCTCTTGTTACAAGGTCTTTTAAGACTAAACTGCCCAACTAAGAACTGACACCTAGATTATTTTCCCTTTTCCAATTAAGAACTGACACCTAGATTATTTTCCTTTTTAACCCACATCTCTTCTGGCC
Source organism: Arremon brunneinucha (assembly GCA_035583215.1). Taxonomy (NCBI): domain Eukaryota; kingdom Metazoa; phylum Chordata; class Aves; order Passeriformes; family Passerellidae; genus Arremon; species Arremon brunneinucha. The sequence continues at coordinate 20,918,466 of JAWWEX010000017.1, read as the reverse complement.
ACTGCTTTGAAACTGTCCTCTTCTGTGAAACATCTCTTCTGCCCATCCCCAGGGTGGTGGAGACCCCATTTCCAGCCTCGCTGTCGGTGAGGAGAGCCAGCTTCTACCTGGGCAACAGGAGGAGGAGGAAAGGCGTGTTCACGGTAGGGGCCCCTGCTCTGGGCTGCCCCAGCGTGCCCAGGGGGGCTCAGGGCTGCTCCTGGCTGGCTCTGGGATGCCCACAACCCTCTTCTCTCAGTCCCCTATGCTGGCAGGGCTTGGCCCATGGCACAGGAGGCAGAAGTGGCTGTGGGTCCCTCCTGTGAGTCCCTCCTATGGAGGCACTGCAAGGCAGCCACTCCAAACCCCGTGCCACAGCTCCCCTTACTCCAGCTGTTAGATTGCCCCAGCTGTGCATCTGGGATCTGACAGATGTGCACGAATCCCGTGGGCACTTCTGCATCCCAGGAGGGAAGCCAGGAAATCCAAGGCATGGCTTGCCTGCAGTTCCCATTCTGTGATCTGTGGGACTTGGTGTCCATCCCTGTGCTCCCACTTTTCCCAGGGCTTGCTGAGACAGCTTGTGCTGCTGCCAGGAGCTGACGCCACCCCCCGGATGTGCCACGGCCTGAACTTCAAAGTGGCAACGCTCTCTGTGCCCAGTGTCCTCCAGGACGTCCCTGCGAAGGCAGTGAGCAACGAGGTGCTCAAATACCCCTACGGTCAGTGCCCCAAGGCAGGCTCTCAGCAGAGAGAGGAAGGGGCTGGGAATGAAGCAGGAGCAGAGGGGAGGAGGATGTTCCTGTCCCCAGCACTCTCTGTTTCTCAATGTGTGTGTTGGGATCCCTGTCCAAAATCTCCCTGAACAGACAGGGTGGCCCTGCCTGTCTCCCTGGGCTCGTGTCAGTGACCCCACACAGATGGTCCCAGTCTGTGCCTTCCCAGATCTGTGCTGGGATTCCATTTTCCCCACTGCCTGATGCCCATCATTAGGATGAGAGCAGGATGTCTGCCCCTCCTGCCTCTGTGTGCACTGAGAGACTCCTGCCTGGCTCCTCTCCTGTAGGGGGATAGAACATAAGTAAATAAAGGTAGTATAGAAAGTAATCTTACCCCCTAAAGAGTTGCAACTGGGTTAATTATTAAGGATTAGGAGCAGGCCTGATGTTAACAGGCCACAGCTGTAGCCAATAAGAAGAGTGTTATAAAAGAGTGGATTGGTGGGAACTGGAGTCAGTTGGCTGCTGTGAGGACAAGGAAGAGTCAGTGCCCAGAGGAGCTGCCTACAAGAAACATCAAGGAGGTACAAAACTCTGGCAATATAGAACCCTTGCAATGTAATGACAATAGAACTCTTGCAATATAATGACAACGCTCTCCGTGCCCAGAGACTGACATGAAGGTGACCCTGGGGGCCCGGCCCCGCTGCTCCAAGCAGGAGAGGGCTCAGTTCTGGTTCAACGCCTCCCGGCGAGGGCTCTACCTGTGCAACGGCAGCACCTGGCTCTCCGTGCTGGAAGGTACCCTGGGAGGCTCTGGGGAGGGAAGGAGAGCCTTGCAGCCCAGCAGGAGCTGACCTTTGCTGTTGTAAATCAAAGGTGGCTCTGACAAAGGAGAGAGAGAATCATGCGTCTGACTCCAGGCTAAAGAATTGCTTTATTATACTGTACTATGTATATTTCATCTAAAGTGAATCTGCCATGCACTCGCTCTTGCTCACCACTGCTCACACTGCACTCATCTCTGATTGTCCCATGACAATCTGACACACACACACACACACAACTGGCCCTGATAGGCCAAGAGAACAAAACATCTTCACTTTGGGTGAACGATTTCCATATTGCATTCTGCTCTGGCACAACACAGGCACAGCAAGTGATAAGAATTGTGTTTTCCTTCTTCTCTGCCTGTCTCACAGCTTCTCTCTCTTCAGAGGGCATGTGAATGCCACAGTTTGCCCTCCAGACTGCTTTGGGATGGGAATCAGCAGCAGTGAGGGGCTGGGGTTGTCCCTGTCTCTGCTTGGCCAGGTTTTGCTTTGCTCATGGTGCCCATGAGGCTTCCAGAGCACCTCTGCATTCAAGTGCCTCTGTGATTCTCCATGTTATCTGTCTCTTCTGGGAATTTTCTGGGCAGGATGAGCTCCTGACCTGTCTGGGCAGGACAGCTCACCCCACAGACAGCCATGCTCAGGGTGCTGGGGTGCTGTGCCAATGCAGAAGCATTTGTGGGATGAATAAAAGGAAACAAAGAGACCCAAAAGCTACCAGAAATACCGGGGGTGACTGGGAGGGTGGCAGACACAGTCTCAATGTCATTTGGACCCTGGTGGGACACTTTGTAAGGAAATCAGTGGGAGTACCAAGGTGGGAAAGGCAACCAGAGCCTGGGATGGATGGGTGTTCTTCAATAATGACGTGGGTTTCAACCACTGGCACTGTCACTGACTCCAGGCTGGCTTCCCAGGATCCCTGGAGAGGACATGGAGGATGGGATAAACCCCTAACTGAGCTGTCCTTCCCTCCTCTCCCAGCATTTTTCTGCGTTTAGATGAGCCATTTGTTCCCCACAGCAGTGACTGGACCCTCTCTCCTTCCCTACCTCTGGAATCCATCAGGATTGGCACAGCGTCCTTGTTTTCCCAAGGAGAGCTCATGCTGGAGTCTTACTGACCTGTGCCCCTTGGTGCCACCAACACTGTCCCTTCCAGTGCCCATCTGTCTGCTATCAGGGCCACTCTGGAGGTTTCTGCTCCAATTTCTGGCATTAATTCTGTCTCAGCCTTCCCTAACCTCTCCTGCTGTCATCTCCTCCTTGCTCTCTTGAGGATAAATATTCCAAAGTGTTCAAAATCTGTGCCATGGGGTTCTTCCCTGCTCCCAGGGACACACAGCTCTGCTCTCTGCTGGATGTGCTGCAGTCAGCCTCTTCCCACCCCTTGGTCTGACCCTTCCTCCCAGTGCCACCACAGACCTTCACGTGCCCCTCTGCACAGCAGCAGGTGCCACTGAGCCAGGGTCGCCACATTTCTCTTCACAGAGAAAAGCAAGGCACAATTCTGGCCAAGAATATTTCTGGGTTTCACACCCTCTGAACCTCAGAGAAAAAAAACCAACAATTCTTATCTCATTTACTGCTCCTGTGTTGTTCACTAGTGGAATGCATTGTGGAAGACTGTTTACCTGCAGGGAATTGGTGATTGGATACTGGTGTGAGTGTTTTGATTCTCTGATCATTTGAATCCAGGTGTGTGTGTTGGGACTGTCACTGACAGTCATGAGATTTTGTGTGGTGGTGTCACAGGGGTCCCAGGACAAGGGACGAGATGATAATCTTCACTCCATGTTTCAGAAGGCTGATTTATTATTTTATGATATATATTATATTGAAACTATACTAAAAGAAGAAAGGATTTCATCAGAAGCCTTGACAGGAAAAGGAAATGGAATGAAAATAAAATCTTATAACTGCTCAGAGAGTCTGAGACAGCTGGGCTGTGATTGGCCATTAATTAGAAACAACCACATGAGACCAATCAAAGATGCACCTGTTGCATTCCACAGCAGCAGGTAATAATTGTTTTTTTCTTTTCCTCTGAGGCCTCTCAGCTTCTCAGGAGAAATAATCCTGGCAAAGGGATTTTTCAGAAAATATCATGGCTGCAATTCTGGGCAGTTGAGTGCTTGGCAGATGCAGTTTAGATGTAATGTAATATAGTATAGAATAATAAAGTATAATAAAGTAATTAATTAGACTTCTGGGGTCAATGGAGTCCTCCTCACCATTCCTCTTGTTTGCTGGGGGCAAAAATACCCACGATAAGCTCCTCTCCAGCTAAAACCCACCTGGTTCTAACCTCATCCCTCTTTTTTTGTGTGCTGCCAGTCCAACCCAGGCTGGACTACGTGGAGGAGCACCAGAAGCTGGTGACCAACTCGGAGACCATGGGCGTTGAGGTGTTCAGCATCCCCAGGCTGGGGCTGTTTGCAGCCACGGCCAACAGGCTGACACCCCCAGGATCAGCCATCTACAGGTGGACTGATGGCAAGTTTGTGCACTACCAGAACATCCCCACACACCAGGCACAGTCCTGGAAGTATTTCACCATTGGGAAGAAGGTGAGCCTGCCAGGAAGGTGCTCCCATGTTTCAGTATATAAACTGAAGGTATAAAGTATAAACTGAAGGCGTAAAGTATAAACTGCAGGTGCCCAGCACTGGGTTCTCTGAAGCCTGGAGTCTTGGGCATGGTTTAGAGAATATAGGTTTAGAGAATACAGGTAGCTGCATCTCAGAGATCTGCCTGTGGTCTTGAAGAGCCATCAGGGCCTGCTCTTCCCTCCTGAGACCCACTGAATCCAACCTGTTGCATTTTTAAATTCTCTTGCTTTTAAGTTATTCTATGAATTCAGAGCTACCTCTTCTCCCATGGGCAATCTGCCTTGGGGCTTGAGCAGAGGATTTGCCTGGTTTCTCTCCCTGGGAAGCTGTTTAGCACCTTGGGGGAGCCCAGGAAAGCCATCTGCTGAGAGCCAGCTCTGTGCAGGGCTCCCAGGGAAGCTGGGACTGTTCCTCCTCTGTTGTGACCCCTTCTGGCTTTGTCCCCAGGGTTTTCTCTTCCCACCGGAGCTGTTTCTGGAGATGCCCCAAAGGGGCTCCCTGGACTGGTGCTTGCAGAGAGAGCAGAGCTGGGGATTCACCTTTTGTGGGGGGACAGGGGGCCAGCCCAGCACAGCCCTGTCCTTGGGGGTGGCTGAACAAATCCATGGTCCTGTACAGGCCAGGAGGCAGGAGACACCCCCACTGACTCTGTGCCTCTTTGTGGCCCAAACTGGTCTCTGCTGCTCCATCTGAAGGACACTGGGGTGGCACAGCAGGACAGAGCTTGGATGTGCTGCTCCCTGCCTTGCACTTGGCCACCTCTGCTGCACCACTCTTGTCTCTTTCACTTCCACAGGGGTTTCTTGGTCTGGAAGATGTTTTGTCTCAGGGAATTGTTAGCATTATTGTAATTGTTATGCCTTTTTTTGTTCTGAACCACCTTTGCTTACAGGAGGGTTTGTCAGCTGAACCTCCCTCCTTCCCCAGTGCATTTCATGCCCACGCTCCCCATTCCTGGGCCTGGAGAGTGTGAGTGCAGACAGCTCAGCTCTCCCTCCCCTTGTCTAAGAGCTGCTGGCTGCCAGTTGTGCCCCTGCCATGCACAAAGCCACCCACAGGCCACTGTGTCTCTGTCTCCACTTTGTGTGGCCTGGGAACAGCTCAGGGACCATCTCCTCCCACACCAGCCACCTTCATCCCACCTCCCCCTGCTTTTTCTTGCCCATGCTGCTTTGAGAGAAGAAGAAACCCAAGCCATGCTGCCTTTTCCTTTTCCAGATCTTCCTGGCAGTGGCCAATTTTGAGCAGAACGAGAGGGGCCAGGAGTTCTCAGTGATTTTCAAGTGGAGCCGCAGGAAGGCGAAGTTCCTGGCGTACCAGCGGATCAGCACGCACAGCGCCCGAGACTGGGAGGCCTTTGTCATCCAGGGAGAGGCTTTCCTGGCTGTGGTCAACCACAGGGAAGGTAGCCAGCCCTCAGGGCTCCCTGCAGGGGGTGTCTGAGCCGAAATGAGGGATGTGGGACTCCAGGCTGCTCTCCAAAACGCAGTTTATTGTATCCAAGACATTACAGCAGGGTAATGGTTGGGTGACAGAGCCTGTGCCTACATCTGTCAGCTCCAGCTGCAGGCAGCCCGGGAGTCCCAAATCCCTAAATCAGGTTCTTACTGATGGTGCCCCACGTTGGGCGCCACTGTAAGAGCTGAAATGAGAGATGTGGGACTCTAGACAGCTCCTCAAAATGCAGTTTATTGTGTACAAAATGCAGTTTATTCCATCCAAGAGGTTACAGCAGCCCAGGGTAGTGAGTGACAGAGCCTGTGTCTACAGCTGTCAGCTCCAGCTGCAGGCAGGCCTGGAGACCCACATCCCTAAATCAGGCCCTTACTAATGGTGCCCCACGTTGGGCGCCACTGTAAGAGCCTGAATGAGAGATGTGGGACTCCATGCAGCTCTACAAAATGCAGTTTATTGTATACAAAATGCAGTTTATTCCATCCAAGAGGTTACAGCAGTCCAGGGTAGTGGGTGACAGAGCCTGTGCCCACAGCTGTCAGCTCCAGCTGCAGCCAGGCCTGGAGACCCTTTGGTTTTGGTTGCAATGCATTATATACTTTTCTTTGCTGAGCATCTTAATACAGTAGAACAAATCTATGCCTTAACTATTATCTCTAGCCTATCATAACTACTGTAATTACCATATTCATGTTACTGTTCTCCAATCACTAAAAGTTAGTACATTACAGTTT
>JAWWEX010000017.1:20818658-20853002 GCA_035583215.1 Arremon brunneinucha | reverse complement strand
CAAAAACCCACCCAACATCCCAGCACCCACCGAGAGCCTCCAGCCTCTCCAAACGACCCCTGAGCCCCCCCTGCCCTCCGCAGCCCCGCTGCTGCCGTCGTTCCTCGAAAGCTCGGAGCTCTGCCTGAGCCGGGTCGGATCTGCCCGGGGGGAACCGGAGCAGGAGCGGGGACAGGGCCGGTGTGAGGGCTTGAGGAAGGCAGCGTGGGGGTAAGAGAGTGCCTTTGGAGCGGTGAGAAGGTGTCCTCGAGGGGTAAAAAGGCGGCTCAGCCTCTCACCACCCTCACAGAGGGCTCTAGCAAAGCTGCTCGTGGTAGAGATTTTGGTTTCGTGCGGGGTACAGTAAAAATAAGTGTTTGCACTTGTGTTGGGACTCGCTTCCCTCCAGCCTGAGCGTAGTAGCGGCTCCCACCCCCTCGGCAGAGAGAGGTGTTGTTCCACAGCAACAAACTCTTCCCTGGGCTCCTCCTCCGCGTGGCCAGCACGGTGTGCCGGGATCCCTGTCCCCTGTCCCTCCTCGGGGCTCTCCTGGCTTCATTCGGCCTTGGTGCCGCTGTTGGTGTCACTGTGGTCCGGCCGGGAGCGTCCCCGGCTCCAGTGTCACACCTGAACCCGCGCCCTGCTCCGGGAGATGTGTGTGCTTCCCCTTGGTGTGAGAGCAAAGGAAACTTTGCTGTGGTGGATGGTGGGGCTGGGTCCCCTCCCTGAGAGGAGGAGGAGGAGAATCCCTGGGCTCAAGCTCTCAAGATAGTTGGGGATCTGACAGCAAAACTTGGAACTATTTGCCCCAGGCCTTCAAGAAAGCATCACCTTTCAGCAGCCTGACTTTCCTCACTGTCTGTCTCTTTGTTAGTGCTTGGATAATCAGGATTTGTCTTGTTTGAAAGAGATTGGGGGAAAGAAAAGATTCAATCTTTCTTCTGCAAAGGGCAGAAGTAAGGGTTTGAGCTGTTTGGTGTTTTCCAGCAATGCATTTTACTAAAATGGTAAATTTACCTTCTCTTCTTGATTGTCTTTAAAACGTTCCACATCCAGTTGCGTTCTTCCTGTGCCTTGGGTGAGGTACCTGTATCCACCTCATTTCTCATCCTTAGTTGGAGACTAAAGGAAGGCATGAGAGCCTTTTCAGAGGATGGAGAAGCCCCAGGAGCAGTTTGGGAAGGGAGGTATGGCAAAGCCTGGCTGTCCTTCGGTGCCAGGCTCCAAAGCTCAGACTCTGTATTTTGTGTGAGAAGTTCTTCAGCATCAGACTGCCCGTGGTGGTTGGTGCTGTGAAAATCACCTGCTGTGTTTCTGTTTGAGTCGCCCGAGCCTGCACTTGTTGTTACTTGTTTCCCAGAGTTGATGCTGAAGCAGATGGCTCTGGCTGTGGTCCCTCAGGGGCTGTCACAGGCCTGGCCTCCAGCACGTTTGCAAACTGACAGCAGCACTCAGGGGCTGCTCCCAGCGCCCAGCTGTGCCTCTGGGTGTGCTTGATACAAGTTGGGACAATGTTTTTGTCTCCAGCGTTTCCTTGTGCTCATTAAGGCTATGACAAAGGAGGGAAAATGGGGAATGTCACTTTCTACCCTAATCCTGTGTGTTTAGAGATGATGGAGCAGGTCTCCTGTGAGGAAAGGCTGGGAAAGCTGGGGGTGTTCACCTGGAGAGGAGAAGGCTCTGGGGAGACCTGAGAGCCTCTTCCGGGGCCTAAAGGGGCTCCAGGAGAGCTGGAGGGGGACTGGGGTCAAAGCATGGAGTGACAGGACACAGGGAATGGCTTCCCACAGCCAGAGGGCAGGGCTGGATGGGATATTGGGAATTAGGAATTGTTCCCTGTGATGGTGCTGAGGCCCTGGGACAGGGTGCCCAGAGCAGCTGTGGCTGCCCCTGGATCCCTGGAATTGTTCCAGGCCAGGCTGGACAGGGCTGGGAGCACCCAGGTCTATTGGAAGGTGTCCCTGCCCATGGCAGGGGGTGGAATGAGATGAGCCTTAAGGTTCCTTCCAGCCCAAACCATCCTGGGATTCTGCTGTGGCATGTACAAAGCTTTGCCTTTCCTGCTGAGGCTTTCTGGGGTGAGGTGTTCTGCAGATCCCATGGGGCAGCAATCCAGGCAGCCTCCCCTCACTCCCAGCGTGTGCAAGGCTCCTGGAAAGCAAGGCTGCCTTTCTCAGGGTGAGCTGTGCAGGGCTGGCACTCTGCTTTTTGATATAAAACCTTGTGAAGTTGAGCTGCTGTGTTTGATGTGCAGAGACTGCACATCCTTCTCTGCAGAAGCTGCTGCTCCACTGTCCTGGATGCTCAGAGGTCGGTAATTAAAATAGACTGAGGGCTTTCTGAAGGTGAAGTTTTGGAGCACTGCCTGAGAAATGTGCTGATCTCACCCAGCTTCTGCAGCTCTGAGAGGAGCAGCTTCAAACAGGATTTCTGCTTGGTGAATTTCCAGATGAATTTCTCTTCTTCATCTCCGGCTGTAAGAAGGAGAGAAAGGCTCCTGTGCAGTCTGTGATGTTCTTTGTGCCCTGCCTGAATTTGTTTGGGTCCCACTGGCTGGAATTTAGCCCATCTGGGCAATAGCACAATAAATGGACTTTGGAAAAGTGCTGGAACATGTGAAGGTGGAGGCTTGTAAAGGAAGCACTCAGTGACCTCAGGCCTTGTGGGGAGTTTACTGCTCCCGTTAGAATGTCCTTGGTACTAACTGGGAGCAACCTCTTGAATTTTCTTCCCTGTGAAGGGAAAACCTGAACTCCTGCATTTAGTAGCTGTGCCTTTTCAACTATTTTCTCCCCAGATGCCAACACAAATGTCTGACCACCTCTTTGGGATGCACAGCTGGACACACAGAGCCAGATGTTGGGCACCCAGCTGAAGGGCTGCAAGCCTGGGGCTCTCCTCCCCAGTGTGCTGTGTCATGACACACGTGCTGCATTCCCTGAACACGTGGCTGGTCCCCCTCTATCTGCTGCCCCCTTCCTCTCTGAGCTTTGGTGGAGGGGGAAAGACTCCAGCAGCTCCTTTCCAGCTGCTGATCCTTGCTGTGAGGTGTCCAGTTGCAAATCCTGTCCTTGCAAACTGTGCAGGTGCAGAGGTTGTGATATTTGAGCAGCTCAGGGAATGTTGCTGGGAAGGAGAAGGAGGGATTGTGGATAGCTGGATGCTCCTGTGTAGCATCCTTGTTCCACTCATTTTCTTTAAGCTATTTGAGACTCCTGACAGAGAGTTGGATACATGACAAAGTAAACCACAGAATATTCCTTGGAGCTTCAAAACCTTCCTGAGAACTTCAGTTTTTATGTTAAGATCATGTCAGTTACCTTTTCAGATCTGGAAATTTGCAAGTTTGGGTAGTAGATGGGAAAGAAATCCTTCCTTTCCCTGCTGAAGTTTGTTAGGGGAGCAGACTGCAGCAGTAATTTGTTGGCACATTTCTGTGCAAGCAGAATTGTTCTGTTCAGCTTGCTGAGGAGTCACATCATGGGGTGGCAATGGGAACGTGTGGCCTGTGCAATCCTAAAGGTGCCTAAAGTTAATCTTAAAGACTAATTCACACAAAGAATGTGCTTTAAGTCTTGTGGGTTGGAATTAAGGCAGAGTCTGATTCAAAATTTGATGTAGGAGCCTGTTGTCATTTCTTTGCTGGGGTTCCTGCTTGTTGGTCTTAGTGGTGGTATCTGCTCAAGTGTTTTCTTGGATGTTTGGAATTGGAATTCCTGGTCAGGGAGCCCTCATTAGAAGGCTGAGCTACTTCAGGAGGCCAAAGTGTTTTATGTAGCAGCAGGTTACTCTGGAGAAGCCAGAAGTGTGTGTCCCATGGAGAGGGGTGCAGAGAACCAGGCTGACTGTGGCTTGTGGCTCCTTTGTCCTGCTTTAAACTCATCACATTACCACAGATTTTATTGCATTTGCTGTGAGAGATGTTTTCAGTCACCACTCTAACAGTCTGCCTTAGCTCTGCTTTAAATTTTAGAGGTGCTTTGTTACAGAATTGTCACCTTTAAAATCATGTGGGTCTTTTCCAGAAGTCCCAGGTTGCTTTAAAATCTGTGTTCCAAACACGGATCTAGTGGAGCACAGCTCATCCAGCTCCTCTGGTTTTTCCTCTCTGTTGTTTGTACCCCGTGCACAGCAGCTGAATCCTGATCTAAGGGCAGCCTGGGCTGCTGGGTTGTTCTGTCATGCTCCTGGATTTTTAGGCACTGATGGATGCCATGCTGTGAAGGAAGTCAGTAAAAGAGAAAAAAAATTTTCTGTCGCCTTTGCATGAGCACATCTTCACAGCTCTGTGTTCCTCACTTTGTAGGGTGACACCTGTATAGGCTTCTGCTGGGTTTGTGCTTTTTGAGCAAGGTTTAATTTCCACCTTAAGGTGATCTGTGTTTTGCATGTTCTTCCCTCAAAATTTGTGTTCCCTGCAAGAGGATTTGAACCACTTTGCTGGATGGAAAGAGGCCCTCAACATCAATGCTGTAGCTGATGCTGTGCATGATGCTGCCTGTTCTGGGGAATGGTGTAGCTGCCAGGTGAAGCTTTAGATGTTTTCTGCCCCAGGCAGAACCTGGAGCTGGCCTAACCTGGAAATCTTGCTGCTCTTCTGCCTGTGGAGCAGCCAGGAGTGAGCCAGGGCTGGGTCTGTGCCTCCCAGAGCTGAGTGCAGAGCCCTGGGACCATTCCTGCCAGCCCAGGGCCTTTGGGGGTGGCTGGGACTCCCTGGGCCACAGCAGCTCTGATTCTGCAGCTTTGTCTGGTTTTAAAAACAAAAGGAAAATCTATCAAACATCTGTGATTTCTCCTTTCTCTTTCCAGCTACGCTTACCTACGACACCCTCAGGTTTGAGTATGAAGACTTCCCTGAGACCAAAGAACCTGTTTGGATCCTTGGCAGGAAATACAGTGTTTTTACAGGTATTTTCTGTGCACTGTTCAATGTTTTAAGGCTCCACAGGACTTTGTTAGTGTTGCACTTGGGTTTTAGCTGCCATGCTTCTGTCTGTCTGGCCATTTCTGTGAGCTCAGGAATGTTTTTGTGCAGAAAGTTACCATGTGGGAGTTGTTGGGACATGTCATGAGGGCAGCCAGGGGGCAGAAGGATGGTTTGCTGCTTCATTATTTGCCTGTGGCCATAGTGTCTTTTGGTTGATGGCAGCTATTTTGGGGGGGAAAAGAAGTACTTTGTGCACAGTAGTATTGCCCTGTCCTCAGGCAGCCTCTGCCTTTCTGGGCCTGCAGACTGTGAGGAGCAGAATCCCTTGGGAGGGTGTGTGGGAGGTGGGTTTAGCAGTGTTGGTGCCCCCCTCATAAGTGTTTGCACTGAACACTTTGCAGAGAAGGAAGAGATCCTGCTGGATGTGACCTCTAGGCTTTGGTTCACCTACAGAAAGAACTTCCCTGCTATTGGTATGTACTCTGGGGGACTCTAAAAGAAATTATTATAATCTTCATATCCCTAATAAAGCTGTCCCCACAAACATGACATCATTTCCATTCATAAGAGTGTGAAATGTGCTTCATCTAATTGATTAGACAGGCTTTTTGTTTATCTGATAATGAGAATTCCTCATCCCCTTGGGTAGGAGGGATAGAAGTGGTTTTTAAAGGGACATAAGGAGAAGTTTAGGAAATCTGCTCTTTTTTTAGGCAACATGGGAGGATTTTTGTGCTTCATCACATCCTACATCAGTCTAGTGTGAAATATTGCTGAATTATGGTCTTGAGTGGATTAAAATGATGAAGCCTAGAGAATGCTACAGAAATTGCTGCCTTTGTGCATCTGCTCCAGGCTCTGTGTGGGGGTTTTGTTTGTCTAGGGGGAGTTTTGTGCCTGCAGTGTCTGTCACACACAGGAGCTGTAGTGGCAGGGGAGTGTTTCCCAGTGAGCTCAAAGGAGGATGTCTGGGTTCCTTCAGATACTCTGCATGGCCTCTTCTGTGTTTTGTGTTTGTGACTGGGTGCAAGGTGTATCAGAGGAGATCTAAGAGCAGGTAAATGGGAATCCATGTCCCCCTTTTGTCACTGTCATGCCCAGCAGTCAGTGGGAAAGGAACATGGCCCAGCTTTGGAAAAGAGGCTTCTTCCTAACTGGTCCTTCTGGCTTGTGCTGTTCTTTCCCTGATGGGAAGCTCCCTGCCTCACAAGCTCTGAGGCATCTTTGATGCAGTTTAATCCCTCGAAATTCATGTTTGTGCACCATAGTTAAACACATGTTTGAGAACAAAGGGTTAGCACATGTTTAACTGGCTCACAGACACAGTTTTGGTTTCCTTGTGAGTCATTAGAAGCTGTGGGGTGAAGACAGACCCCATTTTCTGAGTCATTTCCCATTTACACCACTGATACGATCTGCAAGTCATATACAGTAAACCTTTTCCAGTATTTTTTCTCTCAGTCACTCCTGTTACTGTTCATCCCTTCCCTCTGTGCTAGCCCACTTTAATTAGTGTAAGGCTTAGGGAACTAATTAGTCTAATGCTAATTTTGTAAAGCATTATCACTTTTGGAATTTGTACATGTTATGAATTACTGGTGAAATTATAGAAGACAACTGGTGACCATTGAGAAGCTGATTAAATCACCTCCAGGTGATTTTTCTCCCTGTTTAGGACCAAAAGAAGAAAGCAGCATTACAAAGACTTGCAGGAGCTGTGCCCAGGCACAGATTACCTGCTGTGATCACACTGAACATTTGATCTCTGATATTTGTACTAACAGAGAGCTGGAGTGGAGGAGCAGCAGTTTCCTTTGGAAGGTCTGTCAGGGAAATGCTTTCAGCCTTGTGTCCTTTGTCTTAGATTTTCCAGCACAAGCTTGTCTTAGATTTTCCAGCTTTCTCCAACAATATGTAGGATGTGTCTTTTTTCACTGCTTGGGTAGGTTTTTTTTGGCTGATGCCTTTGTTTTTTTGGCCTGACTACATTGTTCACTTTGAAATGTTATTTGTAGCCACTTCTGAAGTGGGAATTCCCTGGGACTGGTTTGTTCTGCAGGGTGAGTTGCCTTCTCTAGATGAGGATTACAAGAGTCATCTTTAACAAACACCTTCATGTAGGAATGTCAGAATTGGGCTGAGAGTCTGCAGCCAGGCTCAAGGGCTGTTGTTCTTCTGAGAAATTCAGCTCTCCCTTGGGCTGTTTTAGATTTCCCTTGGGATTTTTCCCCTTTCAGTTAGTGTATGAGGAGTTTATTTATTTGTTTTTAAGGGATGCCACTAAGTTACTCATCGATAACCACATTTTTGGTTCTCAGCCTTGGGTGTGTGAGCTAAGCTAGTCCTCATTCCCTGCCCCATTTCTTGGTGAGCCTGCTGCCCATTGATTCTCCTCCCTTTTGGCTCTGTCTCACCATTCCCCCCCTGTTTGTTTTCTGTCCTTGTTTGCAGGAGGAACAGGTCCCACCTCTGACACGGGCTGGGGCTGCATGCTGCGCTGTGGCCAGATGATCTTTGCTCAGGCCTTGGTCTGCAGGCATTTGGGAAGAGGTAAAGCAGTGCACAGCCCACTCTGACCTCCAGGGCCATGTGCTCCCAGGAGTGCAGCACTTGGAAGAACAGAGATAACAAAGACACAGCTGGGAGTTGCTGAGGGTTCTGTAACTTTTTTCTTCTGAAATTCAGGGCAGTTAAGAGAAAAGTCTACTTGGAACTCTAGGGATATTTATATTTTCTGATTTTATTTTGTTTATTTGCTGTTCTGTGGGTGATGGTATCTTACCCCAGCTGTAAGAATGTTTTCTGTTATTTTAAAATTAGCCCTTTACTGTTGGGAATGCCTCAGATGCTTAGTAATAATATGACAACATGAAAATTGAGTTGGTCAATACACAGGAAGAGAATTGCAGCTTGCAGCCTCTGGTTGTTAATAAGTACCATGTTTATTTCATATATCCCTTGTCTGTCCTAGACTGGAGGTGGATAAAAGGGAAGAGGCAGATGGATAATTACTTCAACGTTCTTAATGCCTTCATTGACAAAAAAGACAGCTACTACTCCATTCACCAGATAGGTAAGAAGAGAGAAATGCTCAGATGTAGCAAATGGGCTAAGGAAGGCTCTCACCTTGATACAAACTTCCCTGAAAAATCAGAGAAGCAGCCTGATCCAGTGTTTCCTGTGGGATGAACAGAGCTCAATTCATAGGGGTGGTCTAGTGATCAAAGCTTCTTCTGAAGCAACACTGCCCTTTGAACTTCTGTGCTGCTGCATTTTAGAGAAAGGATTTGCTCTGCAGTCCTTCAGGATGTGCTTCTCACCTCCACAAAACACTAAATACTGCTGATTCAATAAAGTTTCCAAGTGAGAACTCTTCCCTATTAGATACAAACCTGCTTAGGAAGGGATGCAGTGTGGGTGAAGTTATTGACTCTGTTATTCTGGTTTTTTGTTGTGCTGCAGCCCAGATGGGAGTCGGGGAGGGCAAATCCATAGGCCAGTGGTACGGCCCCAACACGGTGGCACAGGTGCTCAAGTAAGTGCTGCCCTTTCCTTTTTTCTGTCTGTTGGTGTTTGGCACCTTCTGCCTTCAATAACACCCTCCCTCCTCTCACATTCTCCCCTCACATCAGTAGATGAGCAGGCAGCTCCCTGGAATAGGCTGGAGTTGCCTAACAGCAGCTTTCCCATGTCAAAGCACATTTCACACCTAACTGATAACACCAGTCTCTCTTAATCCAGTTTCTCCTCTCTGACACACCACCATCTTTGCCCTGTAGTTGTATTAATCCTTCATTACTTATTTGTTTTTAATTTTCTTCTAGAAAACTTGCAACTTTTGATACGTGGAGTTCCCTGGCAGTGCACATAGCCATGGACAACACAGTGGTGATGGAAGAAATCCGTAAGTGTCACACAGAGCTGGAGTGTGGTTGGTATATCCTGGGCAGCAAGAGCCCAGGAAAAAGCTGGAGAGCACAGCAAGCATGAAATACGTGTTCTGTCTTTGAGAAATGTTCTCTGTGAGGGTGGTGAGGCCCTGGCAAAGTTGCCCAGAGAAGCTGTGGCTGCCTCATCCCTGGAAGTGTCCAAGGCCAGGTTGGATGGGGCTTAGACTTCCCTGGGATAGTGGAAAGTGTTCCTGCCTGGATGAGCTTTAAGGTCCCTTCCAACACTCATGATCTCTGAAAGCTGTGTCCAGAAGTGCTAAAACAAGGTGAGAATTGCTGTTTTAGGGCAAGGAAGGGCCTTGTTTGACTTGCATTTCGTCTGGTGATGCCTCTGGACCTGGAGAGGAGGTTTGCTGACCTTCAGACAGCCTATGGGAGCTGCTTGGTGGGCAGTGTCAGATTTGCTTATGGCCACAAGGAGCAAGCAGTAAATGGCTGTCACATAATTGGTAGGGAGGGTTCTGCTGTTGGACAGAGTAAGAAAGCCAGAACAGATCTGAAGAGGAAAAGGGCCAAAATTGGCGAGGGGAGAGAATAAGAAGGGAATCCACCAATCTCATCAGTTTAAGGAATATTCACTGCTGGTTTCTTCTTTTTTCCTTCTTTGCTTTTTGGGGCATCCTGCCCCCAGGCTGGCTCTGGAGGCTGGAGCAGCCCTTCTTGCCCATCCTGAGCCTGCCTGCAGCACTGCAGTAACCAAAGCCACAAAGCTGAGCTCCTGCACTGGTTGCTGCAGCCCTGCATGGTCCTGGCCTCAGCAGCCTTCCCATGCCTTGCTCCAGGCTAATTCCTGAGGCAGTGAGCCCACCCAGCACAAACCTTGTAGTGTTTCTGCCAGGGCAGGGCTCTCAAACAGCTGGGGTAGGTTACAACTGAGATGGTGGCAGGCACCATTTAGGCTGGCTTGGCTGCCACAGGCCAGGATCAATAACCAGGCAATTTTTGCCTGGAGTGCAGGACAGTCCCTTTGTAAAGTGACATCTCTTGCCAGGTAGGCTCAGTTGGGCCTGACAGAGCAGTGTGTGCCTAACCTCAGCTGAAGGCATGTGCTGATGCCCTTGGCTTAAACAAAGGCCAGTTTTGAAACAGAAATTGGATTATTTTTCATCTTCAGCCTGCAGATATCACTTCTAGAGCTGAAGCATGCTGGCTACAAGGCTCAGGAGTGCTGCAGGCTCTGTCTGCTCAGCACTGATGCTGCTTCAAGTGACATATCCATACAACTTGGCATGGGCAGGGGTGTGTGTGCTTGTTTTCCTCAAAAATGGATCATAATGTACCTGGTCAGGGCCTGAAAGTCACTGTGAGAGTGGATCTGATGTGTTACAAGTCTGTAGGTTTGTGTTTGATACCTTGTGCCCCAAGCATTGTGGACAAAAGTAATGTTGTTTCATACATCTGTTAATTCTGTCGCTGATAGGGTTCAGCCAAAGGTTCACAGGAAATGCCTTTTGTTACAGCAGTGAAGAAACATAAATCTTTATCCATGAGAAAGGGCATCAGCTAGACCTGAGATGGAGGAGAGTCACAAAGGTGGTGAAAATCCAAGGCAGGTGAAGCCAGTACCTGCCAGCAGGAGAGGTGTCATGTCAGATCTGTTGGAATATGTTTGCAGTAAATGATTTGGATCCAGCTGGAAAGCTTTAGGTAGGTTCTGCTCTGCTGTGGCACCACAGAACTGCAAAGCCTGCCAGATAGCAGAGTGAATTTAGCCTGTGCCAAGCTCTCTGCTGCTTAAACTGCAGGTAAATATGTTCATCCACACTGCAGGATTGCCTGATGAGGAAACCTGCAGTGACACCCCATTCAGCAACAGCCCTGGCTTGGCAGCTGATTTCACATCATCTGGACAGGCAGGCTAGTGCAACAAATAACCTGATTTAGCAGGAGAAATGGCCACAAATAATGGCTTTGAGTTTCCTCAGAACCTCTGGCAACCATGTCTGTGCATCAAATGCACACATACACCTTCTCCCTTCCTGAGGAACTGCAAACATCTGTGCAGGTTGTCTCTCCTCCTGAGGCTTTAAATCAAAGTCCTATTTCTTCTAAATTTGGGTGTAATATTGTCCTTATTCAGCTGGGTTTGAAGCTGTCAGTAGTGAACAAATACCCTGAAATGGCAAATGGCTTGTGATTAAGGTGTTTGTTTACATCACATCCTACCTGCTAGTGTGTCCTGGCATTCAGTTTAAGCTGGGAATAAATTAAATGAGCCTCTGGCATTCTGTCCAGCTGCCTTGGCTTCATGATTCTTTAATCATGCTGTGGGTTTCTTTGGGGTTTGGGTTGGGTTTGTTTGGGTTTTTTTTTCCACACACCCAGCAAGTAATTAAGTTGGCCAGTGAGACAGGTAGGCTTGGAGTTGTTTCTGGACCAGAATTTACATAACTTGGGTGCATTACAGCCTGGCTGTGTGTCTGTCAAGCCTTTAGGATGAGGATGCAGTGTGCTTATGTCATGTGTATGCCCTGAGGAGTTCTGCTGCCCCATATCTTAGAGGCAGAGCTCATGCTGAAAATGCAGAGTTTAATGACCGTACTGCTTTAGGTCTGTAAAGTAGCTTGTGAATGATCTCCAGGAAAATTTAGGAAGCTTTTTGTGACCTTTAGGAAGATTATAACTACTCTAGACTGATAATATGTTTGTATCTTGCTGCAACACGTAATAACTGGAGAATATTTCCTGTGTTAATTCATAATGCTGTTCATTCATGAACTCCTCTGGAGCTGAACACTCCAGAACTTTACTCTTTCTGCCTACAAGCTTTGTGAATTCAGGACAGCTGTCTGACCTGCTAATCAACCCCTCCAGCTTTGTTGGCACAGGTGGTTGCTCAGAAGAATTTGCATTCTGGAAGAATTTGCATTTTTGCTGCCCAGCAGTTGGTAGCTGTGAGTACCAAGCTGCTGTGGCTTGGTGTGAGCTCAGCACACATCACACAGCCCCAGCACTCAACCTTTTCAAGCTCCTCTTAGCTTTAAATGCTGTAGGCATCTGGTAAAGAGCAGTTGTTGATCAGAGGAATGGCTGAAGGTCTGGGAGCAGAGTCCTGATGCTTTGTGCTGCTGTTCCCTTCCCACAGGGAGGCTGTGCCAGTCCCATGTGCCATGTGCTGGAGCTGCAGCATGCCCTGCCCTGGAGTCAGATGTGCTCTACAATGGGTGCCCAGAGGACCTGGGGCTCAGAGGGAGGCTCCCCCTGTGGAAACCACTGGTGCTGCTGATACCTCTCCGCCTCGGGCTCACAGAGATCAATGAAGCTTACATTGAAACACTAAAGGTAGGGAATTTGGAGTTCAATTCCTGCTGGGGGGATGCTAAAGGATCCTGTTGTGAATTAAGTAATTGCTCAGAAGTTATTGCAAAAGAAAAATGTGTTCAGGGACAGTCCTTGTCAGAGGTCAGGATATGGGTTCTTGCAAGCTGTAGCCAGGAAAATGGGGGGGCCTTGAGGGGTTGGGCCTTGTCTGGTTGTGTTGGGGTTTTTTTCTTTCAAGAATCTTACTTGACAGCTTAGCTCTCAGCCTCTCTTTGTGTGCAGATGGTCCCAACCTGGTGAAGCCTTTGTTCAGCACAGCTATACCCTGAGTGTTAATTAGTACAGTGTTGCACACTCCCCTTGACTCAGATGCTGAAGTTTGTGCTGCAGACTGAGGCTAAGAGCTGCCAGGTGGTTGCAGGTTGGAGTATTGAGAAGCTGCAGAATTTAGGGTGTACACAGGACAGGGAGCACAATGCTAGTAAGCTCTGAGCTTGGGTTATAGACCTCAGATTCAGATTTGTGGGAGGTTACTTCCCTTAACTCAGTAGATCATGCTTGGCTGCTCCAGGTGGATAAGGAGCTTAAACTGTTTCCTGAATTCCCTCCTGAGAGCACTGTTGCAACCTGATGGCAGCTCCAGGGATCTTGCCACTGCTTGCAGCAGAGCCAAGTCCTAGAGCAGTGGAGCTTCTTTCATTTAGTCCACCTGTCCACTCCACTCCTGTCAGCAGTTTAAAGTGTTTTTGAGCTGCTTCCACATTCCTAGAAAGCCCTGTGTTGCAGCCTGATGGAGATTTTCTCCAGAAATGGCTGGTTTTGCTGCTAGAGTTGCTGATTTGCCATGTCCCTGTCCATCTTTCCCCACTGCATTTTTGGATGTTTGCCTTTGTTGCCACCTGCTGTTTCACTGTCTGTCTGCTGTGTGTTTTCTGTGTTGCTTTTCCAGCACTGCTTCATGATGCCCCAGTCCCTGGGAGTGATTGGAGGGAAGCCAAACAGTGCTCACTACTTCATTGGCTATGTAGGTGAGTGCCCAGAGGCTTGCAAAGGCTGTCCAAAGAATCTCCCCCTGGCTAAAAAATGCTTGTGGGGTGGCACACACTCCTGCTTAGCCTGTGGTGCATGCTGCTGGAAGTGTGGAAGGCTGCTGGGGGCTGAGTGATGCAGATTTGAGCAGTGGCCATAAATTTCCACTGCATAAATGTGGTCTGTGGAGTGCTTAGAGCCTGCTTCCTGCATTCAGAGCTGACCTCCCTCTGCAGCTTGGCTGAATTTAACTGTTCTTTAGGTGTTCCTCAAACCCTACAAACTCCTGTTACTCTCCTCCTTCCCTCTGCCAGAGGTTTCCTGTCTGCCAGAGAGCTCAGGTTATTTGTGCTTTGGATTTCTGGGGTCTATTTGAGCTCACCCAGGAAAGGATGAGCAGGAACAATACCCAAATAGTGCCAGTGTCACAGTGCAGTGGCCACTGTGGTTGTGCTGGCAGCTGTGCCTGGCTGAGAAGCATTTGGGGAAGTGGCTGAAAGCGAGATATCCCTGAAATGTGAATTCCCCTGTGTGGTTACGAGAGCTGGCTCTGCCATTGCTCTTCCTCCTCCTTGTATCAGCTCTCCTCAGCCTGTGGCATGCTGTTGATGTGTCCTTGCCTTGATGGCAGGTGAGGAGCTCATTTACCTGGACCCCCACACCACACAGCCGGCGGTGGAGCCCGGTGACAGCGGCTGCCTCCCCGACGAGAGCTTCCACTGCCAGCACCCCCCGTGCAGGATGAGCATCGCCGAGCTCGACCCCTCCATCGCCGTGGTGGGTCCTGCTCCCCCTGCTGCCCATGGCCTGGGCACTCTGGGCTGCTCTGCTCTGGGTTTTGGTGACACTGGTAAAGCAGCTCCTCACAGAGAGGGGCTTGTGTCAGGGAAGTCCCCCTGTGGTCACCCGTTATTGCGGTGTGGGTGTGAGGGTCCCCAGGATGAGGTGAGAGATGAGAACTGACTCCAAGTTCTTAGAAGACTGATTTCTTATTTAAGATATTCTATTATTTAAGATATTATCTTATTTAAGATATTCTATTATTTAATATATTCTATTATATTAAAAGAAAATGCTATACTAAAACTATACTAAAGAAAGAGAGACATCAGAAGGCTAGACAAGAATGAGAATAAAAACTCGTGACTGACCAGTCCTGACACAGCTGGACTGGGATTGGTCATTAAGTTAAAACAATTCACATGGAACCAAAGATGCACCTGTTGGTATGCAACCTCCAAACTACATTCCAAGCAATCAGATAATTATTGTTTACATTTCTTTTCTGAGGCTTCTCAGGAGAAGAATCCTGGCGAAGGGATTTTTCATAAAATATGATAGTGACATCCCCTTGGATGGTAGCTAAATACCATTCCTCATGGAGCAGTGTCATTCTCTGGGGTTTAGTCTGGGCTTTGATTCCAGCCTTTTGATGGGCAGATCTGATTCCATTCCTGAATCCATGTGATGATGCACCATTTGTTTTCTGTTGAACCTGAGATGCCTGCCCTTTGTTTCCTTTTTTCCTCCTGGTTCTCTTTCTGCAGTAAAGAAAATATTGATGATTCCAGCACTTGCATAACCACTCACATCAAGCCTTTGTGGAGTGTTCAGTTTAACAGGGCAGTGTGAGGCACATTTTTAAAGGAAGGCAGTCAGGAGTAGTAACTGCTCCCAGTCGTGATCGTGGCACTCGGTGTTGACACAGGGCCTTAAGTCTGAGATGATCAATCTAAAATATAGAAAGATAAAGTTTTTTTTCTTCTTTTTTTTTTCCAGGGCTTTTTCTGCAACACAGAGGCAGACTTTAATGACTGGTGCCAGCAAATTAAAAAGGTTTGTGTTAATTGATCTGGTCAGGTATTGGAACAGGCTCCCCAGGGAAGTGGTGGAGCCCCCATCCCAGGAAGTGTTCAAAAGGCATGTGGATGTGGCACTTGGGGACATGGTTTAGTGGTGACATTGGCACTGATGGGGGAATGGTTGGACTCAAAGATCTTGGAGTAATTGTCCAGTTTCCCTCTCTCTCCCTCTCTCTGATTCTCTGTCCCTGGGAAAGGAATATCAAGTATTGTTTTGTTTCCAACCACTGCGTAGAGACCATGTAGCAGCAGCATGACCCCATTTTAAGCATACTTAAAAAGTTTATTAAACTACCAAAAGGAGCATAGCTCTGAAATCCTGTTAATGATGTGATTCAAAAGCTACAGTGAAGTGCCCAGAGATGATTGTTAGCCCAGCAGTGCAGAGCTGTGGTTCTCATGGCTGTGCTGTGTCTCCACAGCTGTCCCTGGTCAGAGGAGCGCTGCCCATGTTCGAGCTGGTGGAACGCCAGCCCTCGCACTTCTCCAACCCCGACGTCCTGAATCTCACACCAGGTGAGGCCACCAGGGAGGGACAGCTGGGGGTGAGCCCCTCCCTCTGGCTGTCTGCAAATCAGGTGGAATTACATGATAGTTCCTGTTCCCACTGGAATTTAAGCTGGAGTTCTTGGGTCGGTTGGTGTCGTTCTTCAGCTTTCAGCTAGAGGTTTGCACATCCCACAGTGTCTCAGGATGGTTTTTAGAATAATCTCTGAATTATTCTAAAAATAATTCACTGAGCAGAAGAACAAAAAAGCTCACAGGCTGTCATGGCAGTGTGACCCTGTGGTTTCTGAAGGGATGCTTGGAGGAATCAAAAGTGTCCAGTCAAAAGGCTGAAAACCGAGTTTGTAGGTAATGAAAATGCTCCAAGACAGGGCTGATCACACTCAGTTCCAGCACAAGCACTCCCTCCTTCTTGGCATTACCAGTGGGAAAAAGGACAAGTGCTGGGCCCTAACCTTGCCTGTCAGGCTCTGCTTATCACATTAATGACATGAGCAAACATTGCAGGAGATAAGGCCATTGGCTGCTTCTGCCAAGAGCAGTGAGAGTGTGGGCAAGCCTATCCTGTCACCAGGCATGGGGAGGCCTCCTGGCAACCTGCACCCTGCTCTTCTGATATCTCTCTCTCTTTCTCTCTCTTTCTCTGCCCTCCTACCTTAAAAGCCTTCATTATCACACTGTCTTTTGCTGTTAAGCATACTCCATTCCCTTAAACTGCCAATTGATCCTTGCCTGTCTTAAATTGTCCCTAATGTCTTTCCTACTCTTAAAAATGTTTTTTAATGGACTACTTGTCCTTCTCTCTCTTCCCTGGCTTGCAGAGCCTCTCCCATCTGCCAAGGCCATTCATTTCTGTAAGTCCTGTCTCTCACTAGAAGGAGTAATTGAACTTTGAGCCCCTTTCAGGGCCTAAAGGTGTTCCAAGAAAGCTGGAGAGGGCACACAGTGACAGGACAAGTGGGAATGGCTTCCCACTGCCAGAGGGCAGGGTTAGATGGGATATTGGGAAGGAATTCCTCCCTGTGAGGATGGTGAGGCCCTGGCACAAGTTACTCAGAGAAGCTGTGGCTGCCCCTGGATCCCTAGAAGTGTCAAAGGCTAGATTGGACAGGGCTTGGACATCCCTGGGACAGTGGAAGGTGTCCCTGCCCATGGCAGGGATGGATGATCTTCAAGGTCCCCTCCAACCCAAACCATTCTGGGATTCTGTAACTTTCCAGCCTGAACTAATAAAGGTTTCTCCTTCCCCCTGTGCTAAAGTTGCTTTAAGTGTGAGCTCCTTCTTCACCATATAGTTGGAAGGGTGGAGAGGTGGGATCAACTAACATTACCTTTCCTCACGAAGTGAACTGTGCTAGTTGCTTTTAGGAGAGTGCACATTGTAATTACATCCCCTAATAGTTGCACCAAAACCAACTATAACAGAAATGATTCTCTAGCACATAGGGGTAAATGTATCTCTTAACTGGGACAGAAATCTTCATGGGTATTGGTCCAGACCTGGCAAGTTTTCCTGTTCTGAGCTTCTTGAGGCAGAACAGTCTCCTGCTAAGGCAGAGCTGGGCACAGGAAGGTTGTACAAACCAGTGGCAGCAGAAATGTGTTTGGATCTGTGAAAGATGCCGTGCTTCTGTGCTCCGTGTAATTCTCTCCAGGGCATTTTCCATACCACTGACATGTTCTTATCCTCCTCAGAGCCCTCACTAGGGTTTGTCACTGAGTTTTAGAACTTGTAGGCCCTTGGCACTCAAACTGTGATGCCCTGTGATGCTGGTCTCACTGCCAGTCACAGCATCCCACTGAGGCAGCACTTTCTGCTTGTTCTCTTCCAGACTCCTCTGATGCCGACAGATTGGAAAGGTTCTTTGACTCGGAAGATGAAGACTTTGAAATCCTGTCCCTTTGAAAACAAATAGGAAACTGACTCTGCAAATTTGTGTATGTGTGGGGAGAAGGGGGGAGGGAAGCTCCTTCGAGAGCCTGGGGCTACCGGTTTTCATAGGCGCTTGCTGCCATCCCTGCCTCCCGTCCATGCCGGCATTCCGTGCAGCCTCGGAGCGGTGTCTGCAGTGGGATGAAGAACCCAGAGGGTGTTCCAGCCTTACTGGCTGCAGTTGCAATTGCTCAGCAGCAAACAGCTGCTGCAAGTGGATGCAGTGGTGCTTAGGAGCTCCAAGCCCATCTGTTACAGCAGCAGGTCAGCTGGGCCTTCCGCGGGAGGCACGGAAATCGTTAGAGCGCTGAATCCTCCCATGGGGACTCCCCTCTGAAGCTTTAGTAGAGCCCACCCGTCATTTAGCAGGAGAAAGGTCCAGTTAATGCCTTTAGCAGCTTCCCTTCTCACTGGCCAGCCTGGACTGCAGCTCACAATGCCAGGGAACAGCAGCCACGTCCCACAGACAGCTGTGAAGCCTCCGGAGTGCAGGTCCCTACGGTACAAACTCCTGTTCATGCTCTGCAGGACACTCAGCACTACCTTTCCTGTCCACAGCCTGTAGAAAGGGAATTGAGGGAACTTCCAAGTGACTGAGAATTCAATAAGTGAAGTGCTGGAGCAGTGCTGTGCTGTTGGAGAGCATCTCAATCCCAGTTTAAGTAACAGAAGGAATGGAAGAGTAGAAAATGTGTGTGTTGCTCAGTGAGTCAGTCCATGTGCTTCTACAATGGAATAGTCTCTGCTGCAAGTACCTTCAGCAAAGCTGCTTTGAACAGAAAACTGAATTCCACAGCCCTGGAAAAAAGAGCTGGGAGAGCTGAAACAAGGCAGCAGAGCTCTGCTTGGCATGTTCCAGGCTTCTGCCTGTCCACCAGTGTGCTGGCATGGTGACTAGGGAGTGATGTCCTGCCACAAACCCTGTAAAACCTTTTGAGGTGCCCTGGGTGGGTTGGTCAGCACTTCCTGCAGCTCCTCCTGTCAGACATTCCCTTTCCAAAGCAGAAGAGGTGCCTGAAGGTCGAGTAGGTTTCTGAGCTGTGTTGCTGCCTTGCCTCTGCCAGCTCCCCTCCCTGTGGAGTGTGCCCAGAGGTGCTGTAGGAGCTAACCTGGAGAAACCCCTGTCAGGTGACCATCCCAGGAAGGGCAGAGTGCCTTGAAAAGGTCCAAATATACTGGAAATTTTAGCTGCTTTAGCTGGTAGCTCTGCCTGGGGCCCTTCACAGAGAGAAGGGTAAATGGTGGAGGAGAGCTGTCTCCATGCACACTGCTAGGGAAGTGCTGCCATGGTTTCCTCGGTGTGTGCTGCACACTTCAACCCTGTTTACAAGGCTTTGGTTTGTGCATTCAGGTTTGGAACCTGTCAGATGATGGTGGTGTGCCCAAGGGTGGTGCCACCAGGCTAGAAATGTCCTGTGTCCCCTGTGACTGACCTACTGATGCTCTAACTGTCCCTGTGATACCCGAAAGCAGAGGTTTGAACTGGGAACCACAATGCTTCTGTCACTAAATTATTATTATTTGCTGCTTTCTGCCTGCTTCTCCTCTTCTCTCTTGTAGTCAGGGGAAGAGGCAGCAGAGGAAGTGGGGCTGTGCTCCATTCATCTGCTTTCAATTTCTATCTGAATAAACAGATGTAAAATCTTTGCCTGTCCTGATGTCCTTGCACACGTTGAAGGCAGTGGTGGGTGGTATGGAGCACACCAGGAGAGTGCTGTGTGTACAGGGCTCCAGGGGAGCTGGAGAAGGACTTTGGACAAGGGGGAATGGCTTCCCACTGCAGGCTTAGATGGGATACTGGGAAGGAATTGTTCACTCAGAGGGTGGGCAGGCCCTGGCACAGGTTGCCCAGAGCAGCTGTGGCTGCCCCATCCCTGAAGTGTTCAAGGCCAGCTTGGACAGAGCTTGAAGCAACCTTGGATAGTGGAAGGTGTCCCTGCCCATGGAAAAAGATGATCCTTAAGATCCCAGCCCAAATCAGTCTGTGATTCTACTGTTAATTCACATCCATGGTTGTATGTCTGAGGACAGCTCTGCCAGACAAGATTTTACCTGAGCGTTCACACAACCCCAATAACAGAGCTAAGCTCAGCTCTCTTAGATCTTTAAAGGCATTCCTGGCTGTTCAGTGTTGCCTTGTCCCAGTGTTACTGTCAGGGCCTGATGCAGCATTGCAGGGCTCACCTCCTTCACCAGCAGTGTCTGGCTGCCAGGTGCTGGGCAGCTGTGGAGAGAAGCTGCTGTCATTGTAGCTGATGCTTGTATTAACAATGTTGTTTTAAATACTTAGCTTCCTCTCGCTGCTCCTGAATCAATCTGCCTCTCTCTGGGTTAGAGAGGGTTTAGTCTGTGGAGATCAGAGCACTCCACCCTGCTGGAAGGTGAGTCAAACATTCAGCAGAGATCTGAACTCCCCTGGTCATGCCCATCTCTCAGTGTCCCTTGGAAATTATTCATATTCCAGTTTGTTTGATTTAAGTGATTCACAGCTGGTCTGCTTTCAAACTGCACTGGGGTGTGTGCAGGAGCCACCAGTGACTGTTCCTCTCATCTTGGCCACTCTAAAATAATTTATGTGCCTCTTGTCCTCCAGACTGGCATTGCTATGAGCACATCCATTTATTTCAGGTTCTTACCTGCTCACAGCTGGGGAGAAGGCTTGAATTCACCTCTGCCTTTTTTTTCCACAGCTCTAGCAAACAGTTTTCCCTGGGTTTAGTGCCTAAACTGCAGCACTTTCACCTCCCATGTATCCTTCTAGAAGATAAATGATCATACTGAAAAAAATGCTCTGTGCCAAATGCTTAAAAGGGTAATTTATTAGCAAATCCTCTACAAACTGGTTTGAGCATGGGGGGGATGCATTTCTAGAGAGGAAGAATGATCAGAAACCTGGCATTTCCCTAAAAATGGGAACTGTCTGTGTCCAGGGATGGCCCTGAGCTCCACATCCACACCTGCACTCCAGGACTGGGGCTGGAACAGGGAGGTTTTGACAAGGAATTTGATACACACTCATGGCATGCTCATTTAAAAAATGCAGAAGGGACTCTGCAGGCTGGAAGGGAGGAGCAGAAAATAAAAAGGACATCAGCAGCATGTTGGACCCAAAAGAATACACAGGATCTTTGCTGCTGGCATGTCACAGTCATCCAAGTGCAGAAGATACAAAAAGTGACCTTTCCTTTATTCTTTTAGACCTGTAGGAAGTTTCATTTCCAGAGTTCTCCCAAAGGTTTATTCTGAACCTCCTGCATAGTTTCCTTTGCAATGGACTTGATTTCTCTGTGCAAGTCTTCAATGCTCTTTGAAGCATCCACTGTCTGTTTCCAAGACAACAAAAATACAGGACAGATAACAGAGAACACAGAAATCAGAAAAACCTTGCTGTTAACATCTGCTTAACCCCCATTACTCAATGTTATTCTTCCTGAGTAGTGAAATGAGCTAATTACACCTCTCTGCAGTTTCTGGAGAAATCAAAATAGGTAGGAATAGACATTTAAGAAGTAGATGTGAGGATGGGTGAAGGGAAACAGAAGAAGCTGCTGCTGGATATTTTTTGGTGGCAGTGTCTGAGGTGTGTGACAGAGGCAGGTAAGCTGGGGATTCATCCCAGGTCTCCTGGAACAGGGAATTGCCCTCTCTGCCACATCTCACAGTGCCCTTGGCTGGTCCCCAACGTGTCCCACTGAGCAAAGTGGGAAGGGGCAGCACAGGGATGTGACAGGCAGAATTTAGGAGCTCTCACTAGAGACCCTCAGTCCATGACAAACCCATAAGAGTTAATTCTCACCTTCCAGTTGAGGCTCTTGTCCTCCATGAGGCAATAGAAGCACTGAAGAACTTTCTCTTGGAAGGAGCTGGTCTCATAACGTTCCTGCCCAAAGTTGCCTCGTTCTACTGCTGCTTCTGGGTTTAACTGGAGGAACAGGATCAGGTCTGGCTTTGGGAGCCCAACATCAGGCTGTTTGCACCAGTCCAGGCCAAAGTTCTGCCCCAAGCAAGGACAAGAGAGTGTGAGGTGAGACACAGGACAGCAGCAGCTTGGCTGGAGAGTGAGGTGGGGAAGGAACAGCCCAGGATGGCAGGGATTGCAACCCAAAACTCTGCACAGGTGATAGCCCAGCTGAGCATGTGGGAATTCAGCCCTGCTCATTTGGGGCTGAGCAGGTTTTGTCAGGTGTTCAGCACCTACTGTGCCTATTTAAGTTGGAGAGAGTGAAATCTTTTCAAGCCTCTGCTGCAGATCCCATCTGAGCTCTACCAAGGCACGTTCTGAGCCTCCACACAGCCAGTACCACTCCAAAAAACTTGCTGAGTCCAGAAGAAAGCTGCTCCCAAACACCAGCACCACACAGCTGCAATGCAGATCTCTCTGAGCCCATGGAGGCACATTCCCAATACTCACCTCCCCAGGAATTTCAGCCCAGACACAACAGATGCAGTTTTCCAGCTTGTGCATTTTGCTGACAGGTCTGAAGAGTTTCACCAGGGCATCCATGAATGAATCCATGATGTTGGTGAGATTAGAGTCCACTTACTGCTCATCCACATCTTAAATCCCTCCAAGAGGAGCTGGCACATCTGCCCCTCCAGTTTTCCCCCAGATGTTCTGTATCCTGGTAATCTGGGTATTTTTGGGATGTATGTGCAGTGGGTTTTTCAATGCCATGAGGGGATAAGAGGAGCTGAAAGTGCCACAACATCTTGGGTGTGAGATCTGGCAGCCAGCAGACTTCTGTGTTAGGTATGGGCATCAACATCTCCCCTTCTCCTGGGAATGCTTTTTGAGTGAAAAACATGCCAAACTCCATTTTTTAAGAAGCAGAGGAGGCCCGTTCCAGCAGCAAAGGATGCCATCCCTGTTCCCAAGGGTGGCATCCACATGGCTGAGCCCTGCAGGTCACCAGCTACATCCAAAGCAATGCAGACACTTTAAGACACCCTTTTTCCCCCACCAGAAAGCAGGAGAGCATTCCTTGCTCTGTCCATGTGGATTTGGGATCATTATTTTGGGGTGGTCAGCTCGTGTTACACATCCTGGCTCTTAATTTGGGGCTTTTGCAGACACCCAATTAGCACCTAAATGCTTCAATGCATCTGTCTCAATGTCCAGGAAAGCAGGAGGCTGGGAGAAGATGCAGGTGAAGTTTGCAGGGCTTGGGGGCCCAGGATCTCCTGAGTCCTTCCAGGAAGCAGGAAAGGCTTGGGCAGGAATGAATGCAGGTCACAGCTGGTGCTGCAGGCATGGCTGGAGCTTCTGTGACCACTCCTAGAGGATTGGTGGCTGCTCAGCAGGAACAGGACACTTCTGAGGGAGTGGGACAAGAGTGTCTGTGCAAATGGCTCCAAGGGAGGCTGACAGAGCTGACTTTTCTGAAAGCCAAAAGGCACAAGTGGGAATTCCCAAGATATCGAGAAGAAATTCTTCCCTGTGAGGGTGCTGAACTGGTTCAGCCTCAGCTGCCCAATGTTTTAATCCAGTACAGCACAGGAGTTGGAAATACGGCACCAGTGATTCCAAAAAAAACCCAAACTGTGGGATCTGATCTAAGATTACAAGGGCAGGGTTAGATGGGATATTGAGACGAAAATCTCCCCTGTGAGGGTGGGCAGGCACCTCAGGGTGCCCAGGGAAGCTGTGGCTGCCCCTGGATCCCTGGAAGTGTCCAAGGTTGGACAGAGCTGGGAGCAGCCTGGGATGGTGGAAGGTGTCCCTGCCCATGGCAAGGACAAGTGGGAAATTCAGGCTAAGTGAAGAAAACCACTTTTACTCTGAGGGTGAGCAGAGAAGAACCCAGAAAGGAATGGATCTACATCCCTGAAGGTACTCAGACCTTGGCTGGATGTAGGCCCAAGCAGCCTGTGTATGTCAGCCCTGCTGGAGCTTGAATTCCACAGGTCCCTTCTAATGCATGTGGTTTGTTCCACAAATTGATGGGCCAGCAGCCTGAGCAAGTACACAGAGTCTTCAATAAACTTCCAGAATCATTCTCCAGACTCACACAGGTCAGCTTCCAGTCCAGACTTACAAAAAGTCACCAAATAAGTTTTTCTGCTTGTTCTGGGGATGGGTGGGCCCATGTTAAAATCTGAGCTGACCCTTCCACCCCTCACCTCCCAGAGGAATGGCCCCTGGGCCATCCACACCAACAGCCTGAGCTGCTTCCCCAAGTAGAGAGAGGGGCAGGGGCTGCTGCAGGTCTCACTCACCCCTTTGGCACTCGTGAAGGCCACTCCAGAGAAGGCATATCTGTCAAGCACCACCGTGATGCCCTGCTGCAGCTTCTCCTTCATCATCGGTCTGGAACCATGGGGGAGATAAAATAACACAGCTGCACTCCTCTATGGCGACAGAAATTAAAGGAGTTAGCCTAAAACTCCAAATATGTCATCATTAAGGGAGTAATGCAGCTGTAATGCAGGTGAAAAGCTGTTTGTATTCCCCACCAGGCACTGACCAAATATCCCCTCATGCCACCCAAACTCAGGGTGCCAGCACTGGGCACTGCTCTAGGCAGCTCCAGGGATTCCAAGCAAGATCACAAATTAATTATATTGACATGGACAGCTCAGTCCTCTTCCCTTTGTAGGTGGTACAGCAAATTCAGTGATCTGCTCTGCCACCTTTATTCATGACACTTCTTCTTAGAGCTCACTTGTGTGCCTTCTGCTTAACTGGCACTGCCATCAGAGCACAGCCAGCAAATGAGAACATTTTGGAATCTGTATTTCCAGGTAAAAACAACAGCCAACAGTGATTTCCTCATGTCCACACACAAGCTCTGTGACTAAAGGACAGCCAGTCGTGGCTGAACACAGCCTTTGGCTCCAGGGCAAATTTGGGCACAATTCCTTAAGGACTGTCACTCACAGGGGCTGCCTGGCAAAGCAGGGTATCCTCAGGAAAGAGAATAAATTCACAGCCTGAACTGGTTCAGTCTCAGCTGCCCAATGTTTTAATCCAGTACAGCACAGGAGTTGGAAATATGGCACCAATGATTCCAGAAAACAAACCCAAAATGTGGGTTCTGATCTAAGATTACAAGGGCAGGGTTAGATGGGATATTGGGAAGAAATTTTTCACTGTGAGGGTGGGCAGGCTCTGGCACAGGTGCCCAGAGGAGTTGTGGCTGCCCCTGGATCCCTGGCAGTGTCCAAGGCCAGGTGGGATAGGGTTTGGAGCAACCTGGGATAGTGGAAGGTGTCCCTGCACATGGAACTGGATGGGCTTTAAGGTCCATCCCAACCCCGACCATTCTGTGATTAAATGTGAGTCCTTAAGACCCCATTTCCAGCCTGTTCCCCTGTGTGAACAGGATCACATTCTGGTACTTTCTGTGCCCACTGCCAGCTCAAACCCTGAGGGATCCCACCCCAGCCCTTCTCCTTTCCCAAGTGAGCAGACACCACGTTACACGTGCTCCCAGCGGTTGGCAGAGAAGAGCAGGTGGATGGTGTGGTCCTCCAGGTTCTTCTCCCTGCCCAGGTAGGAGCTGATCAGCTGCCCAATCTCTGTCGTTCTGTCTGCAGGAAACACAGAGCATGCCAAGGTTGTCCTGAACTGCTCTTCCCAGAGGGGTGTCTGTCTGTCTGGGTGTCTGTCTGTCACGGGTGGGAGGCTGGTTTGAGCAGGGCAGGGTGTCTGTGTGTCATGGATGGGATGAGGTCAGTCCATCCATTGTGGGAATCTGCCTGTTAGGGGTGGGAGGCTGGTTTGAGCAGGGCAGGGTCAGTCTGTCTGTCATGAATGGGCTGAGATCAGTCTGTCTGTCTGTCCATCAGAAGTGGCAGGAGGTCTGTCCAGGGTGAGGGGGATATTTATTTGTCACAGGTGGGAGAAGGTCAGTCCATAAAGGGCTGGATCTACCTGCCTGTGACAGGCTGGGGGAGAGGAGCTCAGTCCATTCAGGATGAGAGTCTGTCTGTCCGTCTGTCTGTCCGGGACGGGAGCAGTCTATCCGCCCGGGGGGGTCGGTCTGTCTGTCTGTCTGTCCGGGAAGAGTCTATCCACCCGGGGGTCTGTCTGTCGGAGGGAGGCGGTCTGTCCGTCCAGGGTGGGAGGGCTCTATCGCTCAGCGCTGGGGCGGTCCCTCCGTTCAAACGCGGGCCCGCCCAGAGCTCGGGCGCGCCGGTAGATCCTCCAGCCGGTTCCCCGCCCGTTCCCTCCCCAGCAGCGTACCCGGGAAGCGGAGCAGGTCGGCGGGGTGCCCGGCCTCCCTGAGGGCCTCCACGAGCCGCCGGCCCTGCGTGCTCTTCCCGGCGCGATCCACGCCCTCCAGCGCGATCAGCGCCCCGCGCCGCGCCGCCATCGCCGCCCGCCGGCCCCGCCCCTTCCGCCGCGCCCGCCAATCGCCGCCCGCCCCGCCCCTCATGAATATGCAGCGCCCCCGGCGGCGGAGGCCAATGGGAGGCGGGCGGGCCGTGAATACGGGATGAGGCCGCGGGCCTTGTCATGCGGGCCCGGCGGGTGGCGGGGAGCGGCGCGCGGGCCGCAAGATGGCGACTGCCATGTACCTGGAGCACTACCTGGACAGTGAGCGCGGGGCGGGGGCGGCGGAAGGGCCGGGACGGCGGGAACGGGGCGGGGGCGGCGGGATGGGGGCGGTGGCGGTGGCGGCGGCGGCAGCGCGGGAATTAAAACTGCGCCATGGGCAGCGCGGGGGAGTGGGGGGGGCGGCACGGGGATCGCGTCATCCGCCGGCGTCGGGTTACGTCAGCGGTGCGCGCTGGGGAGTGGGAGTGAAGCCATGGCGGCTGTGGGGGTCCGCGGGGTGGGGATCCCGCTCCTTCTCCTTGGGATCCCGCTCCCGTCCCCTCCCTGTGCTCGGGGTCCCGCTCACGTCCCTTTCCTCTGCTCACGGCTCGGCTGGGCCGTGGTTCTGGGTGGTTCCAACACTCAAGGCCTGCTGAGGTGAGCGGGCACTCACGGTGCGTGAATCCCAGGCTGGGTTTGGTTTGGTTTGGTTTATTGCTTTGGTTTAGAACTCATCTCGTTCCAGCCCCTGCCATGGCAGGGACACCTTTCATTGGCAAGGTTGCTCAGAGAATTGAGCAGCGTTTTTATTGTAGGTATTGAGAATCTGCCGTGCGAGCTGCAGAGGAACTTCCAGCTGATGCGGGAGCTGGATCAGAGGACGGAAGGTACGTGCAGGTGTTTGGGCAGGCAGGGCCGGGAAGAGCCCCCCGGAGGCCGGGGAGAGCCCCCCGGAGGCCGGGGAGAGCCCCCCGGAGGCCGGGGAGAGCCCCCTGGAGGCCGGGCTTTAGGGGTTGTGGCTGTTCCTTCTCTCAGGCTGAGTGCTCTGCAGTGTTTGCTCCTTTCCTGTGAGGATCCAGCTCACATGGCAGGGCTTGATTTTGTTTGCAGTTCAAATTCATAGCTCTGTGATCACTTTACTCAATGGCCTTCCTTCCACCTGTTCCCATATCTAACAAATTCTAGATTCCTGTGTGCCTTGTAGGATGATTTTTTTTGCTTTTTGAAGCTTTTGTTGGTATCTGTCTGCACATTAATTATTTTAATTTGGAACCATCAGAGCAGTAAGTGACGGCCCAACTAGTAAAACGTTCTGAAACTTGTGAACCCATGGGTTCAGTTCATGATCTTAACTCTGAATTAACTGTAAATCAGCTTCTGAATTAGCTGTGGAACACTTGAGAAAGCAGAATCACACCACAAGTGTCAAACAATGAACGCCTTTCACTTAGCAGGGTTTGTTTTTAAAAAGGAAAATGCAGTAAGGAACTGAGGGGAGTGTAACAGCTGTCAGGAAGGGTGTTCTAAATGGAAACAGAAAAACAGAAATACCTGATTTTTTTTCTTTTTTTCCAGACAAGAAAGCAGAGATTGACAGCCTGGCAGCAGCTTACATTGAGTCTGTGAAGAACATGGTACCTGAGGAGAGGGTGGAGCACCTGAGGAAGATCCAGAGTGCCTACAGCAAGTGCAAGGAGTACAGTGACGACAAAGTGCAGCTGGCCATGCAGACCTATGAGATGGTGAGCCATGGAAAAATGGGCATCCTCTGGAATGCTGCACGTGGAGATGCTTCACAGTGACAGCTTCCCCTCACTTTTTCTTTTTTTTTTTGACCCACATTTACTATCAAAACAAATTATTAGTCCTTTTTTATGTTTCTCTCTGTTGCCATCCCTAAAAAGCTTTCTCCTTTGGCACCAGGTTTCTCTTTTGCTGAAGAATTAGTGAGTTTATCCCCCTTGGAGGTGGCTTTATCAGCAGTACTCCTCTGCTGTGTGATAATGCCAGCAAATTTACCCCACTCCCTCCTCCCCAGCAGCTCTCTGTCACTGATAATTTATTTGGGGCACACTTAGTTGAAAGCAAATTGGTTTGTTTTTTTTTAAGCCAACTGCTGTGCTGTGTTGTGGAGGAACAGCAGGAATTCTGCTCTGTTGCCTTGGTTTATTGGGCATCAAAATTTCCTCAGAGACCTTGGGAGAAAACCCCATTCCTTAAGATGCATCCCATTTCTTAAGATGCATCTTTCCACTTTTTTTTTTCCTTCTGTCCCTTGAATAATTCTCATCTCCACCTGTTTTATACCCTGGATGGAAGTTGAGTGAGGGGAATCCTTTTGACTGTGTTAAGTGTTTATTTTCCAGCTTGCAGAGATGCTTTGGGTTTTGCTACAGCTGCAGTTAGGTGTTTGGCTGCCATCAAACACTGCAAAAAAGGGAATGATGTCCCAGGAATATCAATGCCCTGATAATTAGTGCACTCATTTAATGACAAACTATTCTAGCAGCGCAGTTTGGGGGGGTGCCTTGAAATCCCTGTTCTGAAAGTCACTTTATTGCAGCCAGGGCAGTACCAGGTACTTAATTAGTGTGTGTTGAGTTGATATTGAGGATAGCCAGCCTCTCTCTGTGTTTATTATTAAACTTTGATTCACATGACAGTGAAGTACCATGGAAAAAACCCAAACTGCTCTGCTCGACACATTTCAGGGACTACCTTTCAATTTTGAAAATTGCGGGGACAAAACCAATTTTTTTAGTATCTCTCATCTTGTTTTGTTCTGAAAATCATTAGTTTGAGTTGCTTTGAGTCTCTGTTGCCTCCCTTCTTCCTTTCTGCTTGTTTGTGGAGAGGCTGAATCCTTTTGCTTTTCCTCCTCGTTCCCTCTGCGTGTGCCATTTCCCTTTCCCCACCCCATACCCCTTTCCTGCCTTGCTGTGCACCACCACACTGCTCCTGCTGATAACAGCCGAGTTTGAGCCCTTCCTGTTTTTGTCTGGGGCTCTTTTTTTTCTGTTTTTGGGTGTTTCTGTGCAGTTCAGTTTGTGGTTTCCTCTCGGGGCAGGTGGATAAGCACATCCGCCGGCTGGATGCGGACCTGGCGCGCTTTGAAGCTGATCTCAAAGATAAACTGGAAGGCAGCGACTTTGAAACCCCTGCATCCAGGAGCCTGAAAAGTGGGTGAATTTTACACAGTTGGGAACCTTTTCCAGCACACAGTGTCAAAGCAGGAAAGCTGAGATGTAAAATGAGCTGTTATTTCTGGAGGAAGGAAAGAAATGTGTCGTTCTGTTTGGTTTTAAGGCTCTTACAGTGGGCAAGAGGTGAAGAGAAATGTGGTGCTGGGATCAAATTTACTGGCACTGTTTCATCCTGAGCTTGTTACTGGTTCTAAGGAGGGTGCTGTGTCAAAACTGCACTGCTGTAACAGTCTTAGCTTTGGGAGAAATTAGGAATTAAAAGATTTAAAATTAAAAGCAGCAGCACAGCTTTATGCCTTTGAACAATGAAATAAGGGGTAGGAGCAAGGAGGTGGAGATAAAAGTTGTGTTAGTTATTGAGTAATCTATTAACTGTGTTTAAAAATACACTGAGATGAAAAAAACCACTGCATGTCTAATCAAGTGTGATGCTGTTTATGACATGCTGCAGTGCTTTATTGCCAAAACTGCAAACACAAGAGCTTGGTGCTCAGTTGTTATTAATTTGGTGTACTTGTGGCTTAAAAATGCATTTCAGGCAGCATATTCAATTACATATATAATGAGGATTACTCAGTTGCGTATGAAATAGGGATTTCATGCATCAAAAGAGCAGCTGGGGATGTTTCTGCCACTCAGATTAATTGATGGGGTTGTTTTTCCTTTCTAGAGGGACGAAGTCAGAAAGACAAAAGAAGCTCTCGTGGTCGAGGCAGGAGAACATCTGAAGAAGATACACCAAAGAAAAAGAAGCTCAAAGGAGGGTAAGGCAGAGCCAGGCACAACTCCAGGGCCTTGGGCTTGACTCTTGATGAATTTTCCACAGGCTCATATTACCCTGTTTATGACTCATGTCCAGATGGAGAGCAGTGTTAAGAGTGTTCTGGTCTTACTCCATTTCATTAATGTCCTGCTTAGGACAGGCCAGCATTGTTAATTAACTCCTTGGTTGGCATGTGGAAGCTCAGCATGCTTGGAACACTGACTGGAAGGACAAGATCAGTCTCCTGTTGCTGTTGGCAAGCTGGGTGAAAATAGCTTTGATTTTTGTCACAGGGCTATTTTAAACACTTGCTTGTGGTCTTGATGGTAAAAGAAATTCACTTGGCCATCAGGACAGAAACTGATGTTGTGCTCTTCTTGAAATCTTGGAGAATTCTGGGGGGGTTGTTTTCACAGAATTGTGTCCTAGGTAGCCTTGAACAATCTGATTTTGAGAGGCAAGGAGGAAAGCATGTCCCCTCTCTGAGATGGGATTTATATTATAGGGGCTTGGTTTATTATGATTATTTTCAGGTGGCAGGAAACTAAAAGTAGTTTCTATGGACTGCTACTGGCATGTCAGCACATCCCTGGCAGGGTAAGAGAGTTCACTCATGCCTGACAATGAGAAAATATTTATATTGAAACAGGTTGGGAAAAACCCCAAACAGGTTATTGTACCCACAACCAGGAGTGATCTGTATGATAATTTTGTTACTTTACTCATGACAGCTACAAATCCCTCTCTTAATTCTTTCCAGTCATGCTGTGTTTGATCCAACCTACCTTATGATTTTAATTATGGGTTGTGGTAATGTAATACAAACTCTAAAACAGGCTCAGTGTGGTTTAGGGAAGGTACTGTAAAACTGATTTTCCCAAGTAGGATTTGGATCTTGGAAACACCAAATCCCAGAATGGTTTTGAGTTTGGAGGGGCCTTAAAGACCATCCCATTCCAGCCCCTGCAGTGGGCAGGGACACCTTCCACCAGCCAGGGTTGTTCCAAGTCTGGCCAGGAGCATTTCAGCAATGGGAAGGCACAGCTTTTCCAGGCAACCTGTGCCACGGCTTCCCTCCCCTCCCAGGGAAGAATTTCCTCCCAGTATCCCATCTAACCCTTCCCTCTGGCAGTGGGGAGCCATGCCCTTGTAACACAGTGCTGTCTGCAGTTGAGAAGTGTTTTGTCCTGACTCTGTCCTTGCCCACAGGTCTGAGTTTGCTGATACCATCCTGTCAGTGCATCCCTCAGACGTCCTGGACATGCCAGTGGATCCCAACGAGCCCACCTACTGCCTGTGTCACCAGGTGTCCTATGGAGAGATGATTGGCTGTGACAACCCAGACGTAAGCACTTGAGAAATTACTGATTTTCAGGTGTTTGTTGCCTCCCAACCCTGTGCAGTCCAAGGAGAGGGGGGTCCTTGCTCAGTTAGCTCAGTCCTTGCTCACTTAGCTCATACCAAATGATGGGAATGTTTGTGAGCCACTAACAATCTCCTCTGTGGGTTTTTCCTTTCTCTCTTGCAGTGCCCAATCGAGTGGTTCCACTTTGCATGTGTGGACCTGACCACCAAACCAAAAGGGAAATGGTGAGTGTGACAGCATTCAGCTTTGGGGTTTTTATCAGGCTGCAGTTTGCCTCAACAAAAATTAAAACCCTGCTGTGATCCTGACAGTTTGCATCCTCTGTGATTGGGGATTAATTTGAGAGTAGAAGATAGAAGACAAGCCTTGTTAAAATCCATTTCCACAGAAGTTTTAGGTACTGATGGGAGCAAAACTGCCTGATAAACAGAGCAGGTTTTGACCTGAGGCTTGTGTAAACAGGGACATGTTTCATTTGAGGTTTGCTCTATTGTCACTAGTTGTGACTGTGCTTAAAACAGACCCAGGTTCCTCTTAGTTTCACTTCTAGAGGCAAATTTTGAAGACTTGTCAGGGTTTTACTACATGCTTATCTTGGAAAGGATTGTGGGCTTGTTACTTTAATGAATTGTTTTAATCAAATTAACAAATTACCTGTCAGAAACAGGCTTAATTGTGCACAAATGTTAAAAACAAAGTTCTCAGGCCGTGTGCTGTTAATTTCAGGAGCTAATTACTGCCTTTTTTTTTTTCCTACAGGTTTTGTCCTCGTTGTGTTCAGGAAAGAAAGAAAAAGAAGTAAGGAGTAGAGGGGGATACAGCGCCGAGGCAAGAAGAATTTAATATATTCCTTCATTTATGTTGCAATATTACCTTTGATTCTTTTTTGTTAGTCTATCCTCCATCTTTTTCTGGTATGATATTTAATTATCCAGTGGCCAGTTGAAATTCCTGTTCTTTCCTAAGACAATGACTTTGGGAGGGAGTCCCAAATCCCTTTGCCACGGAGATTTTATTTATGTTAGTCTTGCACAATAATACTGAGGGAGGGTGTTGCCTTTTCTGGCTGTTTCCATTTCCCTGAAGATTCTTTAAGTACATCACTGTGAAGATGAAACCTGCAGTATTCTTGGAGAGAGAGAGAGAAAGTTGGATTTATTCACCAAATAAGATGAAGGCCTGAATTGTTAGCTGTGATTGCCTGTGTGGCCCATGGGAAAATCAGGAAATCAGGTTTTAGGGAAAGGCTCCATGAGGATATTTATTTGTTCCCATGATGGTGTGGCTCTGCTGTTGAAGAAGGCCATCAGGAATGTTCTAACAGAACTTTTTGTCTTTTTTTTTTAATTGGCCACATTTGCATGTTCTTGACTTCTCTAGCTGCCTTTCAGATGATGAATGTGAATCCTTGCATTAGCACAGTGTCAGTGGCTGCAGCAGAAGAGAGAGAGGAAATCAGGAGCTG
The DNA here is from genome assembly GCA_035583215.1 of Arremon brunneinucha. Classification (NCBI taxonomy): domain Eukaryota; kingdom Metazoa; phylum Chordata; class Aves; order Passeriformes; family Passerellidae; genus Arremon; species Arremon brunneinucha. The sequence goes on along the minus strand of JAWWEX010000017.1, from coordinate 20,820,497 downwards.
GAAAGCAAAAGTCTGATTTTTCGTTCCTCTGAGATAAGTCTTGCTTTTATATCTGTCCCCTTCATCATGAGGTTTCCCTGCCTTCAGTAAAAGATGTAGCGGGGAAGGTATTCCAGATTTCCTTCCTGCTGATGAAAGGAGGAAAAAAAAGCCCCAAATTCCTGAACTTTGCTGGCTTTGGTCCTCAGTGGGTGTTGGTGGCAGCTCTGTGCAGTGCTGTGTGCTGCTTTCCATACCAGCGTGCAGGAGCTCTTGGTACAGGCTGCTGGAAAGGCACCAAGAAACTCCCAGATAAACTTTTCTTCTGCTGAAAAAACAGCACAGAAGGTCAAAAACACTTCTACTCAGATTCTGGCACCTGCTTTCAAAAGAAAGAAGGCTTTTCCTGTTACGCTGAGCCTCTTACTCATGTTTTGCAGTGAAGGAAAGTAGAACACAGCTCCTGCCACCTCTCCTTCTCTCTTTGTGGGGCTTTGTGCCTGCTGCTGATGTAGGAGAAATTTCTCAATTGTGAGGCAGCTTTTCTGTGAACATTGATTTATGGCAGGAAAAAAGGATGGATTTTAGGCAAAAATCCCTGTCTTCAGGGTGCTGTCATTTCCAGTGTGATGTTGTGGGTGTCTCTACTGCATTGCATCACAGAGAGATGAAATTCCCACAGTTCTGTGCATGAAAATGCACATTTGTGATACACATTTGTCATTTCTGCCTCAGAACAGCACATGGAAAGCAGGCAGGGAAATTAAAGCCAGAGTGCTGGATGGAAGGAGGAGGAGCAGCAGTCACACAAACCTGGGGTTCAGTGAGCCCTCTTCTTCTTCCTGCCTCTTCATGAGAGCAAATTTGTGATACCTCATGAGCCAGCCTGTAATCCAGTCCCAGGGTTTGTTTTCCCCTCCCACCCAATGGTATTGTAGGCAGCTTCTCTTCCTGATTTTCCTAAGCTTTGTTAGCACTGGCATTGCTTTGGATTAAGCATTTGATTGGAAACAATCTCAAAATTCCACTCTGGAGATCTTGCTAGAAATGTGCCATGAGGGAAGGAAGCAGCTCTGGGTGAGCCAGTGTGGAGATGACTTCCTTCAGCTCTAAAATTCTGGTCAGGTAGGATGAAAAACCACATTTTTAGAAGTATTTTTGGGGTTTTGAAGAGCATTTTCCACTTGAACCAGCAAAGCAAAAAGGAAAACAAGCACTAGAAGGTAGAGCCCTCAAAAGGAAGGATAATTTGCTAGGAATGATGAATGGTGTGAGGTACAACATTCTGTTCTTTTTAACACCTGTGTATGTGTAAAGCATCTGAGATCTGATACCAGCAATAAACTCTCCCACTGGGAACATGCCAGTTCAGGGCTTGGATGGGCTCAGGAGCATCTCCTGCCCTTTTACACCTGGTTGTAGAGAATTTTTACAACTCCTTGTAGACAGAAAATACCAGCAGCCTTCATTTTTGCTTACTAAAAGATTGAAATCTTCTGACTTTTGAATGTACAGTGTTAAAATATTTCCTACAAAAGGAATACCCCACTAAACATTACCCCAAAAAAAAAAACCCACAAAGGAGGGGGGGCCCAGCTTTACTGCAGCTCATCCAAACTGGAGGTCCGTACCGACTTTCACCCAATTCCCGAAAAAAAATAATTAAGGAATGTAAAGTTTAAAAGAAAAAAAAATGTATATCTGTATTTTTGGATCTTGGAGATGTTGGATTATATTATAAATAAAGTATTTTTGGGAATAAATGTGTTATTTTTGGCGGGAATAAATGTGAGGGGGGTGCTGTTGCAACCTCCGGCCGCCAGGGGGCGCTGCCGCCCGCGCGCGCTGAGCGCGTTCGCG
>JAWWEX010000017.1:20772107-20792070 GCA_035583215.1 Arremon brunneinucha | reverse complement strand
TTGGCCATTAATTAGAAACAACCACATGAGACCAATCACAGATGCACCTGTTGCATTCCACAGCAGCAGATAACCATAGTTTACATTTTGTTCCTGAGGTCTCTCAGCTTCTCAGGAGGAAAAATCCTAAGGAGAGGATTTTTCATAAAAGATGTCTGTGACAAGGGGACAGCAGCCAGCACAGGGATGGCCCTGGCTTTTGCTCCCCTGGAGCCACCAGTGAGTGGCATTGCTGGGGGTGACTTTGACATGGGAATCCCACAAGCTTCCAAACAGGTGGAGGAGAACCTCAAGCAGAGGGAGCTGGAGAAGAGATGGAGGGAATATCCATATCAGTTACTGGGAGTGGGGAGAAGATGGAGAGGCCCCATAGCCATGGGTAGGAGCATGCATGAGGACAGCTAGGCAGCACTGGGCTATGTTGCCCTCTTATCCCACTGCTTGGCTTGGCTTGACTTGACTGAGAGGAAGCCCCGGGGACCCTCCCACGCTGGGCATGGCAGGGCACCGTGGTGGTCGCTCTTTACCCCATCCCACCTTCCCCCCGTGCCGTCTCCTCTCCCCAGACTGGGCGACGTTCGCGCTGGGCCCGGGGCACGGCATCCAGCTGCGCTCGGGCCGGCTGCTGGTGCCCGCCTACAGCTACCACATCGACTGCAAGCAGTGCTTCGGGCAGCTCTGCAAGACCACCCCGCACTCCTTCGCCTTCTACAGCGACGACCACGGCCGCGCCTGGCGCTTCGGCGAGTTCATCCCCAACCTGCAGTCGGGCGAGTGCCAGCTGGTGTCGGTGGATGAGGAGGATGGGTCCAACGTGCTCTACTGCAACGCCCGCAGCCCGCTGGGCTTCAGGGTGCAGGCGCTGAGCACGGACGACGGGGCCGTGTTCCACGGGGGGCAGCTGGTGCAGCGGCTGGTGGAGCCGCCCCACGGCTGTCACGGCAGCGTCATCGGCTTCCCCGCGCCGCTCGTGTATGTCCCTGCGGCCTCCCGGGACACCGGGGGGCTCTCCCGGGGCTCGGGGTGCCGGCCGCTCCCCGGGGCGCTCCGGGGGTTTGGGCACTCACCCGCACAACAGGCAGGAGATGCTGAGCCGCCCGCTGGCACCCACCGTGAGCCCCACGAGCATTGTCCCACCCCAGGACACCACGGTGATGCCCACAGCGTCGCCTCGGTGCGGGGGGACTCTGCAGCCAGCCCCAGCCCTACTCCCTTCTTCCAAGCGCCAACGTGGATCCTGTACTCGCACCCCACCAGCCCCATGTCGCGGGTGAACATGGGCGTCCACCTGAGCACCTTCCCCAGGGACGCCGAGAGCTGGACGGAGCCCTGGGTCATCTACGAGGGCCCGAGCGCCTACTCGGACCTGGCGTGCCTGCGGCTGCCGCAGCGGGACGCGCCCCTGGCCGGCGCCGCCGCCACCGCCTTCGCCTGCCTCTACGAGAACGGCGTGAGGAGTCCCTACGAGCAGATCTCCTTCAGCATGTTCACGCTGCACGACGTGCTCCAGAACATCCCCCTGACAGCCGCTGCTCCCCCGAGGGGCCGCAGGGGGAAGAGGAGGAGGAGGAGGAGCTGCTTCATCTCCTAGAGCCCGCGCGGGTCAGCTCCCCCATCAGCACCCTGGATCCTGGAGCATCAACCATCGGCTGGGTCCTGCCACCGTCCAGCACGGCCACAGCACACGGCGGTGTGTCACTGTCCCCACAATGGGGTTTGTCTCACTTTTATTGCTGTTTTTTATATTCTGTTTTGGGTGGGGAGGCTTTTGCCCCCAGCTCTGGTGGTGTTCACAGGAGTACCAGGATAAGGGAAGAGATGAGAATCTTGACTCCATGTTTCAGAAGGCTGATTTATTATTTCATTATATATATATTGTATTAAAAGAAAATGATATATTAAAACCATACTTAAAGAATAGAAGAAAGAATTTCTTCTATTTCAAGAAGGCTTGCAAGGGATAGAAAGGAATGGAATGATAATAAAATCTTGTGACTGACCAGAGAGTCCGAGCCAGCTGACTGTGACTGGCCATTAATTAAAAACAACCACATGGATCAATCACAGATGCACCTGTTGCATTCCACAGCAGCAGATAACCATTGTTTACATTTCTTTTCTGAGGCATCTCAGCTTCTCAGGAGAAAAAATCCTAAAGAAAGCATTTTTCATAAAATGTGTCTGTGACACACAGCCCAGCCTCAGGCTCCTCTCCAAGCAAGAGCCCCCTCTGGAAACAAATATTGGGGGGCAGCAGGGGGAGGCAGCCAGGGGTTTGGGTTGGGGTAGAGTTCTGTTCCTTCACTGTAGCTGGGATGGGGCTGGGTTTTATATTTGGGCTGATGATAAAGAAAATTTTGTATTGCATTACTGTCTGTCCGGGTTTTTAGTTCTCTTTCTTCGTTATTTTCCTTTTCATTACATTTTATTATTATTATTTTTTCAATTATTAAAGTGTTTTTATGTCAACCCAGGAGATGTCTCACTTTTACCCCTCCAATTCTCTCCCCCTCCCACAGCATGGGGGTGAATGGCTGGGTGGTTCTCAGGTGCCAGCTGGGGTTCAGCCACCCCAATGGCCCAGTTGGTGTTTTGTCTGCTCTGGGATTTGCGTTTTTAATGTGCCAGGGCCATCAGGGCTCTCCTCTGACCCTGGTCAGTCTGGGGACAAAGCCCCTCCCAGCCTGCCAGGCCCACTCTGGGTCCTGTAAGGTTTGGGAAGGGGTTCAGCACAGGAGTGGGGTCCTGCTCCAGGGAACGAGCAGCTGCTGCTCCTGACACTTGTGTGTGGTGAAATTTGGGGGTTACACCTCCATTCCTGCTCTGCCTCCAGCACAGCTCCATCCCAGTGCCCAGCTCAGCTCCTCAGGCTCCTTCACCTGCCCTGTGCAGGTGATAAACACGAGCCCAGCTGCCCTAAACATGCACTGATTAACAAAACTGCCCTAAATATGAACTGGTTAACAAAACTGATTAACAGGAGCGGCCAGCTCTTCAGTCTGTGACACCACCAGGTCTCATTTTCCACCAGGGTGGGTGGGTGGAGGATGGCAAGTGACAGACAACGTGTAGAATAGAAAATTTCAGTTCCCCAGAAGTTGCAAAATAGAACTTAAAGACTAACTGGAAGTGAGACAAAAGGGTGTAAAAGTCACACACACAGGATGCTAAACACATCTGGAACCACTGGAGAAACAGGTAATGAGACAGATGAGCTGTCAAGGTGATTGGTTTACACCTGATGGTTGCTGACAATCCCTAAAACATTTCATGTAAACCTGTTTCTTCTCTATCAGGACAAATCCCTTGACCACTGTTGTTGCTGTGTTATCTTGGGAACTTAGTGCACATGGTGTGTGTTGAATGGAGATTTATTTTCAGGGTGTTGGTTTTCTTAGAAAACTCAAAGCTACAACAAATGGCCAAGTCTTCTGATAGAACTTTCAGATCTGTCTTTTTGGGTGCTAATATGTAATGCTGGGTGTTCACTGATGTGACGCCACAGATTTATTTATCTCTTAGTGAGGATGTCAACCTCAAATAATTAAGCTACATTTATAGTTTTATAGCAGATTAAATAACTCCTCTGGATTCAAAAATTAACATTTTGGAACATGGTGACTTTTGTGGCAAAGTTATGTAACAAGAAACTGCAGCTCGTGCCCCGAGAGAGGTTCAAGGCAAGGTCACAGCATTGGGGCACTGAGTACAACCAGCAGACAAACCTCTAAGATCAAAAATCCCTTCCAGGAAGGGATGGAGGCACTGGTTTTGGGCAAAGTGCTGTTTGTGTGTTCTCTAGGAGGCCCCTTGTAATGAACCTGTCTGATCAGGGTGGAACAAACCCTGCTGTGAAGCCCCACAGCACACATTTGGTCAGAGGAGATATCCTGCGTGTGTCCAGCTCTGGGATAAGCAGTGCCTGCTTTCCAATCCTCCAAAATGGGTCAAGAAATGTTCTCTGCCTTTCAGTATCTCAAGGTTCTCTGCCTTTCAGTTCTTCTCCTTTCAGTATCCCAAGGAGTGGCCGAGGCAGCTGCTGGCAGCCAGGCCCTCCCCTCCATCCCTCACCAGCCCAGTCCCAGCCCCAAGGGCCACCAGCCCCAAGGGAGGGGACACGGCCAGGCCAGGGATGTGCACAGGAGCAGCCCTTGGCTCCTCACCCCCACGAGCTGCTCCAGCCCCGGGGTGTCCATCCATCCATCCATCCATCCATCCATCCATCCATCCATCCATCCATCCATCCATCCATCCATCCATCCATCCATGCCCTGGGGGCTCTGTCCGTCTCACACCGGGCTGGTGTCACACTCCTGCTGTGCCCTCTGTGCCAGCAGCCGGGGACACCCGGGGTGGCACCTCCTCCTGGCAGTGCCACCGGACCCTACTTGCCCTCGCAGGAGCCGCAGAGGCAGCCCAGGAGCCCGTTGAGGATCTGGAGCAGCGCCAGCAGCATCTCGGCGGCGCTGACGAGCAGCAGGAGCGAGAAGAGCGCCACGTGCCAGGCCACAACGCCCTCGGGCTCCAGGCAGGTGCTCCAGGCGCTCCGGTTGTACAGGTAGTTCTCAGCCCTGCGTGACAGCAAGGGGACAAGGTTCTCTAGGATCCACAAATCATCCCCCAGACACCCCACCCTTCATCCGGAGGATGAGCAGAGTAAAAGCTTAGAAGCAAAAAAAAAAGCAAGGGGCAGGTAAGAAAAAGAATAGTTAGAAGAATCACATGTGCTCATGTGATGTGAATCTAAAAGGAGAACAGGATTCTTTTGACAGGAGGGAAAGAAACCTATACAATAATTCTGCCATCTCTCTGGGAATTGACCTGACCACTGGAAGCAAACTCATGGAAGCTAATGTCAAGATGTTGCAGTGCAAAATCATTGGAATAAAACATTAACCATGGGTTCAGATATGATGAAATGTTGGTAAGGGTCTGAAGTAAGGAAATGGGAGCAGTGGGGTTCAAACAGTGAATGCAAAGGGATGATTCCACTTCATAATAAGCTAACAAACAGTGCTGCAACTTCTTATTTGAGTTCTATTCTGCTAACTGACATTACCATTACTTCAGCTGGAAGGTGAGAGGGTGATGAAGATGGAAAGCACCACGCAGAAACCCATGGAAGGTGAGCATTCCTCGAGCTACCAGGGCCTTGCATCACCCACCACCCGCCAGCACCCACCCACCCCCTCCATCAACACACTTAATTAGCAATGAACTAACGAGGCAGCGGCGGTTCAGCCCTCACCTGGCGCCAGCCCCCAGGTCGATGGGGTCCAGGAATGGGTATCCCCAGAGGGCGGCGTGCCCGGGCCCCAGCGCGGTGCTGTTGTGCAGGCAGAGCGGGCCCGTGCTCAGCCCCACCCCGCAGAGCACGAAGCAGGCGGCGGAGCCCAGCAGCGCCAGCTTGGAGAGCAGCACGGACAGGAGAGCCTGGGGGGACACACACGGTCAGGGGGGACACACACGGTCAGGGGGGACACACACAGCTCAGCTTGTTTGGGAAGGGGGAACGGCCCTGCCCAGCTGTGCCTGGGGATGGAGGCGCCGCTGGGGTGGCAGCGACCTGCAGAGCCCATTCCAGCACACCCTGGAGCCCAGTTGTGCCCTGGGAAGGGGACACCCTGCCGTGGCACCCTGCCACAGGGGACACCCTGCAGTGGCACCCTGGGGAGGGGACACCCTGCCATGGCACCCTGCCATAGGGCCTCTGGAGAGCAGCTCCCTGCCTCAGGATGTGCTGTGGGACGAGGGCGTTCCACATCCCACAGTGGCACCTGAGAAAGGGTCTGTGCCCAGCACAGGAGAGAGGGATCCGACACAACCCACCGGGGGATGGGGACAGTCAGGAGGATTCCTGACTTGTCCCAGGTGGGACCGGAGGAGGATCCCTGCTTGTTCCACGGCTGGATCATGGCACAGGAGGATCCCTGTCCTGTCCCAGATGGGGCCATGGCTGAGCAGGATCCCTGTCCTGCCCCATGGCACAGAAGGCTCCGTGCCCTGTCCCACAGTGGAGGAGCTGCCTCCCGGCCCCATCCCCGCCGGTTCCCGGCCCCATCCCCATCCCCATCTCCGCTGGTCCATCCCGGCTCCCTTGGCTTACGCTGTGGCGGCCGGAGCAGCCGGGGCGCTGCCAGCCCAGCGCCGTGACCTGGATCGCTGCCAGCAGCACCTGCGGGGACAGAACCGGAGCTGGGGGACCAAGGGGACAGAACCAGAGCTGGGAGAACAAGGGGAGCCGCCTGCCCCGCTCCATGCCCTGCCCCGCTCCATCCCCCGGCCCCGCTCCATCCCCTGGCCCCGCTCCATCCCCTGCCCCGCTCCATCCCCCGGCCCCGCTCCATGCCCTAGTCCCGCTCCATGCCCTGGTCCCGCTCCATGCCCTGGTCCCGCTCCATCCCCCGGCCCCGCTCCATCCCCTGCCCCGCTCCATGCCCTGCCCCGCTCCATGCCCTGTCCCGTGGGAAGGGCGCTGTGCCCGCGGTACTCACGGCGATGCCGCCGCCCCAGAGCCCCGGCAGAGCGCGGGCGTGGCGGCCCAGGCGTCCCTGCAGCAGGTACCGGGATGCTCCGCCCGGGAACAGCAGCAGGATGCTGGCCAGCACGGACAGCGTGCCCAGCACCAGCAGGCACGGCCCCACGATCCGGCTGCACTTCCCCACGCACATGGCCGTCCTGCGAGGGCACGGGGAGGAAGAGGAGGAGGAGAGGAAGGGGCTGCGTTCGGCCCCGCAGCGCCCCGAGGGTTCCCCACCCCGAGCCCAGCTCACAGCTGTGGTGGGGGGGTGGGAGTTGCTGGGTTGTGCTTTGGGTGTCAGCCCACGCAGCTGGCACTGCCCCTGCTTGGGGCAATTTCCAATGGAAATTCTATTACTTGTTTGCTAAATGGCCGCTGGTTTTCCTACACCAAACTCCAAGACCTGTGTGGCTCTTCCCAAATGTGTCCCAGCTCCTGGCAGGGGGAGATGTTTTGGTTTTTTTTCTTTAAGGTCCCTTCCAACCAAACCCAGTCTAAAATTGTATGGAAATGTTACTGCAGGGAGCCAAGCACCCAGCACAGCTCAGCTTGGCTTTCAGGGTTTACAGCAAGCAGGAGGGAGCCAGGAAAGAGGCAAAATCCTTGTACAGGACTTGTGAAAGCACATCAGTCTCCAGTTTAATCCAACAGCAATTCCATCCCTGTCCCTGCCAGAGGTCTGAGTATGCAATTGATTAAACTGAATTAAGAAAACATTATTAATTATCCTGCAGTTCCACTGGCATGGAAGTTATGAGTTATTAAGTTATGAGTTTATCTAGAAAGCACCTGCCCATCTCCAGGTGCTACCTTGTCCAAAATTGCCTCTCTTCTGCACCTACAAGCCCCTTTCTGTACAGGATATCCTTTGGTCACTCTGGCACTGCTGAATACAGCATGGTTTGCTGCTGTCCTGGCTCCCAGCTGTTCTCTACCCTGAGCTCTCTTGGCTTGAAGTTGGGCTCATGCATTTTCCCCTTTCCTTCTCGATTGCAGCCCATTTTGCAGATTCCCCAGCTCAGGCTGTTTCTCGCTCTGCCTTAGAAAAGCAGCACCTGAGGCACCGTGGTTGGCTCTGTGGAAGAGCTCCCAGCCCCTCCTGCAGGGCCCCAGGGCCAGGGAGGAGCCCAGGGCAGCACATCCAGCCCTGGCACAGCCCCAGGGGCTGGGGGACACCAGTCCAGGGGATCTGCTCAGGACCAGCCCCAGCAGGGCACTGGGGAGGGCTGAGCATGGAGGGACAGAGCTCTGAGACACCTGAGGGGAACCATCAGCTCCACATGTCCTAAAATCCCACCTCTCTTGATTTCCATCCTCCTGCCTTGGTTACAGGGAATTCAGGGCCTCTTTCCCCCCTTCAACCCCTGCCTGCAGTCCAGGGATTGTGTGTGGTTGTTTCCTGCCCTGTGTTGGGTCCCACCTTCTGGAACAGCTCCAGCCCCTCTGAGCTCACAGCCTGGGCTCTCACCTTTCTGCTCCTCTCCCTCCAAGCACTCTCCTTCCCCTCCTCCAGCGCTGCCCTCTCCCTGGGGATGGCAGGATTCTCTTTCCCCTGGGAATCTCCCAGGGAATGCTGTCCCTTCCAAACACCCCCTGAGCACGCAGCTCTCAGCCAGCACAGACAAACCCCAAGTGCAGGTGCTCCTGTGTCCATCTGGACAGCAGGTTGGTCCTGTGTCCTTCTGCCAGCCCAGCCCCATCACCAACAGCACAGAGAGATTCCAGAAGAGCCCAGGGAGCTTCTCCCCCCTTCCCAGCTTACCTGGAGTGATGCCTGGCAGAGCAGCAGTGTCCAGCCCTGCTGAGCCCTGTCCCATCACCCTATTTATGTGACTATGTGTGACACCTCAGCCCCCAAGGGCCGCCCACCAGGGCATGACCCTCTGGCCGTGTCCCCATCCCAGGGAAGGATGAGTGGCTGCATGAGCCAGCCTCTGCCTCGCTCTCCCCCATTTCAGAATTTACCCTGCAGGACTCACCCAAACAGGCACACCCTCAGATTTTAAGGCTTCTACCACTGCCTCAACCACTGCCTGGGTATTGAACATTGTTGCTCCTGCAAAAACCTGTTGGGATAATTCTTTCCTCTCTAATACTTCAATAAAAGCTTCAGAATAAACATTCCCTTGCGTTCATTGTATTTATATATATTATGTATATTGTATATATATAATGTATACAATGTATATATAATGTATCTATAATATATATATAATATATATAAATAAATATATAAATAAATATTATATATTTATACTGGCTCCTACCTCCCACCCTTTGCTCCTCACAGGTGTCTCAGCTGTTCCTCAGGTGCTGAGTGCATCCCCACCACCATGTGTCTCATGCCTTGGTGATGAGATTGACAGGAAGGTTATTTCTGGGTATCTTCATTATTATAAATCATCAGATACCAGCATTTCCTATCTGCCATGGCTGGCAGTTAATGTGCAACAGGGAAACTCCAATTCCCACAGAGAAGGTCAGGAACAGGATCAGGGGAACATCAATGACCTCTGCATCTGAGAAAAGGAGCCAGGGAAACAACAGCACCAAAAAATGGTAAAAATGGGGCAGTTTTGTTGGCAGGAGGAGGAGCTGCAGGTTTTTTTGACAGAGGAGTTGCAGGTGGCACAAGCAAAGAGAAGAATGACTTGTGGGCTGTGCAGGCAGAAGGAAGAACCTTCTCAAAGAGTTTTGGGAGCCCTTCAAGAGCCCCATGGGAAAAGATGAATGGGTGAGGCTGAGTTACAGCAGGCAATTCCATTCCTCTTGCAAAAATAAACTGAGGAGCAGGTTATCAGACAGTCCTTGTGAAAGGAAAATCAGAGTTGGCTCCAGGAGAGGAATTCCCATTTTAGCCACAGAATCTCAGAATAGTCTGAGGGGGAAGGGACCCAGCAGGATCATGGAACCAACTCTGAAGCGAGTGGCCCGTGCAGGGATGGGGGAGAGGAGAATCCCTGACCTTGGCAGCCTTAGCACTGGGTTCAAGCACCTGAGTTAATCTCAGGCTATTTCATGCTTAAATTAGACAAATCAGTCTCTAAAATGAAGACAGACATTTATCCAGGCATGCAGGATAAGCAGAGTCTGAGATTTCCTTCCTCTCTTTTCTCACTTCGAAAGTGGGACACCCATTTTTCACTCTGCTGGAAGAAAACGTTTTGCAACCTCATCCTGTGCCTTCCCTACGTCACAGCAGAGTGAGGCTCTCAGCACACACATGATCTGCTCCATCACCCACAGAAAACCCCACGCCAGGAAGTGTGAAGCATCCAGCTGACACTCCTCCCTGCACTGCTGATCTTCTCCTTATAAGAATAATCCTCATGGAAGGGTAATTTTAGCCCTGCACGTGAGGAGCTGGGTGCTTGCCTTTCTCACACCAGAGTGCAACTGGGAAAGTGTCAGCACAGCAAGGAGCTTGCTGCCAAGTCACCCAGTCCTGGTGCAGCCAAAGGTGGTCCCACCTAACAATTCCAGCTTGGCCAGGGGCTCCTGCTGGTTCCTCAGAGCTGAAGATGAGCCTTCACCTTCCTTCTCCCTGCCCTTTGCCTCCCCAGGCTCCCCCAGGGCTGGGGAATCTGCACAGCAGGCTGGGTGTCAAGAGTGGTTTGGCTTCAAGGAGAGCCAAAGAGACTGAGGTGAGCCTGACCTGGTGAGAAGGAAATGTTCTGTGCCAAAGCAGCTCCTGGATGGAAGATGTTCAGCACCCCTCTGGCTCTCCCTCTCCTCTCCTTAGCATCTGCAAACCTGTTTGTGCCACTACTCAACCAAGACTTCTCCAAAATCCCCTCAGACAAAGCCCTGCAGGGTGTTTGTGGCTAGAACTAACTGAGGAAACACCAACACAATGCTGGACAATATTCCCTTTAGGGCTTAGAAATGTCACCTGAATTTACAGTTCAGATAAACCAACACCATGAAAAGCTGGAAGTTTACAGAAAGGAAAAATAAGTAAATGAAACCCAAGAGGTATTTTCAGTTTGAGGTATCCCTGCAGTTCCTTGACCTGCAGACTGACATAAAAAGATTCCTGACTCAGTTGGAACTGGAAATATTTTCCTAGGCTGTGTGAAGAGCTCAGGGTTTTCTAGCTTCAAGACCATGGCAGGGGCTGAGCTCCACAGTGGAGACCCACCAACAGTCAGGAACACAAGGACGACCCAAAACTGATTTCTTAATTTCTGTTTCTCCACTGCACCTGCCAAGTCCTGGTCCAGAAGGGCCCCTGCTCCTCAGCATTTCATACCAGGCCACAACAGGAATGTCCAAGGAGCCCAAATTCAACTGCACAAGTCAGAGGCTCTGCCTTGCCACCACCTGTATCAAGAGGACACTGACAGCTCAGAACAGAAAGCCCCATTTCCTCTGCTCTTCCATTGGGAAAGATGGAAAATCCCAACCCTGTCTCTTTTTATTAGTTTTCATACAGGTATTTTTCCTGTCAAGGTCCTATAAGTTTGTGTCACTTCAAGATTTTTTATCCTCTACAACAGCCTGAAGCTTTCTTGACACTGCTGTCATCAAGAGCTCATTATCCTTCTAGCCCAGTATCCTTGAGGAAAAACTCAGGAACTCCACAAATAACACAGGGACAGGCTTCCATTAGAACTAAACCAACAAATAAACCCCAACCCCAAAAAACCAAGAGCTGAAGAAAGCTACTGAAAACAGTTTGTTTTATTTCCAGGATCAAATATTACAATAGGACATTTACATATATTTATAAAAAATGCAGCAGTTGTGTATATAGATCAGAGGTTTCCTTGAGTTTGGTCCCTCCCAGCACAGTGAGCTGAAAACTTCCAAATTAATCCTCTCCCTCCTCCCATGTGAAGTTGCCATTATTGAATAAACTGACCATTGTGAAAAGCAGTCCCTTAGAAACTGGATGTTCCCCAGTTCCAGGAAACAGCCTCATTTTTAAAAAACCATCTGTCCTAGAGTCTGGTGTCTCTGAGCTGAGTTTTACCCAGATGTAAAATAGCACCTCATCCCCTGCTCCACACAGTTTCAGTTCCACACCTCCAACGTGGGCACCATTTCACAAGAGTTCCAAAGTGACTTTTCCCTGCACTGCAGACACTCCCAGTGATCTGTCAGTGACCAAATCCCCAATTTCTGCCCTCCCTCCCAGGGTGCCTGTGGAACACAGGGGATAACTCGAGGCAGGTCCAGGCACTGCTGGCAGGTGCAGCAGTCTCTGGGTGTAAATAGATAAATATGGCTCTGTTTGTTGGGACTGCACAGACACCAAGCATCCCAAGGACAAGAGGAGACAGGAAAAAAAGTCAGCACAGGAAGGGAATCCATTAACCTGACCAGCTCCAAACCCACACAGGCCTGTGGGTGCTTCCAACAACGCAGCCAGCACAGGGCTCAGCATCAGTTTGTGTTGTCTTTGAAACAGGAGCTGTTCCACTTATAGAAAATCACTTGTGAAAATAAATAAATAGAAAGGGTGAGGGAGAGCAGAGGCTGGATTTGAGCCTGTGGGAACAGCCAGACAGGGCACAACCAGTCCTTAAGGACAGAGACTTTGTCCTTCACCCACCTGAAGCATATCTCTGCCACCCCTTCTCCTCTTGGAACACCTGTTTTATCAACTTCACTAAACAGGGATTAAACCAGAAGAAAATAGTGACATCTAGTACAAACTAAAAAGGAATAAAAATGAAGTGATGAGGCCCTGAAATGATACAGATCTTCCCACTCACATGGACATTCCTACACAAGTCCCTGTGTTCATATTTCATTTTTATGTGGTTTACCAAAAAACCACCACATTTCAAGCAGCTCTGCAGTGTTTGCTCCCTGACAAACAGCCCAAAATGCTGCCCTGTCCCCAAAAGAAAGCTGGTTTTAATTTAGCCCTTGTTGCTCGAGTCCCAGTTGCTCTGACAGGAACAGGAATTTGAGACCCTTCAGCAGAGAGGTTGAGTTACTAAAACCTGCACCAAACCCAGTTTTTCTGCAGAGGTACAACCACAGCAGCAGTGCCAGGGCAGGCTGAGTGTACAAATCAGCTCTGAAGGATGTGGACCCTGTGAAACACAAGCTGGACAAAGCAGAGGTGTCACTTCCCCTACCAGTGAGGAGAAGGTCACGGAGCTGTGGGAAGAGCTGATGGAAAATTCCTGTTTAGATCTACTTAGGAATAATGGTACATCTGGATGCTTTTTACAGACAACTGTATTTTACAAAGCCATCTGCAGATCCTGGACATTCCTCTAAGATCAGTGGTGTTAAATGAAGTGATTTACCAGGAAAAGCAATGCACTGCAGTCCATGAATGTCAGAAATCATAAAAGTCACAGAACTTTGTTCAAATCCTAAAAAAAATAACAAAAGCATGGCCAGAAATGCTTGGCCCAGCCTCTACCTGCCCTTTTCAGGTCAGTGGGAAATGCTGTGAGGTTGAGGCTGGACAATCAGCTTGACTTAAGAGCACAGAGCATCAGAAAAATCCAAAATCCTCCTGTGGGCCTCTGGAATGGGAGGTAAATGTGTCAGCTGCACCTGGCAGGGAAAGCCAGAGCTTGTTCCCCCTTCTGTTCCAGGATCCTGGCTGTGACCAAATGGGATTTGTTTTACATCCCAAAAGAAAGCTGTGTTAGATGAAGAGCACAGGCAAAGGAACATCTCCACCAGCAGCAAGGAGCTCCAGCTTCAAACAAAACAGCCCTGACAGTTCTCACTCAGGAAAACCTGCACTGCCCACAGGCACTGCTGCTGCTCTTGCAGCAAATCCTGCCCCAGTGACACCCACAGGAAGCCACAAACCACAGCTTTTGAAGGATTGGCTTCCTCTGTCCTTCACAGCTCAACATTGTATTTCCCAACCAAACTTAACACATTTTTTCCAGCAAAGGCAATCTGAGCTTCAGATTTCACATCTAGAAGTGACTCTTTAAACACTGCCCAACCCATCACCTTCACTGCCATGAGCTGTCCTGTCCCAGGCAGGACTTGATTTGTGTTTTCAACCACATTCCTCCCAAGGGATGAAGAGATGAAGAAGTTGTGTCCTGCTTGGGGCAGTTTCTCATCAGCTTTCAGCCCCCACAGCAGAGCTGATGTGTGGCACTGGGTTTGTTTGGGTTGGGAAGGAGAGAGAGGGAGGAATGAACAAAGAGAAGAGCCACATGCAGGGATATGTATTCCTTAATTTTTTTTTCTCTGTTTCTTGCTCTCAAAGCAAAGCAAAAGAAAGGTGATAGAAAAAACCACACTGTGAAACAGATAGAAAAACTCCAACCCAGTTTCCTGGAACAGAACAAACTCCTAGAAACCACGAGAAAATGCCATTTTCAGTGTAAATGTTCAACTTCCCAATCTTCTTTTCCCTGTTTGAGCAACTCCTGGTCTCATCACAGAGTTCAGCCCAGCCCCACACACAGGAGCAGGCCCAGGAGAGGCAGGGGAGGGAAGCTGCCAATAAATCACACCTGGTTCTTGTTATTCTAACCAGACAGCTGGAGCTGCTTTGGAAGCTTTGGGATTACATGGAAATGTAAGTTTGGGGTCTGGATATGCAGGAACTAAAGGATCCTTCAGTCCAGAGGTGCCACTGCTGCTTCACAGGCCAAACACAAAACTCCCCCTCACCTCCCCATGCTGGGAGCAGCCTCCACACCTGGGGGTCTTTACAAACCAAAGATGACATCTGGTGTCACATCAACCACTGATCAGGAAACTGAGATGAAAATCTGCTTTCCTGACACTACATCCTGCAGCAGAAAGGGAAATCAACTTCTACAATTGCATGATTACATGTCAAAGCTCAATTAGGAGCAGGAGACAGCTGTGAGTTGAAGTTTTCATGGGGAATGCCAGACATTTTTTGTGATTTCTTGCATTTAAAGGTTCCAAAGTACAGATGCTAGTCTGAAATCAAAGGCAAAATAACTTGAAAAACTGGAAAATGTAAATTTCCGACTACTAAAGTCTTTAACAAAGACAATCATCTGAGAGAGGCAGAAAAAGTCAGCAGTTATGCCAGGTCCCATGTGCCTTCTCCTCAGTGATTGAGGACCATGTTAAACTGAGTTTTTAGCTGTAAATACACAAATCCATCACACTGTGCTGAGGGCTGTGCCACTTAACTCCTGTCCCACCTGCTGAAACACCAACTGGCCAGGATCTCCACCAGAAAAATCCAAAATCCTTCTGAAGGATGACATTCTGGTGGAGACACTGGAGGAAAAGCAGGGCACTGACTTGTGTGCCAGCTTCCAGAGCTGAAAGGAAAGGCTGCACCAAGGAGCAGCTTTCCATGCAGCTCTCCACATTTAGAGGTAAGTGACAGTAGATGAACACAGAAATAGAACAAAAATCATCCCAGGGAATTCAAGCCACCAGGCTGGGAAGTGTTTTATGAAGCATTAATTGATGCTCAGTGCTGTCAGTGCTGTAAAACCCCTGTGAAGACACTCATTCCTAAAAAAAAAGGAAAAAAGCCAACTGGCAGTCAGGTCTCTGTGGCAGGTGTTTTCAGGAATCCAAAACCTTTACAGTACCCTTGTTATTATTTGCAAAGTCCTGAGAGCAATAAGGAGACACTTTGAGGATGGAGGGAAGGGAACATGGATAACCCACCCCCACCAAGGAGCTGGTTCTGCTCCAGCACTGGGCTCACAGCTTTCCCTCTGGGCCAAGCAGGCAATCCCATATGGAGCTCAGTTGGATTTATGGGGGATTGGTTGCTTTTTTTTACTACATCCACTGGCAATTTAAAGCAGGAGGAAAACATGCAGGCAATCTAGAAGCCTTTGAATTAGATGGAGCAGAGCATTTTGTCATGGCTCAACCCAACTCCTTTCCAAAACCAGAGAAGGCTGGAAGGTTAATGGAGACCTTTTGTGCAGGGAATCCAAACAAAGGAAAGACTGTCCTGAAGGTTATGCCCTCTCCTTCCAGAGAGATGCCTCCATGCCTCATCACACACTCTTTTCAAAAATAAATTAAACAAAACAGATTTAAGAATAGCAGCGAGAAGGGTTTGTGTATTATGGCCACTCCAAGCTCCAGCATGCTGGACACACAGATCACTGTTTTACTTTATTCCAGGAAAGCAGAGGAAAGATGTTCTTCCCAATGCTCTCTGCAGCTGAGGAAGAAAATAAAACTCTGAGCACTCTCATTTGGTCACTAGAGAGGGAGAAGGGAGGGAGAGAGAGGAGGAGGGAGAAGGAAGGGCCAGTCAGCTGCCTGATTCCAGCACTGCAATCCCACGACCCTTAACTGCATATTTAACCACTCTTGTCCCAGGCAAAGAGGAGAGGGAGGAAGGCTGGGAGAGCTCAGGCCACAGTGCTAATTCCTTTCCTGCACAAAGACAGTCTCTTGAGGACACAGGCCTGCCTCCTGTAACGTGATCTCATAGTCCAGGTGGGAGAGTTTCCTCCTGGGGAAGTTGGTGAGCAGTTCAAAGCGCTCGTTGGGGTATCCTTTGGACTGGACGTGTTTCACAAGAGCCTGGGGAGAAAGGAAGGCAAACCAGTGTCACAGAAGTCAGAATGGGAAAAAAAAATCCTGTTTTCCTTTAAAAAGTATCACCATTGCTTTTTTTTTTTTTTTTTTGGCTTGAAGGGAAAAAGGGGCATCATGGTAATATTGGAAGCATAAGCACCTCCTGGAAATAATGTATGTAAAGCAGCCAGTGCTTCATCAATAACAACACAATGATTAAAAATAAAACATTTTTTTATGTTTTATATCATCAGTTAAAACTGATCAGTATCATCAGTTAAAACTCCTGAAGTGCAACTGTCTCCTTAAGCAATTTCTTTTGCTGGTTCTGGCCAGCTTTAAAATGGAAGCAACTAAAGGCTAAAAAAAATCAGTATGGAAATGACATTCACAAAGAAACACCTGAGACTCAATCTGGATCTGACTGAAAGGCTCCAGAAGATCACATGAGATGAGCACAAATGCTACTTGTTCAGCTCTGCAGCCAAAAGATGTCTTTACCCACAAACCTTGACTCAGCTAAATTCCTCTGCTGACTCTAGAGCAGAAGGGAAATCATATGCTGAGATAAATTTCCTTTAACTTCCACAGTCAAAACCAAAAGTCAGGGTTTATTTCAATTTAACACTTCTGTACTGCCTAAATGAATTGCTTAAGTATTCACAAGTGCTACATGTCTAATAATATGTGCAAATTTACTTAACAAGCTGCATTCAAAAGGCAGTCAAGCTTTTTTTCCCTTTTATTTTCAAGCAGGAGAGTCAAGGATGAGAACATGGGCTGAGGACACTGTGCATTCCTAGAGCTGCTGGCTATGCAATAGTCCCATTTTCTGTCAGAGACAGGACACTTTTATGCCAAATCTACACAAAATCCTTCTGATGAGGTGTGCTTTTGCCTTCCCCATTACTCCAGCTGTTAGACTGACTACATTTAAATTTAAATGAGCTGAACTGGCCACTGTGTCCTGAAAACTCATTGCAAACAGGAGCACAGTAACCTCTTTACACTCTGCTCCCTGGAATATTCTGATGGAAATGCCATTCACATGGACTTCTCCAAGGTAAGGAGCCCAAAGCACAGCTGAGAGACACACCTGAGGCACAGTAATTGACCAAAATTCTACCTCCCATGCAAAACCATCACATCCTGAAATCAATTTGTTTTGGGAGAACTTCCTCCAAAGTCTGCTCCAACATCCATGTCCAGAAGGGAGGGTGGAAGTATGATGGGAGAGATGGAGAATGAGGAGTTCCACTTTTAGAAACAAATCCCCAGAAATGAGAAAGCTGAGAGCATTTTATGGTAAATAACAATTAATGCAAAAGCCATTTAGAGTAATTTTACAATGAAATGAGCAGTGTGGGGATTGAGGAAGACACTGGAGTGTACACAAAACCCAAACTGCAGTGGAGACACACAGAGCCAGTAGTTACCAGAGAGGAATGACATGGAACACAGAGCAGGCTCTTCCTGGATACACCTCTCCCACCAGATCTGATTCCAACAGTGTCTGAAATTCTCCACTTTCATCTTTCCTCTACTCAGACAAGGATTCCCATTAAGGCCACTCACCAGAAGTTTAGCTTGTTCAGGCAGTGAAACTTGTTCCCTCTTTCCATCTGGATACCTCAGCATCAGCTGTGCCTTTGGTCCTACACAAAGGAATTTATCACAAGTTAACACCAGGGCAGCTCAGTTGAGCTCCTGGGTAGATTTTAGGTGGGACAGCACAGCAGGGTGAGGGACTGGAGACAAACACAAGGTTCCAGGCTGTGGAGATAAATTTTTATCACAATGCTCAAGGCTCTTCCAGAGCAGCAGTGACTGACCCCAGGCAGAGTGCCCAGAGCACCTTTGTTACACCAGAGTGGACTTTACTCCTGGGCAGGACCTGAGTCAGGGAACCCAGAGTGCTCTGCAAGCTGGGGCACTGCTGTGCTGCTCTTGGATCACTCACATGTCTGCTGGCAAGGAGGCAGGAAATCAGAAGGGATTTTTAAAAGAGGGGATGAAACCAGGCTTGGCAGCCTATGAAGAGTTTCAGGCAAAAAAGGCCCAACAAAAGCAATAAAAAGGGGCACTTACCATTCACGTCCAGGCCCCGGAAGGTGCTTTCAGGCTTGTCAGGTGACTCCTCCAGAGCCCCTGCATCGACGCAGGGCAGGACTCTGTGGTTTGATGTTGTCCCAGGCTCAGTCCTTGCAGAGGGCTCAGGCTGAGGCCTCCGGCTCTCCTCTTTTTTATACCCCAAGTCCTTGTGTGGAGACTTCCTCAGCTTGGCTGGAATCTCTGTCTCCTCCTCCTCCTCAGAGCCACAAACAGAAATAAACTCTTCGCTTCCAGAAAAAAGCTCTGACTCCGACTCCTCATCTGACCTGCTCTCCTGCTTGGCCTGGGAGGAATCAAAATGGGTCTCCTGCAGGGAGGCTCTGATGGCAGCTTCCAGCTGGCTGTCCTCACTGGCATCGATGAGACTCTCCTGTGGGATGCACACAACATGTCACCATCATATTTTCTGAAAATATGACAGTGACATTTCTCTTTGCCCTGGATTCTTCTCCCAGAAAGCTGAGAAGCCTCAGAGAGAAATGAAAACAATATTTATCTGATTGCTTCTCCTGTATTTTGCTGCCTTGGAATGTGGTCTGGAGATTGTTTGATTGGTTCCATGTGAATTGTTTTAATTTAATGACCAATCATGTCCAGCTGTGTTGGACTCTGGAGAGGAGTCACGAGTTTTCATTATCATTCTTGTTAAGCCTTGTGTCTGTATCCTTTCTCTATTCTTTAGTATAGTTTTAGTATAGCGTAATATAATGTAATGTAATATAATACAATATAATATTAATATACTAATAATATAATTATAATATATTAATAATATATTTATAATATTGTAATGTAATATAATAATCATATCATATATCATATCTAATAAATTAGACTTCTAAGAACATGGAGTCAGATTCTCAATTCCTCCTTCATCCTGGGGACCCTGCAAATTCAACAACAACACACACATCACAGCTGCCTGCAAACATGTACTGAAAACCAAAAGGACATCACTCTTCCAGAAGGGAAGGCACTAAGCTTGTCAGGAATGCACAGCATGCTGTAATTACTTAGTGGCTTCTCCTTGGAGTTCTGCATGGAGTAATCAATATTCCTTTCACACTCTGACTGCTGAATCCAAACCAAGTGCCAAAAGCACAAGCAGTGACCCCGGGAGAAGGCATTCCCTGGCACGCTGAGTTTCTGCATGCCCCTGCACGAACTCCTTGAGTGTGTCTGGGAAATCAGGAGAGCTGGGCAAGCCCAGGTCAGAGTGCTGCTCCAGGCTGTCTCCAGGGAGCCCCACACTTACTGAGCGGGAGCATTTCTGGGGAGGGCTGCTGGAGTGGCCGTCCAGCTGGCCGTGCTCGCTCAGGAACCCGGTCACTTGGTCCAGGAAAGAAGTCACATCCAACTGGTGCCACTCCACGAGCTTCTGGCCTAGGGAACAAAAGGTGCCATCAAACAAAATTTCAGCAAAATGCTGCAGTTTAGTGGTCAAATGTGAAGAATGCGTATTTTATGATTGGCTGTTTGCAAATATTAAAATGAATATTAGATGTGTTATGTTAGAAAGTTATGCTGTGTTAATTTTCTTAAGTAGTGTGTTAAATATAGTTTTAGGTTATAACATATTAAAATAGAAACAATGCTATGTAAGATACTTTTTTTAAAAGAGAAGAACTAGCTTCTCCCACTGAGATAGCAGCCACAGGACACCTGAATCTTTCAGAGAAAGAGGATTTATTGCTCCATTATCAGAAGAAACAAACTTCTTCCTCCCTTGCTCAGGCCTGAAGACGCTGTCAGGATTAAGAGGAAGAAGCTGACACTGACTAGACAGAATCCTGTGTTTGAATGGAATTTATGCATCATGTATGAGGTGTATGAATATGCAACAGGTTATTGTTTTTA
>JAWWEX010000017.1:20740985-20751192 GCA_035583215.1 Arremon brunneinucha | reverse complement strand
GGGACTGAGCCCTGAACAGAGCCCAGAGAGGGTGTGGAGTCTCCTCACTGGGGATATCCCAGAGCTGTCTGGGCACAATGTGTGCCATGGGCTCTGGGATGGCCCTGCTGGAGCAGATGGACACACTGAGGTCCCTTCCACCCTGACCCATCCTGGGATTCTGTGGGGCAGCACCTCAGGTGGTCAAGAAACAGCTCATCTGCACCCACAGGGCATCCCTGCTGTCACTGTCACAAAGCCAGAAAACAAAACCCTTGGATTTGTCCCTACTTACTGAACTAGGTGTTTCTGAGACCCAGGCCATCTGAAGGAATGTCAGGAAAAGAATGTTTTACTCCTTTTCAGTTTCCAGACACAGCAGGAATGTGGCTGCCTTGCTGCTGAACACCTTGCCAGTAACACTTGTACCACAAAAAGCTGAGATTTCCCTAGAATTCTAATAATTTATTACCTCACTGCCATGGAAACAGGTCCATCTGCTCCCTTTCTTATTGCCTCCCATCCCCACAGCAGCTCTGGTGCTCAGAGAAGCAACCAAGCCTGTGAAGTATTTGTGGTTTTGGCACTTGGTTTGTTTCTCCTGGCAGTTGGATGAGCTGAACTTGTTCACAAACAAGACAAATGAATCACCAGGGCTGAAGGCAGGTGAGCAGCAGTGAACTGTTACACCAGCCCAGACATCTCAAATACAGACTCCTGCTTCACCAACACCAGCAAAACAAAATTGATTTCACCTCCTTCAAAGCTCCCAGACCACAGGGTCTGAAACAAGCTGTTGGTACAACCAAAATCCACTCAGCCAAATTCCACCCTCTAACAATGAAGAGCTAAAAGAATAAGCCAAATTATGCCTGGTGAGCATTACTGTGCCATGGATATGGTGAGGAATGGGATCATCTGGGGGCTTGCAGCATCCCACCTCAGATTAGGCTGCTGCTATAGGTGACAGATTTTGTACATTTTGCAGTTGAATTTTATCTAACAATCAATCTTTAAATTTTTAGTCCTGTTTTGTTTTGCATTCAGCTTTGAAAATGGGGATTGTTTTTTTTACAGGCTTACCCTGACTGGACAGGCTGAGAGTCACCAGCATGGAAACAGTCAGTAGCTCTGCCTTAAAAAAAACCCTTTAATTAATTTTTTTTGACATCATGGGTAAATCAGAAAATAATCCCAACTGTGTTAAGGTTTAAGGAGAAACAGACCCATATTGAAGGAAAGCTTCCAGAACAATGGCTGAGGCAGCAGGAGAAAAAGCAAATTATATGCCACTGGTGACCTGTTGTAATTTTCTCAAAAAACATCTCTGAACAGAACAAATATTTATTTATTTATGAGGAGCCCACCAATGATAAGAGGTGTGCAGGCTTTGAGGAAAAAAAAATCCCAACAGTCATATTTTTGGCTTAGTGTGCTGGTCATGCTTTTCATAAAATTTGGTTTTTTTAAACTTAAACCATCAGAAGATGCTGCTGAAGAAACAAGTCTGTCATGAATGTCCTAGAACAGAATTAAAGTCATCAATGAGGTTCAAAAAAAGGACAGAACTCAAACATCTGCTGACTCTGATGACTAGCACACACCCTTCAGCACTGCAGCTGGCACTTGGCTCCATTTCAAACACAGACAGTGCAAAAGCAGCTCCAAAGAAGCAAAGAAAAGCCAAAATATGGCTTCATAAAACAGATGAAACAATTAGCAAGAAAACTTCCTCTGCATAGTAGGATCTGGTTGCCTCTTCCCCAGCCTCAACTTCCTACAGGCCTCAGCACCTCCATGTTTAAATTACAATTTTTTTTGAGTTGTTTTAGTTTTAAACCCAACAGGAACAGTATTTAGTAGTGCCTCTAAAAATGGAGGGGAACAATTACAGCCAGGCAGGGCAGTTATGTGAATTTCTAATTACAGCTATGTCATTACTGACAACTCCAATCTTCAGTTGCTTCTTTCCCTTTTAACTTTCTCCATCGTAACTGGCTTCTGGAATATTGTTTTAATCACACTCAAAGCAGTTTGAGTATGAAAATTAAACTGCATAAAGTACAGTAACACCATTGTACATTCATATGTATCATTAACAGGACATTAACAACAAGAAAACAAAAGTATCTTGCTCTTAACAGGGAAAATGGGATCTGCAGGAGGGATCTCTGTGAGCAGAGGTGAATGGGAGCCCACAGCCTTGGCATCCATGGAAGATCCTTGTCTTTGCCAGGGGAGAATGACCTGTTTGTTTCATTTTTGTTGAAGGGAGGGGTTAGAACATGAGAGGGAAAGAGTGGCTGTCTGCTTACACTCCTGTTAATGGGTGTGCCAACAATGCAATTGCAGCAACAGCCTGAATTCCAGCAAGGTGCTTCAATGGACAGAACAGTGCTTGTGCTGAGGGAAGCTTCAATCTTGCAGCTGACAGCCAGCTGGGAATACAAACTCGTTTTTCATTTGTTTCCTCCATGGAATGTGCATCTTTTCCATTAAAGGCTTTGGATTCTCATTTCCAGATCAGACCATCACTTATTGCTTTCCAACACTACCAGTATTCACACTCCAAACCATGCAAATGCAAGGTAGAAAATAAGAAATACTCCCATTCCTGCAAGAAGTGCTGCAAGTGCTAGAAAATAATAATTCAAGAAAGGAACAATTAAAAAATGTTACATTCTGGCGGTGTATGTTGCTAAAACTTCTCAGAACTCACAGAACTGCTGCCCAAAGTGGTTCCCCTCCAAGGCAGCCACTCCAAACTGCATAGGGAAGCTTTGCCAGCACAGGAGAACATCACCACAGTTCCCATTCCCACTCCACCAGGTGTCCATGGCTCTGATCTACTCTGCAACAGGGCTTTTAAACATCTGCAGGATTGTCTTTTGCTTGTTCTTAGGCAGTGAACAAATATCATTTGTGTCACTGGTATTAACCACACAATTCAAAACCTTTCCTTCCTTGATGCTGGGGGATTTCACCCGGACCCTGGCAGGGGACTGCCAGTTTTCATTGCAGGAACCTTTCCTAGACTTGTGGTGATTGCTTTCAGCCTGACTTTTTGAGCCTTTTGAGTCTTTTGCCCCCTTGGAGCTTCCCTTCCTGGCAGCAGAGTCTTTCCCAGAGCGAGGTGGGTTGGTGCGAAGCAGGTACTCGTCAGGAGAGCCCTTCTGCCTGTTCAGTGTCCTCTCCTCCTTGTCCAGCTCCTTCTGCAGCTGCAGGGCCAAGAGCCTGTCCTGCTCCTCCTGCCTGCGCCTCTCATAGAACTCCTGCTCAAAGGCTCTTTGTGTCTGCAAGTTAAAATCATTCATCTGCTCTCCTTGGTCTTCTGCACTTTCTGAAAAGGTTCTTCTCCTCTTGTCAAGCACGTCCAAGTCAATCATGGCATCAGCTGGGGCTTCCACTAACTTCCTTTTGGGAGTCTCCTTAGAGTTCTGTGGCCTTTCTGGTGTCTCTTCATTTGGGTGTCCAGCCTCCTTCCCCAGACCAGGCAACACAGTCTGGCTGTCAGACATCACACAATTCATTCCTAACTGACCAGAGGTACAAGTTTCATCAGCCTTTTCAAGGTTTACCCTTTGGATATGTGTCAAATTGCCACTGTCTGACTCAATTCCATCATCATCTCCTTTGGATCCAAGAACTGTCCTAGACCCTTCCTCTTCTGTGGTTCCATGAAGGGCATCTGGAATTCCATCTTCTAAACCATTTGGTCCTGGTGTTTTCTCCTGCTTGACAGTGGCACTTTCACCTGAAGCTGAGGCATTGAAATAGTTCATGCATGATTCCAAAAATGAATCCTTAGCTGCAGAATCTTTATTTACACTGGTCAGCTGTGGAGACAGGGTTGGCATTTCCTCTTGCTCATCCTGCACTGCAGAACTGCTGCCTTCATTGCTGTTGGTCTCCTGAAGAAAAGGGAGACATCACTAATGAAGTAAATTTATCAAAAGCCCATGGGTGTGAATAAATAACAAACTCACTTCTCATTGTGAGTTTGCTGCATTGCCCCTGAGTGCTCTGGGACAGCAACTCAGATACTTCTCTTTTTAAAAAATACCTATTTAATAACAATGAAAATATTTAAAATAACTGCAGAAGTCCAGCTAAAAGACTGAAACCTCTACAGCATTTTTCTCTTATCAGTGATTCAGACTAAATGTGCAAGCCTGCTCATCATCTTTGGAGGCCTTACAGGAATGATCAGACAGTCATGGAATGATGTAAATCAGGGTGCACCCTCTTCCAGCAGGCTCCAGAACTGCCAACCATGAATACCAAAGGCAGCTTAAAAAGGGCAACATAACCTGCCCAGTGCCAATGTGCAAGGGGAATAGAGGACTGGAACCCTACAGGCAAGGGGAAAATATCCCATAATTGCCAACTGTGAGATTTGTAACAAAATTATTCCTGTTACCCCAGACACAGAGTTGCTCCCTCCTCTTCCTGTGGTACTGGAGAACGATGCTGATCCCAACATACCAGAATTCTTTGGAGACAGATACCTTAAAAAGAAAAAAAGGATAAACATTTCATCCTTGAATTGTCAGTCCTTTGCATTATTCAAGGTCTCCAGGTCCATTCTGACAAACAAAAAAAAAACCAAGAAGGCAAGTGTTTCCCTTCTCCTCCTATGAGGAAATGTTTTAAACTTCAAAATTTTCACATTTGTCCCCAGTTATCTCAGGAAGAATTCTAAAGAAGCAAATGGGGCAGGGAGACACTGAAAAAGGCCAACAATTAAAGAACCACTTGGCTGAATGTCTTACTTCTGAATGTCTCCAGAGTTGCTTGGCTTGTTCTTTGCCTTGCTCAGGATCAGTGGGGAGGTCTGAAGGGAGAGGCTGTGTGCTGGTGATGGGCTGCCAGGCACGTGTCCCTCAGGATCTTCATTCTTCCAGACAAGTAAAAATAGCATTAGGTAAAGCAAAACACAACACAAACTGCAGAAACCTCAGGGAACTACTTGGGTTTTGATGCAGAATCTGTTACTGTTGCCCAAAGAATTCTAGAACTGTGAGTAATGGATGGCTACAGAGAAAGAAACGTTACCTGCTCCTTACACCTTCCTGGATCTAACACTGAGGGACAGGAGGCTTTGCTCAAATAAGAATCATTGGGTAGCAAAAATTCAACTAAGCAAAACAAACTAATAAAACAAAAAAAAAACCTCCAAGAAGTAAGGTACATTTTCACTGTATGTTCCTTTCTTCCAGATATTAATTTCTTCCAAAGAAGGATTTAAAAGAAGATGAGGAAAAGGAAGCATACAGCAGAAAATCAATGTTTTAAAATGTTTCACAATGAAAACATGCAGCACACGTGGTGGGTGCTGGATTTCAAGTGCATATTACACAGGCTTCAAAAATTAATGGTCAATCAAGGCTTTAAAATACTTGGGGGTGACAACAGCTTTCAACCACAACTAAAATAAATTTGAACTATTCCAAATTTTAATATTGCTCTCAGAAGTCCAAGTTGCTTGCACTATACTGATATTTGCTGCTGTCCCACTCAATCCTAACTCACCAGGCTGTTACTGAGCTGCCAGGCCAGCTCTTCATCTTGCTTCAGCTGCTTCTCCATCTCCTTCCTTCTCTCCTCTGCCAGCCTGTGCTCCTCCTCCTCCTCAGCCAGCAGCCTCTGGATATACTCCTCACTGGCTTTGTTCTCCTCCTGCTCGTGTGCTCGCCTTTCTGCCTCCACCTACAGCAGGTGTTAGAAAAAATCCACCTGGTTACCACTGCAGGGCCACACTTTACACCAGGACCTCTCAGCTGACACTGCTTAAACTTGAAACCACTCACTGTTCACAAAATTCAGCAGCATTTCATTGCAGGAGTCTCAAAGATGTAAGGATCACATGGATGCTGTGTGTGGAGCCTTGGGTTTGACCACAGTGTTAAACCTTTTGGTTTCTTTAAGATTATACTGTTAACCAGCAAGGTTAAACTCCATTCTTCACCTTTTCAAAGTGTTAGTAACAAAGCTAAGATCTCCAAGTTGTACAGAGAAAGAGGGATCAGAATTCTGTCTAAGGCTGAATGCCAGCTGTCCCACAGCATTTGCTCAACCTGCTTTTATCATTATATATCCCAAAGACAGCACATCTCTCTTTTACAAGAGTGCTGCTCTCTTGAAACACACAAAACCCAAAGCAGCATGCCAGGAATTTTACATCTGCCTTTCTTACAGCAGACATGCTGAGAGATCAGTTACCAGCAACTCCACAAGGAGACCAAAGCACTTCAAGAATAAAGCTTTCTTTGGAAATTCCCCCCAGTCCTCTGCTTCATGTGCTCCTGTAATCACCAGCAAGGGGCTCTCAAGGAAAGGTGCATTCCCACACATTCCAGCTCTAAATCTTAATTCTACTGTGTCTGAATTGGAGGAAGAATCCTTAAATGAGCCAAAATTGAGAATTGTTTAAAATCTTTTCATGATTTTCAAATATGCAAAGGTAACAGAGTGAACAAAGAACAGAGAAAATGCTCTACGTTCATTACTGAAAGTTATCTAGTTGCAGTCTCTTACTTGGAGGGAAGTCAAGAAGACAAATATAAAACCAAAGTCCAAACAGTTTCAAATTTCTACATTTGCTACTTTTATGTACATTGACTGAGAGATGAGGTAAGAGCTATAGATCAAGAATGTCAAATATATAGATTACCTCATGTCAAATATAAATAAATCTCTCCCACCAATTTAATTCATGATTCAGAAGTGACCAGTATGTTCTTGCAGCTGCAGTGCCCTTTTAAGTATCTTTATTATTAAATAAAATTACAGCTGTTTGTAGGAACAATTCAAATAACTGGATACAAAGCATTTATGCTTTTTAAACATATTTTTAGACTTACCTTGCTAATCTCTGCTTCATATTCCTGCCTCAGCTCCCCAGGCTTGCTCAGTTGGTGCTGTGGCTTGGGGACACAGACTAGGAAGGAGAGGAAAAAAACAAAGTCAACAAAGTCATGACAGTCAGCAACAAAGGGTTTTAACAACAACAAAGGATTTTAACAACAACAACAAAGGATTCATCATTCCCCGGTCATGGGAATGATTTGACTTAAATCAAGTGCTGTGATTGAAAAAAAGAAGGAATAAAGCAAAAAAATCCAAGTAATAAAGTTTACACAGTAGAAAAGCGTGGTGTTACAGAGTGGCAGGAACAGGCAGTGTTTCCCAAGCACTGTATAAAAAGCAAATACAATGGAACAAGTCTCCCAGAGAAACTGTGGCTGCCCCATCCCTGCAAGTGTCCAAGGCCAGGCTGGAAGGGACTTGGAGCATCCTGGTCTAGTGGAAGGTGTCCCTGTCCATGGCAGGGAGGTGGAATAGGATGATCTTTAATGTCCCATCCAACCTAAACCATTCCCTCATTCATTCTCTGTTGGTACACTGACCATAATTTGTGTATTTCACTCTCTTTCATTAAAAAGACCTCAGAACACTGCAAGTGGAACAAGCTGCCCTAAGGCAAACCTATCAAAACGTCCCCCCCAAGGGCACTTGCAACATCATAAACCCCAAAATCCTCCTTCAAAAAGTTAATCAGATTTCACTTCCTTCTCTCTGACACCACAATTTTCAGCTCACAGATTCTTGCGTTGCCTGAACCCCTGGAATTTCAACCAAACTAACTAACACCTGACAATCTTTTAACCACTTCACTCGACAGTGATTTAGAAACAGACTCAGAGACTCAAACACTCTGCTTGCAGATGCTACAGCTGCAAATGAGCAATGAACAAGGCCAGGCACTGATACCCCACACCAAAGGCATGAACAAATACCCACTGAAATCACCAATGTAATTTTTATCCTCTGTGCTACAAATGAAGAAGGCATTGCCCACCTCTCCCCTGCCCCTTTTGCAGGAGAGCTCAGTCTCTGCCAGCACTAACACACCCGCCTACCCACAGCTCTGAAGACACCCACAGCAATTCCTGTGACAAAGCAGAGACATGCCAGGACAAGTGACACTTCACTTACTTTCCTCATCCAAATCCTGTCCGTTCATCCTGCGCTCGCACTCCTCCGGGTAATCCTTCTGAATCTTCTCCCAGAGCTCCCAGTTGATCAGAGTGTTCCTGCGGGTGTTGTACCGCGCCCAGGACGAAACCCGACGCCGACAGAAGGGGCAAGAAAGGCTGGCCTTTTCCACTGTCATCTGGAAGCAGGAATTGCACAGGGTATGGCTGCACGGCAGCGTGACAGGCTCCACAAAGATCTCCATGCAAATCTGGCACAGGCAGTCGGACAAGGACAGCGGGGCCTTGGATTTCTTCGACATGCTGGCTCGAGGCAGAGCAACAGCACTAGGACAACATCAGGGCCTGAAAGCAAAAAGAAACATTTAGGTTCCTTATGGGAAGTAAAATATAAAAGGAAAATACAAAATGTTTTACAGCTACTTCAGGAAAATGTTAGTGGATTTAGAAGCCTGCTTAAGTGGTTGTTTTTCTCAGAGCCTGAAAGATTCCTGAGGAAGAAGCAGAGCTTTACAGAACTCATGGAAAAACTGTACCAGGTTTTCCTACTGCAGTTTCCTGTGAGCTGTAACAGATGATTTGGGGATAGCAAGGAGGTGGTAAGGAGAGGGGGGAAAAGAAGGTGAGAGTTCTTCCAGCCACCTCTGCTACTCCCCTCTTCTCCCTGTCTATGATAAGAGATGCTGGATATGTTACTCCAGTCACCTTCACCTTCCATTCACTATTTTTTTCAGTATAGGCACATCCTTTGAGAGCTGCTTTTGACACAAGCTTGCTTCCAGCTTATTCTGAAGGTGAAATACACCATAGCAGAGCAGCTTCTTCCTCATTCATTTGTTTGCTTAAGCTAGAACTACAAAGCTAAAATTCCTTTTTTTCTTAAGATAAATGAAGAATCAAAACTTCAGCACCTTCTTGTATGACTGGAAACTGTGGGGGTCATCTGTCTCCTCACAGGATTTTTCCACTTGGCTCAGCAATACTGTGGGAGAGAAAACAAAAGACACATACAGCAAAATAAAAAACCCACTGATATTTAAGCTACAGGCTTCTTAAACAGGCAGCTTCAAAGACAGGAGGCCCTTAAAAAAAAAGGCTGCCATTCCTCACAGAGAACTCTCCATGGAGACAAATAAACGTTAAGGCGAGTTTTATTATTTCCGCTATTTTTATTGACAAAAAAAAACAGCCCCCAGGAGGTCGGCGCTCAGCGGAAAGGGGGTCCCCGGTCCCCTGCGGCCCCGTCACCCCCAGCCCCTGAGGGTCCCAGCGCGGACTCGGCACCCACCGCTCCGGAGGCCGCCAAAGGCCGCGGCTCCCGCAATGGCGGCTGCGCTGCGCCCCGCCCCTCACTCAGGAGCTGTTCCCGCCGCCCGCCTCACGGCTCCGCCTCCTCCTGTTTCTCCTCCTTCTCCTTTCCTCCTGCCTTCTTCTCCTCCTCTTCTTCTGTCTCCTCCTTCTGCGCTTCCCCCTGCTCCGCCGAGCCTGCTGGGAGACACAGCCCTCAGAGGGAAGGCGGGCTCGGCTGCCGTGATAGGTCGGGCGGGAATGGCTTCCCACAGCCAGGGAGCAGCGTTAGGTGGGATGGGAGGGATGAATCCTTCCCTGTGGGGCTGCTGAGGCCTGGCACAGCCTGGCACAGCCTGGCCCGGGGAGCCGTGCCCAGCCCGGGACGCCGTGGCCACCCTGGGCCCGGCAGTGCCCAAGGCTGGGCGGGCTTGGAGCCAGGCTCTGCTCCCTGGCTTTGCTCCCTGCTTTTGTGTAAAATGCGTATTTTATGATTGGTTTTTTGCAAATATTAAAATGAATATTTGATGTGTTTTGTTAGAAACTTATGCTGTGTTAATTTTCTTAAGTAGTGTGTTAAATATAGTTTTAGGTTATAACATCATGTTAAAATAGAAACTATGCTATGGAAGATAGTTTTTTTGAAGAAAGGACTTGCAGCGAGATAGCAGCCACAGGACACCTGAATCTTTCAGAGAAAGAGAATTTATTGCTCTTATCAGAAGAAATGAACTTCTTCCTGCCTCGCTCAGCCCTGAAGAGCTGTCAGGATTCAGAAGAAGAAGTTGACACTGACCTGACAGAATCCTGTGTTTGAATGGAATTTATGCATCATGTATGAGATGTGTGAAAAACTCCAAGCACTTATTTTTAAAATTTTAAAAGTTTAATAGTAATAAAATGGTTATAAAAAATAGTAATACAATTAGAGTAATAATAATTTG
>JAWWEX010000017.1:20728867-20740885 GCA_035583215.1 Arremon brunneinucha | reverse complement strand
TAATTCACCATTAACCAGGCTTTCCATGCTGGAGCTCACATCCCATCATGGAAACTGGGTTAAACTGGGAGTGCTTTCAGCACAAACCACGGCCCTGCCAAAGGGGAAATAATGACTGGAATTGGTCTCTATAAACAGCTGATAATTAAGTGTTCAAGGCTGATTCTCCTCCCACAGAATTCCCTGTTTGCAAATCTATCCCCGTTTGCAGAAATAGAGAGGGAACCTGGAGAACTCAGGGAGGTTTCTACTCAGAATTCTGTTCACAAGAGAAGATTGGCCAAAGCTCCTCTTGCCTTCATCAAACACAAGGATGAAGCTCCCCAGCATTCCAAGGGCTGCTGACCACTGGAATTCCCTTTGGAGAGCTTTCCCCAGAGCAGGAGCTGTTCCAGAAGGGTTGGGTTTATCTCAGCACTTCCCTGCTCCAGAAATCAAAGCAAAGTGGAGCTAAGCAAACCCATGAGGGAGGAATCTCTGCAGGGTTTGGATGGTTTGGAGCAAATGGGGCCTGGGGCCACTCTTTGGAGGCTGGGAATGACCCAGGAACAATGAAGAGTTCCCAATCCATGGGCACCAGCGGCTGTGCCACAGAAAACAGGGACACTGTGTGCCTGGTGTGAAAAACGCCAATCACTTGTTTTTAATAGTAATAAAATGGTTATATAAAAATAGTAATACAATTAGAGTAATAATAATTTGGACAATTTGAATTAAAACAATATGAGACAACAAATACAAAGAGTTACAGACAGTCTGGGTAACTTTTTCTGGGCAGCACGAGCCCGAAAAAGGACCCACGTTAACAGAGGATTAACCCTTAAAAACAATAACCTGTTGCATATTCATACACCTCATACATGATACATAAATTCCATTCAAATACAGGATTCTGTCTGGTCATTGTCAACTTCTTCCTCTGAATCCTAACAACGCCTTCAAGGCAGGAAGAAGTTTGTTTCTTCTCATAAGAGGGCAATAATTTCTTTTTCTCTGAAAGATTCAGGTGTCCTGTGGCTGCTATCTCACTGCGAGTCCTTTCTTTAAAAAAAGGATCTTCCATAGCATGGTTTCTATTTTAACATTTTTTATAACCTAAAACTATATTTAACACACTACTTAAGAGAATTAGTACAGCATTACTTTCTAACACAACACATACAATATTCATTTTAATATTTGCAAAAAGGCAAAAATAAAATACGCATTTTTCACACATGTATGAATATGCAACAGGTTATTGTCTTTAAGGTTAATCCTCTGTTAATGTGTGTCCTTTTTCGGGCTTATGTTGCCTAGAAAAGGTACCTGGACTGTCTGTAACTTTGTTTCTATTGTCTCATATTGTCCTAATCCAAATTGTCCAAATTATTACTACTCATATTACTATTTTTATAACCATTTTATTACTATTAAACTTGAAAAAATGTTAAAACCAAGTGATTGGCGTTTTCCCCGGTGTGTTCCCTGGCCGAGCTCACCTGGCCGCAGGTGCCCAGGGCCCATCCCGCCTCAGGTCCTGCTCCAGCATCTCCTCCTGCCGGTCAAACTCGAGCTCCAGGCTCTGCAGGCTGGAGTCCAGCTGAGCGAACCGAGCCTCCAGGGACTGCAGCCTGCTCTCTACTCTGGGCGGTGGAAAACAGCAGTGAGGGAATGTCAGATGGATTTGGGGCTTTCTGCTCTGGCATTGCATTGTGAACGGCTTCAGACCCCGTTCTGGTGGTCCTCCCATGGTTTGTGAGAGCAAACAGCACTAAAAGTCAAGGTTTGTTGTCACATTTTTTGGCTGTTTCCTGATGCAGAGATCCTGACATCTCCAAATACAGGTGCAAAATTAGTATGTAGATATATCTGTGGCTCTCAACCACATGCATTATCAGTGTCATAGGTTTTTCTCTAGCACATTTTGAGGTGATTTATGCTTTTATTTGTAATGTCTTTTGAACCATTTTCATTTAACATTGAGCAGAATTCTCATTACTCCTCTGGTTAAAAATTATACAAATAATAAACAAGCCACCCGCAGTGTTTTTTTTTAATAGAACTGTCCTTCCATGGAATGACTGTGATAAAAACTACTTCATAGCTTGTATTTATTAACTGCTTTTTCATTATTTGGTATCTGTTGTGTTTTTTCCTATTTAAAACTGTAAATTATAAAGATGAGGTTTTGAGTTTTAAGCCACTCCACTTTTGCTGAAGAAAACTGCCTTGTTTAAAAGAACTTGCTGTGCTGAGACAAGGTACAAGGGAATGCCAGGATTTATTTTTGTACCCATTTCTCTCTTTTCTGGAGATACAGGATGTGCTGGGCTTCTGTCACTGTGGGTGTTTTTTACAAACATAGTTTTCTCCACATTTTCCTGTTACCTGATTGACATGGAGGTGTGTTATTGAGAATCCTGAGGATCTGAAAGCTAATGTAAATAATTCAAAGTTCATTCCTAAGCACTAAACAACTATCTCAGTACTGTGTAGTCAATAGCGATTTACTAGCAGAGCATCACCTACTCCTTACAGAATTTTTTGTGATTTTGCTTTTTATTTTACAGGCAAAACTTCAGGCTGTATCAGCTAACAATAACTACACTATCCGCAAATATTATTACCTACAGATTTTTCCTTCTTTCATTCCTAGTTTGCTCCACTGCTTCTGTGACCTACCTGTGTTAAACACTTTATTACCTGTATCTTTGGATGATCTTTTTGTAAGCACAAAATACACAGCATCTGGTGATGACATTAAAAGATAAAAAGCCAAAACAAAACCCTTCAAATGTTTTTCCATTCTTTGACATGTATCCCATGGTATTTTAATGCCTGTTGTCATAAGAGATGGACCCAAAATGCCATTTTTTCCTATCAGCAGCTCCTCCCTCTCCCTGCCTGCCTCTATTCCTGCCTCCTCCTTCTCCAACCAAACTCTTCTTTGGATTCTGTCTGCAGCTGACCTGAATGAGGAGAAAATAAAAAGATTTCAACAGTGGCATATTTTACTAAGTATCCCCGACCTTAATTCATTGTCTGGCCGATTGTGCAGATCCTTGTCTAACGATTTGCTGTTGTTTCCTGAGGCTTCCTCTGCAGCCTGGTGAAGTTCCTCTTTCTGGTGTAGCACTCCTCTTGCTTCAGCAAGAATTTTGGGACAAAAATAGAACTTTAATTGGAAAACTAAGCTGGTGACATGTAGAAATGTAGGGAGTTGAGAAGAACAGGAAGGATTGATGTGTCATAATTGGATTGAATCTGTCAGCACAGAGAGAGCAAGTGCAGAAACTGATGTGAGGCGAGTTGGGGTTTGCTGTGAGTGACTTTCAGAGCTGGGCTGTCAGATAATGAATGTTCTTGCCGGTGAATTGTTGGTTTGCAGCTTTTTATCATGGTAAATAAGCTTCCTCACAGCCCATTCTCCAACTTCCCCCTCTGCAAGTAAGAGTGAAGTTATCTAAGATCTCATCACTAATGCTACTCTCAGTGCAGCAGTTCCTCAGCAGCCTTCAGTCCAAGGCTTTACTATTTGACCAGTTTTGTTTCTCAAACATTTTTATTGCCTGTCTGTAAAATAATCTTCTGTATTTTTAAGCACCTGCAACAAACATTTCAGCATTTGCCTATTTTGAATCTAAAAATGTCTGTTCATTTATACCACACTGAATTCCCACAGCTGTAAGTGAATTCTGATAGACTGAGTGCTGCTGCCTCTTGATCTAAGTTTGGAATGAAAAGAGGAAGAAATGGATTAAACCTCCTGTTTTCATTTCCATCATGACCTCTGAACACTTTTTCCTTTAGTGTAAGTGAAGTTACCACTGAGTCAGTGACCTCTAACTCTGACTAGTGTACACACAAACCACATCCCTGTTTTTTACCAGAAAGCTTTTCAAATTTCTGTCATTAGCACACAGAACATAATTGGAAGCCATGCAGTAGAAGCTCCAGCATTCCCAATTCTCTGCAAGTGTGGTTCTATGTGAAACCTTATTTCTGCTATTCAGGCATTTACAGAAAATGACATTTTGGAGCTGTCACTCTGTGGGTTTGATTTTCCAGGCCAGTGCAGCATCCCACACTTCTCCAAGCTCTCCCCATTCCCTCACTCCATGGAATGTTAGACACACACTTCTCCAAGCAGTTTCCCACAGAATTAATTTTCACTTTTTTCTTTCAGGAGTTGTTTCACTGTTTCTTCCTCTGGTCAGCTCTCCAGTAGCTACTTTTGTGTTCACCATTGTGTGAATCAGAGTCACCCAGGCTGTGGGTGAACCAACAGTATGAGCAGTACCTCAACAAGAGGAGCAGTTTCTTTCCAAGTCTGGCAGCTGTCTGTCTGTCAACACATCATCACTCATTTCCTGAGCAGAAGTACTGCATCCCATCAGCTGGGATACTCTTGACAGGGATCCTTTCCACTGCAGGTAAACCACACTTGTATGTCTGACACCTGATTTGACTTTTAAATGTCTCAACACTGCATAGTTTGCCTTTAAATGTAATATGACAGAATCTCAGAATGGTTGGGGTTGGAAGGACCTTAAAGCCCACCTCATTCCACCCCCTGCCATGGGCAGGGACACCTTCCCCTATCCCAGGTTGCTCCAAGCCCTGTCCAGTCTGGCCTTGGACACTTCCAGGGATGCAGGGGAAGCTACAGCTTCTGTGCCAGGGCCTCACCTCCCTCCCAGTAATGTGAAAATCCAGAGAGCAGGGACAGTATCCTGCCTGCCTCTAACTGCTGCTAATTTCAGACCCTCTTTTGACAGTTTTTCCTGAATACCCATGCTCATATCTTTATGTCTGCTCTGAGCCACCCCCACTGGTGCCTGCTGCTGCACAGCCCAGCACGGAGCAGTGCCAGCAGGGGCAGCTGAGGCTGGATTGTTTTTCAGGAAGTCCATGAACCTGTTGGTCACGTTCCTCTGCCAAGTGCAGGCTTTGGAAATGGAGGGTGAATCAGCATCACCTGATTCCCCAGTGATGGTGATTTGCTTTCCTTAAACTTTTAAGAAAGATCCATTCTTGGGGTTTTTTGTTTTTTTTTTTGCTCATGACAACCACTTACTCCCTATCTTTGAACCCTCCAGACTCTGAGGCATGGTCTGAAAATCAGAAGTTCACCTCAAATCTCCAATTAGAACAGCAAGCCTGAATTTCACAGAAACACAGAATATGCCGGGTTGGAAGAGATCCACAAGAACCCAACTCCTGGCTGTGCAATCCCACCCTGTGCCTGAGAGCATTGTCCAAATGCTTCTTGAGCCCTGGCAGCTTTGGTGACATTCCCTGGGGTGCCCCTTCAGTGCCTGACCACACTCTGGGAGAGGAGCATTTTTCTAACATCCAACCTAAACCTCCCCTGACACAGCTTAAGGCCATTCCCCCAGGTCCTGTCACTGGTCCCCACACAGATCAGTGTCTGTCTGTCCCGCCTCATGAAGCTGTAAGCCTCAGTGAGGTCTCCCCTCAGTCTCCTCCAGGCTGAACAGCCCAAGTGCCCTCATGCAGCTGCAGCCCATGTGTGATGGAGCAACTCCTCAAATCCTGCAGCAAACAGCCAGGATGGCAGCCAGGGAATGAACACACCATGGAGCTGGTGGCTCTGTCGCTCTTTCCTCCCCAGTGAGCGAAGGAGACATCAAGCCTGTTCATGAGCTCCTCCCTCCCTGTTTACACCCCACCCTGCTGCCCACAGGAGTTTCCAGAGAAGCCCAGGTTACCCTGGTGGGGTGTCCCATGTCCCAGCCCTCCCTGTCCCTCCCCAGCCCCCAGGACCTGTTCAGGGTCTCGTTCAGGGAGCGCAGGGAGATGCTGCCCTTCGCCATCGTCCTGGAGAACACCAAGAGGAGGAATAAAAGCTGGAGTGGGCTCGCTCCCCTCTCCTGCAGCCGGCAGCAGGGACAGGGGATCCGAGTCCTGCAGGAGGTTGTTTGTTCCAGGCTTTTTATAGCCTGTATATCCAAATATAGGTCATGGATGCACCAACACACGTCCATGGACATGTCACACACTGAACCACACAGCCCCTTCCTCTGCCCCACTGACCCCATGGCTTCACAGATGAACTAATTCACAGCTAACACAAAAGGGAGTAACCACAATTTTCTGCTTTTTTTATTTTATTGCTGTGTTTTGGCTTCAATTTGCTGTCGTGCCCACCAGATCATGTCTTGGGCCAAAGTCTCCTGCTGGGAAAGGCTGTACAAGCAGATTGCCTTTGTTTTTTTTTAATTTAAAAGGTATGAAGGTAAAATCTGATTTGGATGAGAATGAGTTGTGTTTGGTTGCAGGGAGCTGCTTTGAGCAAAACCAAGACAGTTGGAATCTCTTCCATAAAGAGTGGAGAGAGGCAGCACAACCAGATAATGATTTTCCAGAGGTGGGTAAGTAAAAAAAAAAAAAAAGAGCTGGAAATTTTTCCAATATAGTAGGAGTCTGGTGACAGCCCAGCTGATGAAACACAGCAGCACAAACCCAAACCTCCCACCTGTGCAGCAGGTCCTCAGCCAGCACTAGGAATTCAGTTCTGTGACAGGATAAGGATAACCCAGGAAAAATCCCCTTTTATAAAATTATTTGCCCACTTCATGGGAAATCCAGCATAAACTGAACATGCCCAGAGCTGTAACATTAAGTCTTCCTAAGTGGAAATGAAGGGAAACTTCTAGCAAGCTCATTGTGTTTCAAAGCTTTGGGAAGACAGGAAGTATTTGGGTAAGGAGAAGCTGTGCCTTTGGCCCTTGGCATTCACCCTGTGATGGGGGTACAATAAACTTTTGGACACAATTTTGTGTGAGTCTGGCACTATTAGAGTGATTCTAAGGACAAGGGAAGAGTGAGAGAGAAAGCATTTATTAAGACAAGTGTAATAGTTCTTTTTCCCTGATATACACAACTAACTGGCAGCTGACCCAGCAAACAGGTGTCCCAGTTCCCCTGCTCCTTCTTTTGCTGCAGTGAAAAAATTCAGTTGGGTACCACAGGGAAACTCATTTGATTACTTGTTAATTGATGCATCTCTAGTCTATGCAGCTGCTGACAGAGTGTGATGAAAACCAGATTCCACCATGCCCAGTTTAAGCCAACTGGGACACAGCTTTGTGGGAGAAGTCACACAGAGCACTGCAACAGCCCAAAGCACATAGGGCTGAGCCAGTGACAGCCCTGCTGCTGCTCAGCAGCCTCACTTGGCACTGTGGGTGTCTCCTGAGCACTAATTTTCTCCTCCAGCCTTAATTACGTCAGCTTAGCCATGAACCAATGTTACCCCTAAATATAGAGACCCGTTTCACTTAAATTCAAGCAGCAAGCTGCCAACCCTGCAAGAGAGAGTGGCTGTGAGCACAACAGCCACAAAGAACCAGCACGAGGCCAGGGACATCAGGAGTGCACAGCAAATCCCCTTCCCTTCCCAGGGACCAGAGGGGTTCCCTGTCCAGGTCACTGTCAGTGCATGTAACTGGCTCTCAGAAGTGGTTTTATCCCCCAGATTCTGTAAGCACCTGGGTGCCTTAAGGTTCTGGCAATGGATAGACTGATACAGAGCTGCTCTGGTCAGCAACCAACACTCTCCTGGAGCCTTTGATCTCTGCACACGAGAGCCAGTTCACCTTCTCCCCGTGCTCAATGCTGAGCTTTGGCACAAGTGCAGGGTGTTCATTGGAGGCTGCTTTGTTGAGCTTCCCATCTTTTCTGCTGCAAGCAGCTGCTTGGGCCTTTTTCCTGTGCAGAGATTTTGCTGGACTTTTCTGCTGCTTCCCAATGTTGCTGCTGAGATCCCAGAGCAAGACTTTCCCATCATTTCCTCCAGACAACAACCAGTAGCCCTCAGGTATAAAGAGCACCTGTGAGACTCCCAGGCTGTGAGCCTGGAACTCCAGCTCATGCTCAAACCTGGCCCCAGTGACTCGGAATATTCGGATTTTACCATCCTGAGCTCCACAGCTGAAGATGTTGCCACAGGAGGCCACAGACAGGGAATGTGCAAGAGGTGGGTTGAAGAACTGCCCAGCTGACTGGGGGCTCTCTTCCTGCATCTCACACTCCTGCAGGTTTGTGCTCCACAAGGGACGAACTTTCTGCAGGTTCCACAGCATCACCTGGGAAAAAAATCAATTGTTTGTGTGTTTTACTTCAAATTGGATGTTTAGTAGTAAAATAAGCAACCACAGTTCTTGTCCTAGCAGAGCAAAGGCTGTGTGTGACTCCAAGGGGTGTAAGGTATGTGGTTAAACTTGCCCTAATAAATGTAGCAAATCTTTCTGGCCTGCTTTCCAAAGCCCCACCACCACACTCTGCAGTCAATGACTCAGACCTTTAGACCACAGAAGAGATGCAAACACTGCTCTAAAAGCTTCTGCATTCATCTCAGCAGTAGTAATCATGACATCCTGCACATCAATTATTGAGAAGGAGGGACAGGGAAACCCTAGCAGTGAATAGAGATCATTATCATTCTGCATTTCTGTCTCTGCTACTTGGCCTATAATAGTCACTACCACGAATGTGTCTGAAAAATGGGACAGCAAAAGGCAAACAGCAGTTGAGGCTGTGGTTTTTAAACAGGCATATTTGTATTTATTTTTATATCCAGTGGGTAGATCTGGTTTGTGCTATGGAGTAGGGCATGTTTTACCTACTGAG
Source organism: Arremon brunneinucha (assembly GCA_035583215.1). Lineage (NCBI taxonomy): Eukaryota > Metazoa > Chordata > Aves > Passeriformes > Passerellidae > Arremon > Arremon brunneinucha. The sequence goes on along the minus strand of JAWWEX010000017.1, from coordinate 20,732,248 downwards.
ATGGGGCAGGTTGTACTTTTAGACTTCTTTTTCCAATGCCACTCCAAATCCAAGCCCCCAGTGAAGAATCTTGTACAGCAATTCAAGCACTACAGATTTATACTGAGAAATTAAAAATAATACTCTCAAGACTTTTGCAGGATCTGAATTGAAAATGAGCACCCTCAAGGCCAACAGATGAAAAAGCACAAGTCAGTCTAATGCAGCACTGGTGTACTGTTTGCTTCATAAAGCTAAGCTTCAATTTGTTATTAATAAAAACACTCCTTCAGTAGTAATCACCAATAAGAAGTACAGGAGTCTTTAAATTTAGTTCACAAAAGAGCCTGGCTCTGCATTTCTGGGATCCAAATCACACTAAAACATCTGAAACATATTTCCTGTCACTTTCCTGTTTCAACTACTCTGTTGCTGCTGCACTAAAACGACCTCCACAACAACTGTGATTTACTGTAAATCAGAGGGGCTGGGTGATGCTTACAGAAAATACTCCTGTTTTCAGCAGGAACAGGACTGCAACAATCTGATGAATCCATCAACTGCTGAAGAGTTTTCTGCAAACTAAGTATTTTCTGTCCTCATGGCATTTCCCCTGCTTCATCAAAACTCCTGAAAGAACTCCAGCAACCTGAATTTCAGTTCTCATCAACCACGGCTTCCCCGAGGGTTTGACAAGCCCAGAACATGTTTAGTAGAGCTCATAACTTGTCCAAAGGCATGGTGCAGCACAGGGCTTCAGAGTTCTGCAGCTAAGCTCCCCTTTGGGAAATGATGGATCTTAAATGCAGCCTCAATGCAGAATGATGCTCTTTTCACTGTACAAAAACACACTAATGAAATCCTGCTTTGGGATACTGACTTTCACCAAAAAACCAACTTGCTGAGCTACAATAAATGAAACTAATACTAAAAAGTCACAAAAAAATTATCAGCTTACTTGTACTGAGTTGTACCTAAATGTTTACAATTCTGATTAAAAGTTTCCAGCCACAGGCTTGTGTATCTGCACGTTAGGGACCAAAATTAAGCCAGCTGAGGGACTGAGTGTTTACTCCTCCCAAACAGGACTTATCATCATGGCTTTAACACAGAAAAATACAGTTTATACTAAATATCAGCATGTAATTGCTCTAATGGATGTGAGATGTACTTTGGTTTCAAGAGCAGAGGGTGAAACTGCTCAAAGCTGTCACACAGACTTCACCCTGACACCACTGGAACCACAGAAACCTTTGAGAAGTGACAGTTTTCATATCAGGCTAAACCAGGAATGTGGTCAGACCTCAACCACTGGAAAGAAATTACTGAAAAATATCTGTTCTGGGCTTAACTCCTAGCATGGCTCTTCTCAGAATGCAAAGGACAAAGTTTCCTCTTGATGAGAATATGAAGGTTTAAAAGGCAAAGAACATTTCATGCTTCCAAGATGCTAACAGGACAAAGGATAAATGACACAAACCACTTGTCCTCACAGTGATACATTTCACCTGGAAAGATGCTGCTCTACCTGCCTGCCTCAAGCACAGTGCCTTCTCCTCACCATCCTCTGCATCTCATCTGCAGCCACCACAGATCCCTAGGGACAGCTGCTGGTTTTGCTCAGTCCAGCAAAGAGCTAATACACCACAAGTGAGCTTTGCAGTGTGTTCTGATTTCCCCTCACTCCACTCACTTCTGAATTGTAAATATCAATGAAGGTAAAAACAGGGCAGAAGCTGCTGAGTGGAACACAGCACAAACAGCCCCAAAACTACTTCAGAATAGTGAGGGAGCTTTCCAGTGACTGCAGGCTGAACACCTTCGTGCTCGGTGAAAGTCTCTGGGTGCCTCACTACACAGGTGGCTAATTACTGTTTCACTTCATTAACAACCGTGCACATGTATGCAAATCACCTGCATGTCCAGTCCACAGGAAACCAGGCTTTGAGGCCGCTGAGGTCGGAAGGCAACAGACGAGCAGATGTTGGAGTGTCTCAAGGACCGGCTGACTTTCTTGCTTTCCAAGTCCACAACCTTTATGGCCCCCGAGTCATCGGCGGCAGCCAGCAAGCTGTCGGCGTCGTTCACCGACAGGCAGTTGATCTCCTCCTCGTTCACGTGGAAGCGCTGCAGGGGCTCCCGCAGGGAGCGCACATCCAGCACGCTGATGGTCTCTCCGTGGGCCGCGTACAGCGTGCTGGGCCGGCGGGCCGAGAACACCACCGAGGTCACGTCCTCCGCCTGCGGGAGCCGCAGCTGAGCCACGGCCGAGCCTGCCCCGTCCCAGAGCGCCAGCTCGCCCCGCTCCGCGCCGGACGCCACCAGCCCTTCCGTGCTCACCGCCAGGCACAGCACGGAGCAGGAATGGCCACCGCTCCACTGCACTGCCATGCTGCAGGGACACCCTGAAACAAACCAAAAAAGCCCTCAATGAGGTGGTGGTTGGTGTCATTGCAGCAGAAACGCGTCAAACAAGAACATCATCCTGAAATTCCGGTGTCCAGTTAAATCGGGCACCTCCACAGCTCAGGACAGCTCAGGACAGCTCAGTACCCAAGCGGAGCTTTCGCGACACCACGGTGCTGACCGGTCTGTCCCAACCTAATACAGTGACACTTTTTAAAAGGAGTATTACTAAGTAAAAACAGGTTGCAACATATTTAATTGGCTCTCAGAGCACACCCACGGCGCTCACCAACCTTAACCCTCCCTGGCGTGGCTGCCCGCAGCAGCCTGTGTGACAGCACTGCTTAGGGCAGCACATCAGCAGAAAATTAAGATAAGGACGAAAAATGATAGCACAAAAGTGTTGGAGGGACTGGGAGGCTGCAGAGAAAAGCACATGGGGTTTGTGTGACAGCCCAGCAGCCGCTTCGCTGCCCTAAGGTCCGTGCATTTATTTAACTAATGGGCAACAAATGCATATTTCTGGTGGTTTTACCTTCTTTCCGTTTTTTTTTACCACGTTATGTTTTCCATGTGATTCTTGTTGACCCAGATCTAAAGAGCAGCCAGAGCCCATTCATTCCACCAGAGGAGGAACTTCGCTCTCGGCGATCAAATAACTCTACAGAGAAGGCCGATACCTCCCCCGCAGCTCTCATCGGGGCACATTCGCGGCCGCCGGTCCCCGGGGGCCCCAGGTGAGTCGTACCCCGCCAACCCCGGGGCCCTGCGGCAGCTCGGTCCGACCGCCCCCGCCCCGGCAGGCCCGGCCCTGCGGCCGCCCCACCGGCCCGGCTCGACCCGGCCCGGCCCGCGGGGCGCGGCGCTGCCGGAGCCGTCCCGGGGGGCTCGGGAGGCGCGGGGCCCTCAGCTCTCACCTCAGCTCCGCCGCGCTCCCCTCGCCTCCCCCGGGCTCCGCTCGGCTCCGCCGCCGCCCCCGCCCCACGCCGGCCCGTA
>JAWWEX010000017.1:20701866-20713216 GCA_035583215.1 Arremon brunneinucha | reverse complement strand
GATGCACCTGTTGCATTCCACAGCAGCAGATAACCATTGCTTACATTTTGTTCCTGAGGCCTCTCAGCTTCTCAGGAAGAAAAAATCCCAAGGAAAGGATTTTTCATAAAAGATGTTTGTGACAGCATCCCAAATTTACTGGACACTCAACACCTGGGACATGTCCAGCTTGGCTTGGGATGCCACAGGAAACACCAGCACCTTCTTCCCCCATGGGACACACATCCCTTGGCTCCTGTCACACCCTGAGCTGGGTGCTGGAGGCAAGAGGGGTCTGGAGGGGACACAAGGGGAATGGGTGCCATGCAGGGGTGGCATTTCCCCGTCCTGCATGGCTGTGCAGAGCAGAACCACTCTGGTCACCATCTCTGCGGGCTGAGCGTGGGTTCTGCCGCTGGGCTGCATAGAGGAGCCACCACGCAAGGCTTGGCTTGTCCCCAGGAGCTGTGTGACACCCTGGCTGCCTGCTGGGCCCCGTGGTTCCTCCCGGCAGGGTGTGAGTGAGTGCATGACCCGTGCAGGGAGTGCTGTGCTCAGTGAGCAGAGCAGCAGGGCCCGCTCGCTCGCTGCCTCCATGTGACTGCAGCTTCCGTCGCTCCTTCCGCAAAGCCTAAATTGGTGCTCAGCCACAGGGCGGGTGGCACACGGACCCCCAGGGTGGCACACGGCCCCCAGGGTGGCACACAGGCCCTGAGGGTGGCACACAGACCCCCAGCCCTGTCCCAGGACCCTCTGAGGGGCTGCCGGATGGAGCGTGCCAAAGCCCACGCGGTGAGTAACTGCCCCCCATAGCTGTGCTGGGGGAAACACCCAGCACAGGGGTTCCTGTGCCAGTCTGGGGACCTGTGTGTCACCAACAGCCGTGCTCGAAGGGCTGTGGCTGCGTGGGCTCGTGCTGGGGTTGGTGTGAAGCGTGGGGAGCAGCCGGCAGCTCCCAGGGCTCTTGGATGTGGGCTCCGGTGTAGGGCTGCGGGCAAGGGTTTCCTGCTGGGGCTGCTGCCTCCTCTCCTGGCTGGCCAGGTGCCATCCCACCCGCTCCAGGGAGCACTGGCAGGATGGAGGAGCTTCTGGTGTTGGGAGAAGCCGAGGAAGGCTGAGGTGGGCAAAGGAAAGTGGGAGTTTCTGCAGAGAACCAAAACTGTGTTCTTTGGGTGCAGCAAGGACCGAGGTCCAGGACAGCAGGGTCCCTCTCCTGCCACCGTGCCTGGGTAGGAGTTGCTGCTGGACTCCAAGGACTTGAGAGGGTGAAAGGTGCTGTGTGCCAGTTGCAGCCTGGGGAAAGGGGACTACCTCTCTAGAGGAATAAATCCTGCTTTGATAATTCACCAGCTCAACACTTTGGCTGTCCCAAGGAAGGAGACAGCCCAGGACATGCCCTGCTCCCTCTGCGCTGCGAGGCTCTGGCTCCCTGGGCTGCCCAAAATAACCCTGTTTCTCCTTCTTGCAGTGGCAGCTGTGAAAGTGCCGTGTGTCAAACACTGGCTGAGCCCTCACTGCTCATTTGCCTGAGTTTCAGCTTTTCCCCAGATGCAAATGCCGTCAGCTCCGCTCCCACCAGGTCAGTGATGGGGCAGCTCCTGCTGGAGAGCCTCTGCTTCCCTGGAAGGGTCCCCAGCACTGGGATGGGCACTGGGGGGCTTGGGAGGGGTGGGCTGGTGTCCCCTGGGGTGTGTTTGGTGCCAAGAGGGGGAACAGGAGCCCTGCTGGGGGGACACCCTGCTGGAAGGATGCAGCTCAGTGGCCTCCACGAGCAGCTGTGCAGCAGCGATGGTGCCTTCCCTCTGTGAGCTGCCACCCCCGTGCCTGCCCTTCCCCAAACTGGGGGAGCCCCACCAGGGCTTCTGCTGGGCTGGGTGGGCTCCGTGCCAAGGCTCTGTGCCCCTCATTCCACGGGCAGCATCACCTGGGGCTTTTGGGGTGAGCAGTTTGCAGCTCCTGACCTCCTCCCCTGTGCCTCCCTCTCCACAGGAGTGCCGCCACTGAGATGCAGGCCCCGCTCCCTGGTCTCTCCCTGCTGCTTCTCCTCCTGGCAGTGGGATGGGGAGGCAGGATGGACGCAGCCTGGGCACCATCTCCTGGGGGCTGTGAGCTTGTAAGTCCTCTCTTGTGAACCCTCTCCCCTCTGAGTGCAAGTCCTGCCTGGCAAAGCCCAGGCAGCTCAGCATCTCCAGACCTTCTCCATCCCAGCTACTGGCTTGGAGTGGACTGGTGTGCCAAGGCTATAAGCAAAGAGCCACCTCATCCCCTCTTCCTGTGCTCCCCAGGCTTCTCCCTCTTCATCTCCTGCCTCCCACAGTGGTGTTAGATATCCTCCTCTTCCTTCAGGTGCAGAGCATCATGGACTGCACTGGCAGATGGCTGAGTTCCATCCCAGGAAACCTTCGAGGCGACACCGAGGAGCTGTTTCTTGATGACAACACTATCCAGGTCCTGGGCAATGCCTCCCTGCTCCTGTATCCCCACCTCTGGCATCTCAGCGTGACCAGGAACCGGCTGGAGCTCATTGAGCCCGGTGCCTTCCTCAGCAGCCAGGGCCTGGAGGTGCTCTCCTTGACAGACAACCTGCTCTTCACCAACTACTCGCTGACAGCCGCTGCTCTTTCTGCTCTGCCGGCCTTGAGGATGCTGGATCTGGCTGGAAACCAGCTCAGGGAGGACATGGTGTCAGTTTTAGTCTCAAACCTCTCTTCCTTGGAGTCCCTGTCTGTGGCCAGGAACATCATCATGAGGTTGGACTCGTCCACCTTCACAAACCTGACAGAGCTGCTGGAGCTGAACCTGGAGAAGAACTACATCTTTGAGATTGACAATGCCTTTGAAGGGCTGCAGAGGCTGCAGAGGCTCAACTTAGCTTACAACTATCTCCCATGTCTGGTGGGGTTTGACCTGACCAAGCTCAGGGTGCTCAATCTCAGCAACAACGTCATTGAGTGGTTTCTGAGCATGGAAATTGATGACCTATTTGAGCTGGAGGTGCTGGACCTGTCCCACAACCGCCTGCTGTTCTTCCCTGTGCTGCCCCGGCAGAGCAAGCTGCACTCCTTGCTGCTGCAGGACAACAGGATGAGCTTCTACCAGCGGCTCCCCAACGGCACCTCCCTGGCCAACGTCACCATGCAGTTCCTGATCATCGACGGCAACTCCACCAACATCACCACGGTCAGGCTCTGGGACGAGCTCTGCCACAGCAACCTCTCCTCCCTGCGCCTCCTGGACATGAGCCAGAACGAGGTCTGGGGCCTGCCAGATGATTTCCTGGCCCAGATGCCCTCCCTGACCCACCTGAAGCTCAACCAGAACTGCCTGGAGGCATTTCATCTGCCAGAGGAGGACCCCTTGGCCAGGCTGACAGAGCTGGACCTCAGCCAGAACCAGCTGGTGGAGCTGGGGGTGAAGGTGGGCGCTGGGGACATCCTGCCCAGCCTGCAGCTTTTCAACCTCAGCACCAACAGGCTGCAGGCTCTTCCTCCTGGGATTTTCACCCACACCAGGAAGATCACTACCCTGGACCTCAGCTACAACCGGGTTGCCCTCTGTCCCCGGCCAGGTGAGGCCGAGAGTCTCTCCTGTGTGGATATCAGGGGTGTGGAGACCTTGAGCCACCTCTCCCTGGCTGGCTGTGGTCTGCAGGGCATGGGTGGCCGCCCCTTCCAGGGGACATCGCTGATGCACCTGGACCTCTCTGACAACCGCCAGCTGCTCTCTGGAGACCCGGCCTGGCTGCAGGACCTCGTCCTGACCCTGCAGGTGCTGTCTCTGAGGAACACCAGCCTCTCCTCCACCACGGACCTCTCTGTCCTGAGCAGCCTGGTGCGCTTGGACCTTTCTGGGAACTGCCTGGCCGCGTTCCCCGCCCGGCTGGGCGCGCTGAGGCTGCGCAGCCTGGACCTGCGGGACAACTGCCTGCCAGCGCTGCCGCGGGACCTGCCACACCAGGCACCGCTGGGCAGGAGCCTGCGGGAGCTCTACCTCAGCCACAACCCCTACAACTGCTGCACGCTGGGCTGGTGGGACGCCCTGCAGCAGGCGCAGGGGCTGCGTGTCCCCGACAAGCAGGAGGTGACCTGCAGGCACGGCCCCCGCGCGCTCAGCCCCGGTGCGCTGCCCCGGCCCGTCCTGCAGAGCTGCCAGTGGCACGCGGCCAACGTGGAGCTGCTCTACCTGGTGCTGGCTCTGCCCACCTGCCTGACGCTCCTGGTGGCCTTCGTGGTTGTCTTCCTCATGCTCAAGGAGAAGCTGCTGAAAATGGTGAAAAATCGGTGTGGGGTGTCCAGCCCTTACTAATGGCTGAGGAAGAGGAAGTGCTTGGGAAGAGTCAGTAATAGCAGGTGGTCAGGAGTGCAGGTGATAACGCCTCTGAGGTGGTCAGGATGGAAAGCTGATGGATGCAGGACAGGAGGTGCTGGGAGAGCTGCCATTCCTGCCCTGATGGTACCCAAAGGGTGAGGGCTGTGTCTGGTGATGGAGCACTGGCAATCCTCGAGGAACCTGTCTGCAGCAGAAACCTTCAGCTGGTGCTGGTGAGAGCTGAGTGGACACAACATCAAACATTCCTTGGCTGAAAGGACAGGTTGCCCAGAAAAATTTGTGGATGCCCCATTTATGGAAATGTTCAAGGCCAGGTTGGAGTGGGCTTGGAACAATCTGATCTAGAGGAAGGTGTTGTAACCAGATGGGTTTTTAAAGTCCCTTCCAACCAGACCACTCTGGGATTCTGTGACAGTTTTCTCCAGCACTGCTTTCCACCTCTCCCACCTTCCAGCAGTTCCTTTTATTTATTCCCACCTGTAGCCAACTCAGAAAGTCTTCCAGATCTGCAACCAGGCTCCACAAAGTGCTCCAGGCTGGAGCAAACATCACCTGGGCACTGTGGAGAAGGGTCTCTGTAGCCACAGCTTTCCACACTGCTCTCGCTAGCACTGCCAAACTCACAGGCAATCCTGAGCATGCACCATGTGGGTGTGGTGATAAAGACAGACGTTGTCAGCAGGGCTCAAAGACACAGTTTGGGGTGTTGTTTCTCCACTAAGTCACAGTTTGGGCTAGAAAAGTCCATTAGAAACAGCCCAAGTTGCAACAACAGGAAATATTGATTGAAAAGCAGGGGAGTAAATCATATCCCTTGGAGATATTTTATCATGGATTTATATTTCTCCAGTGACTGCTGGATTAAATATACAAAGGAAACAAGAGAAATCCTTCCTCCTTGTTGTGCAAGCCCTGCTCTGGCGGGCAGTGCCCGGGGGTTTCCTCCACCCAGCTGTGCTCACAGCAGCTCTGCCTCTGCCAGAGCAGCCAGCACTACCTGGGGAAGTGCTGCTCTGCTCCTCGGGGGTCACTGAGGGGAAAGCAGAAGTGGTGGTGGTTTGTGCTAACTCAAAAGCCCTTCTGAGAACTGGAGTGGCTTTATTCCTGTGGCACTGTTGGGATTTTTCTAGTGAAACATGTTTAATGGGAACGGGGCACAGGGAAGTGTGCAGCAGTGCTGGAGTGGAACTCTGGGGGCTTGTCCTGCCTGGGTGTGGGCTCAGTCAGTGATGTGGGGTGTGCTGGGGATGAAGCCCAGTGGAGCTGTGCTGTGGGGTGATGGAGGGAGATGCCCAAGGCTGGCCTGAAGCTGGGAGGATGCTGGGGATGGTGCAGGAGGGCAGACAAGACTGGCAGCAGGACAAACCCATCCCAGGCAAGGGTGTGGGACTGGGCTCATGGGGGAGCCTGGTGTGGCTGCTGGCCGTGCAAGGCTCGAAAATGGATGGGTCAGACCCTGCTAGACCAGCCAGCATCTCCACTGGGGCTGAGAGCAGTACAGGCTCTGGAAACCCATCTGTCAGATCTGGCTCAGAAATGACCGCTTTCTGCCACAATTTTAGACTGAAATAGCCAAAACCAAAGCAGGCCCCAACTGGGGAATCCCTCAGCCTATTTCAACCCTTCTTTTGCCTGTAAGCTGCACCCTGGGGGACAGAGTGACCTATAAATACACCCCTGCACTGTCCCCAGCTGCATTCTGGTGTCTCCCTGCTGGCAGGGTAAGCAGGTGCCCCTGCAAGATCCCCTCTCCCTGGAGCTGGGCTTGGAGAGGGATGTGTGTCCCTCCCCCCATCTCCACAGCTGGAGAGGGATGTGTGTCCTTCCTCACCTCCACAGCTGGAGAGTGATGTGTGTCCTTCCTCACCTCTATAGCTGGAGAGGGATGTGTGTCCTTCCTCACCTCCGCAGCTGGAGAGGGATGTGTGTCCTTCCTCACCTCCACAGCTGGAGAGGGATGTGTGTCCTTCCCCAGCTCCACAGCTGGAGGGGGATGTGTGTCCTTCCTCACCTCCACAGCTGGAGGGGGATGTGTGTCCTACCCCACCTCCACAGCTGGAGTGTGTCCTGTGTGTCCTTCCCCAGCTCCACAGCCAATGCTGCTGCTCCATCTGGCATTGGGAGCAGGGTGCAGCTGTGGGAGGAACCCAGGCACCTGGCACTGCCCAGGGCATGGATTAAAAGGAGATATTCTTAATTGTATGGAGCTGATAGGGATATTCAGCATTCCCTCATCATGGTGCCTGGAAAGCTGTGGCTCAGCTGGAGCTGTGATGTGAATGGGATGTTGGGGCAGCAAGAGGAGATTCCACTTTCTGAGGTGTCCTTACAAAGCTGCTCTCAGCATCCCTGCAAGGCCATGGTGATCAGGGAAGGTCCTTGGTGACTGGAGAACCCAAGGGTCCCACCCAGCTTCAGTAACAGCCAAAAGGCCATCCCAGAGAGCAACAGGGCAGTCACCCTCTTGCTGGGAAAGCCATGGAATGAATGTTCTGTGTTTGGAGCACAGCTCTAGAAAAAGAGGGTGGCTGGAAGAAGCCAGCATGGACTGCTGAGGCTAAGTTATGCCTGCCCAACCTGCTCTCAGGATGAAATGGATGGGTCTGTAGGCAAGGGGAGAGTGGTGGATCCCCTGTGCCTCAGCAAGGCTTTGGACACAATGTCCCACAACGTTCTCCATGCAAGTGGAGATGCCAAGGTCTGGATGGGTGGGCAGCCAGGCAGGTCAGGATCAGTGGGAGTGAAGTGCAGAGGGCTGTGGCTATGGGATGTGCTCTGCCAGGAGGCTGCTGAGGGGACTGTTTTGGGACCTGTCCCATTTCATGTCTTTATGCATGATCTAAAGCTGGCTGTGAAGTGCCTTCCTGTCGTGTTCCCAGAGGATCCCAAACTGGGAAGAGCAGTATGGCTCCCTGCTGAAGGTCTGGGGTGGGCTGGAGGGATGGGGAGCAGGAACCTCACAATCCAGGCACTCCTTTAGCTTCATGTAGCCCTCATTGGGGCAGGGCACAGGACATGTTCTGCTCAGGATGAAGCTGGGGGCAGGCTGGAAGTGGAGGAGAGGCTCCCAGGGGCCCTCTCCCTCCCAAGTGGGAGATCTTTGTGTGCTGTTATGTTGCAATTGCTGAGGCAAGGCCTGTGCCAGACCCCTGCACGCCCTTTCCTCTCCTGGGAGAGCTGAGTCAGCCTTTACATTTTTTTTTAATTCTGACAAGTGAGGGCTCAGCTTTCATTTCTCTCCTGAGTGAAGACCCCCTTGGCCAAGTGTGAGCTCCCTTGTCCTCTCTAGTAAAACATTGTGGTTTAACTGACACTTGCTCCATGTTTTTCACAGCAACAACTCATTTTTGGGGTGTAGGAGGAGAGCTCCTCCAGCCACCCCTCTTAGTTATGTCAGCAGTGTGTTGAGGCCCCTCAATTTGGGATGAAGGCCCATCTCACCCTCAGCCCTCCCAGCTGCCTGGGCTCAGAAAGCCAAAACCCAGGAAGCTTTTGGAGTTGTAAAATTTCCCAAAGAATCCTAATCTTAGTCCTCCAGTTCTTACATGAGAGCAGGACTGATCTAGTAGAGCCCAGCCAAGGCAGACAGCTGGATTAAAACCTTCAGTGGGACGAGTTTGTCTCACTCTAGAACCACCTCCAGCCTCTGACCTTCTACCACTCTGGTTTTTCAGATACTTTAAGCAATTTCTCCCAGAACTGAGCACTTATGAGGAAGCATCACCCAGGAGTGTAAGGATCCAATCATCCCATTTCAGCAGTTTGAAATCACTGTCTTTTTAAAAGTACTTTCAAGACTAATTCATTTTCAAGATATTCATTCTCTTACATGTAAGGACTTATTTTTGTGTAAGCTAAAACTGAAGATTTAAGCATGCTAGGGAAATGTGAGAGTAATATTCTCAATGCAGAGTTGATTTATCCAGAATGACTGATACATATTTAACCTCCCAGCAGGCAATAATAATCACCCTATTTGTACAGTACAGCTTTAACAGTGTCCTCAGGACATGAATATTTAATACCTCATTTTCAGCCAAAGCTGACTGAAATGTAAGAAATTGAAAGATTAAATAATTTAAAATTCTTTTATGTAGAAAAAGACTAAAACCAGCCAACAATTTCAGCTATGCAGTTTCCATTTAATCAAGTCTGGCTCCTTAAATAAAGCTGACTCAAGACTGGGATTGCTGTGGCACCTTGGGTTCTCCTGAGCCAGTGTATGGTGACGTTGTTCTCTCTGCTGGGACACTGAGATTTGTCTCTGAACAGCCTATCTTTGTCTGGAATCACATTTCTTCATCTGACTCTGTGTCCCAGGCACAGGACTCCAGGTGCTCATGCTGTGGGAAATCCACCTCAACGTTGTAAACAAAGTCAGGGTCATCCCTCCTCTTCCTGTTCTTTTCGAAGAGCTCGTCCATGATGCTCTTCCTTTGGGCCAGTTCCTCATCATCCAGTTTGTTCATATCCTCCTCTGGGTCAATGGTGTACTCATGGTGATACCTTCCCAAGCTGTCAGACAGGCTCTGTCCTTCCAGATGATCTCTCAGCAGCCTGTGCAGCTTCTCCAGCTGGTGCAGCGAGACCCCTTCCAGGTAGGGCTTGTGCCGGGGGTTGTTCTTCAGCTGCTCGGCAGCGCTGATGCAGTCTGGGGAGAGCCAACACAGCCTCCTGCAGCTCCAACAAACCTCTTCCCACTGACACACCTCCTCCCAAACCCTCCCCAGGGCTGTCTCCAAACCCTGCAGGCTCAGAGAGCCATTGAGATGTGGGCTCCTCGGAGAGGCAACATTACCCCCGGTGCCACATTTCTCTCCACAGAGAAAAGCAAGGCACAGTTCTTCTCAAAGATTTCTGAGATTCACATTCTCTGAACTTAACACAATTCTTATCACTTGCTGTGCATGTGTTGTGCCAGAGTAGAATGCAGTATGGACATTGTTTACTCAAAGTGAAGATGTTTTGTTTCCTTGGCCTATCAGGGCCAAGAGTGTGTGTGTGTCAGACTGTCAGCTGACAGTCATGAGAGAATCAGAGATGAGTGCAGTTCTGTGCAGTGCAAGCAGTTGTGAGTGAGTGCATGGCAGATTCAGTTTAGATACAATGTACATAGTATAATATAATAAAGTAATTAATTAGCCTCCTGATGATAGAGACAGATGCATCATTCTCTCTCCCTCACCAACATGGGAGTCGCCTCTGATTTACAGCAACCCCAGCACAGCCCCTCCCTGCAGGCTGCTGGGAGGGCACTCAGTGTGCTGCTACCAATGGGCTCCTCTGCATGCAGGAAAAGAGTGAATTCATTCCTGCAGACAGGCAGGAATGCACACAGGAATGAACTTCCCTCACCTGAAAACCTGGAGAAATTCCTGATGGGCATGATGCGCTGGCGAGTCTTCTCCTGGACGTTGTCTCTGTAGATGAGGATGATGGAGGGGGGCTGGAAGCAGATCCCACATTTCTGTGCAGTGAAAGTCATCCTGGCTCCATCAAAGTCCCCAGCAGCTCTCCCTGGGAAACAGGGGAAAAGGGAAACAGGGGGCAGAGTCTCTCAGCTGTGGTATTTTCTGGGGTCCCCCATGGCAGGAAGGAAGGGATGATGAATCTAACTCCACGTTCTCAGAAAACGAATTTATTATTTTATGGTATTCTATTAAAGAATGCTATACTAAAGAATACAGAAAGGATACTTCCAGAATAAGATACTAATGAAAAACCTGTGACTGATTCCAGAGTCCTGACACAGCCTGACTGTGACTGGATATTAAGTAAAAACAATTCACATGTTGGATGAACAATCTCCAACCACATTCCAAAGCAGCAAAACACAGGAGAAGCAAATGAGATAATGTTGTTTTCCTTTTTCTCTGAGGCTTCTCAGGCTCCCAGGAGAGAAATCCTGGGCAAAGGGATTTTTCTAGAAAATATGGCAGTGACACTCAGTGCTGCTCTTTTTGTCAGGAGTTCAGCAAAATCACAGAACCCCAGAGTGGTTTGGGCCAGAACGGGCTTAAAACCCATTCCAATTTAATTATGAAATTAAATTAGAGGGGACTTCAAAATCCAAATGTGTTGCAGATCTGTTTCCCAGCTCAGTGAACAGCACTGAGCGCAGGTGTTACTTTTATTTTGAATAAAATCAATTGGTTAAAAGCCAATGGTTTTATTGATTTAAATGTTTTTATTGGTTTACATGTTTTTATTGGTTTACATGTTTTTATAGGTTTAAATACTTTTATTGGTTTAAATGTTTTTATTGGTTTAAATGTTTTTATTGGTTTAAAACCTATGAAAAAATTGGTTTTAAATGAGTGAAAATAAGTCAAACATGAAGGTGATTTCCAGGCTGCAGTAAGGCAAAGTAACATATTTTAGCCCCCAAAAATCAATGTATTTCTCCACATTAAGAAAAATCGCATTAATGTTGAAAAGCTGCTTTGAGGCAGAATTGGAAGCAGTTCCTCCTTCGTAAAAAAATCACACAGGAAAGAGTTTGAACATGCAGTAATGTCCTTAAAAATGGGAAATTTCCAGTGCCAGGTTGGTGGGGATTTGGAGGAACGTGGAGCAGTGGAAGGTGTGCCCATGGCAGCGGCTGGAACGAGAGAAGCTTTAAGGTCCCTCCAGCCTAAACCATTCCGGGATTCTGCGAGGATGAGAAGCACAAACGGGAGCAGCTCTTCGGATCTGCGGCAAAGAGCGTTTGGATCTCCCGGTAACCGGGCTGGGCCCTTCGCTGCCGGCGTCACCGGCGGCTCCGGCAGCGCAGCCGGGTGCGGGTCGGGGCCGTTCAGAGCCGCTGTTGAGCCGCACGAGCGGCCGAGCCCCGAGCTCGGAGCTCGAGGGGCAGCGGGGCAGGGCCGGGCTGGTCCCTCCCGGCCGGGCCCGTTCTGAGAGGGGCAGGAGAGACCACAGTGGTCACCTGGTGTCACCTCCCTGCTCCAGCAGGGCCATCCCAGAGCCCGTGGCACACACTGTGCGCAGACAGCTCTGGGATATCCCCAGTGAGGAGACTCCACACCCTCTCTGGGCTCTG
>JAWWEX010000017.1:20635836-20690584 GCA_035583215.1 Arremon brunneinucha | reverse complement strand
CCGCTTCCTGCGGGCCCCGGCGGCCCCGCCTCGGCCCCCGCCCCCGGGAGCGCCGCGCCGGGCGCTGCGGGCAGCGGGGCGAGCCCCGGGAGCGGCGGGGACAGCGGCGGGGGTCAGTGCGGAGAGCCGCGATCGGGGCCCCGCCGGGGTCACTGCGGGAGAGCCGCGATCGGGGCCCCGCGCTGTCAGAGCCCGCTGGCCCCCGGTGCTGCCCGGCCCGCGTCTGTCCGTCTGTCCGTCCCTGCGAAAGCTGTTGCTGCTGCTGCTGCTCCCTGTGCTCCTGCCTGCCTTCCGTGGCTGCTTTCTGTGTTTCTCCCCTGAAAGCCGAGCAGGATGGGCTGGAATCACAGAAATGCAGCATGGTTGGTGTTAGAAGGGACCTTAAAGCCCATCCATTTCCACCCTCTGCCATGGGCAGGGACACCTCCCACTATCCTACATTGCTCCAAGCCCTGTCCAGCCTGGCCTTGGACCCTTCCAGGGATCCAGGGGCAGCCACAGCTTCTCTGGAGACCTGTGCCAGCACCCTCACAGAGAGCAATTTCTTGCTAATATCTGATTTAAATATACTCTTAGTAGGTTAACGGCAGTGTGAAGCCAGGAGAGTAAAGTTGGATGTGGTCTGGTCCATGTGGCAAGTGCCCAAAGGCTGATTTGGGAGCAGAGAGTTCATCTGCTGCTTTCGAGGAGCAAGGCTGTGTTTTGCTGTAGCCAAAATAAACCAGTTCACCAGCTGCCCTACGGCCAGCAGTGTCTGGGTATGGAATATAAACATTGCTCTGGAGGTCCTGTGGTAATAGCAGCGTAAGGTGCAATTCAAACATGGTGAAGTTTTTATTGTTTCTGTTTTTCTCAGGTTTTGCCTTTTTTTTTTGGTGGGTTTTTTATACTTCCAAAAGCAATGCCCATCTAGAGAGTCTGGGATTTGCTTTGCAGTTGGAGTGTCCTCATAATGTGAGTTCTGGGGTGGTATCTCCTTAAAAAACTGAGATTAGCTACTTCAGTTTGTTCATTTCAGAGACAACAGTAATTAAAGTTACAGGGATATTGTGCAGGCTGGTTAAAGCATATGTTACCAGGGAACTGGTTGGTCAGTACAGACTGAAATAAAATAGAAGGAAAGTAGAAATACAAAAATGCAAAGTCGTTGTTTTACAAACTTTTGAGTAGAATCTTTGAGATAGTAAAAACATTTTAAACAAAATGCTCTGGGTAATGTATTTTAGAGGCAGGAAGAACCTCACTCTAAAGTTCACTGGTTGGATATTGCAGTTCTGGAGGGCAGAACAGAAGGGGTTTGAGGGAGGGTAACTTGGATTTTCTGTGCTAAGTTGCTTATGGAATTTGACTGGTCTTACTACAGAGGTGGCTGTTAAAACAAAAATACCAGGCTGTTAACTGTGGAATATTGGCTCTGTCTGTATATTTTGCACTTTTTATCACCAGGCAGCTTATTCAGTGCATCCGAGGCCTGTGCTCTGCTGGGCAGCTGCTTGTCAGAGGCAGATTTACTGGGATGAAGTTAGTGCTGGGGCACAGCTTGGACCTTTAACAGTGGGAGTTTATTCCTGCAGGCACCTGGACTGGATGCTGGGCTAGGTGGGTGGATGCTTCAGCCACATAAGGCAGCTCCAATCTTGGGCACATTTTAAATTAATACCCTTTTAAAATCCCAAGTTTTAAAACTTGGGTTGTTGTTGGTCAACATTCTGGTTGTGTTTAAAGGGGAAAATTATTCAAGCGCCTTTGGTTTCAAAATAACTTCATAATTCAGGGTATTGGTTGATGCTGCAGGTTTGGTTTTGTTCTTGTGACAAGAAAAGCTGTAGGACCCCAGTGCAGGTCTGTGTGCTGTTAGTAAGATTCTTCTGCTTCAGAGCCCTCACATCTGTCTTGGGTTGGTTTTGTTTGGGTTTTCCCTCCTTTTATCTGTTCCGTGCATGAGGAGGTTTGTGTGCTCTGAGGTTTGTGCCAGTGTTTTCTGCTTGCTCACAACACACACAGCTCCTGAGCGCCTGTGAAGCAGCTCTTTGTTCTGCAAACAAGCCCCAGTCACAGAGGCTGCTCTGCACGGCCCAGCCCAGGGACAGCACCAGCACAGCTCCCAGTCCTGCCTCCCACACCGGGACAGCCTTTGGCAGGGAGCTGGGTGTTCCAGGAGTCCCTGGGACACGGAGCAGAGGGCTGGTGCTGGCAAAGGAGGGGACATGAGCAGCCAGGCACCTGCTGTGGGTTACACTCATCCTGGCCACTGCTGCCAGCTGGGAGGAGGCAGGAGTAAGGTGGTTGTGGATATTTTAATTTTATAATTCTCCTTCTTTCCCCCTCTTCTTTCCCCTCTTCTTTCTTTCCTGGAAGCATGATCAGAGCAAAGGCACTCCTTGGGGCTGGGATTGATTGAGCAAGGCTGTACCATGCTTCATTTTCAGTTTCCATGCAGGTACCTCCCTCCTAAGTCTGAAATCACAGAATGACCAGGTTGGAAGAAACCTTAAAGATTGAGTCCCACCCAACCTCAAGTCATCCCTGGCACCCAGTGCCACATCCAGGCTTTGTTAAACACAGCCAGGAATGGTGACTCTACCACCTCCCTGGGCAGAACATTCCAGAACTTTATCACCTTTTCTGTAAAAAACTCATTGCTGATATCCAACCTAAACTTCCCTTGGTGCAGCTCGAGGCTGTGTGCTCTGGCTGTGTCAGTGCTGCTGCAGAAAGAGCCCAGCCCCAGCTGAGCACAGGCACCTTTCAGGAGCTGCAGAGTGATGAGGGCACCCCTGAGTCTCCTTTTCTCTGAACAAAATGTGTCTGGCCCTGGCCTTGGAGGGCACAGCGTCCTCTCAGAGAGGGACTGAACCTGTGCAGGTGCCTTGCCCCGACTGCCACCTGCCCTGCCAGAGATACCCACCCAGCTGTGTGCCAGGCTGAGCTGCCAGGCTGGCTCCAAGGAAGGATAAAAGTCCAATTACTGCCGAGCTGGGTTGGTTCTGCCTCTTGGCAAGGGCAGTTTGACCAGGAAGGCTCCATTGGAGGAGGCAGAATCTGCTGCCAGCTCTCAGGAGGAGGTGGGGAAGAGAAGAGTCCAGAGTACTCACCTGGGAGCAAAGGACAAGGAGCCCTTGGGCAGGGCTCTGGTGCATTTTAGCAAGGAAACTCTGCAGTGTTCCCTGGAGAATTCTTATCATGTTCTGCTTTTTTGTGTCTTGAGCTTGATAAGCTTTTGAAAGCTCTTATTTGCATTTAAATGCAGGTGGTAAGAGGTAGGAGACTCTTTCAGGTGAGAAGAAATCTCCTAGTGACCCACTAGGTGTGAAGTGCAAACGGAGCTTAGTTCAGGCCTTATTTTACTATTCAGGGTTTGTGAGAACTCAGAGCATAATTTTACCTAAAGCTGTTAAAGTTATTTCCTTTAAAGGGAAAACACACATTTCAGTGTTTGTATTTTCACTGATGTAGTGGGCAGTGTCTGCCACTGAGAGCTGGAAATGCAGGTTTTGGTCCTAGTTCTCTATCTGACTTGCTGGTTGTTTTTTTTTAAGTGGATCATTCTTAATGTTTTCTCAGCTTCTTTCTGTTTTCTCAGCTGGAAATGAGGATTAACCAGGCTTTGAAAATGTCTCACCTGGCAGGCAGGGATGTAAGTGTTAAGAAGATGATTTAAAACTGAGTTTCAGTTTTTCTGTTGAGATACATTTTGATTAGATACACTGTGAATTCATAGTAGGAATTCCTTGTGCTGTCTAAAGGTACAGTACATTGAAATCCTCCCAAAATTGGTCAGGCAGCTCTTTACCTTCAGACAAAACAAGTGGTTTTGAAATTCTCAGATGGATATATCTAATTTTTATTTGTGAATTTGAAAATGCTTTTCAGAATCTTCACTTCAGCCTCTAATGATGCATTTGTGCTTAAAATTGTTTGAATGAATATATTTTACTAGGGAAATAGAATATTTTTAATACTCATGGAAATACTGGGGCCTTTGTATAATTGATAGATCATTGTTCCCCAAAAGATCTGAGCCCAGCACTGGTGTTGGTGTAGCCCAAAGCTGAGAGATATTTGCACCTTAGGTTGGGACTGTTCTCTCAGCTAATTAATAAAAATTGTTTTATATCGTGAAAGGAGTTACTTTGATAAGACAGGTTTAATTATTTTTAATTCTGCAGTTTGATTTAACACCCAACCTATTGGGGCAGTGGTGAGTGTGATTTAAGTGGTGCTCAGTGTTGTGAGAGGGATTTAACATCATGTGAATCAGAGTGAGGGCAGCTGGCAGGTGTAGGAATGGAAATACACTGAAAACTTTTTCCAGTTCAACTTCTACTTTTTTTTTTCTCCCCCTAAAGTTTTCTGCTTCCTGTTTCAGGTGCTGGGCTTTTGACTCAGTGTGTACCCACTGTCAGCTTTCCCACAGTTTCGTTAATGAGTGAAATTAGAGTTATCTGATAGTGTGGGGTTTATTTTAGAAATGGGATGTTTTCTACTCTATGCTGCATTAGTTTTTCATTGACAGTCATTTTAGAACTGCTTTAGGTTCTAAAATCCTGGAAAAGAGCAAAAAAACCCTGCTTCTGGAAGATGCTTTTTAAAGTCACCTTTGAGTATTTAACCCATATTCTTTTGAAAAGGTCTCCAGTAAAGTGAGATCCTGGAAGAATGACAGTATCTTTCCCCTAAGCCTGTCTGCAGCAAAAAGCTGTTTAAAGGGATTTGGGCTCCAGGCAGGACCTGGCTGGGCAGATTTTTGTGGAAATAGCTCATTGGCAGGGGCTTCAGCTTGTGAGTTACCTGCTTTACCCTGAAAAATAATAAAATAAAACCAAATAAAATAACCAAAACAATAAAATAAAAATATCTTAATGTTTGAAAGCGAGCAACTTGGAAAATTCAAAACCATTACTTAAAAGGTAAATTGGTATTTTCTATTTGTATTAAATAAGCTGAATGCTTGGGGTTTTACCAGGACATTAAATCCACCTGCTGGCATTAATGGAGACAAAAATACGTGACCATGAATTTGTTACTTGGGGCCACCTGGGCAGGTGGCAGCAGCCACAGTTTGGGTTTTGCCCTCCCCTGGCCCCAAATCAGTTATTCCAGTCATCCCAAAGCCCCTTTGTGGGGATCCACATCAGGGAATTGACAGCTGGAAAAGGAATCCCTGATGTTAAACTGGGTTTGGGAATGTTGCTGAGTGATCTGACACTAATTCTCTGTATCAGCTTTGGAGTGTGTCTGGATTTCTGCTCCTCCTGCCTTTTTCAGGTGTTTGCTGAGCTTTAGGGAATGCTGCTTCAGATCAAACACACAAAAAATGAGCAGGATCTCACAAAACACCACCATCGTTTTCTGTGGCGTAGCAAATAGGTCCCTAATGTTGTTAAGTGATTTTTGGCTTTGAAACAGCCTTTTATTTCCAATGTGTGAAGTGCTAGCTGTCACTACGATAAAAATAAATTATGTGAAATCTTTGATTTGTCAGAGCTGGGGCATTATCACCAAGTGTGAAATATTTTCTGCTTTTACCCCTTCAGTGGAAAAAGCAAAGAGGAGAGTGAAGTTGGGGATTTTCAAAGCTCTTTAGCAGAAAGAACAGTTAATATTCATCTTATGCCAACGTGCTAAGGCTCTTTGATACCAGTGCCCAAGCTTAGGAATTAATTCTTTGTGGTGAAGGGAGCCTTGACTGCTGCAGCCTGGAAGTTCAGGCAAATATCTCCTCCTGATTTTTGGGATGGAGCTATTTTACAGTAACCAAAGTATGTGTTAGCTGAGGACTCGTTGCTTTTTCTTTTCAGCCCTTTTGGGCCTGTTTACGGGGATTTTATATTTTTATAGATATATTTTTAGAGGGAATTGGTGTTGAGATTTTTAGATGTAGATTATTTTCCCAGGTAGCTGCTGGAAATGAAAAATAAAAATTCAGGATAGTTCAGCAGAGCTGGTTTGGGTGGTTTCTTCACAAGCAGGGCTCTGTGTTTTAGTGTGTGGTTGTGATGTCTTTTATTTCCTTGTTCATTAATAATTATTCCATTGTAAAATATTTTACTTCTGAGAGGCATAATTCTCATTCTCCTTGGCATGCTGGAAAGTCTTTTTGCAGCACAAGGAAATGTACTCAGTCTTGGTAAACCTGGATGGAGTTTTGCTGTGGAAAGTTAAGAAGTTAAGATTTCTGGTCAACCTATACATCCACATCAATCTGACTGCAACTTGGAACATCTCATATAATAAAGCTTTAGTGTCTTAAAAGAATTAAATGAAGGGTTAGGGAATAAGCTGAAAGAATGAAGGACAAGTGAAAATACTGAGATGAAATGATTTTTAATTGGGTTTAATTTGTGGTAGTGATGACTGTTACTTGTGCAGAACAAAATTTTTACTAACGCCATCAGGATTTAAATGACTTTTTTATCATTCCCTCATTGCTGCTAAGAGATACTTGTCAGACACATGGTTGGCACTGGGTTTTATCTTGTAACACTTTGGACAGGGCTCCTTGGAGGTCTCTCTTGCTCTGGGATTGAAGATTTTTGGCTGTAAATCTCTGGCAGCAGCTTTGTGCCTGCTCGTGCTTGGCTGAGGGACTGATGGTGGATGCACTTCACTTCCTCAGCACTTCCAAAGCCCATGGACCAGAATGAGATGCACCTTTCTAAATTTAAACACATCTGAACTGGAGAATTCTTTGTTTCCAGGATCTTGGTCAGGATTTGAAGTGGATGTGACTTTCATTCCACGCACAAGTGACCATGTATCCTGCACTACTCAAGCAACTTTTGCTGCCCAGCCCTGAAAGGTTTTGTCAAATGACTTCTCAATAATCCTCAGCACTTGGGGTCTTCATTTCCCTTTATCTTGGCCATGTTTTTATTTCCTAAATGAGATGAGGATGCCATCAGTGCCTTGTTTTGGTTTCTCACTCGCTGCCTCTGCTCTCACACACACCTGGCTGTGGAATCCCAGGATGGTTTGGGTTGGAAGGGACCTTACAGCCCATCCAGAACCACCCCCTGCCAGGTGCAGGGACACTTCCCAGTGTCCCAGGTTGCTCCCAGCCCTGTCCAGCCTGGCCTGGGGCATTTCCAGAGGGATGGGGCAGCCTCAGCTGGTTGGCAGTGGGTGGTGGGTCACATTCCCCAGTGGGACAGGCTGGTGGCAAGGGGTTGCTCAGACTGATACTCTGTGGCTTCTATCTTTGCTGCCAAGTTTAATAGAGATCTTTATCTCTTGTTTTACTCTGTTGAAATGGCTCACTGAAATTTGCTTCCTGTTTTCTTAACAATTGAGAGGACCTGAGAAAATTTTCCTTTAGATGACAAACTCTTGGAAAGCTGACCACTTCTGAAGATATGACCTTCTTCCCTAGTTACAATAAAATTTGTTAAGAGAATAATTTTTAATTAAAAAATATAAGCATTTGGATTTTCATAAACACAGAAAGTGTAAGCCTTCCATGCTCATTTGTTGCAGCAAAAAATGTTTTATGCCCTTGTTTCTGTGTTCACCCTTGCTGGTAGCAGCTACTGATATTGTGAATTAAAAAGAGGAAGATTTGGAAGGCATCAAATTGTTGTGCTGGGTGATGTGAGTTGTACCATATGGTGGCTGCAGTATCATTGGGATGGGTACCAGCTTAGTGGGAGGACTCTGTTAAATGGGTTTTTGGAGCTGGGATGTGGCCCAGGATTTGCTTGGGCTGCTGTTTGTATTCTTCTGGCTGAAGGAATGGATTATTAGTGCTGCCTCCCTCACTCACCCTCCTGTGATGAGGCCTCAGTGAGGCTGGAGGTGAAGGCAGTGCTGTGATGTCTGATGTTTTTCCATAATTATCATCATGCATCCCTTGCAGTGGAATTAGACCACTCAGATAACTGCTCTCTTATTTCTATTAAAATGAACAGCTCTAATTTGTAATTGAGGTGGTGTCTATGTGTGAGAACGTCATGGACAGACACCTCAGTGTTGTCACCTCACTGAGTTTGTGTTCTGTGGCTGTCAGACATTGCTCTTGGAGATCTGTTTTATATTAATTCAGTCTCACTCTCACAAACATCTTCATCTGCTTTAGAATTGCACAGCTCTTATTGGGGCAAGAGAATAAAGTAGAGCAAGGTCTGAGAGCTGCATTCTTTTGGTATGTAAATGCCTGAGCCTCATGGAAATGCATTTTCTGGAGCTTTACTCCTGCTCTGTCATATTTCACTGAAATATTTTAATTCTGCCTATAGGAATGCCATTCATTGTTTAATGAACAGGCACCTATGCTTATGTGTTAAACTCAGGATTTGTACAAGAATATAGGTAGGTTTTTTCCAAGTCTTTTGCAGCTTTCTAAGTGCAGTATTATGTTTTGTCAAGTGTTTCAATATTATTTTAACTTGACAGCTTCCTTTGGAAGCTCTTCAGATTCCCGGGGTGCTGGTTGTCGTTTTCACAGGCCTTCTGTCTATTCAATTGGTAACTGTGTTCTTCATTTTGTATTTTTATTTTTTAAAAAGTATTTAATTACTGAGCTGTAAAATCAATTTTTGTGGCTGTGGTGCTACTGCATCCTATATAAACAGCCATAGATAGTAGCTCCCTCAAAGTGTACTAATATTGGTGGGATATATTAAATCACTTTGAATATTCAATTCATTTGACCACTCACAATTGATGTTTAAAGCATTGTGCATTTATTTAAATATCTGTGTTTAGGGCATTTTTATCATATATTTAATTTGCAGATTGTAAGTATAGGGTAGTCATTTTAACACAAATGTTGGGGCTTTTCATTTTTTCCTGCTTTCTGGATCCTGTACTTGTTGTGTAGGCTTGGCAAAAATCAATTTCCACATCAGCATAAGAATTATTTAAATATTTTGAATTATTATATAATTTCAGGTTTTTTCTGGTTGTTTAATGTATTTTGATGTGTTGCCTGTGTACAGTTCTAGTTGATTTGGATTTGTTTTCTTTGGCACTTCAGATAAAAACCTGTTTATGGGCAAGAGGAGTGAGAGAGGTAGTTTTACAAGGAATGACTTAAAAAAAGAAAAATCAGAAAGTTAGTTTAAAAACTCATTCTGGCAGCCAGCATTTTAAGTGGAAATTGTTATTTCCAGTGTCCACATGGGTGCTCTGGCTCCCTGAAAAGCATACAAGAACATTATCCCAAATTTCAGGGAATTTGCTGCATTAAGCTGTAAATGAATGTGTTGCTTATATGTGTGCAAGTAATTTTAAAGTAGAAAATCTGTAAGAGCACACAAGGAAAAGTCTGGTAGTGTCACAACAGGAGTGCTGGGGTGTGAACTGCAATGAGTGATTTCCAGAACACCTCTGCCTTCCTCATTTTCTCTCTTTTTAAAGGAAAACATGATTACAATATTTAGTTTTTCTGTTGAGGAATCCAGGTCTAATGTTCAGAATTGTATCTGAGCATTCAGGATAATTTGAATTTGTGGCTGTTGTGCTTTGCACTTTTTTACTGTTTATTTTGTCTTGAAATAATGGGGAAGGGGTTGCCTGGTCTGCAGAACTGGTTGTATACCTCATCTAGGTATTTCACCTCTCCTAATAGACCTCAAGATGCCAAGAAAAAACAAAATGAGGGGTTGTGTCCTTGTATAAAATCTGTAAAACTTCAAAGCTCAGCAGTGTAAGGAAATGTGGCAGTCCTGAAACACTCGTGCAGAAACGTGAGTGAGGTTTCACCACCGAGCTCTGAGAGTATTTTAGTAAGATCTGATTTCATCCTGAGCTGCTGTTGGCAGGGAAATATTGAGATGATCCTTCCCGTGTTGCATTCTCATTTAATGAAAAGATCCCACTGGGAATATTGTATCCAGCTCCAGAGTCCTCAGCAGAAGAAATGTGGACCTGTTCAAGTAAGTCCAGAGGAGGCTGTGGAGATGCTCCAAGGGCTGGAGCTTCTCTGCCCTGGGCTGGGAGAGCTGGGGAGAAGGGAGAGGCTCCAGGAAGGACCTTCCAGTGTCTGAAGGGGTATTATACAAAAGAGGAGAGACTTTTTACACAGTGCAGTGGGGAATGGTTTTAAAATAAAAGAGGAGAGATTTGGATGGGATAACATTGGGAAGAAGTTCTTCCTTCTTCCAAGGGTGTCCAGAGAAGCTGTGGCTGCCCCTGGATCCCTGGCAGTGTCCAAGGCCAGGCTGGACAGGGCTTGGAGCAGCCTGGGACAGTGGAAGGTGTCCCTGCACATGGTGGGGATGGAATGAGCTGAGCTTTAAGGTCCCTTCTACCAACAGCTGTCCCAGCTATCAGCAGTGAAATTCCTGGTGCAGAAGTGGGATGCTGCAGGGAACCCAAGTCCTGTAGAAGTTTCCATGTGTGAGGAAGCCAGTGTGGTCTGTTGTGACACACATGGAATAAAGCTCTCCCAATAGGAATGGCCTCTAATTTCTGTGTGGTGCTGCTGAATACACTTGGGAAATGAGCTGTGTCCCCCAGAGCCATCTCTGGAAGGGGTTTGGTTTTGCCATGCTCAAGTGCTTTTGGTAATTTCAGCTCCTGCATTTGATTTCTTGAAGCCTTTGCTCTCTCTCTGCTGGATTTGTGTCCAGTGTGGGTTTGAGAAAGGAAGCACCTTGAGCTTGTGTCGTGCAGGGGTTTCAGCAAACTGGTGAACCTTTCCCAGGGGCTGTGGCTAGCTGGTCAGCAGCTGTACTGGTGTCCCTTGGGATTGCCCCTTGTGGCATTTTGTGGCAGGTTGGCTCTCCTGTTAGAATCAAGGTTTGGCCCCAGGACTGCTCTGCTGAGCTGAAGTTCCCACTATCCTCTGGTTACTGCGGTTGGAGCAGCTTTGGGCAGCCACTAGAGAGAAACGAAGAGCTCTATTCTGAGTGCCTGTGAAAAAGAGAACTCTTCTGGAGGGAGATGTTTCATTTTCCCCTTTGTCTTCTCCCTTGTTACTCCTTTTTCCCTTAGCTGACATCTGACAGCTCTTCCAGTGTGATTGCGGGGTTACCAGCTCCCTTAACCTTGGATTCTTTCTGGTTCTGCCACCCTCATAAACAATTCATGTTACCTCTGCTTTTTCCGCTTCATGTTACCTCTTCTTTTTCCACTAACCTCTAATGTGGATGGGGAAGCCATGGCCTTGTTGGCCTTGTCTTACCATTGCCCAATAATATTTCTGGAGGTTAAAAAGAAAAGCTTAAAAAGCACTTTCATTCTGTGTTGGCGTTACTGGTGACCCTTCTGCACTTTGCCAGCAGCCTGAGGTTTTTAGAGCTCTGTTGCATGGTGAATCTCCAGGTTAAAGAGCTGGGAATGCTCTTATTAACACACAAATGCATCAAACTGTACAGGTGCTTCATGTAGGGCAGCCTTTAGTCAAATAACTTTTGCTCTGGAATGTGTGGTCCCTTCAGCTTTAATTAAGAGAGAATCTCAACGAGATGCAAACCTTTTTTTTTTTTTTTTTTTTTTTAAATTTTCATGTAAACTTTCCATACTTGCCCTTTTCCCTATTCTCCTTTGATCTTTAGAAAACCTCAGCTATAAAAATAAAGACTGAAAAGTGTCTGCTAGGTGGTGAAATATGAGTAAGCACAAACACCCCGACTTGACTCGCGGATTTGCATGCGCCGCCGGCTGCCTCGTCTGCCTTTAGTTGACTCAGGATTTTCAGTAGGCAGAAGAAAGATAATTTCCTTGTTCATTGCTGAACAGGCTGGTTCAAACACCTTGGAGCACGTGTTATCATGATGCATCTTTGCACAATGGTTCCTTGAAGGAAAACTCTGGCTGCAGGCTGGATAAAACAGAGCGTGGCCTGAATTTGGTGGGTAGGAGGCAGCTCCCCAGCCTTGGGGCACAGGCTGGGAATGGATCCCTTGGATCCCTCTGGTTTCATTCCTCCTCCACCACGCTCCTCAGATCTCTGTATTCCTGCAAGGGCTGCCTCAGAGAAAGGTGGGGAGGATGTTTGTGTTCGTCAGCACATCCCTCTGCCTTGTGTCTGTGTGCTGCTCTCATCAGCTGCCTTCCAAAGTGAGTTTTCCTGCCGAATTTAGGGGAAATGGGAAATCAGGGAAATCACTTCTGAGGCCCATCTGGTGCTGTCACCTGTGGTGTTTGAGGTCTTTCAGAGGCAATAAAGCAGAGAAGAGGTTCCTGGTTTGCTGGTGGTGAAATGCCACCACAGTTCAGCGGAGCCACATTTGTTTCACGAAGCAGAAGTGATGACTCGGGTGGGCGTTGGGTGCTCTGCTGGGTTCAAGGGACAAGGTGAAGATGAATCACTGCTTACAGGTGGCCCCAGTATTCAGTGAACCAAATATCATTAATTTGCTTAAATTTGCTATTGCTAATAGCTAATAACTTACTGGTTTTTACCAGGAGTCTTGCACATCTGGGCCAATTCAGATTTTCCCTGTTTATTTTTTTCAGCCATGATCGTCCTCAAAAGTTTGAGATCCCTTTTTGATTTCAAAACTTTTTGCAGTCTGGTCACTCATTTTTTGTGCAAGACTTTGCACATCTGCTCGGTGCCTTGTGGAGTCAATAATTGCTTCAGGTTGTAATGGACTTTGGCAGTGGGTTTGAAGAATATTTTCCTTTAGGAAAGCTTAGGAACCCTTTCAAATACCCCTCAATACACATTTGTCTTGTGTAACTCAGTTCATGATAAGCACATTTATTGCAGTTTTGGCTATTCCTTCTTCTGTTCTAAAGATAATTTCCTCTCTGCTTTTTTTATTCCTTCCGCTCAACTGTGATTTTTATCTTCTTTTTTCCCCTAAATCTCTTTATCACTTGGCAATTAACAGTTGTTTGTGCTGTGTTTTCCTTCTGTTTGTGTGACTCAGCAAAAATCTTAAGGAAATTAATGGGTTGGAAAAAGACAAATTGGAAAGAATTTAGCTGGGTATGTTCTGTGTGTCATCCAGTTGGATTTTACCAGGTCAGGCTGAGGTTCTCCTACACCCTTGTTAGGAGTGGGAATATTATGTGTTTCCTCTGCCACCTGTAGCAGTAAAGGGGAGAGGCAAGGAGGGACCTGACCTGATTATAAACTTCATATAGTTTATAATCAGATTATACCATTGGTAGTTGGTTTGGTTACTGTGTCCCTTTGTAAATCTTAATGACAGATTGGTTTGGCTCACGTATTTTTTATTTCTGGGGGTTTTTTCAGCTGTTCTCTTAGCTGCATCATTTGAAGAGTGAGTAGTTGGTTTGGTTACTGTGTCCCTTTGTAAATCTTAAAGACAAATTGGTTTGGCTCAGATATTTTTTATTTCTGGGGTTTTTTTCAGCTGTTCTCTTAGCTGCATCATTTGAAGAGTGAATGTCTTGCCTGTTTGTGGTTGTAAATCTGAGCTTGGTCGGAGTATTTTAGGTCAGCGTAGGTTCCTCTGCGCTCCCTACAAAGAAAACTAAATAAAAATAACTCGGTTTTCACGGGTGTGTGGTTTGACATTGACCAAATCCTCTTTTCTGTGACCCCCTAAAGCTGGAAGGAGAGGTTCCAGCCCATCCCATGGAAGTGGGTACCTGCTTTTCCAGAGGGCTGGCTCTGAGCATCCGCGGCTGTTTCCAATAACCGTAGGTGGAACAGATGATCCCTCTGCCTCTTCCTGGCCACTCTCACAGTTACTCTTCTCCGTGCTTTTGCACGAGTCCTCTCTTGGCAGGCAGAAGATCTAGGATTATGTTTGCCAAGTCTGCAAGAAAGCAATTCTTTGTCTGCCTCTGCTGGGTTTTTTTTTTGCACGGTTTTCTCAGTTGAAATGATGAGATAAGTATTTTCAGTCTCTGAAGGTAGTCTCATTCTGTTCCAAAAAACTCCTTTTTGGAGCTGATTAAATAAATCTCGTGGATCCAAATGCTTCAAGTTGGAAAGCTAGACATCCCAAAAGACTTGTTTTGTTTTTCATGGAGAAGACAGTCTGAGATGTGCTGCTTTTGTGAATTTTTCTGCAGCAGTGAAATAATTTCAAGCTGCTGAGCTGCTGAACTAAGAGGCTGTTAGTGATGGGGCAGGAAGCTGTGGCTAGGTAGCACCATCTGAATAAAAACTTGTCAGAAAGCTGCTTTCTGCTAATCCCTGGGAGGAAGTGAGCTATAATCAGCCCTAAGTGAGCTAATCACAGGAAATCTATTGCTCAACAGGAGCCTCTGAAAAAACGGGAGGGGGGCAGGGAGAAAAGCAGAATACCCGTGGAGATTTTTCATTCTGCTTTTGGACACCAAAGTATGTATGATCTAGGAAAATCTGATGAAGTAAGCAGCCCTCCAACCTCCACTTTAAAACTGCACCTCTTTTCCAGAATAATGAAGCATCAAGTCTTCTCTCTTCCAGTGTGGTGATTTTCAGGTATTAGGAGGTGGTGGTGTGGGGAGGCTGTGTTTAGGCAAACTACCAAAACCACACGAGGCCTAGAGGGGATAAGAATGAGTCTCTAGGCATTTTCAGCAAGGATTTTTATAATATAAAGCCAG
Organism: Arremon brunneinucha; assembly: GCA_035583215.1. Lineage (NCBI taxonomy): Eukaryota > Metazoa > Chordata > Aves > Passeriformes > Passerellidae > Arremon > Arremon brunneinucha. The sequence goes on along the minus strand of JAWWEX010000017.1, from coordinate 20,676,127 downwards.
AGTGGGACATGACTACCTTAAATCTGCCTTGTCACGCCAGTCTTCCCTTGGAGCATCACACACTGGCTCTTGTGTTGTTCTGTGCTCCTTTTCATGTGACACCTTCTGCCCTGGAGATTTCTTTCCTGGACGCCTCCTTTGCTCTTTTCCTCTGCTCTGGTTGTGGCTGTCCCTGATGCAGTGACAAGTGTGGCCAGTGGCCCCGTGAGGCCCCTGGGGCAGTGGTGAAGGCTCTGCCTGGAGATCTGCACTGGAACCTTGGTGTCCTCTGCAGGGACAGCACCCACGAGCAGCCCTTCCTTCACTTCTGGCCTGTTCTCTTTTCTTCAGTTCCTTCTCTCAGGCCACAGATGGTTTTGCTGTGTTGCCATCAAGCTGTGTGCGTGGCCCAAGCGTTTCAGGTGTTGTCCCAAAAGTGTCCTGCAGCTGTAGTGGCACATTAAAAGCAAAGTGGTTGTTTCTTAATGCCTTACTAGCCCCTCAAATTTGTTACTCCTCCTTTTTGGTCACCCCTGCCAAATGGACTTAAATGTGATGTTTGTGCTGCTCCTCCTGTGTTGTGCTGCTGATAGTGAATGAGCTGGGTAATATTTACCTGCAGTGAAGAGCTGAGTTCAGTTTGCAGCTCTCTGAGGCTCCTGTGACAGATTTATTTGATGTATTTCACTGATTCAGCTCTGCTTCTCAGAGATCAGTGGCAGTGTAAAGCACAGTATTGTGTGCCAGCAGCAGGAATTTAGGGACATGTTATCACGCAGCTCTAATCTGGATCTCTTTTGTTTTGGTTTCTTTTTCCAAGCAGTAGCCTGATGTAGTTTTGCATTGCATCCCAGGCAGTGAAATACAGGTGCAGCCTAGACTGCTCAAATACATTAATTTGAACATTTTAAGACAAATTCAGGTCATTGTGGTGTGAGAACTTTCTCCACCAGCTGTTTGGTTTGGCACATGGTGCCATCTTCCTACCTCTGCTCAGGGCTTTGTAAGGCTCATGTGTGTGCACTGTAATCTGGATTTAAAACTGAATCTGCTCAAATACAACTGCTCCAGGGAAAATGTGAGTGTGCACTAATAGCAGATAGCAGAATGATTGATTTCTATTTTGTTTTATTTCCTTTCATCCTTTTATTCAATTTTCCTTTTATTCCCTTTCCTTGTCTGCAAGCCAAGCTGGAGAAGAAAAATGTTTGTTTTTTTCCAGAGTCAGGGGGGCTGAAGGGCAGCACAGAGCTTCAGCTGGGATGGGAGTGCGTGTCAGGCTCCATCCCCATCACGAGGGAGCTGGGCTGGCACCAGAGCTGTGCTTAGGAAGTCCTCCAGGAAGCAGCCAGCTTTATGCTCACACAAGGGGAACTGGGGGGGACAAACAACAAAAAAGGGCAAGTCAAAGCCAAAGCATTCATGACGTGCTGCAGCAGTGTGTGTTTGTCAGCTGTGTGAGAGCACTGCCCAAGCCTCACTTCAGCTTTTACTCACTGGCAGGGTTGTGTTGCTCTGGGTGTTTTCCCACCAGGGACAGGAGTGGCTGTCTCTCTCCTGTGACCTGTCCTTGACCTTGGGTTTTGGGGCCCTTTCCATCCCCAAAAGAGGAAAGACAGTGAGCAGCAGGATGTAGATTGTAAAAATGAAACTAGGAGCATGTGAACGTGGTGGGCAGGTCCCTGCAGGGGCTGGGAGGGACCAGAGGTGGGTTCAGCCACACAAGGAGCTCCCTGTGTCTTGCCTCAGCCTCTCTGGGCAAAGGTGGGAGGGTTAATGGTGCTGAGTTAACTGTTGGACTCGATGATCTGATGGGAGAGAGGAGTTGCAGTTGTGAGGAGCTTCTCCAACTTCTCCAAGTGTTGGTGGTGAGGGATTCAGGACACCCAGACCCTTCTGGACCCTCTCTGCTGCCTCTGCAGAAGAGCACATTTGTTCTTTGGCTGTGTAGGATGGAGACAGCGCTTCATTTTCACTGCCCCAGTGCAGGGCAAAAAACTTTTGTCAAAAGGAAGAAGGAGTGTCCTGTACTGGGGATGAGGACTGAGAGTCAGAGCCCTGTGGTCACCAGCACTGGCACCTGTGACTGTGTTTGTGGGTTAAGCAGCAGAACTGTGGGGAGAAAAGCTTTTAGCTTTTTTTGTCTGTATTTTTGGGCTGCAGTTGTGTCCTGTGGTGGGACTGAACCTGTCTGAAGGCTGTAGTTAAGTGTTATTTGCAGCTTCTCAGCTTGTCTCTGTGGTTCAGTCCATTGCTTTCTAGTTCTTGTACTAAATGTAGTGTGAGTAGTGGTTGTGGGGGAGCTGCTGATGTGCTTGAATACATTATTATTACTGGCATTTCCTTCACTGGCAAAGATGAAAGTGGATCCCTCTTCCTTGTATTACCTTTAGCATATTTTTGTAGGGCTGCTCAAATTCAGGTTAACTATTTGAGTAAATGTCTTTCAGCCAAGCTAAAAAACCCATCATTGCTTGTGTTGTCTGATTGTGTCAGAGAAATATGAGCCTGACATCCCCTTTGCTGGATTACAGATTCCTGGCAGCCACTGGAAAAAAATTCCCCATGTCTTTGCAATTCCCTGCAGATCAGCAGGGCAGGCAGTGGGTGATGATGCAGAGTGATTCTGTCTGGCTGCTGCTCTGAACAGGCTCCTTCTCCTCTTTGGAGCCTGAGAGAGCAGAAACAGAGCTTTGGAGGGTATTTACACTCTTCTTTTAATTTTCCTTTTTCCTTTTTTCAATCCCTGCTCCAGTCATTGTCTATAATGCCAAACCTCTGTAGCCATTTCCAAAAACTTCCTGACACTGTGGAAACTTTCCTTGCATGATAAAAGCAGGATAAGGATAAAGCAGAGGGGAACTGCTCTCTTCTTCAGTTGAGTGCAGAAGAAAGAGGACTCTTTGGATTTGAACCTGGACAAAATGATTGATTTTTCACTTCCCATGATGACTGAAGAGTCAGAACTGTGCTTCATGATGTTCTTGGCCTGAGTGGATCTGTTGTCATTTATTTAAATGATGAATTGAAAGCTTTGAAATGGGCCTTTGTGCAAACTAGGTTTGAACTCGGCACTTTATTTTATTAATGATCTTTGAAATGGCCACTCAGAAATTCTACCATGTCTTGTTAAATAAATCACAGTTTAAATTGTTCCTTGCAGCTGAGGTTTTCCTAGACCACAGATTTAGTGAGCTGGGAGGGTTTTGGTGCTGTAGGCAGTCCTTGAGGTGGGAAGCTGATGCCTGAGCTCTTTGTGTCACTGCAGTTTGCTCCAGCAGCCCCACAGGTTGTTTGCCTGCTGCGGAGCTCCTGAGCTGTACTTTGGGCAAGGTCAAGGATCTCTGTGAGCACTTGGACAGTCAGCAGCTGATCAGAGCTGCAGCTCTCAGGGTTCTGCTCAGACGCTCTACACCAGTTCCTTGGAGCGCTGATTTTCTCCTGAAATAGATTTAGATTTCCATATCCTTCCTTCCAACTTGTTATTTCTCTTGAGCACACAAGATACTGAGGAATAATTTGTTTTGGATCAAGACTGAGCATGTGATGAGCTGCTTGTCACTGAAAATGAAGATTTTTACTAGAGTAAGAATTATATTTTAAAATTACATCAGCAGAAGTGCAGTTGGTTGTTTTTTTTGGTGTGTTGCTTTTGGGTTTTTTTAAATTTGTAGCCTGAATACCACACGACAGTGTTGTTAATTTAGTGACTGGCCTCTCTCAGGGAGTGTGTGGGGAATTGCTGTGGGTTTGGAGTGCCAAGTCTGTTCTTGTCCAGTTTCAGGTGCAGGTGAGTTGTTTATCCTTACATCCTGCTCTTGCTCTTATCAGACACCTCAGAAACACTGCTCAGATTGAGGAACTAATAGGGTTTGCTTTAGAAAAATACAAAAGGCCACTCATCATGTTGTTTTCTTTGTCCATTGTACCATTTAGGCATACAAGTTATGTGATGCACTTATTTACCTGCTGTGGTTTATTTGGCTGTCTAATTGCATTTGTTGCAAAGAAGACTTTTTTTGTTTTACCTGTCCCCATTTGGATACCTAATAACCCTATATCCACCTCTTTTCTGTGTTTTGATTAACAGGAGGGACATAGATTATGGTTCCCTGTATTACCATCACTCCAAAGTCGACTTGAATATATGTCTATATATAAAAATATATATCTTCATATATATATATGAATATATAAAAATACATATATTAATATATATAAATACATATATACATATATATCTATAGGAATAAATACATATATATTAATATATCAGTTTGATTTGGTGGATCTATTATATGTTAATTAAGCAAATACCTTATTTGATTTATTCATCTCAAATGGGTGGCATGTCCTTGCTGCAATGTCTTGTAAGGGAAGCATTTGCAATTAAAATCTCTCTGAGTTGGCTGCTCAGGCCTGCTGTTGGATTGCAGGATACTTTATTTTTGTACCCCATATTGTGGTGGAAAAAAGACAATCTTGCAGATAACTTGCAACTGAAATAGCAATCAGTAAGTGGATTTGGAAGAGTGTTGGTGTTACTGTTAGGTTGGATGTGACACACACGTGATCAGGGTTTAAGAAGAAAAAAGATTTTTATTCTGCGTGTTCTCCAGCTTATATACTCTTAAGAAAGCGTGATCTTAAGTCATCAACTACATCACAATAACTTATTATATTCATTGGTGCAAAGCAATTAATGTCAATATAATTGGCAAAAGTTTGACAGAAATTTAATAAGGCATGTATGCACATCTACTTAGGCATGTAGTATAGTTTACAAAATATATTTTTTCTAATCTGTTTCCATGCTGACAGCCTTGTCTTCTTCTTTGCTATGGATACACTTGAAAATCATTAATTGTTATTTCTTCTATTAACTCAGCCTTGCTTGCAGGCCAGCTGTCAGGCCCCTCCATACTTTGGAATCAGTGCCTGCATCCCTGCAGCCACGTTCAGGTGGCAGATCTGTTTATAATTCATCAGCAGAGAAGGCTTCAAGGCAGGGCTGTGCAGGTGGGTGCTGCACAGTTTGGATTGCTCTTCCTCCTGCCCTCCAAGCCATGGAGCAACCAGCACATGTCCAATTTCTGCTGCTGTGCCAGAACATTGTGCTGCTTGTGCCTCTGGTGATATATTACAGAAATTACATTCTTTCGTGGTCATTTATGGGGATAATTAATGTTAATCTCCTTGAGCTTCACAACATAAACCAGAGTGCTGCTCCAGTCCAGGCTGCTGGCCTGACTTGTGTGTCTCTGTTGGGGTTTGGCAGCACTCAGCCACCCTGTGAAATGGCAGGGAATGACAGCCCACGTTGCTTTGGCTGTGCTGCTGGGCAGGATGCAGGTGTTGTGCTGTTTGGAGCACAGTAAGTGACAGGGGATGGCACTGCCTTGCTGTGGCTCTCTGAATGGCACTGATCATGTGAGTCATGCCTTGAGATGTGATGGGGAAGCTGGTGGGCACCAGGAGGCCATTCATTTCCCAATGAAATTCACATTTCCCTCTCCAGCTGCTGTGAGAGGAGAAGGAAGTCAACACAAAGATGTGTTGGCTCCTGTCCCAAAGAGGTAGCTTGTCATTTGAGGGAACAGAGGAACTGAGGGTACATTTGTTACTCTTTGTTACCTGTCATTGAGAAGTATTTTCTGTACATCTTTCTTTGTGCTCTTTACTCTGTAGCAGACAGGCTGCCTGTTTCCTGGTGATCAGAACAAAAATCCCTGAAATACTCCAAGGAGGGAGGAAATGCTAGCAGAGATCTTTCTGAATGGGGAATGTGTCACGTAGATGTTTTATTGTGCTGTGGTTGCAGCTCCAGCAGCTGTTTGTCCGTGTTCTCACTCATGTTTTTGTTGAGGATTCAGAGCATTGTGGTGATACTGTGTTATTGTCTGCAAGTGGAGAAAGTTTGGCACCAAGTGGGGAAGCAAAGCAAGCCTCATTCAGAAGTGGGTCCTGTGGATCTCAGTGCTGAGCTCTTTAATGTAGGCTGTGTGATTTGGGTAGATATGTTTTGAGTGCCACTTAATGTGGATAGTGAGCTGAATTTTGGCTTACAAACATAATCTGTTCCTTTGTCTGATAAATGACAAGAAGGGAAGGCTTTTAAAGCTGTTTGATACCAGAGCATGAAGCTTTTTGGACTAGAGCTACCCCCAAAGGATGTTGTACTTTGTGTGAACAGAGAACCAGGTTTGGAGTCGTTCATTTGGTCTGGATTACTTTTATCACTGGAAATGTTTGTGGCTCCATCCCACAAATGCTGCTGCTGCTGGCACAAATGAATGGGTGGCCCAGAAGTGGGAATGAGGAAGGGATTTGCTTCCTTTGGTGGAGGCGGCAGCGTCTGCGTTCCTCAGAGTTGAATTCACGCCTCCTTCCCCTGTGCCAGCAGAAGGAATGGTACATTCATGTACTCCATGCTCTTTTCCTGTGTTCAAATCACTTTTTTTTTCTCTTCCAGGGCTTCCCCTAGCTATTGAGAACCATGTCTGACAACGGAGAGCTGGAAGACAAGCCCCCTGCCCCTCCTGTCCGCATGAGCAGCACTATCTTCAGTGCAGGGGGCAAAGACCAGTTACCAACCAACAACAGCTTTAAACCCCTGCCCTCTGTCCCAGAAGAGAGGAAACCCAGGCATAAAATCATCTCCATATTCTATAATGAAAAAGGTAAGATGCCTCCTTTTTCCACTCCTATTTTTATTCTTTACTCTCCTTGGAAGTTTTGGTGGTGCTTTACATGTCAGAGTCCAGCCTGTCCAGGTGTAGGGGATTGGAAAAGCAGCTCCTGTTTGTAATGCATTTCCAAACAGCCCTAATCAATGTTTGGCATTCCTGGGGATCATGTTACTTAGATGCAGATTTCTGATTCAAGCTGAGCACCCAGCTGGTTTGGAAGTTAATTCATGTTGCTGGTCATTTATGTGGCACCTTGAGGAGGAAAAAAAGTCAGTAAAGAAATAGTGCTGAAGGTGCAGTTGCATGAAAGAAAACTCAGAGAAATTACTTATTTTTGTCTGTGGAACTGCACAGTTAGTATTGATTACTAGTGGAGATAAACCTGATCTGCTGTAAAAAACATTATTTCTGAGAAAAAAACTTGCTATAATGAATACTAGACTGTATTTGTGTGTTATTTGTTCTCTTTTCTGTATGGGAAGTGCATGTACAGCAGTGGAGCTCTTTCTTCTGGCTCTCCAGAATGTGTGTCCATGTACAATAAAACAGATAAAAACACCTCCTAACATCTGAGATGGTAAAACTGCACAGGGACTTAAGCCTGACCTGAATCTGCTAAACATTTTATTAATCTGCTGGTTAACATGACTTTTAATATACACCTTGGAGAGGACCCTGCTGCTCTTGATGCCTTCTGTGCTCTTGGCTCCCTGTGCCTCTCTGCTGGTGTGCTGGGCAGGACTGGTTCAGTCATGCTGACACAGGTTTGGTTGTTTGAAGAGATTCTGCTCCTCTGGTTGATTATTCTCTTGGCTGAGTGTTTTCCCCAGGGCTGGTTTTCACTCTTTCTCAGCTGTGTGAGCAGCTCTGCAGCCTGCCTCTCCCTGGAGATCAAACCCAGAGAGACAGGTTTCCCTCTGTTCCCAAGACCTGGCTTTCTGCTCTCAGCAGTAGAAGGTGTGTTTCTTTTTTTGGAGGATGGAAGGATTTGGCCAGTGTAGCTTCTGGAGGCAGAATAGTTATTTCATTTATTGTGAAATAGCCTGTCTGTGGCTGTAGCAGTGGTGGTCTTTCTGCTGATATGTGTGGGCCCCAAAGAACAAAGTCTGTAAGGAGAACATGAGAAGCCACCACAGGTTGGTGGCAGCCCCCCAAGAGAGACTGCAGCCCTTGGGGTGCTGAATTTGGGTGCTGAAGGTGGCAGCTCTGGTGCTGCCAGGTCAGTGCAGTGCTCTGTGTCTGGAGCAGGTTCTACCTTAGCCCTTCAGTCCTGCAGAAATGGGTGTTTGACCAGGTTCTTGTAGGTCCCACAAGGAAATACTGCAAGGAAATCTCATGGAAGGATCAAATCTGTCCATCTTCAGGCAAGATTAACAGTTTAAGAGCTGGGATGGCACTTGTCTTTGTGCTGTTGCATTGGTGGCTCATCAGAGCATTTGAGCCCTTTTACAGACAGGGGTGAAGTAACATAATGAAGTAGAACATAAATCCCACATTAAGGAAGGTTTTCCTTGCTCTGAATTAGTAACAAATGAATTATGAATGCAAGTGAGAGCTTTATGACATTCCATGACACCTTTTCTCCCCATGGACATTTTCTCTTTTCATTTTGATGGTGTATTTGTTCATTGCTGGAATGGGGAAGTGATTGAAGAATTATCTAAAGTTGTATTGGCTCATCTAAAGTTGCTTTGGAGTCCTTTGATGATTATTCAGACCACTCTAGATATTGTCAAGTACCAAGTTTAGGCAAATCAATCTGCATATTTATTTAGCATCTACCTACTGATACTTTGTGTTGCAAACTGAAAGTAGGAGAAAGGATTTCTGCTGAGAAAACTGCATTTTAGAGGAAATGAGTGTCAACTTGTGTTTTCTAGATGTTAAAAAGTAATTCAACTAATGTCCTCCTGAAAGAAAAGCAGGCTTTCCTGCATGGCAAGATATTAGGAAAAATGAAAATTGAATTACCCAAATTAGAGAAACTATCTGGAAGTTGTATCTTTTTAATTTGGAAGAAACTTGTGTATTGCATGACCTGCAGCAAGGCAAATATAAATATATAAATAAGGGATTTTTGGCCCTCAAGTCTGCAAAACTGGCTGTTGAATGTGAGCAGAACAGAAGTGGGCACAGTGTCTTTCTGGCACTCACACAATGGTCAGATGTTAGTTGTTTTGTTCATTAGCATGGCTGGGACACACCCTCCCCAGAAATGCCCATTTAAATCCTTCTTTTCTTTAAATTCAGCTGCTGGGAAGCTTTACAGAAATATTAACTTCATGCTCAGATTTAAAAAATATATTGGGATTGGATGCAAAATAATCTGTCAACCTGGGGTAGAAATTTTGTCACGGGAAAAATGTCTCCAGTGTGTAAGTTTAACAAATCACTACAGAAATGTTCAGTTTTCCTTTTCGGAAAATGAAAAAATCCTTGCCATTATCCAGGAATGTTGTTTGGCTTTGTCTGCTCATCTCTGTCCATAGGATTTTGCAAGGTCCCTCCTGGCCAGCTTCATCTGCTCCTGGATCCTCTCTTGGGAGGTTCTTGTGCTTTGGGGGACTTGCAGATGAAGAGATTTAGCAATTACACAGTTTCTGTCCCAAGTCTGAGCTAGTTCTGTGCTGAAATAATCCTAAGGGTTTGAAGGGATTATTTAATCACCAGTCATGGAAGATTTTTTTTTTTCCCCCCTGGTTCCATTGTTTAGGATAAATGAAGTGATAGTCATCTTCTTACTAGAGCACTTTATTGCCATGAATTTTCTTGGCCTGACTTCTGAAGTGAAAGGAACCTCTGTGTGGTTTTGGAAAGCTTTAAAATAGTCCCCTAAAACCAGAAGTGTTTGTCTTTGAGCAGAAAGCACTGAAGGAGGTGCTGAGGGCATCACCCAGATCCTGCACATCACGTGTTTGGGGGCACATTTTGGTGTGGTTTCAGCTGGAGCTCAGCAGCTCCAGGTGCACATCTGGAATCAGCTGCCTGCTGCCTCCAGCTGTTGGGGAACAGCTGTGTTTCTTGAATTGTGCATGGAATTTGGTTGGTGGGAAGCAAGGGCAGCCCGAGGATGGCTTTGCTCTGGGAAGTGCCAAGGCTGACACTTTGCTGAGTGCCTGTGGCTTCACTGGGGGAAGAGTCTGCTTGTATTTGAGGCACCTTTTTAATCAGACAGAGCCTTTCTCCAGCTCACCAAATCCTTCCAAAGGACCTGTGTGTCTCTGCAGGGCCAAGGGCCAAATTTGAAGCCTGTGGCTTCAACTGGGGAAGAGTTCAGTTATATTTGAGGCACCTTCTTAATCATACAGAGCCTTTCCCCAGCCTTCTCCAGAAGGATTCTCACCAAATCCTTCCAAAGGACCTCTGTGTCTCTGCAGAGCCAAGGGCCAAATTCTGGGTGCCATGACCAGTAACAAAATGGTCAAACACCCATTTCTGCAGGACTGAAGGCGTGAGACAGAACTTCTGCACTGCACAGCACCCAGACCTGCCACATTCAGCACCCTCAGTGAGCTGGAGTCTCTTTTGGGGTGCAGCCACCAACCTGTGGTAGCTTCTCATGTTCTCCTTACAGACTTTGCACTTTGTGGCTCACCATGTGCAGTTGGGAAGGAGCATTGCCCTGCACTGGAGGGATTCCTGTTTCAATCCAGGGCTGGGAGGCAGCGTGGCCTCACCATGGCCTTGTTCTCAGAGCTGAGGATGTCCTGCCAGCACATGACTCACCGGGCTTGCCTCTGGCTGGGGCTGTTTGTTTGAAGTGCTGCTCTGCTGTTCCTGTGGGCAGAGCAATGGCTTTCAGTCTCCTTGCCTTGCCTACTCATGGGATCTGTGTATTTTTGGAAGGAGTGGGTTTATTTACCCAGCACATGCTGAAGGGTTTGAGCACCAGCTCCTGTTCACTGCATGTCAAGTGCTCCCAAACAGGAGCCTTCCCTGAGTAATACAACTTTATATATATATTTATATTTATATTATTCTCCTTTGCTTCCACATAAAAACCTGCAAGAAATAGATCAGAAATGGTGCTTCCCTTGCTTCTCACAGCAGTGAGTTTCTCCTGTGTGTTAATGAAACATCTGACAGCCTGTTTGCTTTTTGGCTCTGCCCTGTGCAGCCATATTAAAGATATCCTGTTTATAACAGCCGTGTCTTTCCACGGCATTGTTCAGCTCCAGCAGCCCACATGGCTTTTCATTCTGAGCATTGTCCTCACTCCCCGTGCTTCCCTTCCCAGCAGGAGGGGATTTCACATGGATTCCTGCCTCTGAGCAGCACCAGCTCTGCTTGCTGTCTAGTAACCAAGAGAGTGCTGCTTTGCCTGCTTTTTCTATACTCAAACAGCAGAACTTTTAAGGTGAATTTAGAAACAAAGCAGAAAAATTAAATTAAAATAACCCCCCTCCCTCCCCCTGAGCCACACCCTGAAAACTCCCAAAACAAACAAACAAAAATCCAAAGCCCGAGGTGTTAGAAAATATCTTATAAATTCAATTGACTCTAGGTTGGATTGTGCATGTGGTCCTTCTAATTATTTGTTCCTGCTTCTGGTACTTATTATGCTTCCCCCACCTTTAATTTAAATTAGGTAATTGCTCTGAGGCTATAAACTCTTATCTTCATCACAGGAAGTCTTAGTTTGCATTAATTACCTTGAATTGAAGCAGTGAGGCAGCTGAGTTTTAAGTGTCTTTAGGGTGAACTTGAGGTTGAACTGGAGTTGTCTTTTCTGCTGTTCTTAATCTATATTAAAATGTCCTTTTTTGCATTGTAAACATTTAATATGTTTAGATTTCATGTGCTCAACTGAGCACTCAGGTGCTCTTAATCTCTTATTTTCTTACTGCCAGAGTATGCATTATTTGAATGGAACAAGGAATTACAGAATCTCAGCACAGTTTGGGTTGGAAGGGAATGAAAACCCATCCAGTTCCACCCCTGCCATGGGCAGGGACACCTTCCACTATCCCAGGTTCTCCAAGCCCCATTCAGCCTGGCCCCCTCCAGGGGCAGCCACCCTGTGCCAGGGCCTCCCCACCCTCACAGGTAAGAATTTCTTTCTAACACTGAGGTCTTTGAATGTCTTTTTCAGGAAGCAAGAAGAAGGAAAAGGAAAGGCCAGAAATCTCCCCACCATCAGATTTTGAACACACCATCCATGTTGGCTTTGACGCTGTCACTGGAGAGTTCACTGTGAGTATTCCTGCCTTGGAGCAGCTCAGGGAACACCATGGGTCAGTGCTGCAGTGAAGCCAAGGCAGAGCTTTAGAATAAAGTGCAATTTAGTCCTTGTTTCTACCTAGGAGCTGTTTTTCCTTTGTGCTTGCACAGCACACTGTGACCTGTTAGTGCTTCTGCAATGCCAGTGGCACCTGGCAGAGCCCTCCCTGACAAACCCTCTTCAGTTTGCTTTATTTGCTGGGTAACACTGGGTCTGTTGAGTGTTTTTGTGTTCCCACTCCTCACATCTGGCCCAGCATACCTGGAGGAGTTGTGTCCTGTGATCTCTATTTCCACCTTTGGCTCCCCATCCTACTCACTCATGTGCTTAAGGCTGTGCATGTTATGCTTTTATAGAGGGAAGAAATTTGTTTTGCTTTCAAAAAACCTTTAAAATGCAAAAAGGATGCTTTAAATGCCCTGTTTTTTTTCAGGGAATGCCAGAACAATGGGCTAGGCTGCTGCAGACCTCAAATATCACCAAGCTAGAACAGAAGAAAAACCCCCAGGCGGTACTAGATGTGCTGAAATTCTACGACTCCAAAGACACAGCAAAACAGAAATATCTGAGTTTTTCTGCTCCAGGTGAGAGCCAAGTGTGCAAGACACTGGAGTTGGGACTTTGGAGCACTGTCTTCCTCTATGTCAGAGTGATAAATCAGGTTCAAGTGCTAAAATCAAGGTGCATTTCAATGAGGCACAGATATACAAAGATGGATATAAAACTGACTGGAAACTGGCGTTGTCCAGTTAATTTCCTGTTTTAAGTGGAGAGGGGAAGAAAGGGAACTGCATCATTCAGAAGAGCAGCCAAAATGAGCTTGAATGGGCTGTGTTTATCAAGCTGGGGCTCTGGGGCTGGGATGAACTGGTTTTGTGCTGGAGGCCTTGCTCCTCACAGCTGGCTCTGAACTGGATGTCACCAGCTGGTGACATCAGCAGTGCAGAATAATTTGTGACTCCTGGATGGGGGGCTGAGAGAAGGACTGTCCCACAAACAGGTGCAGTTTTACAACTTTTCTTCCAAATTCTTTCCAAAAGTAGCTTAGTAATAAGGCTTTGTAATATTCTTACCCTGTACTTGACAAAGTTCACTTTTTATTACTTCTTTTCTGATGATTTTATGTATTCTGCTATTTGTCCTGTTTAGAAAAGGATGGTTTCCCTTCAGGAGCACCAACGGTGAGTGTGTTTACTATTATTTGGATATTCTGTGGTGCATACAAATTCAGGTTTTCTGTACTTGTAATATCCTGAATCTTGAAGTATTAAACTGTGTAAAGATTAAAAGTATAAAAATTAAGAGGTTTTTTTGTGGAATGAAACATAAATTTGGGTGGTCAATCACATATTTTACTGCAGCAACAGTGTTTGGGTCTGGTAATAAAATGTAATAACTGAAGGATAGACTGAATGGTTTAAATTATTTTCTTTTGACCTTGGTAAGAATTATTTTCTCTTAATGTGAAGAAAAAAATGTAAAGTCTTTAATACTGTGGGAGAAAATTCATTCATCTTTTTTTAAACTTTGGTAAAAATGTAGACCAATGCCAAAGGTTCAGAACCATCAACAGCTGTGGCAGATGATGATGAGGATGATGAAGAGGCTCCTCCTCCTGTGATTGCTCCACGGCCAGATCACACAAAATCGGTGAGCAGCTGTAAAACTGACAGACCTGCATTTCTCAGCATTGCAGAACTTCTGCTTTTTAGGGGAGTGTTTTGTTTGGGCAATAAGCTGCTGTTGGTTTTTAGGGAAAAGTTCTGTTTTATGAATTTGCTAAGAAAATACCTAATTTCTGAATATCAGTTGGATAAGAAGTGCTGTAAGTTAATAGAATCATAGGATCATTTAAGTTGGAAAAAACCTCTCAGATCATTGAAATTTGTCAGTTTGTTTGTCAGCTTGTGTTGAAGACATCCAGTTATGCTTATCCTTCAACTCAAGGTGTGAGGAGGAGGAGGATTCTTATTCCTAAATAAAACCTGTAGGCCATTTGTGTAACTTTGTGCAGCACAGTGATACAGGTGTAATGTGTTTGCTTTCCTTTATTTGATTGGGTTGCAGTGTGGTAGCCCCTCCAAGTGCACCACCTAAACCCCAACCAATGCAAATTTTAGATTTGAAAGCTTGTTTCACTCACAAAGTCATCAGCACTGCAGGAACAGTGAAATGCTAGAGAAGATGTTAATTAAGTTTTAGGGCAGCCCTCATCTGCACACCTTGGTAATGGTGTCCCAGGGGTCCCACTTACTGCAGCTCCTTCTTTTGGCTGTGGGAGCTGTTCATTTTGCTTCTCTGCCACCCACTTTTTCCAGCAGTGCAAAGGTGAATTATGTTTATTTGTCTAGGGATGTTGCTTTATAATTTTCCACTCTTGGAATTTAGACAAGTAAAAGGTGAGAGGTCCACAGCTGGATATTTCTGGAGTAGCTGTGTATATCTGTGAACAGCTCAGGAGAAAATTAAATAAAGCTCCAAGAAATTATATCCCTTAAAAAAACCTTAAATTGGAGACTACTGGGAAATATTTGAGAATCTCATCCTTCTTTTGGTGGCATCTTTTTGATGGCAATCAAACATCTTTTTCCTTCAGATCTTAGTAGAGGTTGATCTCACTATTAAATAGTGATTTCTGCTCTGTTAACTGGTATGGGTTATAAAGAATAAGTAGATAAAAAACTGAGAAACCCACTGTGGGATCTCCTAGCATCCTCTCTGTTCAGGAGGTGCCTGGATCTCTTTGAGGGGTCAGTAATGTTGCCAGCATCTTGTTTTATGGAGCTTTAACGTGTCTCAGCTCTAATTTCTGCCTCATACATGTTATAAAGTGTTGCCTGGGGATCTTTGCAGGGCTGTGGTGGGTTTCAGCTGCAGGTGAGTGGTGGCAGAGCAGCTGCTGAGGTCTCTGGTGTCCCTTGCAGATTTACACCCGCTCTGTCATTGACCCCATCCCTGCCCCGGCCGGTGACACCTGCGCCGACAGCGCCTCCAAAGCAGGGGACAAACAGAAAAAGAAAACCAAGATGTCAGATGAAGACATCATGGAAAAACTACGTAGGTGCCTTCATTTCAGATAAGCAGGGGAGCAGTGGGAGAGTTTTGGCTCAGCCTTGCTTTGTGTGCAGTGCTTGGGTGGCTTTGTGTGCAGCAGTGCTGGCTCGGGGGGTTTGTAATGCTTGGAGCCCTGTGGGGTGGAAAACAAGGATAAAACAGGTTTGGGATTGTATTACACATGCACATCACAGTGTCACAACTGGACTTCAATCAAACTATAGTAACAAAATAGTTTCTGCTGTTGCTTGTTCCATAATCATCTTGGTGATGATTTTTCAGTGTGTTAATGCTCCCCTGCAGCTTTGGCTGTTGGTGCAGCAGCTTTGCTGCTTGAGCTGAGCCACTCTTGTGCCTATCTTGGTCAGGCCAGCCCTGCTGTTGAGGGGCAATGAGATTGGACTGAATTTTGTTTGTTTTTTTCTTTCAGGCACTATTGTAAGCATAGGAGATCCCAAGAAAAAATACACCAGATATGAAAAAATCGGGCAGGGGTAAGTATTGACCCCAACTTTTATCCCCAGTGGGCCAGTGTTAGCAGCAGGGTGCTGTTCTCTGCTTCACACCACTTCCTGTGCAGGCAGAGATGTTGGCTGCATTCAGCAGATAAATCACAGAATCCCATCCTAGTTAGGGTGGGAAGGGACCTTAGAGCCCATCCCTTAAATTTCCACCCCCTCCCATGGGCACCTTCCACTATCCCAGGTTGCTCCAAACCCTGTCCAGCCTGGCCTTGAGTGCTTCCAGGGATGAGGCAGCTGTGACCTCTCTGAGCAGCAAACTGTAAAGTAAATAAACAGTGAAGGCATCACTGGAAAAGTGGTGGAAATTTTGAATTGAAAACTGAAACAATTTTTAGTTTTTGACTTGGCTGTTCATGTGTGTGTTTGTTACACAGGGAGATGCAACTTGCTGTAACATTTTTCTTTCTCCTCACAGGGCTTCAGGTACAGTTTTCACAGCTATTGATGTGGCAACAGGGCAGGAGGTAAGATTCCTGTGTTCATTTTTTGTTTAAATGTTCTTCTGTAGGTGACCAGAATTATTTGAGTGATTTCCTTCAGTGGCTCCCATTGCTGCTATCACCTCTCAGATCTGTTTGTCTTAGTCAGTTTTAACAATGTGCCTTGTTCTATAGTAATCAGATGGTGAAAGCTAAAAACAGAGATTTGTCTTTCCAATGAAAAGCAGAGAGTGAGGTGTTTCAGAAGTGAGTTTGTAAAATGGTTTATCCTTCAAGAATTGCGCGCATTATTGCGTTGTGTTTTCAGAAATAAAATTTTGTTTAGTCTTTGCACACTTGGCTGTGGCTGTCTCTAGGGAAGCAGCTTGTCTCATGTGATGTCATCAGAATGTCTTCTCCATATCCTGCTCTTTGCTTTTATCCCTTGGTTTCTCCAGTGGAATTGGTGGCATCAGCAGTACTCTGCATGTTTGTCACCCAGTGGCCATACCTTGGGAGACAGAGAGCTTTTGGGACTCAGATTTTAGGAATTATTTGTCTTTGTTTAACTTCAGATTTCCTTCATTTTCTTTCATATTTTTATTTAAATTCTTTCCTAAACTTTCCTTTAAATATCTCCAAGTAGGCATTCTTTAGGTCAGTGATAAGTAAATGCCCTTTCAGCAATAACCACATTCAGCAGTCCTGCGGTGGAGGAATACATCTTGATCCAACATGAGCCTTGCCATCACCTCAGTGTCTCTTATTTTGCTCTCTCCACACTGCAGAATTCATGTCCTCTTGCTGATTACAGAGTGAATTTTGGGGTCCAGGGCCTCTCTTTGCCCTGCTCTGCATTTTGCCACTTCATGCAGAGCTCAGGCTTCCTCTGCTTAATGCCTGAGGACAGAGTTAGGTTTGTTCATCAGTAAGAGGAACACTCCTCTTAGAGCTACACAGTGACAGGACAGGAGGGAAATTCTGGTTAGATATTGGAATTCTTTCCCTCTCAGGCAGAATGATTGGGCATGGCACAGGAGCTCAAGAGGGGTTGTGGAATATCTGCTCATTGAGGTCTCCATTCCAAAATCCCACAAGACCCTGCTCCACTTCCAGTCATGGTTATTTTGTCACTCTGTGCTGCAGAATGATGAGAATTTCTTCCTTTAATGTCCTTGGCAATATAATAACAATCATTTTTACAGGATTATATTGGTTCTTGTGTTTGGTTTTGGAGTCAGCCCAGGTTGTCTTGCAGAACTCCAAACTGCCTCCTCAGAGTGTTGCAGTTAACAGAGCTGGGATGCTTCTTCTCCATTGTAGTCTCCATTGTCCTTGTTATTTATTTCCTGGATGAGGTGGGCCTTTATCTTCTCTTTTCTGTCTTGGGTAGTTCATTAATGGCTTTGAGAGGAATTCCCTCTGCCTCCCAGCATTCCTTACACCCAAACACCAGTTTGGTCAGAATAAAGAACAACAAATTGCCTCACCTTGCATTGGTGGGCTCAGATTTTCTCTCTGAGTGCTACAGGATTCTCTTCTGCTTCAGGCCTGTTGATATGGAATTGAGTGAATATCCTTCTGTCTCCTGAATGCCCTTTGCTGTCTGGTCTGGCCTCTCTCACTGTTTCTAGATCCTTTCATCTCCAAGAGGATGATGTTGGCCAGGGGTGCAAGTTGTGTGCTGATCAAGCTGAATTCTTTAAAGTTGTATGCTGATAAATTAACAACTTGCCAGCCACAAACTGTTCTAAATTCCTTTAATCCAGTTACAGGATTCCTTCTGCCTTTTCACTGTATTAAGAGTGACTGAAAGGTTTGAGTACTGAAGTTTGAGATTGCTGTTTTATTTTTATTTTGCCCTATTCAGGTGGCTATTAAACAGATCAATTTGCAGAAACAGCCCAAGAAGGAGCTGATAATTAATGAGATCTTGGTAATGAAGGAGCTGAAGAACCCCAACATAGTCAACTTCCTGGACAGGTAAATGCAGCCAGCTGGCTGATTCCTCATCCCAGGGGTTACAGGAGGTTATCCCTCCTCTTCCTCTGCCTGAGGGTCTGGGAAGCAGGTGAGGCTCTCTCTAGACTGTCACCTGATGGCACAGGGACATGCTTTTGGTTTTCTCTTTGTAGTTACCTCGTAGGGGATGAATTGTTTGTGGTGATGGAGTACCTGGCTGGAGGCTCTCTAACAGATGTGGTCACAGAGACATGTATGGATGAAGCACAGATTGCTGCTGTCTGCAGAGAGGTGAGTGTGAGGGGCTGGGCTGAGGAATGAAGGTGCTCCCTATTCCCCTAACTTTTATGGCATGCTCAGGTTAGCACTAATTGCCACAATTGCTGCTGAAGCTGATGAGTAAAGAAAGAATGGTACCATGAGCAGAAATCAAAATTGCAGAAAATAACAAAATTAGGTTAACTCAGGGGTTTTGCAAGTTGCAAGACAAAAGAGCTACAGAGTTTTTTGAGAATGTTTGGTGATTGAGCAAATAAAGTCTGTGGGTTTGGTACCTGGGGTGCCTCATCCTGCTGACAGTGTTAACAAAAAGATATGAATAATGTGGACTATTATTAACAGAATAATAGGAATAAAGTTCAGAGAGGAGCAATAGGGAAGTTTAGCAGCTGGAAGGAATGGCTTTTTTAATTTGGACTAACAAAGAACATTCAGAGGCACTAAGAAAAAATCTGCATATTCATGTATGGGTAATGTAGAAAGGAGAAAAATAAAGAAAAATAAAAACTCCTGAAAGCTTTGAAGTGTTTTCCAGAAGGAAGAAGGGGAATGGTGTCTGCTCACAGTTTGAAAGTGGATCTGCTGAAACTGAAGTATGTTAAACATACACTAAAATAAAGATGAACTGAGTGCAGACCATCCCTTTCCCATTTCAGTCATTCCCATAGTGTGTGGCATCTATAGTTCTGTGCCAGCTAAGCTTTCTTTATGGATTTCTCAAGAAAATAATGCTCCAGAAGGTTGTAGATGGAATAACTTCAAGGTTGCAGTAAGATTTCAAATGGAAGTGTTAAAAGCAGCTGATATCACATCTTATCAGTGGTTTCTGCCCTGAGCAAGTGCCAGTATCCAGCTCAGGCTTGATTTTATCATGGCAGAAGGAGAATTGTGTTATCTGCTGTGCAGGAGCAACTGGAGGCTTTTAAAAAGCCCATCTGACTCCATCAGCATGACGAGAGGTTTTGTGACTCACCCCAAGGGAGGGGAGGGAAAGCAAACTTGCACAGTAACGTGTATGGACAGGGAATGGTTTCCAGAGAAACCAGAGCTGGAAGCAGAGCACCAAAAGAGTAACTATTTACTGTGACACTAATCAACTTTCCTGAGGAAGAAATCAAATACTGAACTATTGTACTCTGTCAAAACTCTGCTGCCCAGTGTTTTAGATACATTTAGTTTTGCAGATCAGTGTCACTTTGCTAAAGCAAACCAAGATTTAAAAAAAAAACTCAGTGGGGACATCTGTGCCAAGCTGCAAATGGCAAATGTTCTGCTTAGATGGAAAGAGAAAAATCTGGCTTTTGTTCTTTTGCCTTTTATTCTCAAATAACAAAAGTAAATTTCATTATGGTTTTGGGCAGCAACTTAGTGTGAAAGGTTTTCATCTGAAAACAATGCAAACCAGTATTAGTGCCTTTCAGAATGAAGATGTTTTACAGCCTTCACTGTAGAGGTTGTGTGGATGTTGGACATGAAGCCTCACCAATTCTTCTTGGTGAGACCTCAGCCTGAAAAGCTCTCACTTAATCCTTTATGAATCTGTGGGACATGCCAAAATTAACATCAGGGATTCCTGAGAGCATTTTGGGTGATGAGGAGTTTAAAGGATTCATTTGTTAAGATAGAGAAATTCCACAGTGAAATGATTTCTGAGCTCCTGAAATCCAGAGTGCATTTTTTTAGCCCAAGAGCTTCCTCTGCTGGTTATTTTCAATAATACCTTTCTATTCTTGCACTCAGAGCTGGCTGAGGGTGTGACCTTGGCTTTGAATTTGTGCTCATGTACAGCAGTTCTGTTCCTGGATGTTGAGTGGTGTTTTTTTCTCTCCTATCCAGTGCTTGCAAGCGCTTGAGTTCCTCCATGCCAACCAGGTGATCCACAGGGACATAAAGAGTGACAATGTGCTGTTAGGAATGGATGGATCAGTTAAATTAAGTGAGTAGCCAACAATTGTTTCACCTTCTGTTTTCCCTTTTCCAGGAATCTCTGCCTCAGAGTGTGTAAACTGAAAGAAGGAGAATTAGGAGGGAAATTTAAGGTGGTTTTTATTGACTGTGAGTAATAGAAACCAATTCTGTTATAAAAGATGTATCAGACAGCAGGTGCTGATACTCTGAGGCCCTCAGATTTGGTTGTGTGAATGTGTTGGCCCAGAAGGATGATGAAGCAAGCCTGTGGCCCCATGAATTCGTTGGTAAATAGGAAGTAACAGGCACAGACAGTGAAGCAAAATGGGAATGATTGCAAGAGCAAAGTTGCAGCAAACTGCAGTGACTTTGTTAGGATGTCAGGAGTTGATATTAATGCTTTGCCCCATTCATGAACAAGAAAATTGAGCATTATTGGTCATGTATTGCAATCTAGTCTAACCCTGTACCTTTTCTTGGACTGGAAGTGTAACACTTTTATGAATATAGTCATGACAAAACAAACTGCTTGCTTTTCAGGTAATGGTTATGCATGCATGGGCTTGGACAGTAAATCCTTTTCTGGTGTGTGTAAATAAAAATAATGTGAAAGCACTGGTAGCTGTCAGGACTGTTGAGAAAGAGATGTATTATCTGCTTTTCTTGTATGCAGGAATGTACAAAGCATATAACAATCAAATAGTTAAGGCAAAAAGGTGTGAAGCAAAAAGTGTTTTCAGTAGGAATTTGAAATGCCATGAAAGTGTGTCTTAGCAATATTCCTATTCTAGCTGGTTTGCAGTCTCATTTTATTTATGAGATGGAGTGTGAAGAAAGATTACCAGCAACCTGATTTGCATGCCAGCATTGTTGGATGCACTCCTTGCTTGCATAGGGAATTTTATTTTAAGGATGTGATGTGTCTCTGCACAAGCTGTGGATTCAGAGGCTGAAGAGAAGTGAACAGTTACAGCAGAGGATGTGGCTGAAAGAGTTAGCTGGAGAAGGATCAAAATTACAAAAGAAGTGTCAAAGCAAAGTGGTCAAAGGACAGAGTTAGTAGCTGAGTCAAAATCATCATGCCAGCACATTGGGGGAGGATGAGGAGGAAGGAGACACAGGAGGAGACAGGAGTCAGCTGTAAAAATTCCCTGTATGAAGGGGAGGTGGTGTAATCAGTGCTGAACAAGCTGTTCAGGGCTGTGTGGTTATAGTGCTTTAGCAGAAGTTTAGGGTGGGAGAAGCTGCACCTTCTTTTTGAACTTTTCTCTGAAGGAGTGTGGTCACAGGACAGGTGTCACCACTGCAGCTACACATGCTGCTGGTGGGTGAAACTGTGCTCCTGCCTGTCTTCTTCCTCTGTGCTGGTGGCTGCTGCTGGAGGCCTGGCTGGAAGGTCAGGAGAACACAATGCTGCTGCTTCCCTGGGCTGGTCACATAAATGGGCCATGCTGGGAGGTGGCTGTGACACCTTGATAAGGCCAAAAAGTGCAGGAGGACCTTGGTGACTCCTATAGGGTTGGTTTTAGTTTAGGTTTTGTTGTTTGGTTTTTTTTTAAGGCATCATTTTGACTGTCAGGGTGGGTTAGTTCTGTGTTAAATGGTCTTGGCACTTCCATGTCTTGGCTCTTTCCTTAGCACTGCTTGGCATAACACTTCCAAAATCGCCCTGGAATTTAAATTTCTCTCTCTCTTCTCTCCCTCTCTCTTTCTCTCTCTTTCTTTTTCTAACTTAGTGTCAATGATAAGGTAATATCTGTCTCCTGCCTTAACTGTGTTCTTATTGATGCTTTACATGCCTGGAAAGTGGGAGTGCTGCAGCTGGATAAAGTAACATGATGGGACATGCATTGCTGCTGCACCTGAAGGCTATAGGAATAGGTGACTTTTCTCCTTTTCTTGAGTGTGGTTGTTCTCTTTGGTAGTTACCTTGTGGAAAGGTTTGTTTGTCCAGGTTCCTGCTGCTGAGTGGGGTAGCACTGCACTTCCCTGGAGCCTTGTTTCCGTGTCTGTCAGCTGTAGTACCTGTATAGATGGCCAAAGTGCTGTGAAATGTTGACCTCAGTAGCTGCACAAGTACAATCTGTTTGGCAGGGCAGAAGCCATGGATTGTGGATGGATTTCTTCTAATTCAGGCTGTGTAACACACCAGATGCAGAACACTCTGCCTGTGTTCTGCCTGATTGCTTATTTTGGCTGTTACCATTCTAGAACTCTTGAGTGGGCAAAACACCATTCTTCTGCAGGGTAATTCTTGTTTCCAGAGGACAAAAGCCTTGTCTTCACTCCATGGAATTCTGCCCTGATTAAGCACCTTCAGGTTTTGTATTTTCATTGCACGTTGGCTTTTTAAATCCGGAGAATGTAGTGGGGGAGGAAAGAAGAAACCTCTCCCAAAACCCCTCTCAATGAAATGTATGTGTAGCAATAGAAAAGTCTTCTAGAAAAACTTCTTGGTGTGCACCAGTTTGACCTGTTAAACTTGTGTTGTCCTGCAGCTGACTTTGGGTTCTGTGCCCAGATCACCCCTGAGCAGAGCAAGCGCAGCACCATGGTGGGGACTCCGTACTGGATGGCTCCCGAGGTGGTGACACGGAAAGCCTACGGCCCCAAAGTGGACATCTGGTCCCTGGGCATCATGGCTATTGAGATGGTGGAAGGAGAGCCCCCATACCTCAACGAGAACCCCCTGAGGGTAAGAAGCTCCTGGTGTTGCTGGAATTGGGTGTTCACCGCTTGTTCGTTAATTGCATCTGCATTAAAAAGAAAATTAAATTATAAAGCCAACAAGCTTCAGTAGTACAAGAAAATTCCTCTAGAATTCTGTCTTGAATTTGCACAGCTGTCTTGAATTTGCAGTCAGCCTTACCATGACTCCCCATCCCTGGAAGTGTCCAAGGCCAGGTTGGACGGGGCTTGGAATAACCTGGGATAGGGGAAGGTGTCCCTGCCCAAGGCAGGGGGTGGAACAAGTTGGGCTTTAAGGTCCATTTCAACCTAAACCAGTCTGGGATTCTGTAATGGTACTTAGAAGATTTGCCTGCCTGTAAATAAAACATGGGACTTTGACCTCAGGCTTCTGTGATAGTCTGGGGAAAGTAAACCCAAGATATTGTGGAAAGTGCTGCTGTGTCACAAGCTGATGTTTTCTTTGCTAAGGTCAGTATCTGTTGCCAAAAGATCTTGAACATTATTTTGCTACTGGCAAGAATAGGTCATGAGTGCCTACATGTGTGGCATTTTTACAGTTCTAGTCTCTGTATTTGAGGAGATGTAGCTGCAGAGCCCTCTCATCTGAGGGTTTGCCACAAGGCAGGTCACTTTGGCATCTTTTAAAGCTTGGTTTTGGCTACATCTTATTCTTCATTTTACAGGCTTTATATTTGATAGCAACTAATGGCACACCAGAACTCCAGAACCCCGAGAAACTGTCCCCAATATTCCGGGATTTCCTGAACCGATGTTTGGAGATGGATGTGGAGAAAAGAGGATCAGCCAAAGAATTGCTACAGGTGAGACTCTGCTGCTTCTCACAGTGAGGTCCAGAAGGCAGAGTCAGGTCAGCCTGTGATGAACCACACCATAGACTGGCATCCTTTCTTCTTTTTTTTGTGTTTTCTCCTGGGAATTGTACTGAGAGCAGTTGGCAGGAAAGATTTATAGTATACTCCAAAGTTATTTCATCATAATCTGTGATTTCATTCTGCCACTGCCAAAATGTCCAGGAGTTTAGGAACTCCTTTCAGAGGGTGGCCATTGATAGCATTTGCATTGCTTTTCATACTTCCACTTGCAAGTGTGCCCCTCAGAGCTCCTGATGAAATAATCTGCTGGTCTGACATCAGCGTTCAAGCCTTGAAAAGAAAAGTTTCCTTTCTCCCCACTGGGTTTTGCCCTATGAGCTGAGCAGCTGGAGCAGTGACACCATTTCTCCTTTTAGTTTTGATTTTAAATACTTTCTGTGCCCTGGGAAAAGACTGGTTTGTTACATGAGATCTGCTTGTAGGCAGCATTGTGTGAAGGTGTGAGAGAATCACTGATGCCATTTCTGGGGAGAGCAAGGAGTAGCTCTGAGGCAGATGGTGTTGAGGCTTTCCCAGTAAAGCCAGCTGCTGCTTCTAACCTTTCTCTGATTATTTCTTGTTTAGATCTTTGTTTTGCTCATTGCAAGTGTAGTTTCAATACTTACCTTGTCCAAAACCAGTGAGGTATTCCAGGAGAAACTCCATTGGGCAAGGCAGTGTGATCCCAGCCAGCTTGGGATCATGTTGTCCTTGTAACCATCAGGAGAAACAAATGACACAATTGAACAGTTAAAATGCAGATTCATTGCTGCCTAGCTCCATGGAAACATGAATCCTGCTGGAAATCAAACCTTTAAAAGTGTGTCTTTCACTGATTCCTCATGTTTTTGTCTTTCTGGCAGCATCCCTTCTTGAAACTGGCCAAACCTCTGTCCAGCTTGACGCCACTGATCCTGGCAGCCAAAGAAGCAATGAAGAGTAACCGCTAACATCCTGCCACAGCCTTCTTCCTTTTTTGTTGTTTGTATTTTACAAATCTTTATAATATATGAAATTGTTACACTTTGGGGGGGAGGGAAGGGGTTTTTTGTGGGGGTGGGAAACATCTGCAAAAGGGAAGAAACTTTCATCCAGAAGACACCCAAGTACATTGTGGCGACTCTAGAGATCCCTGTCTGGGGTCCAGAAGGAATTGAGGGCTGAATTACTGGCCTTTGTGGGTTTTTTTTATTCTGAGTTTTTTGTTTCCCAGACAGCCCAGAAATACCACTTGCTGTGCCCGGGGCTTTAAGGGGTTTTAACGACTTCGCTGTAACAGCTCCCGTTGTACCCTCTGGGTACTTTCAATACTTGAATGACAGATTCAAGCTTTCAGAGAGCAGTATAATTTTACCTGCTGATCTCTTTGACTCTCCTCTTCCTCCCCTCTGCCTGCAATCCCTGTGGGAAGCTCCCAGTGACCAGATTCACGGCAGGTGTGGCGAATGTGAAGGTACATCTTGCCCCTCGTTTCTTTTTCGGATTAGCTGTCGCTGTACTGTAGAATCAACAACTCGGTTACTTAAGGAATCACATTGTATGGAGAATCTTTTCACTTTTTATGATGAAAAAGGAGAGAGAGAGAGGGGGAAGAGAAGTATTCAGCTGTTTCTCATACCTGTGCTCTGTGGACATTTTTTTAAATCAAAAATGTGGCCTCTTTGTAGAACCTTAATGATCAGTCAAGTCTTTGGATGTGGGTTATGGATGTGTAGGTTGGGGTCAGATACTTTATTTATGATCAAATGATCAGTTCTAGTCAGGGCAAGAAAAAATTCCAGCTGTCTTCCTGTCTGCTCTTTTTTTCCCTGTTAGACTTGCTGGCCAGAAGCTTGAGGGATAACGTGCTTGGTGCAGTGGGTGGTTCACAAACTTGTGTCTGTGCTCTGACTTGGGCTTTGGAAGTTATGCTGGTGCCTTTGACTTTTTTTATTTTACATTTCCCTTCTTTGTATCAAATACATTTTTGTATATGTTGTAATTTCCCCCCTCCTTCCCCCGCCAAGCAAATAATGCATCAACCTATGGAGTTGTCAGAGTTTAAAGTATTAGAGCTATTTTTTTCCAGTTTTGTATGTGCTCCATTTGTACTAATGAAACCAGAAGAACAAATGACCAGATCTGAGGACACTGACAATACAGGATTTTGGAAACATGATCTGAACAGATGATGATGAACACCTGGAGATGCCAAAGCTGTGAGATGAAGCAGAGGGGAAGCAGTGCTGTCAGACCATCATGGGGCCTGTTGGACTGGCTGGTGTCACTCTGATCTTGTCACTGAGGGTTCTGTGCTAGCCAGGATGGCTGCAGCCAACCCTTCAACACAACAAAAAGTGCCTCCTTCTGAAGGACAGCAACAGCCTGAGCAGTTGAGTTCTTGGGGTGTTGCCAGGGTTGAGTTTAGCAGAGCCTGTGCCCCTTCTAATGCTACTGTCTATGCATTTCAACCTCCCCAAGTGTTTAAGGAAGAGCCAAGTAGTACCAATGTGCCAAATGAGTCTGTGAAAGAATAACCATGACTTTAGTGGGATTGTATTGCATTCCCAGTGGGGCAGGGCCTGGGACAGACAGAGCTACGGTTGGGTATGGACAGAGGACCCTGAATAAAAATTTTTGCACACTTTTCCAAACATTGCTGGCAGGGGATAGAAATAATTTTCAGAGAATTTCAGTATCTCTGTAGATAGAATGACATTTTGGGGACTGGTAGCCAAGGTATGACAAAGCAAACTTCCAGGTGAGAGTGGCTGGGCAGGATGGCAGAGGCAGTTTGGGGGGATGGTGGAAAGGAGCAGGGCTGGGGTCTCACAGCTCCTGGGGGTCCTGTGGGGCCAGCAGGGGGTGCCTTGTTGGGCAGGTTCAGCTTGTGTTCTGCTCCTGTGTGGCAGTTAAAATCCGTGTTGGGTTAATGATCTTAACTGTTCCTCACAGGGATAAATCTGGCTTACTTAGAGTGTGAGAACAGTTATGGCTTCAAATTTTAAATTCAAGGAAGTGTCTCATGCCAGGTAAGGTAATCCAAGTGCATTTGCCTGGAAAAAAGTTTATTGTGAGCCATGGGCACTGTAATCACCCTGTTTTGAGTGTGTCCTGGCTCCCTGGTCAAATGGAGCAGTGAGGAGGCTTGGCTGAGGAAAAAACCTTTTGTACCAGTGGTTCCCTCTTTGTCCATTGCTGGCAATGGACTTGGTGAAACTCCTTGTGCCAGAGTTAAAATGGGAGCTTTTCTTTCTTTCATCTTTTTTTTTTTTTTTAATGGCACAATCTAGATAAATTTAGCTTTTTTAAATAGAAAACAAGAAATCATTAAGTAATTTTAACTTATTAGTTCACTTCTACTGGTGAATGAGAACGGTTTAAAACATATGGTGCAAAATTTGTCCAATTTAGCCTGCTTAGGAGACGATTTCTGAAGATTCAGCCATCCTAATGCACAAAGCTTGGCCCAGTCCCAAGTTCCCAAACTGTGTGTGTGAGACCTGGGATGATGTTCAGCTCCAAGGCTGGGAAGTGCCAGCATCTCCCTGGCCCCCTGCAGCAGCTGTTCTGTGGTGAGGTTTCCATGGGGAGCAGAGGTGGGGCTGGCAGGAGACGAGAAGGAGAAGGTTTTTGTGCTGTGCTTTGTGTCTGGAGGGTCAGGCATCACTTTTCTGAGGGTGCCTGCAGGGTGAGGAGCTCCAAGGTGTGGGTTTTCCCTGCTTGGAGCAGGGCAGAGTCCGTGGGTGGGTGCAGGGCTGAAAGCTCTGCTGTGGCACTGGGGACCAGCCAGAGCTGGAGGAGATGATGGGAAGGGATGAGTTGCATCCAAATTCCTGTGCATCCCTCTTGGGTGCCCACCCAAACTCTGAGTGGGGATCAGGTGTGCACATGATCCCTGTGAAGTGTCAGTTGGGCAGCTTGTGGCTGAGGTGCAAGTGTGCAGGGAGTGTGAGATTCCTGGGATGTTGTTATCATAGAACAAACAAGAGTTCTTAATAAAAATAACCATGGGAATGAGCACTTTGCCCTGCCTTAGGTGTTAATGAGATTAATTGGAGCCTTCCCCCCTGGCTCTCCGTGCAGGGAGGTGCAAAGTTTTGGCTACAGCAGATGGGTCCCCTTGTCAGAGGGGCTGGGGAGGGAGCAAAAATGTGATTAAGGGTCTCTCCAGCTGGAATTCAGTCAATAAATCTCTCTGGTCTGTTTTTCCCTCTGTTCCTTATGCTGTTGATGGGAATGGAAGTAGGTGCAAGCTTTCTTTTTATTTTTTTAACTGTCTTCAGATGTTAATGTTGCCTTTTGTGTAATTTAATCCCATTATGTTATTTAATTGTTACTGCAATATTAACTACTGTATTTGTTGACTTTGTTTAATAACTGTTCTTTCAGGGCTAGAAATAAACTTTTAAAAAACCTTTGGGGTTTTTTCTCCCCTTTTCCCTGTCATGAGTTTATGCCTTTGATAACAAGAGTATCTGAAAGGGTTCATGTGTCAGTGTTTTACTGAGATTAACAGAATGTATTTGTAATTAAGCTTTTTATGAATGCTTTAATGATGGTGGATGTAATTTTATGCTATACCAGCCTGTTTCTTTAAAGTTTTATTACTCATCGGTGCCAGTACCAACCTTGGGATCCCCACAAGCTCTCCCGGCTGGCTAATGGGAAGAGAGCAGCTCCAAAACACCGTTTTCACCCACTGTGGAAGAGAACCATGTGAAGGGAGCAGAGCAAGCACCAGCCTGGCCCATCCCAGCTGCACCTTCCCCTCCTTGGCCAGTGCTGGGGTGGGACCGATGGGCCCGGTGACCTCTGGAGATGTGGTGGTGATTGAGGAGCTGCTCCCAAGAGCTCTGCTTTGTTGCACCATGGGCACCATGCACCATCCTGCTTATCATGGCACAGGATCCATGGGAATGGAGCTGTCCTGCTGGCTGCTGGGAAGATTTGGGCTTGCTCTGTCAGTGCTGATCGGTGTTGGACCATGGCAGTGAGGGCACCGGGTGCTGACATCTCTTCAAGGATTTGGGATGAGATCCATGGTGCCTCTTGGCCTCCAAGGCTGCAGAGAGCCACTTCTGTTTTCCACTGGACCTACAGAAAGGCTGTGGGCTGTTGGCCTGCCAGTGCAGCCAAGGACACGGAGGGATTTGCTTTGGGGTTCTGTCCGGGTCAGTTGGCTCCGGATGAAGTTCCTGCCTCAGTTGTGAGTGGTGAGGACTTGGCATGTCCTGTGTTCCCTGTGTGCTGCTGGGAAATGGGCTCTTCCCCTTTCTTGCATGTTGTACAGGCTTTGCTGCTACCCTGACAAAGGGAAGTGAAGAAACCGCTCATCTCCAGCAGCTGCTTCACCCACACATGAGAATGTTGGTTTGCTCAGAGCCTGTCTCTTCAGGGTTACCAATTTGTTGTAGTATCTTTGTCTTCCTATATGATCCACTCTTTGTGCATTTCAACTGGTGTTCTTTAACACTGCATTTAAGTGATTTGGCATTTAATTACTGGGGGCAAAGAGGACAGGAGGAGAAGGTGCTTAGTGAACTCAGGAGTGTTGGGAATTTGATACTTGAAGGAGAGCAGGGCTTTGGCTGATTTTGACTTGCACAGCTGAAAGTTGCAAGTTCTTGGTAAATCCTGCTAAGTCTTGTGTGAATTTGCTCATCCCTTGCACTGAGCCTGAGACTAAACCCAAGAGTAGCCCCATTTTTTGAGATCAGCTTATTCCAGATGGGGTATTTAAAACACAGTTCTTGAAGGCAGTAGATTTGGGGGCAGCAATTTCTCCCTTTCTGGGCTGTTGTTTGGCTGCAGTGAGTTACTGCAGAGCTGAGCACAACTGCTTGGACTGCACTAGGGTGGGTGAAAAGTGAGGATCCTCATTAGCAGCATTTTCATGGTGGTGCCTGAGGAGCATTGTTGGGTTTCAGTGCAGTTCCTGTGGTGGAGCACTGTGCTGTCCATAGATCCCTGCTCCCAGGGATTTGTACAGCTGTGTTTTTTTCCCCTTTTTAAATATAACTTGCATTTTGCTCTCAAGATTATTTTTAATAAAAACAGCTGTCCTCAGTCATGTGAGAAAGCAGCATGAAAGTTTGCTGAGCTCAGCCAAACTCTGGCTGTTGCTCTCCAGATGTGTGGAGGAAGCAGGTTCTCTAAGAGCTGTTTGCCCTGCTTTGAATGCAGCCCAAGGACAGATTTCTTTTCCTTGAGGGAGGGAAATACCAGCAAGTGAGAACAATGACTTTGTGACTTCTCTACCTTCAGCCTGTTGGAGGGAGCAGGGCAGCACCAACACAGCCTGTCTTGCTTTTCCCAGCTGGTGTCTGCAGTGGGAAGGTCCTCCAGCCCATCATCACTTCACATCACAGAATTAGAGAGGTTGGAAAAGACCTTTAGGATCATCAAATACATCAAGATTTTAAATCCCCATTGAGCTGAGTGTTAAAACAGCCCATAAGGACCAGTGGTTTGGGGTTTCTAATGGGATTTTCCCAGTGGGAAGTTAGGAGTTGCTCATTCTCTTTCAGGGCCCCCAGACTTCTGCTTTGGAGCTGTGTTGAGTCAGTGCAGAGGAGGGAAGAGCAGTCAGGCTGTGTCAAGGCATGGATGTGTCTCAATGCTCAGGCTCCACGTCCTGGTGTTCCTGGAGGGCTCTGGACAGTGAATCCAGCTTGGTACAAGTGTGGATCAACTCTGGGGACACTGATGGGACTCAGGACAGCTCCTTGGAATGGTCTGGAGGGGAGACATTCCCACACCATGTGCAGGGCTGACCTTCCTTAGGACAAATGTCTTCTGGAATTCCTTGAGGTTTCTAGAGCCAAGGATGATCCATCTTTGTTATTTTTTCCTCTCAGTGAATGCTTGTTCTAAGGATTCAGGTTCTTTCACAAAGCACAGTTAACTCTTGGATCCCCTGGAGCCCTTTTCCTGCCTGACCATGAAGGGAAACCTGCCCCAGGTTCCTGCTGCCTTGTCACAGCAGCTGGGAACATGTGGCTGCTCCTGGAAAGCTCTAATCCACCCTCTGCACTGTGAAACTTCCCTTAAATAACCTTATAACTCTTTTTTCCTGTAGCTGTTGCCTCTTTGAGTGTGCAAACAGCGAGGGAGCCAGGGTGGGTCTGCTCAGCTCTTGTGACTGTTCAGTGTTTTTGGGGAGTGTTTATTTTGCTGAAATCTGGAAGTGCCAACTTGTTCCTATCCAGTGGCTAAACTTAAATATCTGCATTTTAAGCCCTGAAAACATGTTTGGTTTAGGAGGACACTGTTGTTCCAGGTACAGAAAAGGGGTTTTTGGTGGGAATATGGGAAATTTTAGTTTTGTTCCTAGAAGAGCAGCCCTGCATGGAGTCTGCTGTCAGCACTAACACAAATGAGGGAATGAGCCCCTGGCTTTGTTTAATCCCATAGTTATCCTTGGAATCAACAGCTCCCAGCTCCTCTCTCCAGCCTGGGTTAAATGTCCCACAACTGTGCCATGGGCAGAATTGCAAGCAATGGGTGGGAAATAGTTTTTAAACTTTGGAATGTTTATTTCCTAAGGCCCAACTCTTAACAATGGTTGAGAGGAAGGAGAAAAACCATTTCTGGGGGAAGGAAAAGATGTTGGAATTTCTTTCCCATTTTTACCAGTCGGTGTCCTGTGATCTGGTGGTTCTTTTCCAGGGACTGGATTCAGGCTGTGTTGCTGAGTCCTTGTGAGGTTTTGTTTCTAAAGAGGAAACTTTACTGGTTTCTCTACTCCTGAGAAACACAGGAGGAGGGAGGGGAGGTGGAAAGAATTGAGCTGGATTGTGATGTTGGGTATTTTGTGGTTGGTTTTGCAGTAGCTTTGACCAGCGCTTTGTTGCTGCCAGAGGTCAGTTTTCTTCAGGACAAAATAACTAATTTTTTGAGACTCTTAAAGAATAGTTCATCTTCTGTTACTCAAGCTAAGTCATTTGTTCATTTGGGGTGGAAGATGGGTGCTTGTCTCGCCATCTGGAGGGTGAATTGTGGCAAAAAGGGTTAAACTGGAAGAAGTTCTGAGGCAGGCTGGCCAAAAGGTTTGGGGAGGAGAGGAGGGCTTGGATGATGGGTGGTTGGCAGCTGCTCCCTCTCCTTGCCCAGACCTCCATGGTTCCCAAAGCCAGGGCTGTGAGCAGTGATACCATGGACCCTTCCCAAAACGCCTGCAGGGTGGGCACTGGGGCATGGAAAGGAGTGGGGAGGGATGAGAGGAGGAGGATGGTGCAGGGGGAGGTGCTGAGCTGTGGCCTTCGCAAGCACCCCCACAATGTCCTGCCAAAGGCTGTTGAGGGAGAGGCTCCAATGCATTTGAAGCATCTGCTCCTGCTTTTCATGGCTTGGGCTGCACTGCTGGAGCCACCTTGAAGTGCATGAAGAGCCTCATCCCTGCCCAAGCGTGCTTCAAACCTGGGTTTCCTGGTAATTTCTTTTATAAATGACTTGGAGGGAAACAAAATGGCCCAAATCAAAGCTGTTGGCTCTGTGTGTGTGACAGGGCAGTGAGAGGAGCTGGGTTAGCTGCCAACACTGCCTGCCCTGTAGGGATGGCAAATATGGGCTCAGAGTGGTGACACTTCTGCTGCAGTTCAGGGAAATGACCCAGAAGATGCATCATGTATTGTTTACCATGGAATCCCAGAATGGTTTGGGTTGGAAGGGTCCTTTAACTCATTTCTTTCCACCCCTTCCATGGGCAGGGACACCTTGCACTATCCCAGGTTGCTCCAGGCCCTGTCCAACCCGACCTTGGACACTTCCAGGGATGGGGCAGCCACAGGTATTGGAGCCAAGCAGAAAGCAAATGAAGTTTTTTGTTCCTTCTAGAAGAGCCGTCAGCTCTGGGGAGCTGCTGTGGGCTCTCAGGTGTGAATGCTGAGGGCTCAGTGCCTGGTGGAGATAACACCAGGATTTGCTGGGACAAACAGCTTGGTGGCTGCTCCAGCTGCTGTGAGTCCAGCAGCTCCCTGTGGCACTGGCATTGTCCCATGGGGGCCACACGTGTGGCCCTTCCCAGGCCTGTCGGGCTGTGCCACGTTTGCTTTTGCTTGGCTTTATAAAGAGGAGGTGCAGGAGCCTCCTCTGCTCCTTGCCAGACTCTGCCCCCAGCACAGCCTTTGCTATGGATGGCTTGAATGTCTCCATTGCTTTTTTCTTCCTGGTTTTTGGGCTGTGCCAGGTGCTCAGGTGGCTTTCCAAGAGGCTTCTGTCCCCGGGGACACATGGCTGCCTTGCCAGGGAATTTGCTGGCTCCTTCCAGCTGTGCATGAGCTGTCTGGAGCTGAGGATGCTGATGGACATCGGCCCCTGGGGTGGTGGCTTTGGCCTGGATGTGATCCTGACCCTCCTCTTCCTCCTCTCTGCTGTCCACGGTGCCTCTTTGGATGGAGCATCTGCCAACCCAACAGTGTCCCTGCAGGAGTTCCTGCTCCTGGAGTCCAGCCTGGCAGCCACGGGGGCCAAGCTGCTGGCCCAGGGTGTGGGTGCAGGCACGGGCTGGGCTCTCACCCGGCTCTACTGGTCCTGGGAGCTGACACAGCTGCACTTCATCCAGAACCTGATCGCACCCGAGTGCAGCTCCTCCATCCACACCTCCCTGCCCCACGCTGCCTTCGTGGAGGGCTCCTGCTCCTTCCTGCTCCACCTCATCCTCCTCAAGCTGCGACAGAGCCACCCCCTGTACCGGGTCCCTGCGCTGGCAGCCACTGTCACCTTCGTGACCTACGCAGGTGAGCAGCGCTGGCCTTTCTTCTCCCCAGTCATCTGGAAAAATACCTCATTTGGGGGGGGAACAGACCCCTGTTTTTCATCTTCCAGGACTGAGAGGTAGGGGTTAACAAGGTAATGACTGCTAAGGGGTTTGTTTTCTGTTATTTTGGCACTTCGGGCTATCTGGGCTGCTCTTGTATTAGCGGGGTTCCTATTCCAAGGAGGAATGATGAATCTGACTCCATGTTCTTAGAAGGTTAATTTATTATTTTATGATACTATATTATATTGAAGAATACAATACTAAACTATACTAAAGAATACAGAAAGGATACTTACAGAAGGCTAAAAGATAATAATGAAAACTCCTGACTCTTTCCAGAGTCCTGACACAGCTTGGCACTGATTGGCCAGAGTGAAAACAACTCACAGCAGAATCCAATGAAACAATCCAAACACATTCCAAAGGGGCAAAACAAAGGAGAAGCAAATGAGATAAGAATTGTTTTCTTTTTCTCTGAGGCTTCTCAGCTTCCCAGGAGAAGAATCCTGGGCAAGGGGATTTTTCAGAAAATGTGATGGTGACAGGCTGCTGGTGAATTTTGGCTCACAGCTGTAGCTCAGGACTGGGATCACTTCCCTGGAACCTCTCCTCCTGCAATCCTCCAGTCCTGCACTGAGCTTTCCTGCTTCCCACAAAGCTCAGGGCCACAAGGGTGGGATTTCCCCAGCCTGAGAAGGCAGGCAGGAGGGGTCTCAGCCCTTTGTCAGTGTTCCAGAGGATGCAGTGGGACTGTTGGCCACGTTTCTCTTCCCACACAGCTGGACCGTACACGGGAGCCTTCTTCAACCCTGCCCTGGCCACAGCCACCACCTTCCACTGCTCGGGGAGCAGCTTCTGGGCCTACATCCAGGTCTACTGGCTGGGGCCCCTCGCAGGTGAGATCTTCCCAGGGGCAGGAGCTGGCATGGGGCAAGGCAGAAATGCTCAGTGTAACGTGGGCTGTTCTGGCAAAGGGCTGAAATTGGGGTTGCCAGTGGCAAGTGTCACATTTCACCCTGCCTCGTATTCTGGGGTTATCTCTTTGCTATCCAATTTTTTAAAATCCAACTTCTGCGTGGTACAAGGGCAGGAATCTCCCTGAAGCCAAAGTCTGGGTGAGGTTTAGCAAAGGTGTTTCAGGGCAGTGCCAGGCTGAGCTGTGCTTTGAGGCTGTCCCCAGCTCCAGCATGGTCATGGGGAGCTGGATGGGTGCTGAGAGTGGAGCCAGGTTGGGTTGGGCTCTGCTCCCAGATGGACAAGAGGGAAACGCCTCAAGTTGCCCCAGGGGAAGTTTAGGTTGAGTATTGAGAAAATTTCTTTCCTGAAGGGTGGTCAGGCACTGGCACCCTGCTGAAGGCAGTGGTGCAGACACCGTCCCTGCAGGGATTTAAAGGCCTGGATGTGGCACTGGGGTCACGACCAACAGTGAGGGAATGGTTGGGCTTGATGGGCTCAGAGGACTTTTCCAACCTTAATTATTCTCTGCCAGAAAACTGGGGTGGTTTATGGGTCGAAACAAGCATTGTTTGTTATGTTAAGGACGTAAGAGTGGTAAATTCTCCTTAGAGCAGGAGAATACCAGTCCCTCAGCTCTCAGTGGGGACTTCAGTGGTGCTGAGCTGCCTGTTGGTCATGGTGAAGGTTGTGACAAGGACCCAAAGCCACTGCTGAGCTGTGGGGAGGGTGGAGATTCTCCCCACAGCGCTCGGAATGGATTTGTGCTCTCATTGCAGGGATGCTCGCTGCCCTCCTGCTGTTCCAGGGCAACATCCCACGCCTCTTCCAGAAAAACCTCCTCTACAGCCAGAAGAGCAAATACAAGGTGCCCAAGGCAAAGGTGACAGCGCAGGCGGAGGGGGACAAACCACAGAAGAAGAGGAAAGGAGGGCAGAGCAACGCGGAGCCCCGTGCCTGAGCCCCTCCTGGCCCTTTTCCTGGGAAAGGGTTTCCCGGTGTGGAGGATTTTGCAGCTCGTTCAGTCCTTAAAGCATCACAAAGGAATCCTGCAGGACGCCCCTGAGCTCCTTTAGGAATTGCTTTGAAAGCCTCCCTGGAGAGCCCGAAATGTTTCAAGCTCACACTGCTGGCTCAGAAGGAAAACACGGAACACTTTTGCATAAATTGCTGGTTGTCTTGTTCTGCCAGGAATCTTACAGAGAGCTGGGACCGTTCCATGGGCAGGCTTGAGCAACCCGGGGTTATTGCACCGTGCAGTGCCTGCAATAACCCCACTGGGTCTCTTGCAGCCCTAAAAACAAAGTATAAGCCAGTAACTGCCTTGGACACTTGGGATGGGGAGGAAACAGGGTTTGGTCTTTTGAGTTATTAATGGATACTGGTTAAAAATTGGTGGGTTTTGAGTTAAACTTGGCCTGAAGTCCTTGAGTTGCACAGGCTGAACCTGGCAAGTCTTGGAGAGGAATAAAAAATGCTCCAAGGCAATAGAGTTCACTGGCCACGGGAGAACCTGCTCCTCTGGGGATGTGCTTGGCCTGGGTTTTGGTGTTGTAAAGCATCAAGAAATGGTGTGCAAAGGAAAAAAAACAAACAGAAGAGACCCAGGCAGCTGCTGTGCATCCCTGTGCTCTGCTCCATGTCTAGGTGAAATATTCCTAACTATAAAATTACAGTTTGTGGGGGGGAAAAAAATTGCTGTGGTTGGCATTTGGGTGAGTGATGTCATTCCTGGGAGACATCCCTGAAAATGGGAGTCACTGTGATGCCCAAACCGCCTCTGCCCTGCCTGCTGCCTGCTCTGGAAAGGGGGAAACACCTCTTGGAAATGGGGATCCCCCCGGGCTGTGCTGGGGCCAGGGCACCCCATGGGAGCTGCACCCTGGGTGACAGCACAGGGACATTGGGATGCTCTGGCTGGTCCAGTACCTCTGCCCTGGATCAGAGCTCCTGACAGGAATCACCTGCTCCTATTTCCTGAGGTGCAAACAGGGAATAAGCAAGTGGCACCCAGTGAAAACCTGGAGTGGAGGTGTCAGATGCAGGGTTGGTACCCAGTGTCCAGCCCTGCTCCTCCCTCCCCTCTGCTGTGTCCATGGGGAGACATCCCCAGGGTGCTGCTGGGCCTCTGGGCTGCCCATCCCAGGTGATTTCCTCTGGGATTGTCCTCTGGAGGCACCTGCAGGAACCCCAGACCTCTGACACCACATCCCAACAGGAGAAATGAGGGAAGGGACCAACACAGCCATGCATGGATGTGGCCCAGAGATGAAACTTCATGGAACACCCCAAAGCCATGCAGCAAAATCCCCAAACGGTGCCCTCTCCTTGTGCCTGGCTGGATGCTTGGGACTGCCCCAGGAAGGGCTCTGGGAGCACAGTCTGGATTTTTTCCTCGTTAAACTGAGCAGGAGACCTTTGGGTGGAAGCTGAAACATTTGAGACTCTTTGTACCTGCCCCAGGAACACCCTGGGATGCTCAGATCCCCCTGGGCAATTTTTTCAGAACCTCTTTTTTTTTGGTTGGTTTTTAGTTTGTTTTGCTTTGTTTTTTGAGTTTTTTTCCCTCCACTTTTCAGGACATATTAGGACACATTCAAATGTTTGGGATGTGCTTCTGGGGCTTTTGGGGAGGTCATCTACTGAGCAGACTGATGTAATTAAGAGGAATTTTAGGAGTGACAGTGACTGTTGTTATTTTTAATTAAGAGGCTGCTTTTCCAGCATGGTAACATCAACGGAGCAGGGACGAGGTGCAGCTGCACAGACAGACAGACTCATTCCCATGCTGTAAATCAAACCTTTTGGGATTTTTTGGGAGAGTCAGTCCCGCTGGGATTTTTTTGAGAGAATAAATCCCGCTGGGATTTTTTGGGAGAGTAAACCCTGCTGGGATTTTTTTTTGGGAAGAGTAAATCCCGCTGGGATTTTTTTGAGAATAAATCCTGCTGGGATTTTTTGGGACAGTCAGTCCTGCTGGAATTTTTTTGGGAGAGTCAATCCTTTTGGGATTTTTTGAGAGAATAAATCCTGCTGGAATCTTTTGGAAGAATCAGTCCTGCTGGGATCTTTTGCCCACAGCTCTGATTCACAGCTTGGCCCTGTTTGTCACACCCCACTGCGGGGCTGATGATTTGGGCTGCCCTCCTGGACCTGCTCCTCGCTGCTGGAGCCGGTGCTGTCCTGAGGCTCCAGCTGCTGTCTGAGGGGGATTTCCCTCTGGAAAAGTCCTGTCCATCCCCCGGGATCCCCTCTGCGGCCTGTCCGGAGCTTGTGCCCAGCGGGGCATGGACAGAGGGCCCGGGCAGGGCAGCCCCGGCCTGAGGGCCGAGTCTTGCTGTCCTCGGGAGATTGAGAGGGATGCCCGAGGGCCGAGCCCCGCTGTTCTCAGCAGATGGGGAAGGATGCCCCAGGGCCCAGGAGGACTCAGTTTCGGGCGGGCTCCGGCCGCTGCGGAGGATGGAGCTGGGGAGGCAGCGGGCCGGGGGCTCTCAGTTTCGGGTGGGCTCCGGCCGGTGAGGCAGCGGGCCGGGGGCTTTCGGGGGGCGGCGGCGGCGGGAACTGCTTCTTGTAGAGCAGGCTGCTGTACTGCAGCTCCGGCGTGACCAGCCGCCGGCAGGTCCGCTCCAGCTCCCCAGGCAAGCCCTGCTTGAGGTTATAGCCCAGGATCCGGGCCCCGCCGTGCTGCAGCGGCCGCAGGGAGCTGTCCTTGATGTCCTTGGGGCCCACGCTGCCCGTGCCCTGCAGGCAGGCCCGGGCCAGCTCCGCCTGCCGCTGCCGCAGCGCCCTCACCTCCCGCCGCAGCCGCTCCCGGCCGATGAGGCGGTCGAGCCTTTCCCAGAAGGTCCTGTTAAAGTGC
Organism: Arremon brunneinucha; assembly: GCA_035583215.1. Classification (NCBI taxonomy): domain Eukaryota; kingdom Metazoa; phylum Chordata; class Aves; order Passeriformes; family Passerellidae; genus Arremon; species Arremon brunneinucha. The sequence continues at coordinate 20,637,974 of JAWWEX010000017.1, read as the reverse complement.
GTGTAGATCTCCCAGTCCAGCCTGTTCCAGGCTTTCAGCTTCTCCACGACGGAGTCCGGGAGCGGGGACTTGGTGCTGCTGTCCCTGCTGTTGAGCGGGAAGGAGACGACGCTGTCCAGGTCCCAGCACAGCATCTCCTTCAGCAGCACCATGGACTCATCGAAGTACTCGGAGATGAGCAGGAAGTCGAAGGACGCCTCGATGGCCTTCAGCATGAGCTGCACCCGCTCGGGGGACGCGTCCCCGTCGGGGTTGAAGCCGAAGTCGAAGGTCATGAGGTTCCTGGCGTAGTGGCGGTCGCCGCTGGCGGGGTCGTAGTAGCGCCAGGGCTGGCTGAGGAACTGCTCCAGGCTGCGGACGCGCGAGAAGGCCGAGGCGCCCTTGTAGTACACGAAGGAGGACTCCATCAGCTGCACGGGGTTCCTCAGGATGGAGAAGTAGATGGCGGAGCTGGGCACCACTTTCTGCACCTGCAGAGGAGGAGAAGGAGGGTTTGAAGGTGGGGCAGGGAGAAGGGACCTGCTCGCCCACAGTGTTGGTGCGCAGAGGCACCTGCTGGGACTGGAGGTGAGGGGTGCTGGGGAGGATTTCAGGGTGCAGCTCATCAAAGGAGCTGTGGGGATACAGGGGATAGAATATAAGAAAATAAAGATAGTGTGGAAAGTAATCTTACCCCTAAGGAGTTGCAGCTGGGCCAATTATCAAAGATTAGGAACAGGCCTGGCTTTAACAGGCCACAGCTGTAAGCAATGAGAAGAAGAGTGCTATACATGAGTGGGTTAGCTGGTTGAGAAGGCAACTGGAGTCAGTTGTCTGCTTTGTGAAGAAGAGAGTCAGAGCTCTGAGGAGCAGCCCATGAGAAACACCAAGAAGGTAAGGAACTTTTGAGATGAGGAAATAACAGTATGGAACCCCTGCAATAAGAAGACAACATAGAGAGCTCCAGAAGGGTCATGTGGGGAGAGTGGTGAGCAAAGCTCCCCACAGTGGGCTGCCACAGCTGTGTGGCCGGGCTTGGATGGAGATACTGCGCATCCTCTTCCCTTTGCCCATGTCCACCTCTCCTCAGGTGGCACCCAGAGGGGTGGATGCTGGGCACAGCTGACCTGAGCTGATGCACTTTGGTTGTTCTCCTCTTGTAGCTGGTCCCCTCTGGGCCTGTCACAGGGCCCACCAGATAAGAAAGAGATGAGAGCTGCTGGCTGCTACAAATGCTGTCTCCCACTTTGCCATGGCTCACAGCACAGCTTCATTAAACCCACTCACAGAATCTCTCAGGAGGTGCCAACAACATACCAGGTACCCATGGGCAATCCTAACTCTCTTTAGCTCATCCCTGCAGAGTTAATGTGCTCGACAGGCGCCCCTCCTTGTGCCCCCTGAGCCCCTGTCCCCGTTCCCTGCCCGTGCCCCCAGGGTGGCAGCGTTGCCCGTACCTCCGGCTGCAGGAAGCGCATGTGGTGGCAGAGGATGTTGAAGCGCCGGGGGCTCAGAGAGGAGAAGCCCTGCACGAACTTGGCCACCCTCTGGGCCTGTCCAGGGAGCAGGACATGTCCCAGTACCCACCAGACCAGAAAGAGATGAGAGCTGCTGGCTGCTACAAATGCTGTCTCCCACTTTGCCATGGCGCACAGCACAGCTTCACCAAACCCGCTCACAGAATCTCTTGGGAGGTGCCAACAACATACCAGGTACCCATGGGCAATCCTAACTCTCTTTAGTTCACCCCTGCAGAGTTAATGTGCTCGACAGGCGCCCCTCCTTGTGCCCCCTGAGCCCCTGTCCCCGTTCCCTGCCCGTGCCCCCAGGGTGGCAGCGTTGCCCGTACCTCCGGCTGCAGGAAGCGCATGTGGTGGCAGAGGATGTTGAAGCGCCGGGGGCTCAGAGAGGAGAAGCCCTGCACGAACTTGGCCACCCTCTGGGCCTGTCCAGGGAGCAGGACATGTCCCAGTACCCACCAGACCAGAAAGAGATGAGAGCTGCTGGCTGCTACAAATGCTGTCTCCCACTTTGCCATGGCGCACAGCACAGCTTCACCAAACCCGCTCACAGAATCTCTTGGGAGGTGCCAACAACATACCAGGTACCCATGGGCAATCCTAACTCTCTTTAGCTCATCCCTGCAGAGTTAATGTGCT
>JAWWEX010000017.1:20624805-20635736 GCA_035583215.1 Arremon brunneinucha | reverse complement strand
GACCTTCAGGAAAACAATGTCAGTCTTGGGCTTGCACGTCTTCCCTTGAGAGGTGACTCCTCTGGCCTGCCGGACTTCTCCAGGTGTTACCTCCTGGATCTTAAAGGCTTCTGTCCAGCTTGGGAGAAATCCTGTCTCCAGGACTGTTTTGTAAGAGTCCTCTGCCTGCAGAGGTTGAGGTGAGTTTGGGATGGGCTGTGTAAATGAGGTGCCCCACTCAGGGTGAAGAGAAGTCACAGCTCGAGGCTGAGTCTGGCTCTGTACCTCCACCTGCACCATTCCAGGTGGGGACATTCCCCTCTGCTGCTCTGTGCTCAGCCTGTTTGCAAAGATGATGAACTTGCTGGTGACAGCTTCTGCCAAATCTGCAGTGACCCTCCTGGGAGGGCTTGGAGAAGGACGTTCTCTGGCTGCATTTTCCAGGCCAGGAAGTTGGGGTTTCAGCTCTGTGGGTGACAGATGGGCTCTCACCTTCTCACTGCTCTCCCCAGGCTGCTGCATCCAGCTCTCCTCCTGGCTGCTGCCCGGAGGGGTCTCCTGTCTGAGGTACAGGTGCATCCTGAAAACATCCTCGGTGGAGGCAGGGGCTGGCTCAGTCTCCCTCTGCCCCCGAGGGGACTCATCCTCCCACAGCAGGTCGGGGCTGTGGAGTGCAGAGCTGAGCTCGTGGCCCGTGGTCTGCTGCAGGTCCCGCTCCAGCTCACACTGGCAGCTCCTGTGGTGGGGAGGACACAACGCTCAGCTGCAGGAGGTGGGAGGACAGTGCAGAGGCAGCTCCTCTGCAGCCCAATGAACCCCCTGACCCCCCAAAGTCACCCCAAAAGACATTCCCTCCTTTTTGTGGGGTGACTGGCATTGCTGATGGGCTTCACTGCTGCCCTCAGGGGTGGGGGTGCAAGAACTTGGGTTTGATCTTCTTGGAGGTCCTTTACAACCCTAATGATTCCATGAAGACCAGAAGGACAGACCAGCAGTGATGTGGCAGTGTCTCTGTCTTGCTGGAGCATGACAGGACAGTGGAAGGGGCACAGCAGGAGAAGGGAAGAAGAGAGAAGAGCTGGTGGTCTGGAGAAGCTGAAGGAACGATTGCAGATAACCCCAGACTGGGAGGGCTGGGCTCAAGGGCTGTAGGGTTTTGTGGTGAGCCAGGACAGAGCCCAGAGCAGCCTTGTCTGACCCAGGGTGGGCTCAGCTCTGGCCAGGGCACAGGGGTGAGCTGTGGGACCCCCAGAGGGCTCTCTCTCCCCTGGATTTTCCTCCCTGTCTAAGGAAGACCCTGCTGGCTGGTTTTCAGGAGCGCAGTTCTGAGCCCACCTCAGTGGCCAGCAGAAGGCTGGAGAAGGAGGTGCAGGTGTATAATTGTGCTCAGGACCTACCCAAGAGGCTGCAGCTTCTCCACAACCTGAAGTGTGACCAGGAGGAGGACGAGGAGGCTGAAGGAGATCCAGAGCCGACCTGGCTGGCACCTGTAGATTGCACTCAGCTTCCTGCAAGGAAACAGACATTTGAGTTCACTTGTGGGGAGGAAAAGCCAAGACCAGGCAGGAGAGGTGCCTTGAGGCTTTTTTATTTTTATCTTTATTTAAGGTAGGTCCCATTTTCAGGGGCGGAAATGATGCAGAGGCAGCGATAACTGGGGAACCTCCAAGGCTGTGCCCCAGCAGTGCAGCCTCATGGAAATTTCCAGATGGGCCACAGGCATTGTGCTGAAAAGCAAACAGTGATAACCACTGAGTCCCTTGGCTGCTCAGGGACGCCTTCCTGGAGCAGCCTGGGCTCCCCCCAGGCAGCAGGAACAGGGCACTGCCTGTGTGCTCCCAGCCCTGCCTGCCCAAGAAGGATCAGGATCTTGTCTTTATCTACATGGACAATAAAACTCTTTTTTTCCCTGCTCTCCCCACTCTCTGCTGTTGGACTGCATCTGCACAGGCTCCAGCTGTGGCTGCAGATGTGGTGCCACCATGAGGGCCCCAGCAGTGCCTGGATTTTGGTCTGATTTTAGCCATGTCTACAACAGCAGTGTCATTTCTTCAGGCCATCAGAATTGTGCTGTTGTGTATGGTGACATTAAAGCCATGGAAATGCTGCCACAGGGCTCCTTCTCTTTGTAGGGCTTGCTGCAAACCCTGGTGGAGCTTGATTGTAGCTTTAATCTTCAGTGGAACAATTGAGGGGCTGAATTTCCTGGAAAAAAGGATTTATTTGTATTTTTCTCTTCACAGAAAGTTTGTCCAGTCCCAGGAGATGTGACACTTGGAATCATGGGTTAGTGGTGGCCTTGGCAGTGCTGGGGGAAAGATTGGACTCGATGATCTTTGAGGGCTTTTGCAACCTGAATGATGCCATTATTCTGCTGGGTTTTCCCCAGGGAGCTCATTGTGGCACAACAGGAGATGATTTGTCCTGAGGATCTGGTTAAACCCTCTGGGATTGGGCTCTGCTGTGGGGGAAGTCCAGCCAGTCAGCCTCAGGTGGTTGCTCTCCCCTCTCAGGGAGGGAGAATTACAGGCAGGAAGGATTGAAATGGGAGGAATTAATGACAGCAGAGATTTGGGCAGAGCCTGGTTGGAAGCCACGTTTCAGCCAACCTGAGTTTGTTGGCATTTCTGCCTTCCTGCAGTGGTCAGCTTTGGACCAGGACAGTGGGACTGGGGCTGCACAGAGCTGCTCGTCCTCACCTCCATTGTGCTTTACCACCTGCCCTGGGCAGTGCTGTGACACTGGGAGCAGAGTTCCCTTGGTGAGTAGCAGTGACACAAACGTGGGCTGTCCAAAGGGGTCACGTGCATCCCATGGGTACAGGTCAGGAATTCAGGTTTGCTACTGAGAAACTGGCTTTGTTCCAGGAAAATCATCAGCTGTCAGGATGAAGTAGTGGTTTGATAATGACAGCACTGCTTGCAGTGGTTGGACACTCATGGACACAGTTCTGCCCTGCTCCCAGAAATGTCCCTTCACTGAGCTGAAGCTCCCAGCTCCTCCCAGGAGGATTTAGTGTCTGAAGTACTCAGGGCTGGAAGGGCTGGGAGGTCTTAGGCCATGGCAGTGGTGCTGAGGATTCAGAAGATGTCATCACTGCATGGGATTACTGCCCATCACAGCATCCCCAGTCCCCATGGCAACCTGGAGGTATCCATGCTCTTTGCCACTCCAGGAGCAGGCTGCCAAGCTCAGATGGGACAGGAGGTGGCAAATGCGTGTGTGGGTCACTGCCTGACCATGCCAGTAGCACAAGGACACCCTTGTGAGGTCAGAGATAAGCAGATGTGACAAATAACAGAGCAGAAAAACGCCAAATGCTTAAAATGCCAAGAGGTGTTAAAGAGGGAGGGTTGAAGCAGAGACCAGAGCTGGTGTGAGGAAAAGTTTGTTGAAATAACTCCATGTGGAAGATCAGGGAGACCACAGAGGAAGAAGGCAATGAGGGAGGAGATGCTCCAGAATGAAGTGATTCCTCTGGATCTGGTTGGAGACTCAATCCAGCTCTCTCATCACTCCAGGCAAGGCTGATCATCATTTTGTCTGGCTGACCATGGCAGGACAAGCAGCAATGAGGGATTGAAGAGCTGCACCACTGGTATTTAGTGATACACTTAAACTCTTGGGGGGACCTGCAGGAGCACCCAGTAATGAAGGCAGAACAATGGAACACTTCCCCTCAGACAGGGCTGGGAGCAGCACCCTCTGCCACTCCCTTATCTGTATGTGGTGCAGGTATAACCCAGGCCTTGCTTCCACAGAGGTCCTAAATTTTCAGCTGGAGAGAATCTGTGAAAGATCCAGGTCCTTTGGCTCTTTTGTGGTGGCTGGTGTGTTGGTGGAACACCCAGCTGAGAACACACAGCACGTGCTGGGCTGACATGTGTTGGGGTGGCCAGGCTGGCACAAAGCCACAGCCTTTCCTTCCTCCTCTGGGCTGGCTCTGTGAGATACAGGGACATCAAGGAGGGTGTGCTGAGAAAGTGGCAGAGCTCAAATTGCCAAGAAGTTGCATTGAGGGCAGCAAAACACCCATTAGATGGCACATGGTGCATGAGCAGCCCTTGTCTTGGAGGCTGGAGCAGGTTGGCGAGAGGTACCTGAACAACAAACCTTCAAAAGGCTCAGCTGCCCTCTGTGCTGCACAGCCTGCTCTCCATTTACACTCTGGGATGGGATCAGGGATGTGCATCTTGGGGCAGAGTTAAACACCTGAGACCACAGCACCAGGAAGGGGTCCAGGCTGCACTTGGAGCCCTGCAGGGTGGATTGGGCTGCAAGAGCCCAACTCCTGCAGAGTCTTCGGAGATGCCTCCATCTGTGGGCAGGCTACAGCTGCCGAGCCCCCCCAGCCCAGAGCCTGGGTGCTGTCACCCCCAGAAGTGACAAGCAGGGTGCAGAGCTGGATGCAGCACCCCAAAGAGCCCCTCACACCAGAGCCTGGGTGCTGCTGTCACCTCCAGAAGTGACAAGCAGGGTGCAGAGCTGGATGCAGCACCCCAAAGAGCCCCTCACACCAGAGCCTGGCTGCTGCTGTCACCCCCAGAAGTGACAAGCAGGGTGCAGAGCTGGATGCAGCACCCCAAAGATGCCTTTGGCTGCAAGGTCCCAGTGGAAGAGCCAGAGCAGCTGGATCTCCCTATGCTGGCTCAAGGAATTGAATCCAAACCTGAACGGATGGTGAAATCTTTGCAAGGGATGCTGCTCCAGCTGTCTCAGTGTCAGCCCCAGCAGGGCAGAGGGTGCCACTTGTTCTCAGCAGGGCTGCAGATTTCCCCTCTGTTATTCCCCCCCTGCTCCAAGCAGATGTTCCCTCCAACCCTGTCCCTTTACCCAGAGACAAAAGCCCCATCTAAGATGGGGCTGGCTGGAATTTTCAGGGGCCTTAGGATCCCAGCAAGCTGCAGGAGGTGCTGAGGCTGAGCTCACCAGGCAGGTGAGTGGCAGAAAAAGATTTTACTGTTTTGCTGTGCCCAGATATTCTCCAGGCAGTGAGCAAAATTAATGTGCACAGTATGTACACCAGCCACAGCCTGCTCCCCATGACCAGTCACTGGAGCCGTTTTTTTGGCAGTAAATGAGAAATTGAGCAGAATGGTCAGCAGGATGCTCAGGTGGCACAGCAAGGGCACAATGGCACTGCCTGCATCAGTGCCCACCGTGCACTTGACAGCGGGGTTGGGAATAACCCTGAGGCCTCTCACCCTGCAGCTCTCCCCCAGCCAAAGGACTCTGCTGCAGTCAAGCCTTGCCCTTCCCTCATCCCTCCTGTCCAAACCAGAGCCTGTGGAAGGGGGCACCCCACCCTAGGGGCTGCCATGTGAAAAACTTGCCCAGAGCCACCTTTCTGCTCCACATCTACTCCTCTGGTGATCCCTCACCTGGGATGCTGCAGGAGGGAGCAGCATCCCAGTGCCCTGCCAAGGTCTGTGCCATTCTCCTTCCTTTGTGGCAACAGCCTCACTAAAGATGCTGTTTTCAGCTGCCCTTGGAGCATCACCAGAAGGGAAAATCCTCATCACCCCAGACTGCCCTGCAGTGATGAGGAGCAGAAACATCTCCCTGCCCATTCCCATCACCACTTCAGCTGTTTCCCAACACAAAGGGATCTGCAAGGACATCAGGACATCACCTCCAAGTAGGACAGAAAGAGAATTTTACTTAGGGAAATAGTATTTGACTTAAATAAATACATAAAATATTCCACTTACGTGATCAAATACCTCTTGAATTTCAGCATGGTGAGCTGGAGCCCTGGCTGGGAGCGGGTGGTTATCACCCGCCCAGGAGACTGGAAAGCAAACACCTGGAGCCTGCCTTGTGTGCTGTGGCCAGAGGCTCCTCCCCAGGGGGGGCACTGGGACACAGATCCTGTCAGACCTTCCCACCTGTGCCCTGTGCCTGCCCCAGGGAGTGCCCAGCGTCTGGGAGGGTGAGTGGCACCTTCACCCCTGCCACGTCACACAGAGCGCTGGGCACGCTGTCCGCCCAGGCCAGTGTCCCTGCCTCGCTCCTTGGTTTCACCCATGGCTGCTGGTGTTCCACTCTGACCCTCTCTTTTCCTTTCTCATGTCCTGATTTTGCCTCTTGACGAAGCTGAGGGCAGAGCTGGTTGTGACTGCTGGGCTCTTGGCTATCCTGGTGTCTCCAGGTCGGTGCTGCTGAGGCTCTGTGGTGGCTGGGTCACCCGTGCATGGCAGGGACCTTGTCCTCTCCAGTGCACCATGGCTCCGTCCCTGCTGGGCTGGGGGTGTGGCTGTCCCCAGGTCCCTCCTTTGCTGGCTTGGGGGGCACAGGGGCCATTCTGAGGATGGCACATGGAAGACATTGATGTATGGAGTCTGGAGAGGTGAATGGAATGAGGGAAAGCAAAGTTGTCAACCCCCTGTGCTGGAACTGTGCTGTGCCAGGATGACCAGCTGGCTTCCAGGACCACTGGGAAAGTGGTCACTGGCTCTGGTTCTTGCTGGCTGGTGGGCAATGTAAGACAGCTCAAAGGAGGACAGGAGGCTGCCCTCCACCATGGAGGTCCTTTGGCCACATCCTTCCCCTTCAAGGCTCATGCCAGCATCCTGCACAGCATCAGCCATGCCCTTGTGTGACAGGGCCCAGGCAGCTTGGCAGGGACTGTGTGCTTCTCCTGTTTGGGCACAGACTCCCAGGGTGGTGGGGACATGGAGAGGGTGGCTGGGATGTGGGACACAAGTGGCTCCAGCTGTGTCACACACTGTCTGCAGGTGCCCCATGTGCCTGCTGGCCCTGGAGGAGATGACCTGGCCATGTGGGCTTTCCCTTGACCCGTGCCCACGGGGCTCAGGAAGTGCATAAAGGGTGGGTAAGTCACTTCCAGCCTGGACCCTGGCTCTCTGGAGGGACAGAAGGGCTCCCTCCTCTCCTTTGCCAGCAGAGAGGCAGCTGCTCCCCTCTCTCCCCCTGGCACAGGCAGGCACTGCCTCTCCCTGTCCACCTCATCAAAACCACAAGTTTCCTGTGGGGCTCTTGTGTTCTCCACCCATCCTGGGCTCCAGCTCTGTGCCAGGGCTGCCAGCTTCCCTGGGAGCCTGGGGCTGCCTGAGAGCCATGCAAGAGCTTGCAGGGATCAGATCCTCTCTGGTGCAGGGGCTGAGGGTCAGGTTCTCCCCTCTGCACAGCCATGCTCTGTGCACTCCAAGCTGGATAATCCTGCTTGGGGTGGATGGCTGAGGGCTCTGTGAGCATCCCCCATGCGGGATCTCCAGGGAACATCCTATTGCTGCAGGGCATGGGAGCATCCAGAGGCTCATCAACATGAGGGTGTCCAGACAGGCTTGGTCTTGCTCCTCTTTGGTTGTTTCCTCTTGCTTGATTTGCCACTGCTCAGCTCACTTGCTTCCTCAAGGACAAACCTGTTAGTCCATGGTGACCTCATGGAAGTCCAGTTTCCACATGTAATCCTGCTCAAGATATCCTCTATTCCTGTCTCCACCCTCTTCTTGGGCACAACTGGAGGCACCTGTGGAGGAAAAACTCAAGAGGCAAAGCTGTCTGTTCCTGCAGGAATGTTCTGATGGGAATCACGGCGTGTGCTCTCCAGTGCCTGTGTGCTTCCTGTGCCAGAGCTGCATCCCAGGCACCTGTGCAGCTCTCTTGGGATCCTTCAGCTTCCTCACACCTGCATCCTACAGAGGCTGTGCTGGACTGGCCCGGGCAGCACCAGCGTCCAAGGGCCTCTGTGGGGGTGTCATTCCTCTGAGGCTGCACCTGGTGGTCTCCTCCCTCCCTCCCACAGGTGCTGCAGTGGGGTCAGGACACAGCCAGGTAAATGCACCTTCTGCAGTTGTGTCTCAAGAAGCAAAGGTGCCCTTGTAGGAGGGACTGGGCACCTCCTCAGGTGCTGACCTCAGCAAAAAGCAGTTCAGAGACCCCAAAGGCTCCTGTCCCTTCCTGTCCCCTGTGCAAGATGATGACCAAGGACATGGCCTCAAGACCCTCAGGATCTTGCTGCTCTCAGGCAATGGCTTTCCTGCTTGGCCTGCCCATGGCCCAGAGGAGCTGCTGGTGGGATTTTTCCAGGATTGCTGGACAATCTGCACCTGGAGAGCAGGTATCCCTGGTGCATTTGTACCTGGGGTGGAGGTGAAGGGGAGCACGTGGGAAGGTGCCTCTCTGGTGAAGAGGAAAGAAAACCTGGGAATGTGATTGCCCCTCCAGTGAGGAAGAGAGCAGACCTGTGACCTGGATTTCCAACCCTGGGCTGGACCAATTGCCAGAGCAGTGGGTGGTGCAAGGGAGAGCCCTGGGGTTTGCAAGGGCTTGAGCCTGGCTGTAACCCCAGCCAGCCATCTGCCTCCCTTCATCCTCCTCACCTTATTCCTTTTTCTGCAGGATGTGGACCACTCCAGCATGAGAAGAACCCAGCAGAGAGCTGTGTGCGGGTTTTTGTTTGGGCCTGCTGAGGGCAGATTCTGTTTGCCATCAACAGCACTGAGCGCTGCTGAGCCCTGAGGTGTGAACAGCCACCTGCAGGTGGGCAGCACAACAGGGCTCCTGGCAAGGGTGACAGCCAGCAAGGACCTTCCAGGCAGGAGCAGGGGAGCTTGGTTCTCCTGAGAGGGGTTCCTTGATCTCCTGAGAGAGCTTGGATGGCAGAAAAGTGCTGCAGAGGTGAGGAGCAGGAGAAAAGCCACTATTGGTCCTGGGGACAATTCCTTGGTTAAGGAGGAGTCTGACATCCTCGTGTGTGTTGGCAAAGGGAGGCAGCTGAGCCTGGAGGGTGCAAGCAGCCAGGGAGGAGCCTTTGTCAGCAGCAGAGTCTGGGATCCTGGGCAAGATGGAACTGCTGCAGGGCTTTGCCAACTGGAGCAATATCTGGGAATTTCCTCAGTCTGGAATGACCTGCAGAGGTTTCCTTACTGGGAAGTGGAGAGTGATGGAGCTCCTGCTGGAGATGGCTCCTTGCTTTGAACATCTGCAAAATAAGCAAAAACCTCAGGAAGAAGGAGTCCATGCTGCTTAAGTGAACCCATTAGCTGGAGCAGGTAAACTGGAGAGGTACAGAAAAGTCATATCCAGGGTTAAAATTATCCTGGGAAGGTCCAGGATTTAGAGTGCTACTCATAAACTCATGTCAGAGGGGCCTGGAAGATCTCTTGGCAGTGCTGTGAGGTGGGGAAGACTCCAAAGACGCCTGGCTGGTACAAGGGGACGAGGAGCCATCCCACAGGGCAGTACCAGGGTGGCACTGGCTGCACCCACAGTGACAGTGCCTGAGCCCAGAGTCCCCTGGCTCCACACCTGTCCCTTTGCCTCCTGCAGGTAGCCAGAGGCTGAAGACCTGGAAGGAGGTTGTTGCCACTGGGATAAGCCAGGGAATAAATGCCTGATGTGGGACTGGGTTCCATTCTTCCCTGCAGATGACCACAAGGACCCTGCTCCCATTGCTTGTGTTTTTCCCCCTGTATTTAATTCTTTAATTTTTCTTTTTGTATTTATGTTGTGTTTGTGTGTTTGCATGTGCACTTTGCTTAAACAAGAATTTATCTCCATCATTTTCTGCCAACCTGTGCTCACTTTGTCATTCGTACCCTGGCAGCCTGGAGCTTGCTGGATCATAAAGACATGAGGGCTGTGTGTGCCATCCCAGCAGGAGTCAGCTGGCAGTCCCAGATGCAGGGACAGACTGGGGAAGCTGAGTTCTGGGACACTCCAGTATCCTGGGTCCCACAAAACTCCCAATGGAGAGAAACTTGAGAAAGGTCCCCTCGCTGCCAGCGAACCATTTTTCTGTTTGCTTTTCAGGCCAGTTTCCAGACAGACCTGTTCCTGGACTGCCCCATGATAATTTCTGGATGACTCTCCCAGGGGTATCCAGCACTCTGCTTTATCAGCAAGCTGCAGTTTGCTCTCCCAGTCGTTCTCCAATCTATCAGCCCCTGGGCCTCCCCTTCTGCCGTGCTCCAGCAGCACCCACCTAAATTGATCTCTAGTTAATTTTACACCCAGCAGAGAGAGCAAGGCATGCTCATTTCCCATTAACTCCAGCAGCTCTCCTGGACACTGAAGGGAACCTGGCCTGCAGTGCCATGGCCATGGATACCAGCTCTCTGAAAGGATGCTCAGAGAGCAAATGCATCCAGCTGGGAGTTTGGCAGCAAAGTGTGGTGGGAGCTGAGTGCAGGAGCAGTGCTGTGGCTGCTGGGCTGTGTGGGACATCACTGTCCTGGGCACCTTGTCCCAGAGACAAGGCAGAGCCTGTGCCAGTGCTGGGCAAAGCTCCTCTTGGCTGGGAAGGCTGAGAAGCAGCTGGATAAGTGTGGCTTTAGGCAAGGAGTGTGTTGTTACTCTGGCTGTGTGGTTTTGGCTGGAGTTGGGACTTTGGCCCTAATCGTTCTTTTATTTGTTCTTTAATCTCAGTCACCTTATCAGAAGCCTTTGAACAACCAAACACATCTCTGCTCAGCTGGAGAACAGGCTTTGCTGTGTCTTTTCAGTTGGTTTTGTTTGCTTGCCAGAGACCTCCAGGAGATTAAGTGATCCCTCACAAACCTGGGCTTTGCCTTGAAGCCTCTGGAGGCTGCAGCACTTGAGTGCTGAAAGACATCTGTGTTTTAGGGTGAGTGACATTGAATCAAATTCCTCAGGGCCTTGTAGGATCCAGGTCTGAACCATTCCTGAGACTACCCATGATGTCTTCATCAAAGACATCAGGTTACTGGGAGGACTTGCTGGTCTGTCAGCAGAAGAAATGAAAGTGGGCAACCCAACATGGGGTGCCATGGGCTCTCCTCAGCAGAGGTGGGACAAACCTCCCCTTGTCATTATATTTTGTCCAGTTTTGGGCTGTTCAGAACAAGAGAGACCTGGAGAGCCTGAAATAGGTCCAGTGGAGGATGACAAAGATGCTGAAGGGCCTGGAGCATGTGGGTGCCCAGGCAAGGCTGAGGGAGCCGGGGCTGCTCAGCCTGGAGAGGAGC
>JAWWEX010000017.1:20569465-20622949 GCA_035583215.1 Arremon brunneinucha | reverse complement strand
CTCAGAGAGCAGCCTTGCTTCCATCCCCAGCTCCTCCTAACACCTGAACATCTCTGGGAACTGACTCCTCCTTTCAAGCCCAGCAAGAGCCCGAAGCAGTGCCCATGACCACACCACGCACTTCCAGGTAAGGGAGGAATTAAAACTCAAGACCGTTACTGCTTGTCCCTGCAGGAGTCATCAAAGCAGCGTGGAAATCCAGGTATCTGCCCGGGGAACAGGCACAATGAACTAGTTCTTGCTCTGGGTTAGTTTTTGTAGGAAAAAAGCCCTTGAGCTTTGTGTTTTCTATGTTCAGTTGCAATGGAGGAATCTTGACATATTTTAAGGGCAAGAAAATTAATCTTTGGGCCTTGGAAACCTGCAAAGGAGATAAAGTTCACAGACAGCCTCACTTTACACCTTTGCTTTTCCAGGTGTTTTGTGGCCTGGTTCCGTCATCACCATGATCTTCATCCCAAGAGGGAAAGAATTTTAAATCAAATGCTCACAGGAAGTCCTTCAGGTCTGAGTTGTGCTGGTCCCACCAGCTTTGTGCTCTGATCCCCCGAGCTCCTACAGGTGAGTGTGTGACACTCTCAGCCATGAATGAAAAGCTGATGCTCTGTTCCTACAACTGCTCTATAACACACATAAATGACCCCAAAAGGTAAGGGTGGCCAGTACTCCTTTCTCCAGCAGCATTTGAAGATCTTCTACAAAGGGAGTTGGTCCTTTGTTGACCTGTTGATCAGTTTGTTTATTTATCTATCAATTATATAAATTTATTTACTTATCTATTTATTTATTTATTGATTTTTGAGGCTTTTTCATGCGATGGTGCTGCTTTAGGGGAGTTCCTGGCTCAAAGTGTCAGTGAGGAGTGTTTGCTCAAGCAGGAGCTGCAGGTCAGGCTTCTGCTGAGGCTCCCAAGCTCCTTGCTTGGTTCTGCTGGCATTGAGGCTGTTGACAAACATCATTCTCATCCCTTCTTGCCCTCAGGACAATGTTGACACGAGGGTATCCAGGGCTTGGACACCGGCCAAGTCACTGTCCATCTTTTCCAAGACCAACTGAGCCACATTGGACAATATTGTCATTGTTTATGGTTAATTAAACCATCAGCCATATGGTTAATTAATGTGGTGTTGTGAGGTCCCCAGGACGAGGTGAGAGATGAGAATTTGACTCCATGTTCTCAGAAGGCTGATATATTATGTTATGTTATATTATGTTATGCTATGTTATGTTATACTATACTATATTATACTATCTATACTATATGATACTATTATACTATATTATATTAGTACTGTAACTATACTAAAGAAAGAGAAAGGATACATCAGAAGGTTAGAAAAGAATGAATAATAAAAATCTGTGATTGACCAGAGTCCTGACACAGCTGTACTGGGATTGGTCATTAAATAAACACAATTCACGTGGAACCAATCAAAGATGCACCTGCCACATTCCAAAGCAGCAAAACACAGGGAGAAGCAATCAGATAATTATTGTTTACATTTCTTTTCTGAGGCTTCTCAGGAGAAAAAATCTTGGTGAAGGGATTTTTCAGAAAATACCATGGTGACAAATTAATTAACTCTAAACCATTGTTTATGGTTGATTACCATATCCAGCTCCAGTAATAGCCACCAGGGTGTCAGTGCCCTGTGGGACGGTGTGGGCTAGCTGAGGAGTGACAAGGTGAGCCTCAGGGGGAGCCCCATGGCCACACGGGCTCCTGCAGGTGCCTGAGCTGGGGTGGAGGTGCTCAGTGCTCCCCTGTGATCCTGCCATGGCCACAGGGAGGTGGTGGCACTGCTGGGGGGGCTGCAGAGCCAGCTCTGGCCATTGTGTTTGAGCAAGGGCTGTGCAAACAGAGCACTACGTGCCGGGCCAAGGCTGCCGCCGCCATTTCTTGCTGGCAGCAGAAGGTCGGAGGTTCAGAGGGACAGGTTTGGGTCCAGAGTCTATGTGTGAGGAGAGCTGTGACTCATCAGAATCATGACAGGTGCTGGGTGGCCTCAGGAGCAGAGTGGGTGCACCATGTGGGGCTCAGGGGCAGGAGGGGATGAGCAGGTTGAGGTGGATGTTGTGAGGAAGAGGAGCACAATGCACTCGTTTCCTTCCTGCATGTTTGCCCACACACACTCTGTCCCTGCACCAGGTCTGTGGCTGCCTTCGTTCCTTCCTCCTGGCCTGTCTCTCTGATGTCCCTTCTCATCTGGCTCCTTGGCCTGGAGAGATCTCTCTTTCCATGCAGTCTGAGGGCACGTTTGTCCCACAGGAACCAAAGGGAGTCCTACAGAAAGCCAAGGAGCTGAAGAAGGCGGGGATGGAGTCCCTGCTATGCTGTGGGTCACTGAGGGGGGTGGGGTGCACTGGGGCTGTGTGTGAAGGTACATCCCCCACCCCACAGTTGCAAAAGTGGCCCAAATACCAGTTCTTTGCAGATGTTCAAACATCCCCTTCTCCGAAAATGCTGTCAGGGCTGCAGCAGCAGCAGCAAGGCTGGGGCAGGAGTGTTTGCTGAGCAAGCAGCTGCTGATTGCACAGATGGGACTCATTAGGCTCCAGGTGGGTTGAACTTTGTTCCAGAAGTCACCTATTACAACTTGTGCTCCCCTCACCTCTGCTGCATTAGCTTTGGATTCTTTTCTCTGCTGTGGAATGATCTTCCTCTGGGCCATTTGTCATGGAATCACAGAATGGTTTGGGTTGGAAGAGACCTTAAAGCTCATCCTGTTCACCCCCCTGCCATGAGCAGGAGCACCTTCCACTATCCCAGGTTCCTCCAAACCCTGTCCAGCCTCACCTTGGACAGTCCCAGGGATGGGGCAGCCACAGCTTCCCTGGGATAAGCTCTATTTTCATCTTTGCTGCCTCATGGCTCTTCCTCACAGTTATCTTCTGTATCCTCTGCAATAGCCTGACATGGGGCAGCTGGCAGGACTGCTCAGAGGGGCTTCTCTTCCACCAGACATGGAATTGGGTAGAGCTGATGCATTTTTTGAAGCCGGTCTCTGGGATGCTGTAAGGAGGCAAGAGCTGATATTTAGGAAAACATCCAATTCCTTGCAAAACCAGGGAATGCACATGGCACATACTGTGGGTGAAAGCAAGAGGTGTGTGCAGGCATGGGGGGCATAGTACCACAACTGGCCCTGCTCATGAGACATCTCTCCCCTGTCAGATCCATGCTGAAGAATACTCACCACGCTCAGCAAAGCTTGTGGGAAGCAGGGAAGAAAGGAATAGAATCTGTTGCAATCAACCAACTGGGACACCACCTCCCAAAAGGAGCGGTCTCCTCTTCCCAGTGGTTGAGTCCAGCTTTGAAAAAGCAATTTCTGAGAAAGGAGAATGCAGGTCCAGGCTGGGGAGAAGTGAGGAGATGAGGAACTGAGCCCCCAGAGAGAGAAACTGGAGCACTCTGAGCTGTTTGGCATTGCAGGGGCAGAAAGGGGAAGCCACAGACATACAAGTGGTTGAAAGTGTCTTGGGATGAATGACAGATGTGAGGGCAGGTCACAAAGAGTTTGTAGGAGCTCTCTGGGTGTCTGTGTAGCTGCAGTGGTTTCCACCAGCCTTGGAAAGTCTGCAGGGCTGGTCTGTGTGCTCCCATGTGTGGTAGCTCCAGGGAGGGTTGGGCATGATGCCCAGAACCACCCCTGCATCCCAGGGAATGGATATGGACTCTTCAAAGACCTTCAGAGCACTGTCCTTCTGTTGGTGCAGGAGGTGTCTCTTTCCAGGTGTTCCTCAGCCTGTCTAGGAGAATTATTTTCTTTTGAACAACCAATACCAGGAGATACTGCAGAAAACCATTTTGCATCTTTACACTGCTCCTTAACCTGAGTTAATCTTACAGAAACCTTCTAGATGTCCCCTGCCTTCCCTTTCACCATCCAAATCTCTGAGTAGGAGGTGCATGAACATCAGAGTTTGCCAAGTGTGAACTGAGGAAGGGACGAGTTAAAGAAGAGGGGATAGTTCCTGAAACTGAGAACCCAGAGTGGGAATCCTGCAGTGTGTTAGAGCTCAAAGAGCAGCCCCAGGTCCAGCTGTATGTGCTGTTCCTGGGGCAGGGCTGTGTCTTGTGCCTGAGAGCTGGAGTTCCCTACTTGGCTCAGCCAAGAAGATTGTAGATAGAGGAAAATTACTTCTGCAGAGCCAGCACCCCACTGAGATCCTTCAGGAGATGATGATGTCCAGAGTTTGGGTTGGGATACTGTCCCCTGGTTTGCCCCCTCAAGCCAGGACCCTGAGCACTGCCAGGACTGGAACAGGAGCTGGCCACAGTCCCAAACTCCAGGTGCCCCAGCTGGGGGCAATGTCCCTGCCATTGGCCATGGCACATCCTCTGTGTTCCCTTGGTGCCCTTTCTGCTTAGACCTCTTTTATTTTTGGTTGGTCACCTGTGACCAGGAGGAACTGCCCCGTGGCTGCTGGACAAGTGAGCAGCCTGTACTTTGGTGTTTGTGAGCACAGCAGACATAACCCTGAACTCTTCCAGGTGCAAGCTCTCCTTAAAACCAGAACAGCTCAATTTGCAGTTAATCCTTTAATTCAGCTTGGATTGCTGAAGGTGGGAATAACCTGTGAGCCACCACCTTTAACAGGGGATACTCCATGGTACCCCTACTGTAATTACCCTCCAAAGGTGTCCACACTCTGGAATGAGAGAGGCAGCTCAGATTTATCTGTTAGGGGCTAAGCCAGTGCAACCTGCTCCCTTCTCTAGTTTAGTAAGTCCTCTGCCACAGCCAGAGCCTGCAAAAGTTGCTAATGGAGATATTATGCTAATGAGAAACAAGGTGATGGCTCATTTGGTGTAAAGCTCTCCCTGTGCTCTGAAAATCTGTGCTGGCATCCCTCGTGGTAGACAAGGAAGGAGACACAGGTTGGTGGCTCCAACTTCCCCGAGCCTGCTGTCATTACACAAGGCTGATGACCTTGACCAAAGGCTCGGTCCTTTTTCGGGGATTTCCCACCTCAGAGAATGTGCAAAAGGAACAAAAATATTGCTTGTAACAGGATCTCCAACAACTCTTCCTGCTGTTTGTTCATGTTGTGTCTCCATGGCATGTTTATGAGGGTGGTGTTGATGTCAGCTTGGGGCTGTGGGACTCCTGTGAGAGCCAGGACTCAGTAAAATTGTTTGGTTTGATGGAAAAATCTTACTGCTGCATACAAGAAACCACTGCCCAGGATAAAGTGGGATGGAAATGGATTGAGGTATGGAATCAAAGCCCTAGAAAGAGCTGGGGTCTTGTTTCCCATCCCTTGGTCCAACCAGGGGAGAGCTTTGTGTTCTTGCCTGCATGCCAGGGTACTGCAAAGGCTGATTGCTCCCAAAGGAATGGGGACCCCAGCATGATCCCTGTACCCCACAGTCTCCATCCAAAGTGATCAGGATGGGCCCTGGATAACAGCTGGACTCAGCCCAGAGTCCAGATCTCCTGGGATCTGTGGGTTGCGAGGAAGGTCTGAGCCTGGGATCAGATCTGGGGACAGTGGCAGGGTTGGAGATGCCCTGGGGACCACCAGGTAGGTCCAAGGTCTGTCTGAGGAGTCTGCCTGTGGGCTGGGGTCAGGACCAAGAGGACTATGGCCAGGCAGGGGCAGAGCTGAGGTGGAGCTGGGTTTCTCCAGTAGTGTTTCTCCAGCATTGCTCAGGCAGGGAATGATCAGCTGAGCATGAACAGACTCCTGGAAGATTTTAGTGGAGGTGCCCAGTGAGGCTGGAAAGGAGGGAGGATGGGGTTGTAGGAGCAGGTGATGCCTGAGGTGAGGGATGTCTCTTGCACAGCTGACCAGTGTTTCTCCAAGGCTTGTTCCCTCTCTCTGCCCCCAGCATGTGGCCCTGGCCCTCTCTGGCTGTGGTGTTTGTCCAGGTTGCACCTGGCAGAGGTGTGGCAGGACCTGCTGCCTGCAGTGGATGACAGGAGGAGGATGTTGGTGGCCAGAGATGTGCAGGTGGAAGGGCAGAACCCCTGGTGAAGGAGGGAGCAACAGATCTCAGATCAGGTCCTATGGACCATGGTCTGTGGCCATGCTGAGACCCTCAGTCCCTGGCAGTGTGCAGACTCCCCAGAAGGAGTTCATTTTCTTTTCCCACTGCAATTAAAAGGGAATTGCAGTAGAATGAAGTAATTTCTCCCCATACCTTGCCTAGAACATAACTGATCTTTACTGATCAATCTCCATTGTACAACAGCAATGGTCCTTGTTGTCCAGAGAGGTTCTGGAACCCCTATCTCTGGAAGTGTCCAAGGCCAGGTTGGACAGGGCTTGGAGCAACCTGGGATAGTGGAACCCATCCCTGTCAGTGGCAGGAGGGCTGGATTAGGTGAGCTTTGAGGTCCCTTCCAACCCCAGCCATTCTGGGATTTTATGATTACACTTAGAGCGTGCAGCCACGTCCCTCCACCTTATGCAATTTTTAACAAAGCATCTGAAGCAAGAATTTTTCTGGTTCCTTCCTTATTCTTGCAACAGTTTTCAGGAGCTGTTAGAGCCATGTCACACTGTAGCTGGCCTTTGCCATCACATTCCCCAGTGCCACAGCACTCACGTGAGCAGAAGGTGGGGACAAGGACCATTGGATGATGCTGGGGGGCTCTGGGAGGGCATCCTGATGTCCACCCCAGCCCAGAGCTCCCTCACTGAGACCAGCCCCAGCTGGTCACAGCCAGACCTGTGTCCTGAAGCCCCCTCATCTCTGTCTATGTTTTCTGCTCCTTTCTCCCTGCAGCTGGAAATGCAATGAGGATTAAAATGCCACGGGAGTCTAAAAGCCCTCAGGAGGGGGTTTGAAATCTGCTCAGCTGGGTCTTTTGCTCCCCCCTCTCTTCTCCTTCCAGAACTCTCAGCAGTCCCAAGACTTTTATTATTTTCCACATTGCAAAACAGTAATTACTGGAAAGGAGGAGGTTGTTTGAGAGCCAGGGTCCAGCAGTGCCTCGAGGCTGTGCCAGCCCCGGGTGGCCTGGGGGTGAGGACGGGAGGAGCCATTCCCCTCAGATTTTATCTTGATGAGAACATCTTGACCAGAGAGCAGGAAACAAACTCCTCTGACACTTAGGAGTGAGAGGAGGCACCAGAAGGTCAAGTCTGCCTGTGAGCTCCTCACTGATCCCTGGGCAGGGCAGGTGTTTCACTGGTGGTGTGGTGGTCACCAGCACTGGGCTGGCAGGGAGGAGATGCCTCCCAGGTCCTGGGGCCAGTATTTGCTCACTGGTGTCATACTCAGCTCTTGACCTCTAAAGGGTGAGATGTTTGCGTGGCTCGTGACAGATCTGTCTTTGAAAATCTCAAGAGCAGGAGGGAAATTATTTTAACTAGAGTTCAAAGGGTCTCCAATAAAGACTAAGCCTTGCTGTTATTCTAAAGTGTTATTTCCATTAATTCCCTTTTAATGCTGCTTTAAAATTACAGAGTGGAAGGGAGTGTTGGCCAACAGATTTTTTGGTGGTTTCAAAACAACCCCTATTAATCAGCAGGGAATTATATTGACTGTAAGAGTGTTTATATGGGAAGGTGGCTTCAACCACGACACATGTAGCAGTGTGTAACTGTGGTGACAGATTAAAAATTAGCTATTGTGAACCTTCCCACATGGACAGGGGCTTAGAATTAATGATTACCATAAATTAACTAACTGGAAAGGGGTTGAACAGCAAGTGGTGGAGTTCAGCTTGACCCACTGCTGAGCTGACCCTTTTCCCATTCATTTAATGCCCAAATCTCATTTCTGGCCAGAGCAGCCCTTGGGTGCAGCTCTGGGTGGCTGTGCCAGCCCAGCTGGGCTGCCTGGCCGCTGTGGAGGATGGGAAGAGGTTCAGTCCCTGCTCCCTGGGTCAGATCTAGCAGAGAGAGCTGCTCCAGCAGATGGACAGTGCTCCAGCCCCGGGGCTGGTACTGCTGCCACTGCTCTGGGAAGCTGCTTCCCCAGCTCTTCTGGGTGTCTCCCTTTGCCTTCTCCTTTGTGTCCTTTTGGCTGCCAGCCTCTCCTGCCTGCTCTGCCTGTAGCTCCATGCCCACAGCAAAGTCAATTGCAAATTTGGTCCAGCAAAATTCCCAGCATCACTCTGCAGCAGGCTCAGAGCTGCTCCCCTGGCTGCACCTGCCAGGATCTGCTTCAGTGATGTCCCCCTGCTCCCTTTTGGTGGTGGACTAGCAGTGCCTCACCCCCAGGTTCACCTTGTGCCTCTCCACTCTTCCTCCCCTCTCACTGCAAGGTCTTCTTGGCCATCTCTGTCCCCATCCCAGTGTCCTGGGCTCTGCCACTGCAGGAGAACATCCCTGGATGTGTGCACAGTATCTCACAAGAGCCACAGCTCCCTCCTCCTGGAGATAAGCCACTTTTCCTCCTGTTCCCAGCCAGCCACATCTCTGGGATGGTCCAGCATCTCGTTGTGGGGACGTGTCCCTGTGGAAACTGCCTGGCATGTCCCAGGGAGCTGGACACAGCCACTTTGTGGACAGAGGAGTTGTGCAACTGCCTGGTGCGTGCCCTGGCGTGGGACCTGGGGGCCTGCAGGAGAGGAGCAGAGGGTGCTGTGGCCACACAGGGCAGCTGGCACTCCTGCCATTTCTCTCCCAGATAGCACTATTTACTCATTTGTTCACACAGATCTTTGGAAAATATACAGGAGGCAAGGCTGAGTGTTATCAGGCTCCAGCTGCTCTCTTTGCAAGAGTGTCTTCAGCAGGAATTCACCACCTTCCCGTTCAAAATCCTTTCAGGAACATCACAGCTCCTGGTGTTGCACAGAGTTGCTGGTAATCCTGTTAACCTTTGGGTTAATTAAGCAAACAGAGACCCTTCATTAGGAGAAATGGCACTAATTGCATGTCTGAGAGGGTGAGTTTTGCATGGACCGCTGGCTGGTGGAGCAGAAGCCACTGCTGGCTTCAGCAAGGGGGCTGGGGAGTTAATGGGGGCCAGCTTGGGAAAGGAGGTCAGGAAAACCTGTTTCCTCAGCACTGCTGGGCCAGCTGGGGTTTGCTGGAGAGGGGGATGTGCACGGGAGGATGTGGGGCAGTGGCACCGTCCTGCAGAACTCCCATGAGGAGGGGAGCACAGAGGGTCGAGCTGCTGGCACCTGGCTGTTGAGCTGCCATTAGTTTCCAACCTAAAAATGCAAATCTATATTGATATGACCTGGTAAGCAGCTCTGGATAACAAGCCTCAGTCTGCAGCTGAGCTTAGCACTCCAAGCTGGGAAGAGCAGCTTAAAATCGACAGAGAGCTCTTTGTTTGCTGTGTGCGGTTTAGAAATTAGGCAATACTTAGGAGCAAATATTGGTTCAAACAACACCAGCTCCAACTCTCCAGTGGCCAGTTTGGCTCATCCCAGGTAGAAAACAACATTTTGCAACACAGTCAAAACCTGATACTGAATATTTCTCCTAACCAGCAGGGAAACGGGTTTGTGGCATTTCCTTAAAAATAAACTAAGCACAGTGACTCTGCAGTTGGAGCATGGCCCCAAAATTGACACATGGGTCCAAACACGGTCTGCAAGCCTGTTTCTGGAAAGCCAGCCACAGCTCTCCAGGGATCTCTCAGGCCTTGGGAGCCATGGGGAATGCCAAGCTGGTCCCAGTCCATTGCCAGCCAAGGCCACGCTGTCAGAGCTGGCACTCCCACAGTGGCTTACAGCTGCTGCAAGCCCCATGCTGACCTGGGCTCCAGGGCAGGAGAGACTTCCTCTTCCAGGAGACACTTGGCATCAGGCAACAGGGCTGGGATTTCCCCCAGGTTCTTACACAAGTGAGGTAAACCAGTTCTGCAGGAGCCCCCTGATTCCTCCCTGCCCCTCCTGGGTACCTGAACATTGAATCCCAAAATGGTTTGGGTTTGAAATGACTGTTAAAGACCATCCCATTCCACCCCCTGCCATGGGCAGGGACATCTTCCACTGCACCAGTTTGCTCTAAGCCCCTTCCAATTTGGCCTTCAACACTTCCAGAGATCCAGGGGCAGCCACAGCTTCTCTGGGCACCTGTGCCAGGGCCTCCCCACCCTCACAGGGAACAATTCCTTCCCAATATCCCATCAAACCCTGCCCTCTGGCAGTGGGAAGACATCCCTGCTTGCCTTGTCACTTCATGCCCTTGTCCAAAGTCCCTCTCCAGTTTTCTTGGAGTTCCTTAAGGCACTGGAAGGAGCTTTAAGTCTCCCCAGAGCCTTCTCTGTTCCTGCTGCTCACGCTGCTTTGGATGTGACCTGCAGACACTTGGCTGCCATTGCACAGTGCAGCTCATGTCCAATTTATCACCATCCAAATCTTCCTCCACAGGGATGCTCCCCAACCATTCACAACCCAGAGTCACCATCTCCCATCTCCTGAGATCGGCACCTTTGCCACTTGAGTGCCAGTCTCAGCTTCTGTCCCACCCAGGCTATTGACAGAAGAGGGTCTGGGAAAATGTGTTCCTGCTCTTCCTGCCTTCACCTGCCTCCACAGGCAGGCCCAGGACAGGACAAGAACTTGAGCCCAGCTTTTGTGCTTGACCATGCTGACATCCTTGTCTTGGGCACGCTCCAGCCTTCTCCAAGCCACAAACTGGAAATTCCTATTTCCTGAGGGAAACAATTCTGGAGAAGCTGTGAATCCTGGTGAGTGTATATTTTGCCCTCTTCCTTCAGCACACCTCACCTCGAGGTTCAGTAGATTCCCCTTGGGTTTTTTCTTCCATTTTCAGGGCATTTTCTCTTTAGTCACTCAAGGTGAGCTGGGTTTTCATCACAACTGCCTGTCTGGTGATGCATGGAAACATCAACCTTAGCTCCAAAGGCTTCCACAGCTACCTGGGAGCACCTCTGTGAAATTAAATGCTCCAACGTGTTGGGTGAGATATCTTTGTGGTGCCTTGATCACAGCTTTCCCTATTTCCCTCTTTTTTTGGTGTTTTCCACAGGCCCAAACACAGCCAGAGCTCAGCTACAGCCCTGTTCAGCTGTGGGATGAGCTGTGCTGTGGGCAGCAGCCAGCTCTGTGGCAAAGCCAAGCCTTCTCCCACACAGCCTTGCCAGCTCTAACTTTATCCCAAAGTCCTTTGGATAAAGGACAAACCTTTGCTGTCCTTTCCTTAGGACACAACCAAAACTCCAGTGCAGCCTCATCTCAACCACAAACCACAGGGCACACACATGACCTTGCAGTAATGAGTGAGATGTAAAAATAAACAATATTACTTTACCTTCTCTTGGCATTGTTCTTTCCCCAGGGTTCAGCTGTGTTTATACATCACCAGTGATCCGTGGTTGGGCAGAGGGTGTGTTAATTTGTGTTTCTTCATCATTCGTGTAGTTTTTAGCAGCAGCATCCTCTTTTGGAAAACACAACGGCCGGTGTTGCAATGCAACGGACTTGAGATGTGTGACAATAATTCAGGTCGTTCCATGAAGATGTGCACTACAGAGGGGTGGATGTTTCTGGGTAACTGGGACAAAGTCTGAGGGGCACTGACTCAGCTCTGTCCTTTCTGGTAAAGCTGCTCCTGCTCACATGAGCCAGAGCATGGGGCTCTTGCCTTCAAGGGCAACAAGAATTTCCAACATTACTAAAAATTGGCCTTTGCTGCTCAGTCTCAGCTGAGTCAGCCAGACATGGGCATTTGGGAATGGGACCAACCATGCACCCAGGCAGCCAGGTATGAGTCAGACAGAACCTGTAGAGGGAGGTGAGTGTACTTAGCAAGAGGCAGGATTCACCATGTGGCTAAACATGCATTTTCTAACACAAAATTTGGCAAAGCAGATGTCTGATGGATGTTCAGGGGAGGAAATTGATTGCATCACGCAGTTCATCCCTCCTGGACTCCAAAACAAATGGCATTTTGCAGCTGGAGGCCACCCAGGACACTTTCCTTTTCCTTCCAAGGCTTCCCATGGTGGGCTGTACTCCTCCAAAGGAACCACCTTGGTGAGCTGTTGAGTCCTTTGGAGTGCAAGGCCTGAGCCCTCAGCCCAGGTGGCCAAGAGGACACAGCCCTGGCCTGCTGTGCTTCTGCCATGGGGTATCTCCAAGGAAAGCTGTGTGTTGGAAGAGTTTCTTCTCCACAGGCTTGGCCACAGGAGTCCAAGCTGTTGAGGGAGCATCCACAGGAAGGATGCACACCAGGAGAGTGGAATCATCATGAAGAAAGGTAGGATTTGCTAGCACCTAAAGGAGAAACACCTCTGCATGTGGCTGGTGATGTTCCAGGTCACTTGTGGCTGGAGATCTGGAAATGCAGGAGGTTGCTGCAGTACAAGAGGTATTGCAATCCAAGCCTCTTCCTTCACCTCTGGATTTGCCCTGATGCCATCTGGGAGAGCAAGGGAAAGAGATGTGAAGTGAACACCACCCATGCCATCAGCACATCACAGCCATCCCCCTGGCAGGCAGAGAAGGCATTGAGATGCAAGCAGAATGTGAGAAGGGAGAGAGGAGTGATGAGTTGTCCATGGAAAAAGGTCTGGGAACCATGTCCAGAAGGCAAAGATAGTTTGGGCTCTTCCAGCACCTGCTCTTCTGTTATTTGAGTGGATCCTTTATGTTTTTCATGCTTTCTTCTGCATCTTTCCCCTTCATCTGTCCTGTGGTAAAGGAATCTTTATCTGGGCAGCTCTGTAACTACTTGTGGAGTCAATATGCCCAAGAATTTCCACCAATATTTAGGTGCTCAGGTGTCTTTGTTGTTTCAGCTGCAACTTCAGTTTCTCAGTATGTCTGGTGGAAGAGGCATTTTGGAGCAAATCAGCAAAAGGTTCTGGAAGAACCATGTGGGACAGTCTCCTGCAAGCCCTTGTGCTTCTTCTTCCCATGGATGGGGATGTTGCTAAGGCTGCATGAGTGAGGCAGGGATCAGTGAGACCTGCAGGAAGCTGGGGATGGATTTCAGTGGCATCTACCTGTCTTGGTGGAAAAAGACCTTGTTAGGCCACAGCTTGCTGGAGTAAATATGGATGGGAGATCTTTTAAAAGGAGAGGCTTGAGGTGGGAGAAAGTCAGTCCTCCTACAGCTGCAGTGTGTTTGGAGACACTCTGGACACAGGAAATTCTGCTCTTCTGGGAAAGCAGGGGGTGAAGGGATGAGAAACGGGAGCCAGCCATGCTGAAGGAAGTGCCACAGATGATGCTGAAATAACCAGGAGTGCCTCTCACTCAGCCACAGGCAGGGTGGGCTCCTGGTGCCACACTAGAGGTGGTCATTGCCTGAGGGCCTCCACCTCCCTGGGTCACTCTGTAGAGCCAAATCCTTGGCCTGGCACTGGGCTCCCACCTGTACTGAAGCCACTCTGGGCACCACCACCACCACATGCAGGTCACTTTGCCCCGAGCCTGCTGGGAGAAGGGACAAGAGCCAACCCAGGTGTTTCCAGTCAGCCTCCAGCTGTGTACAGAGTGAGGGCTGTAGGGGGAGAAGAACCTGTGCAGGGGATCCAGGAGATCTTCCCTCCAAGGGAGGCTCATGCTCTTGAAAGCAAGCCTGGAAGCTGGACCTCCTGGCTGGGCTTTTTGCCCTCTTCCTTCAGCCTACCCCACCTCAAGGTTCAGTGAATTCCCCTTTGGGATTTTTTGCCCAGAATTTTTTCTTCCATTTTCAGGGCATTTTCTCCTTAGTCACTCAAGGTGAGCTGGATTTTCACACAACTCCCAGCCTGGGGACCCCTGGGAACACCAACCTTAGCTCCAAAGGCTTCCACAGCTGCCTGGGAGCACCTCTGTGGAAATAACTGCTCCAAAGAGTTGGGTGAGATACAGCTGTAGCTTCTGTGGGGTGGACATGGTGAGTGGACCAGACCTAGCAGTGGTCCAGGGATGCTGTTTGGGCTCAAGGGTTGGCTGATGTGGCCCAGGGAATTCTCAGTTTGTGAGCATGTGCCAAAGGCTGAGGCTAGTCCTGTACCTGGCAGCAAAGATGGGGATGTGAAGGCTGGGACAGCACCACAAGGGCTGCCCTTCATAGACCAAGCCATGCCCTCTGGCCCCAGGGGGACAGGCCAGGAGTGACACAATGGGATGGAGAAGCTTTGCAGAGGAAGTGGGAGGAGGCTGACTGCTAATCTCAGCATTTCTTCCCAGCTTCATCCCAAAAATTTACCAAAAGTGCAGCGTGATGCTTCCTTCTGTCTGCAGAGCACTTATGGAGCTGTCTGGTCACTGCTGTTGGCTTATTTTTTTTTGCCAGATCATGTGTAAGACTCATTTACTGCCTTTCAAGCCCACTGCCATTGCCAGGAGCACACAAGGGAGCGGGCAGGCACTCGGTGCTGTGAGCCAAGGGGCAACGGGCACCTCAGCGGCAGTTACTGGCAAACACACAAAACTCAGCTCTGGATCCAGTAGGGACTTTCTGAGATTAGTTCTGGGCAAGGCAGGGGGTGGGCAGCACAAAGAAAATCGTCTCTCCCGCCGCGTTTCAGCCCGCAGGAGAATTCAAATGTCACGGCTTGGGAATTTTCCATCTGAAGCCCCTTGTAAAATGCAAAGCGCTTTGCTCCGACTCCCGCCTGCGGAAGGGTTCAGTGCCAAAGTGAAAGGCTTCCTAAAAATGGGCTGATCCAGGGAGGGGGGCGATTTAGGAGCTATTGAGAAACAAGGAAGGACAAACAGTGTTAGGTCATTGCTTCTGCAAACACAGCCAAGGCTGTTCCTCTATAAAAGGGGCAAAAAGCGGTTCCAGAGCCATCACAGACTCGGAGGGGACGGTCTGTGACCACGGCTGCTGCACCCCTCCCACGGCACCCGACCCCTGCTCAAGCATGAAACTCGCACTCTTCACTGTGCTATCCCTTGGGATAGTGGGTAAGTGTCTGCTGAAAGCAAACTTTTGGGGAAGGAAGTCAAAAGCTCTGTGTCCCCCAGGCAAGGCTGTTTCGGAGCTGTGGCGTACACCAGAGCAGGCAGCTGTTAAAGAAAAGCCAGGACACAAGCAGTGCCTGCTTTGGCAGCCGTGGATCTGTCAAGGAGGATGGTGTTTTGATGTTACTGACAGCTTTGTGGGATGGAGGGAGGGTTGCAGCTGCCCACACTGCCCATGCCCACCCTGCAAGGAGGAGGGATGCTTGGGACGGGCTCCGCGCTCCGGCTGTCACGGAGCGAAGGGAAAAATCATCCTCTGGCCAATGCTGTGCTGGGAGAGGAGCACGGGCTCAGCCAGGGGGGAGAAATTATTGCAACACCTGCCTGTCAAGCTTGTGCATGTGTTTGGTTAAACTTGAGGGCAGTGACAGTTAAACAGAGCTTAAAGAATGAAAGATGCTGTGTGCTTCCCACTCTGCTCCTGCGCTGCTCTGTCCTGCCACTGCAGCTGCACTTTGCTCAGACTCCTGCCTATTTTATGCCAAATTAGTGCTGCTGCAGGGCTGGCTCTGCTTGGAGCAATTCTTTCCTCTTTCTCTGCTCACAGCTCTGGGAGAAAACAAGCAGGTAGCCATGGCAAGGAGATTGCTGGCTGCACCTGGCCTGGGGACTGATGCCTGGGCAGGGAAAGAGGGATCTCCTTCCTGGAGTAGGCACCAAGTCTCTTCTGATCCCCCTTAAAGTGTGATGGTGATTAATGTCCTCTGTTAGGAAGTGCTCCCTGTGCCTCTGGCATCAGGAAGTCCTTCAGCACCTCTGCTGAATACTAGCATGCAAGGATGGTTTTTTAATGGTTCCTCCTCTTCCTTCCCTGCACAGAAAGAGACAAGAAGCACCCAAAAGGTCTGTGACAGTGGCCAGGGCACTCAGGCTGCCATTGCCTTCCCAGTGTCACCAGTACAGTTTGGTTGGCTCCCTCAGGAGGTCCCCACCCAGCCTCTGCCCCCGGCAGGATGCTTGCCAGCATTAGGTGACCACGGCTTTGTGCAGCCAAGACTTGAAAATTGTATTATGAACTTGAAAAACATATGAAAAAGGAGGTGGTGGCCACTGGAATTGAGGCTAAGGATTCTCCCTGTGGCCAAATTCAGCACCTCCACTGGGAGGCTCAGGAATCAGGTAAAGAGAGGCTATTTCTGAGGTGAAATAGAAAATGGAAACTACACAGGTTAATCTGGAGGTGTTTGGAGGAAATGTGCCATCGAGGTTTGGAGGGAGAGCGGGGTGCAAGTGGCCCCTTGCTCTGCACAGCCCTGCCCAGAAGGGGCAGAGTGCAGGTGAAGTGACAGCACAGGCTGGCCACATCCTTGAACTGCAAGTTTCCAGCATTCCTGGGTTCAGGTTTCCAGAGGGAACATGAATCTGCATCCACTGGAGGCTTTTGCTTTGTTCTGCTCCCCCAGAGCAGCCGTTCAGCTGCTTTTACTGCTTGGGGCACTCATGGAGGGACTGTGGTGGTGCTGTGGCATCTCTCAGGGGTGAGCAGTGAGACAGAGGGACAGTTCAATAGATCAGATCATTCAGCTGCCAAGGAGGTGAGGGTGGCAGTGCACTGCACACAGCCTGGCCAGCTCAGAGCTGCTCCCCCTCTGGGCACAGGCACTGCTTCAGTGCTCCAGCTTTTCTCTCTGTTTTTGCAAAGGCTTGAGCTTGATTTCTATTGAAGTGTGTGGATTTGTTCTCCTAATGCTGTGGATGCTGCTATGAGTCCAGGCTGCTTGAATCACAATAGTCCAGGGACAGGAATGATCATCCCAGATGTTCCTGATGGGGCACACATCAGGCAAGAAAGAAAGAAAGGACCTTCCTGTGTGGCTTGGGAGGTCCTGCACATGGATCATCCAAGGCCATGACCACAGAGAAGCAGGGAACCATTGACCTTGTGCTCACAGAGATGCTGTTCCTCTCCAGTCAATGCCTTTCTACCTCTCTGACACTATTTATTTCTGGTTCTTTCTACAGCTCTGTGTTTTGCTGCCCCCCAAAAGCCAAGTGTCAGGTGGTGCACAATTTCCTCAGCAGAAGAGAAAAAATGCAATAGCCTGAAGGACCAGATGCAACAGGAGAACTTTGCTTTCAGCTGCCTGCAGAAAGCATCATACCTCGACTGCATAAAAGCCATTTCGGTGAGTGGGCAGCAAATTCCTCTGCTGGGACGTTTCAGCAGCCTGTTACACCTGGAGATGGAGTTTCCTTTCTGGTTCTTACCTGTGATCCTCCTGTTATACACAAAGATCCAGGAGAGACTCTGGGAAGCACTTTTCCTGCTCTTTGTTAATTGATGAAATCTCTTTGTTGTTTAGAACAGTGAAGCAGATGCCATTAGCTTGGATGGAGGTCAAGTTTTTGAGGCAGGCCTTGCTCCCTACAAGCTGAAGCCCATTGCTGCTGAGGTCTATGAACACAGTGAAGGTACATTTCCATGCCATTTTTTAAAGCCAAATATTGGTAACAAACTGAGACTGCAGAGACCATCCTTTTCATGCAGAGTTCCCACTTATTTTGGTTGGGGGTCTAAGATATTGCCCCTGGTTTCCAGGTCCCAGAGGGGAGGGCATGGGGGGGCAGCTCAGCAAAACGTGAATCATCACCCATGGTCACAGGGCCCAGTGCTCCATTTCTTGTCATTTGCTGCAGTGCAGGTCTCTGACCCCATGAGCAGAAATCATGGTCCTCCTGAAACATGGCACAAAAATGGTGCTGGTCTCAGAGATCTTCTGCTTTCAGTGGCCTTGAACTCTGTGGGTAAAACACAGAGCTGGGAGGCACAGATGAGTTCTGTGATTTCCTGTGCAGTCATCAAGACAGAAAAAAAATTATTGGAGAGGCAACAGCATTGCTTGTGGTTGGGAGGGACACCCAGTGAGATCACTGAGGCAAGAAATGCAGGCAATCCCCAGGAAAAAAGGAGAAGCATAGAAAGGGCTCTGCAACAATCCCTTTTGACTGGAATGAGATCCATGGCTCCATCCCTATTCACCCATTGTACCATCCTTCATCTGTCCCATGTTTTTCCTGGGAGCCAAACAGATGCTATTTCCCTCTCACATCCAAATCTCCAATCTCTTTTGACCTCTTCCCTGGAGTTCAGCCTGTTTGTACACAATATTCAGGATCAAAGCAACACAGCAGAGTCATTCCCAACGTGGTAGTTAAGAAAAAGATCTTAAACCTTAAAGGCTGAGGTCTGTACCACCCCCAAAACTCAGTCATTGTATCCATATTTAGCATGTGACAGACTGGGTAAAATTCTAAAGACTATAAATATGGAATTTCAGTCTCACTAGGCTTCTGTGGGCAATGGCATTTGAGAAGAGACTTGCAAAAAGATTCATTGAAGTTCCTTACAAAACTATGGCACCTTGAATGTGATAGCCTTTTCAGGTCACTTACTGGAAGTAGTAATGTGCAGCATTAGTTAAATATGGGCAGCATTAGCTCATCCCCAAGAAAATGAGAAAACCACAAGTGTTCAACCAAATTAGCTGGTTGTTTAGAAGCACAGCACTCTGTTCCTGTTCCCTGAAACTTGGGGTTTAGTAGGATTCGAAATGTCCCTAAGCCCTCTTTTCCCATTGCTCCATTCCTTTTTCCTGCACTGCAGGCTCCACTACCAGCTACTACGCCGTGGCCGTTGTGAAGAAAGGAACAGGCTTCTCTATAGATGAGCTGCAGGGCAAGACCTCCTGCCACACAGGGCTGGGCAGGTCAGCAGGCTGGGTCATCCCCATTGGGACCCTCATCCACCGTGGGGCCATCGAGTGGGACGGCAAAGACTCGGGCTCCATCGAGCAAGGTGAGCCACTATAGCTGGATAGGATGTGCCTGGGCTTGTCTGGCCCTTGCTGCTTGACCAAAAGGTGCCAGCTGTGGTGTTTTCACCCCAGAGGCACCTTTGGTTGGCTGGATGCTGCAGGTGGGCACATGGAGGCAAGTCCAGGCCTGCAGGAGCTCAGCTTTAAGGTGATGGTGAAGGAAAGGAGTCAGTTCTGATGGAGGGTTTCCACCCAGAGCTTTATTCTGGCCCACAGGCCTCTGAATCCAGCAACAGCTCCAACAGAACTCTCAGACAACATGGTTGCTGTTCTTTTTAACCCCAGGGAGATGGGGAGGGAAGGAACATGAGGGACCAGCAACCAGATAGTGGGGGGAAGTCTCAAGGGACAGAGGACACCTAGTTGGCCCAATGTCTCCTCAGGAGTGGGGCATCTTTTGAATTCTGCCAATCACTGGACGCCCTTCTGGAATGCCAGGATTGACAGACAGCCCTCAGCAGGGGTCAGGGTGTGGAAAGGAGGGATGATTGACACACCTGGCAGGGAATTATCAGGGAAAAACCTGGGGTATCTGAGGCAAACCATGACATCACACCACAACAGCTGGTGTCACGGTGAAAGGGGTGACACCAGGTGTCAGGGTGAGACTGGGATGGGAGCTCAGCCAGGGCTGGTGTCACGGGGAAAGGGGTGTTGCCCAATCTTCTGTGGGGGTCTGGAGGTAGCTCACAGGGCACTGACATTTCTTGTGGGTCCTCTTCCTTCCCTGTTCTCCTAAAAGTGGTTTTTTGACCAACTGTTGTTTCCTTCTCATCCGTAGCTGTGGCCAATTTCTTCTCTGCCAGCTGTGTCCCTGGTGCCACCACTGAAGCCAAACTGTACCGTCAGTGCAAGGGGGATGCCAAGACCAAAATGTCCCGCACGGGACCTTATTCTGGATATTCTGGAGCTTTTCAGTGAGTGAGAGTTATTTTTCCTTTGGGTAAACATTCTAGCCCTGACACATGCAAGTGTTGGAATCATGGGTCCAGAGGAGACTGAATTGCTTCTCTGCTGTTACAATTTTTTCCCTTCCAGCACAGCTTTTTTGGGGAAGATCATTGCTCTATGCCTGAAGTTTATGCAAAAAATAATTTGTTGAAACAGGAGATAGGAAGTCACAATGTCAGTTTTTCTAACTTCTCTTCTGTTCCTCCCACCTGCAGCTGTCTGAAAGATGGCAAAGGAGACGTGGCTTTTGTGAAACACACAACTGTTCAAGGTACACCTGCAAGATCCCTCATTTCTCTTCTTTCTGGCCCCACCTCTCACTGCCACTCCATCCTGCAATTTGTCTACACTGTGCAGCTTTCATTCCTCTCCAGGCCCAAATGCCTCTTTTATCTCTTGAAAAAAGTTTTGCACATTGTGAACTGACTCATCCTTGTTAATGAGAAATGGGATTATGGTGGATCCACTTTTTCTTCTCTGAGGCTCTTCTTTGTAGCTGGAATACCTGCTTGGTGCCATATCTCAGAGCCAGCTGTAATGTGAGCACCTGAGCAGGTCACCCATCCCTCTGGAAGGGATTTTGGAGTGAATTCAGCTCACAGCAGGAGTTCACTAAGTCTGTGGAGACCAAGGGTGGCCTGGCACACCCAGGACCTGCAGTGAGCTCAGTGGAGGGTCACCAAGGTGGTCATGGGGCAGGGATAACTGTCCTGCAAGGAGGTGCTCTGTGGGATGGACTTCATCAGCCTGGGGACTGGATACAAGGGAAATTTTTTTCCCCTTGAGGACAGTGAGGTAGTGGGACAGGTTGTCCAGGACAGCTGTGCACTCTCCATCCTTGAAGGGTTTCAAGATCTACTTGGAACATCCTGCTCTGTCCCTGCATTCACCAGGGATCTTCAAAAGTCCCTTCACTCTTGAATTCTCATGTAACCTTGTGATCTCAGTCCTGGGCTTTCTCTGTAGCCTTGACTTTAGTCACCTACTGGCCTTCACTGACCATGTGCAGCTCCTGACCTGCTCAATCCATTTGTATGGGATTTGTAAGCCTATTTGTATCCCTTTGTGCATAAATCCTCATTCTGTTGGGTTAGTTATGGCAGAGGCTGAGGTGATCTCTCTTCCAAAGGCATTGCCTTCATATGCCTAAGATGACCCCATTTCAAGAGGGTGCCTGCAACCTGTCTTCTGCTAAGAATTCCCCCTGGAGCTTCAGCAGAAATAAATGAATTACAAATCTTCCCAAACTCACCTTTCTGTCTATCTTTATGGTGGTGCAACTCATGGTTCCTCCCTTCCTTCAGAAAATGCCCCAGCAGAGAAGGATGAGTACGAGCTGCTGTGCCTGGATGGCACCCGCCAGCCCGTGGACAACTACAAGGCCTGTCACTGGGCCAGGGTTCCTGCTCATGCTGTTGTGGCTCGAGATGACAGCAAGGTCAATGACATCTGGAACTTCCTCTCCAAAGCACAGGTACCATCAATCTCTCCTTTCCTTCCTCTAACATCTCCTGTCCTCTGGTTTTGGTTGCTTTCTCCAGCTTTCCAAGAGTTTCGGTGTGGTTGTTTGCTGATTATTTTTCCCTTGTGGCAGGAAAAATTTGGTGTGGGCACAACCAGCACCTTCCAGCTCTTTGGGCCACCTGGCAAGAAGGACCCAGCCCTCAAAGACTTGCTTTTCAAAGACTCTGCAGTACAGCTGAAGCAAATCCCATCACTGATGGATTCTCAGCTCTACCTGGGCTTTGAGTATTACAGTGCTGTCCAGAGCCTCCAGCAAGGTAGGCAGGACATCAAACACCAGTGTCAGGTCAGCATGGGCTGTGGGGAACAGTTGGCATTGGCACATACAGCCAGGCAAAAAGAACATGACTTTTTCAGACACAGACTGTATTATCTGCAAAGTATTTAATGTGAAATCACAGAACCTTCACAAACTTCACTTACATCAACAAAGGAATTTGTTGTATCCAAACCCAATCACCACACTGACAAATATGGAAAATCTACACAAACTCCACACCAGTTGTTCAGCTGGTGGTAGAGATTGGGCATGGTCATAACTGCTGCTTAGAAAAAACATTTTTAGGCTGTAAAAAGAAGGAACATCCCAGGACACCAGGTTCAGACACTTGAGGGAAACAATGTCCTTGATTTCCATCTAAACTCATCAAGCATTTTGTGATAGCTTTCTGAGAGTCAAACATCTCCCAAAGGATCTCTGAAACCCACTTAGAATTCATAGTACAATTTCAAGTACTTCACTTCTGTTAAGTGATATTTATGGAAGCATCAAACCAGATTATTCAAATGCTGTTCTACAGAAACATAACTAGGTTTCCAGTTCAGTGTGGTCTTAGTCTCATGGCTGTCAGGGCTGTGAGGAGTGCAGAAATTGTGGAACATATTTCAGGCAGCAATTCCAATTACTATTATCACACAGGTGTTTAGTGGTTGTGCTGTTTTGGCTAACAGAAATCTGCCTGAATGGCTTGTTACACAGCAATTCACCTTTCTGACCTGTAAGTTGATTTTTGAGCCTTCTTTAGCTCAAGAACCACCTTTTCTATTCTTGCCAGCTCAGGGCTTAATTAACAAGAACTCCTTGCCCTGAGCAGCAGCAGGTTGGTGTGTACAGGTGGTTTCTGGCCAATTCCCTCACACCAGGATGTGGTGGTGTTTGCAGGGGTCCCAGGATGAGGGAAGAGTTGAGAATTTTGACTCCATGTTTCAGAAGGATGACTTATTATTTTATGATATATATTATATGAAAAGAAAATGCTATATTAAAACTATATTAAAAGAATAGAAGAAAGGATTTCATCAGAAGGCTAGCAAGGAAAGGAAAGGAATCATAATAAAATCTTGTGACTGCTCACAGACTCAACACAGGTGGCTGTCATTGGTCATCAAGTAAAAACAATTTCACATGCTAAGTAAACAGTTATCCAAATCACTTTCCAAAGCAGCAAAACATGGGCAAGCTGAAGCTTCTCAACTTCTCAGGAGAAAAGATCCTAATGAAAGGACTTTTCAGGAAATAAGTCAGTGACACCAGGAGGTGGCTGTGCAGGGCTCATCCCTGCTTTCCCTGTTCTCCCTTTGCAGATCGCCTGAGCCCCAGCCGCAGGGACAACAAGATCCAGTGGTGTGCCATTGGCAGGGATGAGAAGAAGAAGTGTGACGTCTGGAGCGTGATGAGCAACGGGGATGTGGAGTGTGTTGTGGCAGAGGACACCAAGGAATGCATCACAAAGATCATGGTACAGCTTTTTTCCCCTTTTCTTCTCACGGTGAACTTCTTTTACCATCTGAGCTCTGGAAAGTGCTGGCCTGGGGACGTGCAATGTTTCATTTCTGCACCTTTTCCTTGCAGAAAGGTGAAGCAGATGCCATCAGCTTAGATGGAGGCTTTGTCTACACTGCTGGCATGTGTGGCTTGGTGCCAGTGATGGCAGAGAGCTATGAGGGTAAGCACAGCTCTGTCTCAGGGTGGGGAATGGGCTGGTGCCAAAGTGCTGGTTCTGTTCTGGAATCTTACAAAGCAGCTGCAGTGCTGCATCCTGCAGAAATCACAGAATATCCTGGGTTGGAAGGAACCCACCAGGACCATCAGTCCAACTCATGGCCCTGCACAGACACCTTGACAATCCCAGCCTGTGCCTGGGAGCATTGTCCAAAGGCTCCTGGAGCTCTGGCAGCCCTGAGGCTGTGCCCATTCCCTGGGGAAACTGCTCAGTGTCCCACCACCCCACTCCTCTGGGGGAGGAACCTTTTCCTGATGCCCAACCTAACACACAGTGCTCTGAGGCAATTCTGCTCATTATTGCAGGCCTTGTCTTTCCATGAAAGCAGAGCAGGCATGGATAGTCAGGAGCTCTGTTTTAATTAGGATGCCCTGGTCCTTTAGCACCAGCCTTGGTAAAACTGCTTGTTTTAGCTCAGAGGAGCAGCTGGAGGCTGTGCTTTGTTCTGCTGATTCACAAGGTGTTACTTGAAATAGTCACTTTTACAACAGAATTTCTCCAGAACTTAGTGAGCTTGATTCTTCTTTTGGGTTTGAGGTGTATTTAACTTAACATCTTCTTCTTCTTCCCTCCCACAGACAGTCACTGTGAATCACAAGAAGAACCAGGTAATTCTGCCAACAGAGGGACAGAAAATAGTCCAGAGTGGTATAAGTAAAAAAGTAGATAGGAGTCATGAGTGGAGAATAAATGGTCAGTCTCCACCCAAAAAGTGTCCAGTGTAGATATCAGAAATTTGGGAGATAGGTTTAGCAGCTGGAGGGAAAATGAGGGGCTGCAATAAGATCAAGGTGAAGCATTTGGTAGTGGCAGAGATTGGTGTGGTCACACTATAACAGTGTCAGGGCTGTGAACAGAGGAAGAGGGTCTGGGCTGCAGCATTAGGAAATTATTCTTTCTAGAAATGGAAAGGGGGAGAGGAGGGGAGGTTTTGTCATTTGCTAAGGAGAGAGTAAGAAATCAGGAGTCATGAGGAAAGAAATCATGAGGATATGAAATCCTCATATGTGTCTTGCCTTTTCATAGGCTTCTCATATGCCCAGGTATCAGAGCTTTGGAGGGCAGGGAAATGTCAGGGATCATAATTTCCCATGAGTGTGGAAGTAGATGCATCACATCTACAAACTCTTCCATTGTTGCTGCTTGCCCAAGTATTTGTAAGCACGAAGTAATTCTGTGCTGCTCATAGATGCCCTTTCCCAAGTGAAGCCAGTGCTCTCTCCTAAGGGATCACAGGGGGATCCTTGGGTCAGGCCTCAATTCTTCTCTATTTTATCTTCTGAAAGCAACCTACTTTGCTGTGGCTGTTGTGAAGAAGTCTGACCAGGATATCAGCTGGAACAACCTGCAGGGTAAGAAGTCGTGCCACACCGCCGTGGGGAGAACTGCTGGCTGGAACATCCCCATGGGCCTGATCCACAACAGGACAGGCAACTGCAACTTTGGTGAGTGCAGCTTGCAATCCATCTCTTTGAGCTGGGAATCTGCTCACAAAAAAATGTTTTACCATCCTTCATCTGTTTTCCAAAGTTTCTTGTGCCTCAAAGATTCCCTCTTGGAGGGAGGAAATGGAGATGCTGTTATTTAAGGTTTCATTAGCAAAATTTTAGGCTTTTGGCATCTGCTTCAGAGTAAGATATGGCACATCAGCTGTTTTGGGGGTCTTTTCTTTCTTTCTTTCTTTTCACATCTTTCCCCTTCCTTCTGCAGCAGCCCAGGAGGTATTCCCAAAAAGGAATAAAAAAGCTGCCTCCCAAGGCCTGGTGCTTGTGCAGGGTGTGGAGTGGGGATAAAAGATGAAACTCAAAGGGAGGGGAAGGGCTGAGAACAGTGGACAGAGGCTGATCTTCAAGAAACTCAGTCTGACTGCCTAAGACTTCACTGAGAGTTATGGTCTGACAAAAATAATTTGGAAACATTATCAATGTTAACAAGCAAGACAAAGTAAGCATATAATTATTAAAAGGAAGTCTCTAACCACATTAAGATATTAGTGTTAGTAAGTTTTATTCTTGGCTTCTCTATCCTCCTGGCTTCATTTCCCACTGTCCCTTCCACCCCAAGAGCTCTGACACTGCTGCCAAATGCACCTCTGCTGACCCATAAAGGCTGTGGAGGCTCGGGCTGGCTCTGTGGGAGCTGGAAATGGTTTGCAGGGAAAACATTCCTCTTTTTATTCCAAGATAGTGCCTCTTGCACTTGAGCCTTAGTCCCTGCTTCATCACAGATTCATGGAATGGTTTGGGTGGAAAGGGACCCTAAAGCCCATCCCATTCCACCCCTGCCATGGGCAGGGACACCTTCCACTAGCCCAGGTTGCTCCAAGCCCCATCCAACCTGGCCTTGGGCACTTCCAGGGATGCAGGGGCAGCCACAGCTTCTGTGGGTAATAATAACAATAATTATCAACAATAACAATAATTATCAATAATAACAGGACCCAAGTTCCATGGTCAAACCTGGATGCACATGATTTGCTGCCCACTAACTCATGCTCCTTCTCCCACCCCATTTCCAGCTCATAAACATAAAATATTGTTTCATTACAATAAAACCTAACTTCTCAGGGCAGGAAAAGTGAATTTCTCCTATCCCTGCCTCCAGATGAATACTTCAGCCAGGGCTGTGCTCCCGGGTCTCCTCCCAGCTCCCGTCTCTGCCAGCTGTGCAAGGGCTCAGGGGGGGTCCCTCCGGAGAAGTGCGTTGCCAGCAGCCACGAGCAGTACTATGGATACACCGGAGCTTTAAGGTATGTGCTGGGACAGCCAGGCTGCCTCAGGGCCCTGGGGCTGCTCACAGAGGACAGGACACAGCTGGAGCACAGCCTCATGTCCACACTAACTCTTTTTCTCCTTTACACCACTGAAAGGGCATGTCTCTGTAATTCTATACATGCTTTTTCTTTGCTTTCTGAAAATTGATGTGAAATATCCTCATTCTGTAGGACTCATGTCCTGGTGCCTCCAGGCAAACCTGGAGAGGCACAAGCCCTGCCACAATGGCAGAAGTGCTCCTCTCTTAACATAAATAAGGAGTGTAAAGGCTGTGTTTCAGATGTATTTAAAATATTTGTGGCAAGGCTCCTAAACCTGGATGTCCTTGGAGATTATTGCACAGAATAAGACTCAAGTCTAAGTCAAATCTATGGGAAAGGGACAGGATTCAAGCACTTACATCACTGGCCTCTTTTTGTACTTCCCAGGTGTCTGGTTGAGCAGGGGGATGTGGCCTTTATCAAGCATTCCATTGTTGAGGAGAACACGGATGGTACGTGGTCAGGGCTGCCTTCCCCATCTGCATGATTGCCTAGGTGGTGTTGAGGCTGATGTTCTCCTGCTATGCAAGCTCTCTGAATCTCCAAACCCATTCTCTTTAAAGGCAAAAACACAGAAAGCTGGGCCAAAGATCTGAAAATGGACCAATTTGAGTTGCTGTGTACTGATGGGCAGCGGGCAAACATCATGGATTACAGAAGATGCAACCTGGCCAAAGTTCCTACCCACGCTGTGATGGCACGTCCTGAGAAAGCACGCCAAGTCCGTGAGATGCTGGAGAACCAAGAGGTTTGTAGTGCTGAGAGTAGAAGAAATATTGTGGGGTTGCTCTGATTTTCTCCAAGTCAGTGTGAGGTGGAAGCTTTTACCCCTTGGCCTCCATCCCTTCCCACGTGCTCTTACTCCTCTGCCACCTTAGCAAACACACCTTTAGGTAGCAGTGGGACTGCAGCTGTTGCTGCTGTCACACTATATTTGTGTGACATGAGTTTATCACCTCCTTTCCTGCCTCTGCTCCTGCTGGAGTGCTTCAGAAACTCCTTTGTGGTGCCTGGTCTGTGCCACAGCTGGGTCAGGCTCAGCCCCAACATCAGGCTCCCTGCACACACACAGCTGACCAGGACCAGGCTGAACCCTCTCTGTTTCTCCCTGCAAACATTAATGTTGGCTCCACCATCAGGGTCTGGTGACAGATCTGGTCTTTTGTTTCTACTCATGGTTAAGTTAAGCATCTCTGCACACAGGGACATGTTAAAATGGGGCAAGAGATGTGCCTACTAGTGAGAAATCCCTCCTCTAAGCATACAGACAGAAGGTTTAATCCTGAATTTCCAGAGCCTGGCTTGAGGCTTCCCAGGAAGAAGAAGTAGGCCAGCTTTCTACTTCTCTCCTCTTTGTGCCTGTATTTCAGAGGCTGTTTGGACCAAAAGGAACCAGGAGAGACGATTTCAATATGTTTGCATATGAATCCAAGGATCTTCTGTTTAAAGACCGGACAAAGTGCCTGATCAGTCTCCGTGATGGAATCTCCTACAAGGAATTCCTTGGAGATAAATACTATGCTTCACTTGCCAGCCTCAACACCTGCAATCCATCAGGTAACTGGAACAGCCCCAGAGGAAGTCCAGAAGTGCAGTCCTTACCTCATGCAGACACGAGCAGTTTCTTCTGGAACTGTCCATTCAATGCCTTTAAAGGAAGAAAATGTCAATATTCTTTTCTCAAAGTTCATTGGGTGAACTGAGAACAGATTTAAAATCTGCTGCTCTGGCAGCAATGTGAATAAAAGACTTTTCCTCACCTTTAGGAAATAGGGACTTTGAGAAACAGCACAGATAACCCCTCAAAGCCAGCAGTGTGGGATTTGTGGTTAAAGCTCTTTTTTTGTGGCACACCGTGGATTTTCCATGGTGTGACATTGTTGGCATGGCTGGGTGTGTGCTGGTGGGACAGGAATGTTTAAAAGCAAGATCTGAACTTCTCCCTGTCCTTTCCCTTTCCAGATCTTCTCCAGGTGTGCACCTTCCTTGCAGACAAGTAGTGAGATGGGAAGGATCCTCGAGGTGGGGGAGAAAACCTCAAGCCATGACTCCTCTCGTGCCCTCAGCAGCAAACACTGACCCACGGAGGGCCCTCTGCCTTCACTGCTTTCTCTGCCCTTCCTCATCACTCTGAAAGTAGCTCTTTGACACTTCACAATTCTCTGCTGCCCAGCACAGCAAAAAATAAAATTTAAAATCTAAAAAGATGTCCTGAGATTTTTCCAAATGGTCTTTAAGTCCATTCCTTCCTCAATGCCTCTCATTGTAGTACAGTGACAGACACCAGCGTGGCTCTTGTCACTTACTGCTGCCCTTTAGGGAAATTTCTTGCACCATTTGCCAAAGCAAAATGGATTGAATATACCCTGGAGCCTAATTAAAAGTTGCTTTGTACTCCCTGTGCTTTTGCTTTGCCCAGATTATCCCATTGTCCCCCTGGCAGGTGAGGGTTCCCCACTGTGATTGGGACACAGGAAGAGGGAGAATGTTTGTGTCAGGGAAGCTGAAAGCTGAGGAAGGAATAAAAACCACTCCAAACCAAAATAATACAGTGGGAGTAAGATGGGAGGAGTGAAGAGAAGCTGCTGTGTCTCAGATCTCAGCTGGCTGAGTCTGAGTCCCTCCCAGCAGGCAGGACATGTATTGATGGGGAGAGTCCAATCAATCCCTTTTACGTTCTGGAAAAATCTAGGATTTGCTCAGGAACTTATTTGTTTTAGCAGTCTGTCTGGTTTTGTGCTGCTGACCTGAAAACAAACATGTAGCTTGTTTTGCCTGATTCTGAACCACTTTAAAATAAAAAGGCAAGGCAAAAAGGGCTGCTGAAGCTCTCTGCTCCAGAGGAACAGCCTGGGCTCATCCAGGGTGTCCCAGTCCTGCTGTCAAGGCAGGCATGGGGGAGATGCTGAGAGCACAAAGCTCCTGGCTTTGAGGGAATGAATATTTTAATGATTTTTGGATGCATATGCTAAGTGTGGTGAGGACTCCAGCAGCCTGGCTGAAAATCCCCCTGGATGGCAGAAATGCAGAGTGTGGCAGGAAAGGATAAAATGTAGTCCCTCAGTTTATCTAGGATGAATACACTGGACAGGTGGTTTTTTAACCCATTCTTCAAATTAGCAAAGAAAGAGAATCAGTGCCTCTAACAGGCTGTTTCTACAACTCAGTTAGAGAACTTTCCCCCCAAAAAGCTGCACCATCTGCATTTCATGTCAGGTGTAAGCTGTTGTCCCATAGGTAGAAGGTATTAAAGGATAAAAGGAACCTCACTGGAAGATCCCTCAAGCTGGAGGGATCTCTGGGGGTCTCCAGTCCTATCTCCTGCTCAAGGACAGTGTGAAAAACACCAATCACTTGTTTTTAGAATTTTAAAATTTAATAGCAATAAAATGGTTATAAAAATAGTAATATAATTAGAGTAATAAAAATTTGGACAATTGTGATTAGGACAATACGAGACAATAGAAACAAAGAGTTATGGACAGTCCAGGTACCTTTTTCTGGGCAAAATAAGCCTGAAAAAGGACACCTGTTAACAGAGGATTAACCCTTAAAAACAACAGCCTGTTGCATATTCATACATCTCATACATTATGCATAAATTCTATTAAAACACAGGATTCTGTCTGGTCAGTGTCAGCTTCTTCCTCTGAATCCTGATGGCTCTTTAGGGGTGAGTGAGGGGGGGAAGAACTCCATACGAGAGCAATAAATTGTTTCTCTGAAAGATTTAGGTGTCCTGTGGCTGCTATCTCAGTGCAAGTCCTCTCTTAAAAAAGTATCTTGCATAGTACAGTTTCTATTTTAACATTATGTTATAACCTAAAACTATATTTAGCACACTACTTAAGAAAATTAACACAGCATAACTTTCTAACATAACACATATAATATTCATTTTAATATTCATGCAAAGCCAATAATAAAATACGCATTTTTCACGCTGCCCCTCTGTGCTGGGACCTTTGAGGCACCTCCAGCCCTGGGGGCAGCTCTGGGCCCAGCAATTCAGGAAGGACATGGAGGGGCTGGAGTGTGTCCAGGGAATGGAACAGAGCTGGGGAAGGGAATGGAGCACCAGGAGAGGCTGAGGGAGCTGGAAAGGGGCTCAGCCTGGAGCAAAGGAGGCTCAGGGGGGACCTTGTGGCTCTGCACAACCCCTGACAGGAGGGGACAGCTGGGGGGGTCGGGCTGTGCTCCCAGGGAACAGGGACAGGATGAGAGGAAACAGCATCAAGTTGTGCCAGGGGAGGTTTAGGTTGGACATTGGAAAATTTCTTTGCAGAATGAGCTGTCCAGCCCTGCCACATCTGCCCGGGATTTAAAATCCCTGTGTATGTGGCACTTCGGGCTCAGAGAGCCTTTTCCACCCTAAACCACTCCACGTTCCTCCAGGTTCCTGAGGGGAGAACTACAGCTCCCATGAGCCCCCGCGCCCGCCCTTCCCGCCGTGCGGCGGGGCCGGAGGCGGAAGCGCGGCGTGGCCACGAGTGCGGGCCATGGCGGGCGGGCTGGAGCCGCACCTGGCGGCGCTGCGGCGGGAGCTGGGCGGCCCCGCCGTGCTCTCCGTGCTCGTCGCGCTCATCGCCGTCGCCATCACCTTCCGTGAGTTGCGGGAACCCCCCTTTCCCCGCGGCCTGCTGAGGGCGCGGCGGTGCCGGCAGCGGCGGGCTCGGGTGTCTCCTTCCCATCCTCATCCTCCTCTGCTCCTCTCTCCCGCAGTGCTCTGGCGGTTCGTGCAGGGCAGGAAGAGCAGCCGCAAGGCCGTGCTGCTGCTGGGCCTCTGCGACGCGGGGAAGACGCTGCTTTTCGCGAGGGTGAGCGGGGAAGCCCGGTGAAGGAGTTCCCTTTAGTTCGCTTTTTAATCTTTTAATGAAAAGATTGAAAGTCGGGGTTTATAGGAGTAAGGAGGGATGGAGAGCGAGTTTTGTCCACCACGAAGTGTCCTAAGGAATTTGTCATGGTAAAAGGTTTAGGGATACTTGACCTCACCGCAATCTGCAGCTCCAATCTCTGGGAGCAGGGACAG
Source organism: Arremon brunneinucha (assembly GCA_035583215.1). NCBI lineage: Eukaryota > Metazoa > Chordata > Aves > Passeriformes > Passerellidae > Arremon > Arremon brunneinucha. Next base: position 20,591,966 of record JAWWEX010000017.1, on the reverse strand, counting down.
CACCCCAGGGAACGGCTGGAGCTGTGCCAGGGCAGCTGAGGTTGGAAATCAGGGAAAAGTTCTTCCCCAGAGGGTGCTGGGCACTGCCCAGGCTGCCCAGGGAATGGGCACAGCCCCAAGGCTGCCAGAGCTGCAGGAGGGTTTGGACAGTTCTCTCAGGGATGCACAGGGTGGGATTGTTGGGGTGTCTGTGCAGGGCCAGGAGCTGGACTGATGATCCTGGTGGGTCTCTTCCAAACTTGGATATTCTGTTACTGCTGAGTCTGAAAAAGAAAAGGGCATAGCCATGCTTACCCTGGTCCCAGCTGGAAAACTCTGAAGGATTTACAGGCACACTCTCTTCCTTCTTGTTTTACTGGAGATTCACAATATAAATATGCATTTATTTTCCTAATGACCATTTATTAACTAACTGGAGAAAGTGACCCCAGGTGTAGTTCCCTGCAGGAAACTGAGATCAGATCTCTGCTGCCCGTTACCCTTTGGGACCATTTCAGTTTCTGAGGAGGCTGAGGGTGGTGCTGGTGCTGGTTTGGGGCTGGGGAGCCTCTCAGGGTGTGGTTCTGAGGCTGTGCCTGTTCCCCCAGCTGCTGTCGGGGCGCTACCGGGACACCCAGACCTCCATCACCGACAGCTCTGCAGTCTACAGGCTCAGCCAGGACAAGGTGAGTGCCCTGCCCCAGCCTTTTCCTGCTCCTCCTCCTAAACCTGGGAATTTCTGTGCTGCTCAGGCCCCAGTTTGAGTGCAGGACAGGATTTTTCTAGGCCATGCATACTGAGAAGGAAATACTGGGATGTGTAATATTACTTGGGCTCCACAGGTTCTTTTTTCTTTGCTTGTAAAATAGGGAAACATTTCTGACTGAAAACCACACCTCTGGGGGTTTCACTGTTCTGTTGCATTGGTTTATTTCCTCAGCAGTAATTTCTGTTTCTGCCAAGAAAACCTGAAATTCAAAGCTTTATCAGGTTTAAGCAGAAGCTCGAGCTGGACTTTATATGGTCCCACAAAGGATTTTGTTATTTTTAGGTCCTGTTATATTTAGGTTCCCAGATCTGCTTGTTTTCAGTTTTTGGCAGTTCTTTCATTTTGGAAATCTCCTGTGCTGGATGCACACGTGGCAGGGAGAGCAGAATACTGACAGCACCTTAACTGCTGGTGAATTGTGAAAGCAGAGGGTGGTTTTGTGGCTTCACCTTCTCAGTTGTTATTAACAACAGTGATAATAAGGTTTAAAACTTCGTAAAATAACGTGCAGGGTTTTTGAAATTTTTTTTCCATTTTTCTGTTTCTTTAATTGAGCAGACAAGTATCTGCAAGGCAAATTGCTTTTTTGATTGTTTTTTTAACCATGGCCAAGGTTTCCAGTAAAATCCAGGAGCAGTGGGCTGCTGCAGCCTTATCTGGAGAGCATTGACGTGGCCCTGCTGGGCCCTGTGTTCTCTGCCACCTCCTGCCTTTCCTGGGAAGGAAAACCTTTGCAGCCTGTAGTTTAAAAAGGCTCTTGCAAAGGCATTTTTGTGTTATTCCCAGCAAGGTTTGGTGCATTTAGGGAGGCTTGGTGTGTGTGGGTAGGTGAGGCTGTTGTGCTGTGTGTCAGGGCAGGTGGGGTTGTGCCTTCAGGACACAAATCCAGGGTCAGATTGCTTTTGCCAGTCTGTGATCACAGTCACCCCCAGATCAGGTGTTGTTAATTCCTCCTTGCCTGTGTTCCAGAGCACAAATGTGACCTTGATCGACCTTCCAGGCCATGAGAGTCTGAGGCTGCAGTTCCTGGAGAGGTTCAAGGCTGCAGCCAGGTAACCTGGAGGGGATCAGCAGGGCGGGAGGAGGGGCAGGTGATCCTTTGGAAAGAGATAAACCAAATGATGGTGCTGGGAATGCTGTGAGCTGGCCTGGTGGTGCCCCCAGAGTCAGAGCTCTGCTGTGAAGGAGTGCTGCTGGTTAATTTTTGCTTTGCCTTCGTGGAATATCCTGAGTGGGAAGGGGCTCACAAGGATTGTGGAGTCCTGACCCTGCACAGGACAATCCCCAAATCGCACCATGAATTTCTGACTTACTGTGCTTGTGGTGCACCAGGAGGCAAAGCCACTGCAGCAGGGAGCTCTAGGGGGTGTGGGATATCCTGGGGCAGGGGGATATCCTGGGAGACAGAGGAGGAATTCCTGCTGGAGCTGGAGCTGGCCATGGGTTGTATTTCATCCAGCACACGCTGCCAGCCTGCGCTTGGGCTGGGTGAGACCAGACGTGGAGATCTCAGCCCAGGCTGGAATACCTGCAGGGGGAGGTGAGTGCAGAGCTCCATCCCCATCCCCTGTCCTTGCCTGTTGCCCCAGAGCCATCGTGTTTGTGGTGGACAGCGTGGCCTTCCAGCGGGAGGTGAAGGACGTGGCAGAGTTCCTGTACCAGGTGCTGGTGGACAGCACCGTGCTCAGGAACGCGCCCGCGCTGCTCATCGCCTGCAACAAGCAAGGTACCCTGGGCTGGGCCTGCAGGGCTCCCTGCCTCACCTGCTGCACCTGGGGGCTGGCATTGCAGCAAAAGGAAGGCTGGAGTTTAGGTTTAAGCTCTGACTACTCAGCAGGAGTGCGTGGGGGAGCTGCCGCTCTTTGGGTGGGTGTAGGTGATGCAGGTGGGTTTTGTGTGGCTTTTACTGCTGGCTTTGTGCAGAGCTGTTCCTCAGTCTCCATCCAGCAGCAAGCAGAATCAGCTCAAGCACAATGAGCTATCCCTACCCACTCAGCAGCTTCCAGGTTAAAATGTTCAGCTGCCAGGGTTCTGTGTTTTCTCTGGAGTAGCCTGAATACCCAGCTACTGGAAAGGACTCGATTTTCAGATTCCTACAAATACTACAGTGAAAGTGTGGGTCCCTGTGTAACAGTTGGATGTTTTGGGGCAGTATCAGATCTGGGTTTTGTAATTATTCCCTCCCTTACTCAGGAGCTGCCTGAGGCCTTCATGGCTCTGTGTGCCACGGGTGGAAAGCACAGGGCAGGAGGGAGTGCTGGTGCATCAAACCCATCCTCTGAAGTGTCTTCCTGCCCAACAAAGAGAAGTTAATCCCCTCATTGTATCCCAGATCTCTAGCATCCCTCATCCCACTGCAGGCACAGCTGTCCTTGTCCTGGTAGCTCCAGTGACTGCACAGTGTGAGCTGGCCTTACTTTAGGGGAAGGAACCAGGCTCTGAATTCTGACAACCAAAGAGCTGATTTCCTTATTTTCTCTCCAGATGTCACAATGGCAAAATCAGCAAAACTCATCCAGCAACAGCTGGAGAAAGAGCTGTAAGTATGGAATGGGATCTCCTGAGCTTTTCCTCTTGTCCTTTTTCTCTTATCTCAGTGAGCTCCCTTGAGCCGTGCCTGAGTTCCCTGTGGAACTGGGAACAGCCTGTTTGGTCTGGGGCTTGGCAGTGCTGGGTTTACATTGGACTCCATGGTCTCAGAGGGCTTTTCCAAGCTGAGTGATTCCGTGGATCTGTAACCCCTTTGGCCAGCAGACGGCAGCAGGGCTGTTTGTGCTGTGCCTCCTCCAGGCTGAACACCCAACCTCCTGGCTTTTAGCAGGGGAGTCAGTTGTCACACATTCACATTCTCCAGGAGAATAAGCAATAAATTAATTGCTTGTTCTGATGTTGAGCATTTGCCAACTAACTGTGTGTAGGTGTTGGATTTCTAGAGAGTTGTTGTGCCCTGTTAGGCACTGTTATTCCAGTGCAAATTGGGATAAAGATATCATCATCATCATCATCATCATCATCATCTGACTTCTGCTGTCCTTTATTACAAAACCAAACCTGAGTGCCCTCCTACTCCCTTGGGCCTTGTGTCCCTGGTGTAGCTGGCATGCTGCTGATACCCCAGACATCCCAGAGCCACGGTGCAGGTGATTCTCCCCTGGTCCCCAATTCCTGACCCTTTTCCTTCTCTCCCTGCAGCAATACCCTGCGGGTGACACGCTCTGCAGCCCCCACCAGCCTGGATGGCTCAGCCACAGGGGGCCCTGCCCAGCTGGGGAAGAAGGGCAAGGACTTTGACTTCTCCCAGCTGCCCATGAAGGTGGAGTTTGTGGAGTGCAGTGCTCGAGGCAGCAAGGGAGAGGAGGGAGAGGCTGACTTGGAGGCCCTCCAGAAGTGGCTGGTGAAGGTGGCCTGAACACAGATGGACAGGGATGGGGGGCTGAAGGGAAAAAGATGGTCTGGAGCACTCAAATCTCACCTTGATGTAAAAAGAAGGAACTGCAGCTGGAAGTCAGCACTGTGGTGTCTTCTTCTGCTGCTTGTGGGCTTGGGAGAGACCTGACAATTGCTGATGTGATTCCCTCTGGCTGTCCCTTCATGCTGCAATGTTTTTATCCTCTCCCCTCTTCCCTTGCCCTCCTCTGGGCTGCTGAACCTCTGGGCTTTTCTTTTCCTTAATCTTTAAGCTTTTCATTTGGTAGTTGCCAAGCAAATCAGGAAGGAGTGCAGTGGCAGGTGAGTTTTAGAGACTGGAGTGAGCCTTTTGTTTCCTGCCATGCTTTTGGCCCCTGTTGCCCCTCAGAGCCCTGACCACCTTATGGTTGGGGCTGCTGGGAAGCACTGCACAAGCTCCCTAAGTTGTGCAGGCATTGAGAGAGTACAAAAAGCTGGTTTCCTCTTTGTGTCTGCCTTCCCATTGTTCCAAACTGGTGCAGCCCCATTTCTGTGGGGCAGGAGGAGTGTGAAATGTCCAAACCAGCCCTGCTTTACTCCCTGGGCCCAGCTCTGTGTCCATGTCTGCTGATTTCCTCTCTTGATCAGCTCCTGGGAGTTTTTCTTTAGTTGAGGGCTGTGTCCTGAAAGCTTCACTCTGCTTCTCCTCCCACAGCCAGGAACAAAGAGTGGCAGAGCTACAGGGGGGTCATGGCATGAAACTGTGAGATGGGCACACTTTCACATCTGTACCTGCAGCTGGGACCTGCCAGGCGTTTGCTGTGCAGTCTCCTGCTGCACAGGAAGGTCTTGCTTTGTGTGTAATTAATTGGTCAGCACTTATGGCACAGTGAGAGGGAAAGCCAAGGAGCTGCCAGCACGTGGGTGTGCTTCCTCCTTGTGGCAGGGATGCTCAAGGAAGAGGGGAAAGAAATGGGAGATTTTCCCAGTTTGTGTCTCACTGCACATCGCAAAGTCCTAGTGCAGTGACATTTTCCCTTTGTGGCTTCCCCTGTTTTTTTAGGACTGGGGGGGTGGCTGGCTCCTGGCAGACCCTTTTTGTAGTTTGTAGCCCCCTCTCCCCTGTGATTTGATGCCTCCTTCATCCCTCAACTCATCTGTTGTGTTCTTTTCCTTCTCTGGGGCTTTCCCTGCCTCCCTGCAGCATTGCCAAGAGTTGGGAAGAGCAGGAACAGCCTTGAGCAAAGGCCTGTGCCTGTAATGAAGCTGGTCCTGGTATTTCCAGCCTCGGGAGCCATCTGTGCAGGAGGTGGGGAGGCTTATATGTACCAAACATGTTACATTCTTCTGTTTCCTGCAGGCAGAGTCCTGTTGGAACGTGTTTGTCATGCTTTGAACTCCTTTAGCTGGAGGTCTTGGGCTGCCTGCTTCAAATCCATAATGCTGAAATGATTTTGGGCAAAAATTTGCTGTTTCTTTATGTGATTGTTCTTGCAAAGATGCAGAAGCCAAGCACCAGCCTCAGCTTAAGGGGGGAGGTACCATGAGGCCATATGGTGGGTTTTAAGTTATTATTTTTAAAAATATTCCTTAAGTAAATTCTTTTATGCTTAAATGTTTGTTCTCAAGTCTTGCTTCAGTCTGTGTGTTTGCCTTGGCTCTTCCCAGAGGAGTCAGATCCACATGGATGGATGGGGCTCTGCTCCTGCTCAGCACAGTGCTGGGGATCAAGCTTCCTGCTCTGTGGCCAGCTCTGTGTTGTCAAAAAACTTTATTTTCTGCACACAGAGGGCTTTGGGGTTGGCTTTTTTTGGTTTTGTATTTACTCCTTGGTCTGACTAATTGAGAAATTGATAATCACATAGCAAAAACCACCCACAAATCATAACTAAAAGGCACTTTGGTGGTGTGCACAGGAAAGCTCCAGCCAGCTGTGGTGGCAGAGCAGCATGCTGTGCCCTGGAGGTGGCTGTGGCACCGTGTGGCTGTGCTGGCTGCAGAGGAGATGCCTCAGCTTTCCTGGGCTGGGGAGTGGCTGCACGGCCATGGCTGAGCTGGGGCTGTGCCCAGAGCACAACTCCAGGAGTTTTTTGGGCCTCGCTCCATGATTTTTTAAATATTTAAATACTCAGGGCTGGTTTTCCCCAGTGGCTAAGGGAAGAGAGCAGAACTGGAAAGTCTGAGTGTTGTTTTCTTGTTTTTCTTGATTCCCCAGTCAGCTCTGTGCTTTGTTCTTTGCTCTCCTGACCTTGTTCCCAGCCCGTGGCTCTGCTGGCTGGGAGTGCTGCTCCTGCAGCTCAGCAGGGCTGTGTTGGGATGGCTTTGGCAGGAGAGTGGGATGTGATAAACTCAGCCCCTTCTTGCTGCAGCTGCCTGACCCTGAGTCAGGAACCTGCTGTGTTCACACATCCCCAGGCACTGAGGCCCTCGCTGTGCTACAGCTCTTTTGGTCAATGGTTTTTGCTATGGATTGTACTCTGAATCGTTCCCCTGGAGAAGACAGATGTTTTTGGAGGAGAATGAGGAGCACAGTGATAACTGGGATAGCACAAAACCTGAAAGAGGAGGAGAGATTGCTGAAAAGCAAAAATAACAATGCCTAGGCATCAGCAACCCAAGGGGTGGTTTCCAAGGCTCCCCAGCACAGTTGTTCCAGCTGTGACCTTCCCTGTGCACAGAGCCACCACCTTGACACCTGTGGGACCAGGAGCTTCTGTTGGCCCCATTTGGGCCCCCTTGTGCCCTTTGTGACCAGTCCCTCCTGGGGCTTGTCCTGCTGGGTGTTACCCCTGGTGTGAAAGAAGTGCAGAAAGTTATGGAAGGTCAGGGAAAATCTGCCAGGTAGAGGTGGAAAAGGAATAGGGTTAAGATGAGGAGGGCTCTTTTTTGTGAGGACTTTGGTGATCCAGAGCAAATCCAGGGCAGGTCCACTCCTCTCCTTTTCCTCTACTCCCTCCATGAACATGGATGCAGCAGGGCCACGACCACAGGGACAGCAGGTAAGGACAGCAGGGCCTGAGTACATTAAACCCATAAAATCCCTGAAAGAATACCCCAAACCCACTGTTCCCTATCCAGAGCCCACTGCACTGAAAAAATTTCAGGATTTTGAGGTAGCTCAGTGCTTGACATGAGTAGCTGGACTTGTTAGGCCATGGGTTGAACTTGATGTGAAGCCTAAGGCTGTGCTGTGTCAGGCAGAGATGGATCAGAAGGAAACCAGGAGCTGACAATCTGATCAATAATAATAATAGTAAACATAATTAATAATAGTTAGAATGGGCAAAGCTGCAGTTAAAATACTACCTTAAAATGCTGGAGTAGTTGTGGTCTGTGTACTGGAACATGGTATGGGGTTCCATCACAGTGTGGACTGACAGAACCAACCAAAACCCACCTGAGGGATGTGAAACAACCCAAACAGCAACCTAGTGAAGAGTGAGAGGAACCTCAGGCTCTTGGTGTGAGGGACAGGGAATGAAACTTTTCAGTTCCCAGGCATTTCTTTGTTCATGGTCCCCCCTCTGAGCCACCAGCTTGGGCAACTGAGTACCTGAACTGATCTGTGCTAGCAAACCCACGGGGGGATGAGAACCTCAGGTAAAACCTTCTGCTGTGCCTGCAGCCCCTGCCTGTGTCCCTGTGCCCATCAGGGAGGCGTGGGCAGGTTCTGTGGCACTGCAGGCAGGGCTCCTCAGCTGTCCCGAGCTCTGTGTAGCCCCTACCAGCCCTCCTCCCCCTCTGCCACCATCTTTTCCCCTTTCCCAGCTGGAATGTGCTCAGCATGGCCAGGCTGTGAGCTGCAGCCTCCCCAGGGCTTGCCTTGCTGCTGGTGGGGAGACCAAGAGCTCACCACGGTTGGAAAAGTGACCTTTATTTAAAAAATAAAAAGAGCAGCAAACCCCAGATGTTCTGCTCGTGCTGTCTTATCCCAACACGTGTGCGGTGTCCCTGCTGACCTCTGTGGGGACACCAGGCTGGCAGCCACCTCCCCTGCTCCTGTCGCGGCCGGGAATGTCACACCGGAGCGGGACCGTGGCCCGCAGCAGGCACTAATCCGGGTCCGGCCGTTCCAGCCCCCTCTGCCTCCTGCTCCGGCGGGCCGGGGCTGTCCCTGCCCGGGGTGACAGGCTGGGGACCCCGGGAGATGCCGTGCTGGCCCGGAGCATCCCTGGGCTGCGGGAGGAGTCGCTCCCGTGGCGAGCAAAACGAACCCAAACAAGACAAAGTAGTGGCAGTGGGTGATGGGGGTGCGAGTCAGTCCTCGGCGGCTACACCAGCCCCGCCGCCTTCTCCTGCACGTTGTACTCCTTGCTCCTCTTCACCTTCCAGCTGATGAGCGCCAGCAGCGCCGTGCCCACCACCTTGTAGCCCACCTGCAGCCCCAGGTATCTGCCGGGAGAAGAGCAGGGACATGTCACATCCGCAGCTGGCGCTTCCAGCCGGGCCCAGGGAGGACAGGGCACACCCAGCGTACCTGTTTCGGAGGAAATCGGTGTTGTAGTAGGCGCAGAAGCGGCCCGGGGCGCACTGCTGCTGCTGCCAGTAGATGCAGGAGGAGTCGATGAGGGCTCCGAACATGGCTGGGGCCGGCAGCCAGGCTGGCGGGGAGAGAGGATGGAGTCAGTGCTGATCCCGAGGAGGCTCAGTGCCTCCTGCAGCTCCAGCAGCCCCACAGCCTCATTCAGGGATGAGTACTCACCCAGCAGTCTCATCAGCAAGAACTGGACTCCGATGGCGAACGACTTCTCATCCTGGTTCACCACCCTGCAGGGGAGAAGCCACGGGAGGTCTGTTGTAGTGTGTTTTTATACTTTGTAATACTTTGTAATAGTTTTGGTTTTGTATCCCCATATTTTCCCCAAATGGTTTATCCCAGACTGTACCCCCTCCCTTTACCTGTGTAATCCCTTTCCTTTGCTGAGATCATCCCCAAACCCCCGCCCTGGCTCTCTGTCAATCACTCAGCATCCCATCCTCTCCATCTAGAAGCTTTAGTCCAGGATGTCGAGTGATTAGCCAGAGGCCAGGGGTCAGCCCCCCAAGCCTTGCCCCATACGCTGTCCTAAATGTCCATCCCCCACTACCCATCCCTTAGGGTCACTTATTGGTCAGTAGATGTTCTGTACTTTAGGTTTCCACCTCCCTTTAAATGTAACCTTGGCACATCTCCCGGGGCTCTCAGCAGGAGCCCCCTGAGGTGCAGGAGCTCCTTTGGGACTCCTAGAACAAAACCTTGGATTAACCCCTGCTAAGAGTCAGCCCTTTATCTTCTACCCATGTCTCCAGTGTCTCTTCTGCTGCAAAGGTGACCAGCCCAGCTGCCCTCAGTACCCTTGGGGCACAAGAGAGTGTCTCCCCTCTGTCAGCTGTGTTGGGGTTCCTGAGAGGCTCCCAGAGAGACAGAGACAGAGCTCAGAGCTGCTGGCCCTGGATTTGGCCAAGACTTGGGCTGGGTGCACGTTTATGACATCCCATTGATCCTGTCACATCGGCTCCCCCCTGGGACTGAGGGCCCCGCACACCACTCACCGTAACACCATCATGTACAAGGGGTTGTGGGACAGGCAGGCGACCAGGGCAGCAAAGGAGATGAGGAAAATGGCAGGAAGGAGCATGTGGGAGCAGCTGACTGGACAAGAGCCCGTGTAGGTGGAGAACAGCTCATTCCCATGCAGGGAACAGTTGTGGTAGATCTGTTGGAAACGTTTGGAACAAAACAGATGTCAGACTCCCAGCGCCAGGAGCAGCCTTCTTGGGATAAATCATCCCACATCCCTGTGCAGGACACCCATAAGAGCACCAGCTCCAGTTTTAAGGCATAGCCATGGTATCCTGTAATGGGATTTGCCACCATCCCTATTCCTCCAAGCAAGTTCCTGGGCCTTACAGCAATTCTCCAGGGCACCTTCCCAGGGCTCAGCACACCGTGTGGAAAAGGTTCCACCCCCTTGTTGCATTTGTTGGGCTCCTACAACATCACTCCACTATTCCCAGCAAGGCTGCTTTGTTACCCACTTGCTTTACTCACCTTTTGCCTGGGGTTGGAGGGGTTGGTGGTGCTGTTGGTGCAGCCAGCGAAGCAGGGGGAGATGTATTCCGTGGTGTTTTTCCAGCACACAGGGTGGAAGATCTGCTTAGAGCACTGGCACCCAACCCGTGCCTTAACCTGCTGCTGGGAATTGGGTGTACTGCCAGAAAGGAGGGGGGAGAAATTGGTAAAAAGTTAAGAAATAGGACAGGGGGACTTAAAAAAAAAATAAAAAAAAATCCCTTCTACTAGTTGAGCAGTTTTCCTGTTCCTGTTTGGGCTGGGACGCTGCCAGCAGCAGCCTGGCCTGCTGCCAGCCCCTGATCCCTGCAGGTACCTCTGGAAGCGTGCAGTGAATGTCACAGGAATTATGTTATGTCTACAAACAAGTACTGACACACTTCTTTTCTCTTTTTTTTTCCTCAGCTGAAAATTAATCTCAGCCTGTAGATGGACCTGGGCTCCATCCAGAGCTGCACAAACAGATGTGTGAACAGCCACAGCTGGAAACACCACATGGACACAAACTGAAAGTGGGCACGTTCCCAAACAGGCCTGATGGCTGTGGAAGTGGACAAACCCAAATCTGCCCTGTCTTCCCTCGGTCCCCCAAGGAGTGCATCTGCTGGAGTCTGAATCCTGCAGGAATGTGGCACTGGGGAGCTGCCCTTGGGCAGGGTGGGATGGGGCTGCTCCACCCCCTGTGGGAAGATGGCGTCAGAAATCTCTTCCTTGCTGGCAGGGCGCTGGCAAATGAGCTCAATGCACTTGACATCAAGCCTTGCTCGTACACAAATGTCATTTTTATCTTAGGAAGTCATGGTAAGAGCCAAAAATATCCGCTGAGGTGAGGAGAAAGATGATGTCCAGCTGGAACACTGGGAGCGCGCGAAGTGATGTGGACACAATGTTACTAATTTTCCCCTAAAAATCCAGAGTGAAAAATTACACCCTGCTTGTTTGGCCCAGAAAATCATGGATAAACACCCTCCCAAGCTCTCTGGGCTGTGGAGCACCGAGATCTCCTCCATGCAGTGGGGATCAAGGAGCAAGAAGCAGGATGATGATGTCTTCTGCCTCTCCACCTGCGTGTGTCCCTCCCCATGGGTAAGAGCTGGAGAAAGGAGGATCTGGGAGCAGCACCTGCATTACCTGGGGTGGTAGATGCCCTCGATGTGCCCTGTGGAGCAGCCCATGAAGAAGATGGGCAGGCAGATGAGGATGGAGAAGACGAGCACCACGACGGCGAAGCGCGGGATGGCGCGCAGGGAGAAGGAGAAGCGCTTCATGATGATCCCCCCCAGCAGCATCCCCAGCGCTGCTGCCGGCAGGTTCACAGCTCCTGCAGAGGGATGGAGCCTTCAGGGGGGCCCTGCCTGCCCAGAACCCCTCCATGGGCAGGGCACAGCTCTCTGGGCCCCACAGGAGTTGGGAGAAACCGCAGATCCAACTCTTGTCCAAGACAGGCAGTGGGGAAGTTAAGGAAAGTCACCAACTACCCCAAAGTGAAACCCTCATCCAAAAATGAGCTTTCACTCACTTCTTCTCTAGGATTTAAAAAGCCTGGGGAATATGGGCAGTTGGGTCCCTGCTGATGGATATTTTTGCCTCCATCCATGCTCACCTATGAGGAAGTTGGCCTGGGAGGGGGAGGCACCATACTGCTTCTCCAGGAATTTGTTGAGGAAGGTGGACAGACCCGCAATGACAGAGGAGAAGCTGCACTGAGCCAGCACCAGGAGCATGAAGAGGGGGTTGAGCAGCAGCCTGATGAAGATCTTTGGGAATCCTACAGGGGAAACGAAGGAAAAATGTCTTTTAGCTATTTGTACTGGGAATAAACCTCCACCCTTAGCCTGTTCCCAGGAAGGATATCTGTGGGATGATGATGTTGATCTGCTGAGGATGTCTGTGGGCATGGGAAAGCAGGAGGGGAGACACCCTAATGTGTCCCAGCAGCTGGCAGCACCATGGATGGGACATTGTGTCCTCTGGCCCCATCAACAGAGGCAGATGGACCCTGGGAGCAGCTCTGTTTATTTGGTCTCTTATGAGTTTTCTAATTAGCAGAGAGTGGTGGAGAGCCAGCATCCATTGAAGCCCAAATAAAGAAAAGAGAGCTGACAGCTCCAGGATGTGACTGCAGTGCAGGAAGAGGCAAGGAGGGAGGGGCTTTATCTGGGAAGAAATCCTCCTGCAGCTAAAAGAGTCATTAATCTGGTGCCTCAGCAGTGACATCCCTCTCAAGCCTGTTTTGGCTCCACATAAACAGTGTCAGCTGCAGTGGGTGACCTCGTCGAGGAGCTGGTGGCGCCAGCAGCCCCATGCCCATCCCTGGAGGTGGGGTTAAACCTCCGAGAGAGCCTTTTCTGGCACACTCCTACCACTTTAAGGTCCTCAGTGCAAAATTTGGAAACACTTGAGGCCCCACAGAGGGAGGCTGTGCCCACTTCCCCTGGTCCTTACGCCCTTGCGGTGCGGGAGCTGATCTACACACAGTGCTGGACTTCCAACAAACCCCCTTGGCGTGAACCTGCTGGAGTGGGGGTCCCCACCCACCCCACATGGCCCAGCACAGCCCAGCACCCCCATCCACCCTCTGCTGGACCCCCCAGGAGTTTACTTTTGATGAACTCCAGCAGGGAGGTGTCCTGAGCAGCTCCTGTCTCCATCTTCCTGAGCATGCCGGCCTCCGTGTTCCGCTCCTGCAGGGAGAGAGGAGCAGCCTGTGCTGACAGGGCTGGCACTGTCCTGGCACAGGGAGGCTCACCAGGGCCAGGGGCTGTCCCAGGGGCCCTCGACCCCCAGCCAAGCCTGACAATTACAGCAAAGCCACGTCCCGTGTGCCCTGGGCATTTCTCCAGGCTGGGAGAGCTGGGAGTGTTCCCCTGGAGAAGAGAAGGCTCCAGGGAGAGCCCCTTCCAGGGGCTAAAGGGGCTCCAAGAGAACTGGAGAGGGACTTGGGACAAGGGCCTGGAGTGATAGGACAAGGGGAAATGGCTTCCCACTGCCATTAGAGTGAGATGTGACCTTGGGGACAAATTCTTGTGGTGGTGAGGCCCTGGCACAGGGTATCCAGAAAAGCCGTGGCTGCCCCATTCCCTGGAAGTGCCCAAGGCCAGGTTGGATGGGTCTTGGAACAACCTGGGATAGTGGAAGGTGTCCCTGCCCATAGCAGGGAGTGGAACAGGATGAGCTTTAAGGTCCTTCCAACTCAAACCATTCCAGGATTCCGTGATTAAGGGGGTGAATTATCTCAAAGATCACTGCAGCCCCTGGGCAGAGCAGCAAGGCAACAACTTGTTGTTGGGAGGTTTTAAGAGCTTGGAAATCTTTCCTGCCCTGAACCCTGACAAAACACCTCCCTTTTAGCTCTGCAAAAAGTCTGAAAATGAAAGTTAGAGATAGTTCAGCTCGAATCTGGGGAGTCCTTCAGCCATAACTGTGAAATATTTTGGGTTTGATTTTACCTTTAAAGAATCAATGAGTAAACAATTTCAAAACAGAACTAAAGTATTTTTGTAACCAAACCAGTGGGGTTTGGCTTTGAAAACACCAAAATTATACACATTAATTATTTTCCACCTTTTAAAATTTGTTTTAATTTTCAACCAGGTTGCTGGATTGCCTTCCTCCCTCCCACCACCCTCCTCTGGGGACAGGTCTTCCCTCCCTGACCACATCCCTGGCTCCAGGACATTGCAGCCTCTGGAGATGAGGTCTCACCTCTCCTTTCAGCATGTACCGAGGGAAGAAGAAGTAGGGGATGGAGGTGAGCACCAGGCAGCCCGAGGAGATGAGCAGCCCCAGCCACCAGGCTCCGATCCAGCGCTGGTCACTCGGCGTCAGCTCCACTGTCAGTGCAACACACAGGGACACTCTGTGAGAGATCCAGGAGGGACAGGGACAGAGCTCCAGGAAAATATGGGCTGGTGGATTATGCAGAGTCACTGTGGGCACAGCCCAGGGGTCTCTGCACTGGCATGTAAGAGAAATGGATGGAGGTGGGAGCTCCCACCAGTGCTGGCAGCAAGAGTGGCCCTGGTTGTGTTTGACCTGTGTTTTCCCTGGCTAGGTAAACAACCACTGCCACTCATCCCAGCTGTACCAAGCCTCCCAGGTGAGTGCAGGATGGATTTGGTCAGCATGGGAGCACGCTGGTGGCACAGGTTCAGCTCTAACCCCTGAGCCAACCAGTGAGGCAGAGATTATGGGGGCCTGACTCCATCCTCTGCCCAGAGAGCACAGTGGGTTGGACCATGCTGCTGACAGGGCTGCTCAGCCAAGACAGGGACTGGGAAAGGCTGTGCTGCTTTCCTGGAAAAAGTTGCTGTCCCATTGTTCCAGGCTGGGTCACTTTCTGCTCGCAGGACCGAGGGAAGGCCCTGTGCTGGCAGAAGCTCCCGGTTTCCGAGTGCACCAAACTCCGGGCGCCTTCTCCGGAAAAAGGAGGAGAAGGTGAGAGCCTCTGTGTCTCCAGCACACACATCCTTTGCCTGGGCCAAGGGATGCTCATGAGAGGTCTGACAGATTGCCTGGCCTGCCTTGGGGACACGGCTGTCCACGGCCAGGATGGAGCCATGGCCAGCTTGGGATGGGAGCTCCGTGCCAGGGTGTGACAGGAGAGGAGCCCACACCCCTGTGGAACAATCAGCCCACTTCCCCAAACAGGAGCACTCCACTCTGGAGCCTGGACGTCATCATGGAGCGACCAGGAGAGGCTGCTAAATCCGTCTGCCGCCGCGGGGAGGGGGCCAAGGCTGTTTGGCATTTCCTGCCCACGTTCATTTATTATTCTTATCAGGCACCGGACAAAAATGTCAGGCAGGCTCTGATCTCTCTAAGGAAACACAGGAAAAGCCACGTTAATGATGGAGCTGGGGAGAATTCTTTAGCGATTAAGTTACCAGAAATAATAAGCACATGCCATGGATAAAGCAAATTATCCCTGTGGTGGCGTCAGCTCAGCCCCTCTCTCTGCACGTGCTGGGGAGGAGGATGAGTACACCCACGTTCTCTGTGTATCCATAGGGCAGTGGTTGCTCTGTGATTCTTTTCTCCATCCCTGGAGTCCTCAGGTCTCCCTGCTCCTCTCCACCACCACGCTGGGGTTGTGGGACACCTCCTCAGTGTGGTGGCAGTGGGCAGACCCAGCCATGACCTCCAGTGCAGCACCATGAGTTGGGCATTGGAGTGTCCCTGCCCTGAGCTCTGCTTCAGTGGTGGTGTCAGGACCACCTGTATCTTATGGGGTGACAGAATCGAGTATGACTTTTCCAGGTCGGGTCTTTGCAGGGTTTTATGGGTCACAGGGCTGGTGGCTTCTGTCACCTTTCATCTCAGAGTGACCTTGTGGCCCACAGAGGGTGTTTGGCACCCGTGCTACCCGAGCAATACTCACCAGTGTGAACCCTCCCGATGTCCACGAAGAGCCGCAGCACCACGGAGCCCAGCAGGTATCCAAAGGCAGGGCCAAACACAGCAATGGCAAAGAGGATGGCTGGGAAAGGGGAGCAGAGAGAGCCCCTGTGAGCAGGGAATTGTAGTTCCCATGCAGATGTGGCTTCTGTCTTCCCAGGAAATGCAGGAATGGGGGGAGAAACCATCCTTCATCACGCTTCAGATGGTGAGAAGGTCCCCACTGCCTTGACACTGAAGGTGGTGCTTGTCTGACAGAACAGAGGGGCAGGCAGCTGCCTGTGGATAAATTCCCTCTGCTCTGCTGCCATCAAGGCTTTGCTGACACAATACAAGTTGTCAGCTACATCATTAATATCCGTGATATTCCTGAACCCCAGGGAGCAGCAGGGCAGTGACATCCTGGGCTCACACAGGTGATTGAGACCTTCATATCCTGTAGGATGCCAAGGGAGCAAACACATCCTAATCCTCAGATCCAACGAAAAATATTTTGGTATAAACATCAGGAGAGGTGAAAGATTCTGAGGGCAAAAAGGCCACCAGACCACCCTGGGTGTAGCTGAACCCTCCCATTCCAAAATAGATAACCCATAAGGTCAGAACATTTTCCTTTCATTTGTTTGCAATGACAGGATCCAAGTTCCCTCCTTGAGACAAGCTCTTTACACAACTTTCTCGAGATGTTTAAAAGAAGGCAGTGAGCCTGAGCTGCATCAGACATAAAATGAAAAGGGACTTGGGGAGATGGAATTTCTGCTATATTGAGGCAACCCTGGAGCCATTCACCCTGACAGACACTCCCCATAGCACCTGTATTATAAACAACACACCAGTCCCTCTTTCCTTCCTCTTCAGGTTCCTTCAGTCCTCTTTGTTTTCCTTGCAGATTTGAGAATTCTAAGGGATCAGTGGGACAATTCATTGGACAGTGATCCCTCGCTGCAGAGGGGAGACAAGGATACTGGAGCTTGGAGCAACCTGGGGTAGTGGAAGGTCCCTGCCCAGGTGAACCTGGATGAGCTTTCAGGTCCCTTCCCACCCAAACCACTCTGGGATTCTGTGAAACAAAACACTGCACAGCAATGGTCCCACTTACCAACATAGAGTGGGGAATTATTGGAGTCTGCAAAGTCATCCACGTAGGATATCCCAAAGGGCTGGATGGGCACGGTGCCGATCCCAGCCAGCAGCTGGGCGATGACCATCATGGCCCACACGCTGCTGGCCTCCTTCTCAGGGTCCTTGGTGCTGTTTGAGCACACAAATCTGCTCTCTGCATAGCACAGCTCATCCTGCCCCTGGCTTTTGTTACCTGGAAGGGGAAAACAATGAGCATTTCAACACTGGGTACATCCCCTGCCTCCTCCCACACTAAATCCCCAAATAGCAGGAATCTCCCAAACTCCCTGAGTAGGCACAAACTGCTGGATTTTGGATGGATTGCTCATTTTGTTCAGCAGTTCTCATCACCCTGCACTTCCTTTGGAGTGTTATACTGAGGTCAGTAAACAAGCGGGCTGTGATTTTAATCACACTTTTAAAGAGTGAGGGTGCTCTGTGTTTAATGAGGGCAGAGCTAACCCATGCTGGCTTTTGCTCTCTGTGGTCTCTGCTCCCTTGTGGTACCCGGGCAGGAGCAGGGAGTGATGCCCTCTGAGGTGAGCTGGCTGCCCTAAGCAGGACACCCTGGCCTGAATCCCTGCTGTCCCCATGGCTCAGGAGTAGCCCAGCTCCTTCCAAAACATGGCCCTTTCTTCTTCATACAGCCCAGACACTGCTCCAGACTGCCATGGAAACTCCAACCAGGACTGAAGCATCTTCAGGGGCTGTTCACAGACTGGATGTGTTCTTTTCCATCAGGCAGTCCTCATAATGTCAATATCTCTGCCCTATCTGTTTTTGCAGTCCATCCACTAATCCTGTTCAGTTTAGCAAAGGTGCTCTGAAAGAATTGTGTTCTGTGCAGAACTTCTGGGTCATTTCCATTCTGCATGGAAAACAGAGCT
Source organism: Arremon brunneinucha (assembly GCA_035583215.1). NCBI lineage: Eukaryota > Metazoa > Chordata > Aves > Passeriformes > Passerellidae > Arremon > Arremon brunneinucha. The sequence goes on along the minus strand of JAWWEX010000017.1, from coordinate 20,574,373 downwards.
GTCATGGTTCACGTGAGCTTGTTCCCAAAGCCTTCCCAGTGAAAGCAGCAATCTTCCTTGGGCTGGATCAGATCAGGATCCTGGCCAGAGCAAAGCATGGGGACAGGGGAGCTTTGCTATATCACATTCCAGAATGGTTTGGGTTGGAAGGGACCTTAAACCCATCTCATTCCACCCCCTGCCATGGGCAGGGACACCTTCCACTATCCCAGGGTGCTCCAAGCCCTGTCCAACCTGGCCTTGGGCACTTCCAGGGATCCAGGGGCAGCCACAGCTGCTCTGGGTACCCTGTGCCAGGGCCTGCCCACCCTCAAAGGGAAGAATGTCTCCCTAATATTTAATCTAAACCTACTGTCTCAGAGAAGCTGTGGCTGCCCCATCCCTGCAAGTGTTCAAAGACAGACTTGGAGCCCCCTGGGACAGGGGAAGGTGTCCCTGCCCATGGCAGGGGGTGAAAGGAGATGGGTTTAAGGTCCCTTCAAACTCAAGGCATTCCATGATTCTGTAACAACAGCCGGAATAACATGTGCAGGAGAGGCAGAAGAAACCCCACATGTAATTTTTGCATTCAGAAGGGTTTCCAAAGCTGTAATGACATCAGGTTTAACCAGCAACTGCCCACCTCCAGGCTCTGTCTGAATCACGCGTGCCCTGGAAACACCCCCATTTTGGGGGGCAGTCGCACATCGCCCCTCTGGAGCAGCTGATGTGGGTGTGTGGGGGCCCAGCTGGGGTCACTCACCCGTGCTGAGGGCAGTGTACTCGTAGGGGCCCGAGAGGAAGTGTGGCAGGGTGACCAGGAAGGCGCCCAGCGCCAGCAGCAGCCCGCCCAGGCCGATGACGCGCGGGCGGTGCACGCGGCTGCCGAAGTAGCTGACGAAGATGATGAGCACCACGTTGCCAATCTGGAACAGCCACAGAGAACGGGGAGGAGTGTGAGAATCCACATAGAATCACAGAATGATGAGGGTTGGGAGAGACCTCTAAGGTCATCGAGTGTCGGAACTCGGTGCATCCCTCCGGGTGTCCAGAGCTGCCGAGGACCCTGCTGGGGGGCTCAGAGACCCTGGCACACAGCCTAGAACACCTGGGGATTTGATTATGACCTGTGGAGCAAGTTACCAGCTTTGTATGAGGACCTGAAAGTCACAGAAGCTAGGATGGTATAATAATAAAATGATCACAGGGTGAAAATGTAGATTTTGGGATTTTTGGAATGGGGGTTTTGGGGACAAGATGGAGGAACTTGGGCATGTCCAGCCTTTCTTCTTCTTCTTCTTGGTCTCCATCTTCTGCTGTGATGTTGGCACTTTGGGATTGGTTTAGAGTAGCAGTGCACTGTCTAACATAAGTGATAGGTACTGGGAATTAAGTGTAAATATGTTATACATAGTTTGTAGTATAAAAGTGCCACATCCACACATCTGTGAAACCCCTCCAAGGATGGGGACTCCACCACTGCCCTGGGCAGCTGTGCCAGGGCTGGGCAGCCCTTTCTGGGAGGAAATTTTCTCTCATACACAAACTAAACCCCCCCTGGCCCAGCTTGAGGTCATTTCCTCTTGTCCTGTCCCTTGTTCCCTGGCAGAAGAGATTGACTGATGTGGCATAAACTGACAATTCCTCCAAAACCAGCAAGGAATGAAACACATTGCCTCCACTCCTGTGATTCAAACAGACATGAACCCTGCTACAAAGTCCAGCTCACTGCAAATATTTATGACCCTGGGCATTTGCAACTGCAGACAGCATCAGCTAGAAAGCCATGAAACCACACAGCTTGCTCAGGCAAGTGGGTGAACACCACAAAATTCCCATTACAAGGGCTTTAACATGGCAACCTAAACATCATTTTAGCTTTGGCATGTTGGAGCTGTCCCTGCTCATTGCAGGGGGTTGAGCAAGATGGCCTTTAAAGGTCCCTTCCAACCCAAACCACCCTGTGATTCTATGTATGGCTAAGAAAACTCTGTATTTATGTTTGTGTGGGCTCCCTTGTTTGTCTCTCTGTGGGTTTTGTTCTTGGAATTGCTGTAGGCACCAACGCACTAGGACTGCTGTCCTGGACAGGCAGGGCACCTCACACAGTCACAGACAGCAGGAAGTCTCAGTGGGCCCTGAGACATCTTTTTAATCCCAAATGTCCATGCTGGTTGAAGTAAGACTGGGGCATCCACTTCCCCAGGGATCCAGGAAGATTCCCAGTGTCCAGATTCTTGATGGCGCATCCCCTGTGCTCACCAGGGAGCTCATGAGCAAGTGCGCTGCCACTTGGTGCCAGCAAAAATCTCCCTGCCAGCAGATCTCTTCCTGTCATTTCCCAGGCCTTGAAGGGCTGCTAGGAAGGACAGAATTCCTGGAAATGTGAAGGAGGAAACTTATTCCAAGGGATTTCTTGATAAGAAAGTGTTTGTGAGAAAATCCTCAGCCAGCTCAGCAATACACCTTAAACTGACAGAGGGCAGCGTTAGGTGGGATATTGGGAAGGAATTCTTCCCTGTGAGGGTGGGGAGACCCTGGCACAGGGTGCCCAGAGAAGCTGTGGCTGCTTTTAGATCCCTGGAAGTGTCCAAGGCCAGGTTGGACAGGGCTTGGAGCCACCTGGGATGGTGGGAGGTGTCCCTGCCCATGGCAGGGGGTGCAATGAGATGGGATGAACTTTAAGATCCTTTTCAACCCAAACCATTCTGGAATTCCATCCAGGAGAGGAATCCAAGTCTGCTCTTGTCCAAGGGCCACCCCCACAGGACCCCCTGTTCCCCCCTGGACGTGGCAGAGCAGAATGAGATGTGAGGAGGTGTCCCAGAGCACAGCACAGCTGCTCTCCCAGCACACGGAGCCTGAGGAAGCCCTGGCTGTGAGCAGCCCTGTTCTGAGAAGGTGTTCCCCAAATCCTGGCCACCCTTTGGGTGCTGCTGTCCCAGTTACCTCGTGCAAGCTGGAGATGAAGCCCGAGGAGAGGCTGGAGAGCCCGAAGCGCTTCTCGATGGTGGTGAGGCTGCTCTTGAAGTTGGCGCTGTAGAGGAGCTGGGAGAGCTGCAGGAGCCCATGGCACAGCACAAACACCTGTGGGCAAACAGAGAGGGCCACCCCAGTGAGGACCCAGTGGGAATCACAGGCTCAGCAAGGCTGGAAAAGACCTCCAAGGCCATCAGGTCCAACCTTGGACCAGGTACTACCATGCCAACTAAATCTTATTGAGAAGTGCCACATCAACTCACTGTTTGGACACTTCCAGGGACAGTGACCCCACCACCTCCCTGGGCAGCCTGTTCCAATGGTTAACCACTCTCTCAGTGAAGAATTTTTCCTGATAGCTGGTGTGGGCCTCTCCATGCACCCTTTGAGGCCATGTGAGACCACAGTGCCCTGCTGCTGTGTAACTGCTGGAGACCACATCTCCTGATGAGTGTATTCCAGCTGGCTTTGGCCAGTGGCAAATGCACCTCTGGCATGGAGCGTCCTGGGATTCACTCATCTGGAAAGTCAATTAACTGAACCTGCTCCAAGGGGTGTTGCTAGAAAAAGTCGAAAAAGGGCGTTAAAAGCCCCAGAGGGAGAGGATGAAATATGCACAGCGTATTTCTCACTACTGGAAGATTCCAAAATAGGATTCCAAACCCAGCACCTTCCCTTGAGCTGGGCAGTGAGCCGCGCCAGGAGCCAAGCTGAGCAGAGGCAGAGGAGGGAATGCAGAGAGTTTGGGAGCAATCTGGCTGAAATAGCCTGGGTGGGCTGTGAGAGGAGAGCTCTCTCAGCCAGGGATGCAAGAGGCAGCTCACAAGTGTCTTTTGATCTATATTTAGTCAGAACAGTTTTCCTTTGTTTTTCTTGGAATGGAACGCATCCATGCGGTGCCAAAAGCATTTTAAAATCAATTTTTGAGAAATCCCAACAAACAAATAATAATAAAAAAAAAAAAAAAACAAATGGGGGAAGGTCTTTTAATTTAGATTCACAGGAAATCAAATATTTGCTGAATACCGGAAGAGTGTCCCTCAATGATAACGTCGGGAAGTGCAAGATGATGGATGGGGGATCAAAGGGCTGACAAATTCCTGATGTTCTTGGCCAGAACAGCAGCAATAGTCCTTATGGATATTTATCTGGAAGGGCGGTAGCACCCAGTAGCTCTGACCCATTAAATGATAAAAAAAAAATAATCAAAAAAGACCAGCTTGGAGGATGCAAATTCCATCAGTGGGTGGAGTTGTGTTTAGGGAGCAGGGGATGATGCATGGCCAGGCCCAGCAATTGTAGCAGAATTTGGGTAGAAGATGGGCAAGAAAATGGTTTCTTGGGAGTCTTCTCCTGTGAAGGAAGAGAGATCCAGCCAACAGACTTGGCTGGGAATCTAAAAGCATAAGGGATGGGAGAGACAGAAAAAGAGAAGAGGATGGAGATGAAGGAGAAGGAGAAAATGGAGCCCTGGCAGTGTGAGGGCAGGCTTAGAAAAACCTGGAGACCATGGGGAAGATGAAGAAGAAAGACAAACACCTCAAAATGAGGAAGGAAGGATCACAGGCTGCCATCACGGAGTCCCCAGCCACATCTGGGAGGGGTGAGAGCAGACAGGCTGGCATCAGGCAGGCATCAGGCTGGCATCAGGCTGGCACTGCCATTGCAATAACCAGGAGAGGACAAAGTCCCAAGCTGGGACTTTGCCCCAACAAAAAGCTGCAGAACAGGAATTTGGGGTGTAACGTGAGAAATCCTCCCAGACAGGGCCAAAGTGGAAGTGAAATATCTGCCAGTAAACTCTTGAAGATGAATGACCTCTCCATCCTCCCACCATCAGCTCCCACACTTGAAATCCCATCCCAGGACAAAATCCTGTGGGTGGAAGCCGGATCCACCACTTCCCCAGGCCTGGCTTGGAATCATCGTGGGTTGATCTGGAGCAGAGGG
>JAWWEX010000017.1:20537281-20564438 GCA_035583215.1 Arremon brunneinucha | reverse complement strand
AGATTGGTTTAGAGTAGAAGCTCACTGTCTAACATAGGTGATAGGTATTGGGAAGTAATTGTAAATATTGTACATGTTGTTTTTAGTATAAAAAGATAACACCACCCCAGGGCCAGGCAGAGTGCCTCTGACTGTCTTGCTGAGTGGACCTCGGCAGGAAAGGAGAAAAATGTTATAGATAAGAAACAATAAACAACCTTGAGACCGAGAAATGAAGAGCTCTGACTCCTTTGAGCCCCGGGCTAAGACAAGAGACTTCCTAACATTTCTCAGAGCCACTCTGACCAGCAAGAGATCATGAGATTTAACATCCCTTCCCAAACCATTGTGTGATTCCACCATCCAGTATCCTGATGGAGGTGATGCTTCAGCTCCCAGAGCACCCCACAGCTCGTGTCCCCCTGGCTCTGCTGGGATGGGCTGTGGAAGGAGCCACTCAGCAGCACATCCTTGGACAACCCCAGCCCACGCAGTCCCTGCTCGGGGTGTCAGCACTGCAATGCCAGCAAGGCAGCCAGGCTGCTCCCAGTGCTCTGAGGACAGCAAGGACCCAGTCACACCAGAAGGGAGTGAGCTTGGAGGAAGGAGCAGGTGTGGTGAGGAGCTGCCAGCTCCCATGACACACATTGTGCCTTCGCGCTCTGCCTGAGCCACTTCAGAGCCACCCGCCAGGTGACTGAGAGAGTGACTGAGTGACTCCTCAGCCTCAGCCACGGCTGCTCAGCCTCACCCTAAAAACGAGGCAGGTGTTTGTTTTCTCAGGGAAATCAGTAAATTGTTCTGACAGCCGTCATGGAGCACTCCCACCCAGAAGAACTCCCTTGACCAACCGTCTTCCCAATGGGCTTGGCTTTACTTACCTTAGAAATTACTTGCTTTGAATCAGGAGCATTGTGTTCCTCGTCTGTATCTGACAGCTGACAGTCAGATGAAGGGTCTGTCATGAGGTTTGAATTCCAGAGCAAAAGGCACAGCTGAGATCCCATTGGCTGGCTGCACAGAGACCCCACTCCAGCTCTCTTGGACAGAGCTGGAAGGGGAGATACACCCCAGTGTAAAAAGGATTTGGTCAGTGGTGGTCCCCTGAAGCTCTTCCAGAATCAATCATTCCCAGAGCTGCCAGCTCATGGAGCAAGCTGCCTGTTTTCCCTTGGAAGTGGCATTTTAAAATTTCCCCACACCCAGAGCAAAGGAGAGGGACAGGAGCTGCTGCTCTTTAGAGAACAAACTCCCCATAGGTACTCACCTGAAGGGAGGACCATGCAGTGCTGCTGTAGCTGTGGGGTGGTGGAGGCCACTGGGGGAGTCTGGTCAGCATTTGGGATTGCACAGTCACCCTTCAGCTCCCTCCCTTCATGATCTCCCCGTGAGCTGGAGTGAAGGAGAATTGGCTCCACCTGGCAGGGGTGGGCACCGTCCATGCAGAACAATGGGAAGCTGCATGGACACCACCAGGCTTTTTGGGGCCAGCTGAGCTCTTCACAAGCAGCCTGTGGGGTGATTTCAGTGGGGCTGCCCAGCCATCCCATCCCATCCCATCCCATCCCATCCCATCCCATCCCATCCCATCCCATCCCATCCCATCCCATCCCATCCCACCCCAAGCACTGCCCTTCTCTTGGTGAGGAGCCACCCAAGTCCTCACCCCATTCAGCCCAGACTCCAGGACCCCGGGTCACGCCTGACGTTCCTTGTGCATCAATGGAACCTGCAAACTCTGATTTTATGTTATTTATAAGTGTGTCAATTGTTTGTTTTGTAGAGCTGATTTTTGGCAAAAGCGTGGGTTTTGCTTTGTTAAATTATAGATCCCCTCTATTAGATCTTAAAGGTGAAATCTTATCTTAAAGTCAAAAGCAAAGTTTTTAAATTGTTATGTATGTAAAGATTTTGCCAAAAATTAGCTCGTGAAAAGGATAGAGCAAAATCAAATTATATGCTGGTGTTGGGGGTTTTAATTGCTTCTTGTCATGCGGATTTAGAACAACCAAAACCAAATGTTTGATTCCCACACCCTGACACCCCAGGAACCCCACAGCCCAGTGCTCCCCTCAGCACCACGAAGGGAAAAGCTCTGACTCACACCCAAAGACATGTTCAATGTCCTTTCATCCACACGAGTTCAGTAACTTCAGCATTAATTTCCTCAATGCCTGTTCCTGCGTTTGACCTCTGGCTTTGCTTTTCCTCCTTCTGCAAAGTCACCAGGTCACACCAGTGAGAAGTGCCAGCCCACTTCTGGGAACCGCTGCCTGAAATGTGCCCACCTCTGTTATCTCCGTGTTGACACGCTGCTGAAGGAGCCTCCTGACTGGAAACACTCAACTGGGAAGAGAAATGGGACATCCCATCCTGCTCCTGCCTCCTCCCTGCTCCTTTGGGGAATGTCTGTAGGAAACACAGCCCTGTCCCTCACAGGACACTCAGTGGCAAGGCTGGGCTGTCCCAGCCCCGGGCCCTCATCACCAAGGCACCAAACATCACACAACAGCTTCCCTCACGTGGCTTTTTTGTGCCGAATTTGAAACACAATGAGCCTGGAAAGATAAAAATAGCGGTTTAAATTTAGGTGGAATAGACTGAGAGGCACCGTCGACGCTTCCCCTTCCAGCAGTCCGCAGCCAGGAGGAAGCAAACAGAACAGGAGGCGAGGCCGCCAGGCCAGCTGTAGGATGCAGTTGTGGAGGAGATAGCCAAGGAAAGATGATAGCATGATGTGTGTCCCCTGGAGACCCTCTGGACAATGCCTGACTCATGGTTTGCTGCCTGCTCCCCTGCTGGAGCGAGCGGGGCAGGGGATGGAACATAACTGAGATAGGTGGAGCACAGCAGCAGTTCCTCTCCCGCATGACTCAGGCTGCACCTCCTCCCATCCCCAGAGGCCCTGGGCTTTGGGGTCTTCCAGGGATCCAGGCTGCCCTCTCTGTGGGCTCTTGATGTCAGCAGAAGGCCGTGGGCACCTGGAGACTCATCTCCTTTTCCAGGCCCACCAGCAGGTTTGCTCTCAGATAAATGATGTCAACTCAAACCCAGCCTGGGCACAAACAGAGCAGCAGCAGAGGGATGGGAAGATGCCACGAGGAATTAAGACTCAGCCAGTTCCCCTCTGCTGCCACAAACAGCAGTGCAGGTCTTGCCTGGTCCATCCATGCATCAGGAAGGAGATTCCTCACTCACCCAAATTAAGGAAAATTGACTCCTGCAGAGGTTGCTGGTGCTGGCACTGGCAGCAGCTGCTACCCATCCAAAATGCAGGGGAGACCCAAGGACAGGCACACCAACTTGTCCTGTCAGCCAGGAAAACCCCCAGAAGGGATGCCCAGGATATGATGCAAACCTGGGGCTGAATGGAACCTAGAGGGGAAAGATCACAGCCTGGTGTGGAGGTGGGTACAGGCAGCAGCTCTCTGGCCCTTGAATGCAGTTGGTGCCATCCAGATGGACAAAGTTTCTGGGTTTTCACGGAGCAGTGCGCTGCCATGGTCTAGAGACAGACCCTTGGGGAAAAAAACTATTGATGTAAGACATCCTCCTCACAGGTCATGGGCCCAGAAGAGTTGAAAGAGCAGGATTCGGTGCTGTCTTTGCTCCCCAGGCAGCCGGCCTTTCCCTGCCTCCTCCAGCACAGAGCCAGCCCTGATCCTGATGCAGCCAGGACATTTCACAAGAGCATGGCAGCACCGGGAGGAATCGCGCTGTGAACAGCCTGTCCAGAGCTGCTGGCACCCCCAGCTGGACACCAGCCCGGGACTCCTTGTTCTGCAGCACCAGAGATAAGAGACTGCCACTCACAGAGCGCTGAGTGACAGCCAACATCTCTCCTGGAGGGACCAGCCTCAGGAACATCACCTTCAGCACCCAAATGCCCCGGCAGACGGAGAGCAGCAGGTTGTGCCTCTGGTTGTGAGGAGGGCACCAGTGCCAAAGCTGCATGTGCTCCTCACAGAGCCCATGGACACATTCCAGGGCACGCCAGGGCAGGGCAGTGCTCTCTTGTGGGGAAGGGACAACCTTGTTGGGGACATAGAACTGGGTTGGGTCTCACTGGAGCGTGGGGTGTCCCAGCTACCTTTGGCACAGTCCAAAGATGCTCCATACAGAGAGTTTGGGACAGCTGCAGCTCTCTGGGGTTGCTGCAGGAAGATCATAGAACCACTGGATAGAACCCCAGGAAGGGACCTTAAAGACCATCTCATTCCCAAGCCCTGCCATGGGCAGGAGGAACATCTTCCACTAGACCGGGCTGCTCCAAGCCCCATCACATGGAGTGTGCAGGATGCTGTGCTTTGACTGCCAGCTTGGTGTTGGGAGTCACACAGGAATGGTGAGTGTGATGTGGGATTTGATTTAACACAGTCAGTGCTTATAGGGTGAGGTCCTTTAAGAAGCAATTTATCATTCTTTGCACAACAACCTACCCAGGGAATTCCAGCCCCTCTCCTGCTCCTGCCATGCTGTCCAAGGTGTCTCTGATGGGTTCCCAGGCCAACATTTCCCTCTGCAGCACCGAGGCCCTTTTTAGACAATTCACAGAAGCACAATCTTGTGGCACAGAGCAAACCCACAGGTGAGGGGTGCCAAGAGGGAAAGCAGACCTGCAGCTCCTTAGGGCAGAGCCGTCCCCACCGCACTGTGCCAAGTCTCAAAATGTTTTTTAGCCTCTTTCGCAATCCCCACCCCAGGAATTCTCACCTGGGCTGCTGGCACCTCTTCAACTCACAAAAGTGCCAGGACAGGGGATTTTTTCAAGCCTTCATGGATAATTCCCTTTTTCTTGGGCCAGGTGATACCAGGACATTCTCCTGCAGCGCCCAAGAGGAAAGGTAAACAGGACACTCCATGGATTCAAACAGAGGGTGTGTGCTCTTCCTTGGCAATTATTTTGAAAAAGCTGACTGGAATGCTGACTGGTACGGCTTCCTCTGCACTGGGAATGTCCCCTGACACTGCTGGCACTCGGATCAGGACCAAGGAGGCAGCTGTGTGGGTAACACAGCTGCAGGAGGGGAGACATCTGGGTGCTGGGTTCTGTTTTCTCCCACCTCTTCATGCTGCCCCTGCATCCCTGCAAGTGTCCAAGGCCAGGCTGGACAGGGCTTGGAGCAACCTGGAATAGTAGAATGTGTCCCTGCCCATGGCAGGGGGTGGAATGAGATGAGCTTTAAGGTTCTGTCCAACCTAAACCAGTCTGGCATTCTGTGTTCCACATCCACATTGGAAGGGAAAGGACAGGTCCCTTCCCACCCAAACCATTCTGTGATTCCAGGGTTTAATTCTCCACATGGAACAATGGTGCTGTGAAATGGAAACCAGGGACTCAGTCATATGCCAGGCGAGGACCAAGGATCCACTGCCCCAGCTGGCTTTGTGCCACCTTGGCTGGACATTCCATGGCTTCCCATCACCAGGGACAGCTGGACATCTAATGTGCAATCTGCTGGTCCCTTTTCCCCAGGAGTTTGGGAGTGTGGTGCTCCTTTTCCATGACAGATGGAAATGAGGGAGGCACAGGTACAATATTTTCCCTGCTTCATTGTTTCCAAGCCCTTCCAGAAGCTGAGTTTCTAAAGAGAAGGGTGGATTGGCATCACCTTAATGAAAACTCATTAAACATAATTATTTAGCCCTTGGAAAATATTGCTGCTCCACCAGGAACACCCTGCAGTTGGCTTTTAAAAGGCAGGAAGAAAGTCCTTTTCCAGAAGCAGGTTTTCCTATGGGCTGGTGTGGTGGGGAGAGCTTCTCATCGAGGTCTTCCATGCTCACAGAAACCAGGTTGGCCAAGAGCCTGGCACAACCAGCCTGAGCCTTGCACTTTTGAGAGTAAGGAACAGCCTCCTCCACCCGGTTTCATGGATTTAGGAAATCTGCAGGGAGGTGGGTAGAGCGAGGGGGAGAAGCTTGACGCACATCTTCTGATTTTTCTCTGAAAGCTGCTGGATTTAGGGCTGAAGAGGTTTTACAGAGTAAGATAACTCCTACCAAAACATTCTCTGCTAGCAAAAACCCCCCAAACCACACAACCAGCCACAAATCAGCATGTTTTTTTCTGATGAACTCGGTGAACAGGAAAGGCCATTTCTCAGAAGTGAAGGGTCAGGCAAACGTCAGCAGAAATGGATGAGCGCTGAGCTAAGTTTGAGTTACTAGAAAGACTAAGGAGCCTGGATTCTGGTGTTTATGTACATTACTTTTCCCCTCTACCATCCCACAGCTCTGCCTCCCTTTCCCCGTGACCCCCATCTCAGCACCAAGGACCTGCCACACTCTGGTCCAGGCAGCAAAGGATGGGAAAATCCTCCTGACCTCTCCCTCCTTGGGATGCTTCCTCGTCTCTTCCCTCCATTTCTTGGGAGCTGAATTATCCCAGAGCCCTTTGCAAATCATTCAAGGGGATATGTCCATAAACACGTCCCAGGCTGCCCAGAGGAGCTGTGGCTGCCCCATCCTTGGAGTGTCCAAGGCCAGGTTGGACGGAGCTTGGAGCAATTATTCTGAAAAGGCTGGCTAGAATGCTGACTGGTACGGCTTCCTCTGCACTGGGAATGTCCCCTGACACTGCTGGCACTTGGATCAGGACCAAGGAGGCAGCTGTGTGGGTAACACAGCTGCAGGAGGGGAGACATCTGGGTGCTGGGTTCTGTTTTCTCCCACCTCTTCATGTGTGCAAGAAACTCTTGTAGGAAGGGTTCTCCTCGGGAAGGATTCAGGAAGAAAATAAATTTCAGCAGAGAAAAGCCCAAAGCAAGCGTGCACCCAGATAAAAGCAGATCCAAACAGGTTTTGCTCCCAGATTCAATTCCTTAATTAAATGGGAATGTGTTGAACTTGAGCTCAATGGAAAACAGCAGAAATGTTCCCAATAAGAGACAGAACTTGAGGAAACCATTTTTTGATCAAACACCATAGATTCAAGCAGGAGAGTGGGTTTCCAAAGAAGCTGTGACTGCCCCTGCAGTGTACCTGGAAGTGTCCAAGGCCAGGCTGGACAGGGCTTGGAGCAACCTGGGATAGTGGAAGGTTTCGGGTGGAATGAGATGAGCTTTAAGGTTCTAAATCCAGCCTAAACCAGTCTGGCATTCTGTGTCCCACACCTGGAGCTTACCACGGCACAGACAATGTGGCAGGGAGGGCTCAGGGCTGGCAGAGCTGGCAGCTCAGGCACAGAGGGGCCACTGCCCGTGTGTGCTCTGGAGCTGTCCAGAACGGAGGAAACCACGAGCAGAAAGGCTGGGCCGAGTTCTCAGCACCAGCCCTGCTCTTCCCAGAGCTGCAAGAACAAGAAAAAGGAATTGTGTGTTGCAAAACCTTTGGAATCTGTAAGGTCACAGAGGAAACTGACCCAGCCTGGCCAGGCTTTGTCCAGAGGGAGCCCCATGACCAAGGTGGGTGGCAGCAGAATCAACACCCCTGGATTCTCAGATGTCAGCTTTTCCTTGGAAAAAGAAAAAACCATGGAAAACGTGATTTTTGATTGTAAAGAGCCCACAGGAACCAGCTCTCAGGCAGACAATCCCTGGTTCCTGGGGCCAGTGGAACAATGGGAGCTCTTTGGGAAGCTGAGCCCAGCCTGTGCCGATGGTTTTGGGCCGTCATTGTTTCAAAAAGGGGTTTGGGACCCCTGGTCCTTGACCACCAGGGAGGTGGAATCTGCCACTGTGGCTCAGGGAGGAAGCCAAATCGTGATGAGGTGCTGCTGTTCAGTGGCAGAAGCGATTGGGTGACTCTCCCTGCCATGCCACGATCCAGCCGCTTTTTAATGGACAAGGGGGCTCAGGGATTCCAGAGAAGAATGGGATTAAGGATTCCATGCCCCACTCTGACCCCTCACCCTCACCCTTGTGCTGCTGGGTTGCATCTTTTCCATGCAATCACTCAGTTCCCTGCCTCTTCCCTGATGATTCAGGCAAGCACAAATTTTGTAAGTCATGGCTAAAATCACAGCACGTGCCAGCACCGGGGTCATTGGAGCAGTAGGTCAGGTGTGTAGCAGAAAGCAACACCTTTTAATAATATTTCTAACCAAAACACCACATCTCCTCCTCACCTCCATCTTGCTAAAGGTGAGCACAAAACTTCCACAAAGTCTTCCCAGCTGCATTTCTAGGGAGGCTTCTATCATGCTTGGGGTAATTTCCACTGATTTGTTCATTATTTTGATATTCAAAGTGCCTTCAGCATGGTCAGAACTGATTGTGGGTCTCCAAAGCCTGGGCTGGGCTGCAGAGCCTGTCCCACACCCCCCAGCTACAGAAACGTGCACGCATTAAGTCTTGGCTGGAATATTAGACAGAAAATATTGTTGGAATATCAGCTAGAAAATAGTGGGGTTTGCCACTGCACCCTGGGGCACGGTGGACAAGAAGATAAGGTCATACACAGAGGATGCTCATTTAGGAAAAGTGATCAAAGGAGGCTTTTTGGGTAACCAAGAGCAATTGTTTTCTCTATGACGGAAAACGCGAGTTATACAGCCCACATGTACCCTCTGGAGCAGAATTTCAAGGAAAAGAAACTTCCTGCATACTTTTGGATGCCTCATTCAGTGAGAGGGGGCTGAATCACAACATTTGACTAATTGCAGAGGGGAATCCAGCTTTCTCCAGAAAAACTCACCATGGCACAGCTTGAGCTACTTCCCCTCCTCTGGACCAAGCCATGGTTGATGTTTCTTCCCCAGAGACTTGAAAACTGAGACACTTTGGTAAAACCCTTGCCTGGTGGATATCATCCAACTTTCAGTTTCCAGGGCCTCAAAAATATGAGCTCAAGAAGAAACACAGTCGGCCAGCGGTGCAAACAACCAAAGGCAACCTAAGGGAAGATGTCGAATAATTTACTCCAGGGTTACTCAGGTCCTTCTGTGCTGGCAGGGGTGGGGGGCAAAAGAAAACAACTTACATTTGAGAAGTGGATTATTTACAGGGTTCTTTGACCCTCCTGGCTTTCAGCTCAGGACCTGGAATGGCTTTCAGGGTTTTCCACTTCCCAGGTATGACCCAGGTTGAGTTTCAGTGCAGTTGCCACCAAGTTGCTTTCTAAGCCAGAAAAAAAAAGAAATATCCCTTAGGAGCTACTTGTGATAACTCCTGACTTCCTCTTCTTTTGTCTCCTCACTCCCTGGGTTGCTGCCTTTTTTTTTTTTTTAATATAGAATATTTTTAAGGATGTTAAAGTGGAGCAGCCCAGGGATAGGGCCTGTGCCAGGGGTGTCTGCCCCGTGCCACAGGACAAGAGTGATTTCCCTGCAGGAAGGGTTGGCTGCCTTGGCCAAAGACCTCGAGCTGCTTGGGGAGCAGGAGCCCTGCAGCAGAGCAGACAGGATTTCCAGCTTGGAGAGCAGTTCCCATCAGGATGTGTTGCTAAGGTCACAAGTGGGAGCAGCAATGATATCCATGCCAAGACTCTCCAGAGCTTTATCCAGGCTCCAAAGATAAGTGAGGCTTTGCAAGACAGGCACAAGCAAGCTGGACCTGGACCACCCCTGCAAGGAGAAACAATGGATGCTCAGCTTTCCCCAGACCACTGAGCACCACATGGATTCCTGGAGGCAGGATCAGCCCAGAGGAGACACAGGGTGTTGTTCCCATAACCTATTCACAGGACCCATTTCCTTCGTGAGGAGAGCAGCAGGGCTGAGTTGACCAAAGCCAAAAGTGACATGGGCATGGCTTCCAAGCAGCATCCTGAAATGTTCCCTCGAGGCAGGACAGTAATGTCCAAAGCTGGCACAGTCCAGACAGGGACAAGCAGCTTCTGCAATGACAATAGAGTGAAGGGAGGGGCAGATCCTCACCTCTTCCCTAGGCCTTGAGGCAGGGATGAGAGGAGAGCAGCTGTCACCCAGCAGCACAGACAACATCCAGCTTCCCATGGCAGTGGTCCCACTGGCCCCATGGGCTCAGAAGGGCAGGCCTGCTGCTTCCAGGGCACACACAGACCCTCAGCATGGCTGGGGAAGGAATCCAGCAGCCATTCCCAGCAAGCTGGACACGCAGGGTGGCATTTTCCTGCATCAGTGATGATGCTCAGGTGGGCAGAGCGGGCTGTGAGTCACCAGAGGAGTGGCATCCCTTGGCACTGCACCCTTGTCCTTTCTCCAGCTCCTCCTCCTCCTCCTGCCTGCTCTCCTGTTGTGGTTTCAGAGGGATGCTTTCCTGCTAAGCCCACGTGTGCGGAGACTTGCCCATTGCTCCCCAAAAGCCCCCTGAGCCATGGCATTGACGTCAGCAGCACTCCAGCTGTCAAACAATGGAGATTAAGGCTTGGCAGGCGGCGCCAAGCCCTGGAGTACGTGAACCTCCCCGGGCAGGTGAGCAACATTCCCTGCCCAACAGGAGCAGGCACATTGATTGCACCAACCCATCTGCTGCACCTGGACCCCTGACCTGGCCTGATCCCAAACCTGATCCCTGCAGGAGCTGGGTCGTGGCTGTGCAGCCCCCAGGGCTCACAGTCCCTGTGCTCGCCCACCCAGGTGAGCTGGAGGAACGTTCTGGTTCAGGGCAAATTTGGGAGAGACAAGGACAAGGAGGCAGAGCCCTGGCAGGGGCAGCTGGTTGCTCCAGCCCCTGGGAGGGTTACCCTGCGTGCCAAGGGATGTGCAGTGCCAGGAACAGGCCTGGGGCTCGTCCCTCCCTGCTCTGCCCAGCACAGGGACAGAGGCCACGACGTGCTGCCTCTTGCAGATCATGGCACAGCTGAGCTCCTCACTCGGGAGGTTCAGCCCTGGGGGCTTTCCTGGAGCACACAGACACCTCCAGGACACTCCGTCCCGACCCACAGCAACAGCCTGGGCAACGGGGAATGTCTGGGACACGGCCAGGCTGGCACCAGCTTGAGGGAGCAGCTGGAAAGACTCCTGGAAAACAGGAAGGGAGCTGCTTCTAGTGATCACGCTTAACCGTGCCATTGTCCTGGCTTTGCGTGCCAACCTTCCCATTCCTGCTGCAGGCACAAGGTGTCCCACTGCCAGCAGGGCGGCCAGGACCTGTCTTTTGCCAAAATAAAGGCGGGAGAACTGCAAACACCAAGGTCACCCAGCACTGCCAGTGTAACTCAGCTCCCAGGCTGTGCTCAATGAGGACCTGGGGGCCCTCAGAGCCAGAGGAGAGACAGAAACATCCTTGTGAGCCGAGCATAGCCTGAGCCACCAGCAGGGCACCAGCCTTCCCTCCTCACCAAACCAGCCGAGCCAGGAGGGCGCCTGAGGTCAGAGAAACACAATCTGCAGCACCCAGAGACAGGAACCACAGGGATGTGACAGCTCCAGCACAAACAAACCCTGTGGGGCTTGTGCCCTGCTTTCTGGGAAGATCTCCAGCTCAGTGTGTCTCCTGCTCCAGCTGCAGGATCCTGCTGACAAACTGGGTCTGGCCAGGTGCAGGAGGGAAGCGTGTGGCTCACCCAGGTGGGACAGACAGAGCTGCCTGGGGACAAGGGCACAGCACACCATGGCCGTGGCCACTGTCCAGGTCCTGCCCACTCCATCCACACCAGGCTGGGAACACCAGACCCCACACACCAACAGGAGAGCCAGGCCCAGGCACCTCCTTGTGCCAGGGCTCCTGTGACTCGCCCTGCCCATGGGAATACCTGCTGGTGAGCTCCTGCCTCTAGCCAGGACATCAGGAGATGCTCCCTCTCCCAGGCTTCCCTTCTCCAGCTCCAAGGACCAAGTTGACTGCGTTTGCTGGACTCCCTGCTCCAGAGCCCAGCCAGGGTTCAGAGCAGAAGGCAGAGGTGCCCAGGGCAGGAGGTGCCCACGGTAAGAGCTGCTCCAGCTGCAGCAGGCTGGCAGGGACAGCACTTTCTCATGGGCTCTGGTGACTTCTCCTCCTGAGTGGTCCCTGGTGTGGTGGGATTCAAGGGCCCCTGTGTGCTGCCCCCCCTCACACCCTTCACACCAACACTTCTGGCAAACCTCGCTGTGGTGGTGTTTGCAGGGGTCCCAGGATGAGGGAAGAGACGAGGATCTGACTCCATGTTTCAGAAGGCTTGATTTATTATTTTTTGATATATATTATATTAAAACTATACTAAAAGAATAGAAGAAAGGATTTTATCGGGAGGCTTGCTAAGAATAGAAAAAGAACGATAACAAAGGCTTGTGACTGAGACAGTCGGGACAGCTGGACTGTGATTGGTCATTAATTAGAAATAACCAACATGAGACCAATCACAGATGCACCTGTTGCATTCCACAGCAGCAGATAACCATTGTTTACATTTTGTTTTTGCAGCCTCTCGGCTTCTCAAGAGAAAAAAATCTTGAAAGATTTTTCATAAAATGTGTCTGTAACACCTCACCTTTCACCCACCCTTATCACGGGCACAGTGTGCCCTGGTGGGAGGGGGGCACATTGTCTGTTTGAGTCATTCCCATGTGTTCTCCCACAAAGGAAAACCCTTTGGATGCTCTCAAAGGAAAAACAGAACTGCCACAACATGGCTTCCTCCACAGCTTTTTCCTTGGAAACAGCCTTAGCTCAAGGCTGCTTGCACAGCTCGGCCTAGGGGTACGGTTAGGCCTAGGGTTTGGGATCCAAGAACTACAAAGCCCAGAGCTGCAGGCACACTGCAGCTGCAAAAGGCATCCCAAGGGGAACACAAAACTGCGTCTTGTGGAATTTCAAGAGCCAGCCGGCCACTCCGGCCCACAGGCCCCCAGACACACACCCCAGCCTTTTTCCCTGGCAAACAAAACTCACCAGGCCAGGTTCCTGGTGGCAGATTGCAGGAGCCACTTGGCACTGTCAAACCAGCCCGAGTTGGCACTGGTGCCAGCTTGGGTCTGGGAACCATCCTGCAAAATGAGGAATTTCAGCACACACCAGGGCACTCCCGGCCACAGGCCAGGGGGAACATCTCACACAAAGTCCAGACAAACACATCCACATCATGTCAATCCTCCTGGAGCACCTGCCCAGGGCTCACAAGACGCTTTAAGCACTTCACATCACCCCCACAAAGGTTCCCTCCAGGAACTGGGATGGCAAGGTGGATGAAAAATGCCGTGACTCAGCCTGAGCCAGGCCATCTCCTCTCTGCAGGAACACCTCCAGGACAGCTGGACACCAATACCTGGAGGGGAAAAGAGCAAAGGAACAGAGCACTGGAAAGAGCAGCAGCTGCCACCGGCAGGCTGAGAGAGACAGGGGTGTTCACCTGGAGAAGAAAAATTTTAGGGTTCACCTGGAGGAGAAAAATTTTGCCTTATTGCAGCCTGTTGGTTCTTATAGGGGCTTATAAAAGAGAGAGAAAAAAATTTTACACAAGAAAATAGCAATAGGATAAAGGAAAGGGGTTTTAAAGTAAAAGAGGGGAGATTTAGATTGCATAGTGGGGAAAAATTGCTCCCTGTGAGGAAGGTGAGGCCCTGGCACAGGGTGCACAGAGAAGCTGTGGCTGCCCCATCCCTGCAAGTGTCCAAGGCCAAGCTGGACAGGGCTTGGAGCAAGCTGGGATGGTGGAAGGTGTCCCTACCCCTGGCAGAGGGTGGAATGAGACGGGCTTTAAGGTCCCTTTCAAAGCAAACCATTCTGTGATTCTACAAAAAGCCCAGGGTGAGATTTTTCACAGAAAGCTGCACTGAGCACCCCACCCTACCACGGCGCCCTGCAAGTAACACCCCCTGTGCCCACAGAGCCACAGTGTGACACCCAGCTCTGCCCTTCTGCCTGGGCTCTGGGTCACTGCAAGATCCTCACAGCACCTTTCCCAGCACCTTCTCTGCTGCTGAGGCCCTTTTCCTGCCCCCATGACTCCCTGGATGCAGATCCCTCACTGGAAGTACATGGTGACCCATCCTGACACAGCAGCTCAGCAAACACCTGGTTCCATCCCGGGGCGGGGTGGGCACAGGTGACAGGCAGCCACCCCACCCTGGCACTGTGTCACCCAGCTCTGACCTTTGCTGCTCCTCAGCTCTCCCTGCACATCCTCAGTGGTATCTGAATTTCTCCCAGGTCCAGCTCCCCGCTCACACCAGGAGGGATTGGTCTGGATGACCATTCAAGGTCCCTTACAACCCATTCCATTATTCACTTGTGTGTTCCCCACTGGGTTTGTGACCTTCAAAATATCCAAATGTTTTCCTCTATCTTCCAAGGCTGAGGGTTTCCTGCTGGCCCCAGGAGGTGGCCCTGTTTCAGCCCTGGTCAGTGCATCCCACCACCACCACCTGCACAGAGCCCCAGGTCTTCTCCAGGAACTCCTCTTCCACAGCAGAGCTTTCCAGGAAAAAGCTTAACCGAAAATCTCTGGCAACACGGACTTTGGCCAGGAAGAAAGCAGCAAGCAGACATAAAACCCCAACCAGGCCCATCAGCATTTCCACTAAATGCCAGGGGTGAAGGGAAGAGGAAGGACTTGGGGTTTGTTTTCATTCTCACGGGGTTGCGCAAGAGCCGCAGCCCCATGTGCGGCCGAGCCCACGCCAGCCTTTATCTCCCTGAGCAAACAAACCACAGAGCCACCCCACGGGGAGCATGTCCCACAGCTCAGCCTCATCCCTGAGCACACAGACCCACCCTGCTCAACCTCCCAGCCTGGAGCCAGGGATGCCAGCAGGCCACGGCCTCCCGAGGCTCTGTGGCACTGGGGACGTCCCCAGGCTGTGCAGGTGGCACCTGCCTGCTCTCCCAGCCCAGGTGTGGCTGTTCTCTGTGCTGCTGGGCTGGGAGATCCCTCTGCCAGAGGCAAGCTGATGGCCTCTGTGTGATGGGAGAGCATCCTCACTGCCCATGGAATCCTCAGGGTTGGGAAAGTGCTTTGAGATCACCAAGCCCAAACATCAACCAGCCCCAGAGAGTTCAACACTAACCCATGCGCCACATGTTTTGGGAATGCTTCCAGGGATGGTGACTCCACCATTTCACTGGAAAGGAAGAAATTTTGCACAGTATCTAGTCTTCTGTCTCCTTATGGAACAGCCCTGGACACAGCAGCAGGGACAGGTGGCCCAGTGCTGGGCTGGAACCCTGGGGGGCAATCAGGAAGCAAAGCCAGCTCGTTCCTGGGCGCTCCACACCTTGCTGGGGTCAGAGGGTAATGCAGACGTGTTTTGCTCTGGTTCTGACATTCCTGAGAGCTTAGAAAAGGTGCATTAGAAACCTGCCAGCCCTCCTGACCCCTTGGTGCCTCCTGCCAGTGCTGGCTCAGGTGCAGATGCTGCTTTGTTTGCCCAGGGCATGTGGAGGAGCTGCCCTGTGGTTGGAGCTGTGCTGGCTGCTCCCACCTCTCTCTGGGCCCTGCCCAACAACTTTGTTGTTTCTGGAGCCTCCCCACAAAGGGTGCAGCTCCCACCTGTTTGTTTCCTTCAGACCCAGCTCAGAGCATCACTCCTGCCTCCCTCTCCCAGCACAGCAGCCACCTGCCTTTGTTTGGACAAGGCAAGGGATGAGGCTCTCAGGGCTGCCAGCCTGGAACGTGCCACCCACAGGGACAGCCTGGCACAAAGCTGCAATGGGGAAGCACATTTTGAACGAGTTCATGAGGCCTTGGTGGCATTAGACTGTCTGCAATGGGATCAGGATGCAGTCCAGCAGTGGAAAACTATGTAAGGGCTTGAGCATTCCCACCCCAAAGTGCAGCCAAAGGGCTTGGGGGATTTTGGATCTCTCTGGAGCAGGGGGATCCACACTCACAAATTGGGTTTACAGCTCATTCGACAGCTTTGCATGACTCAATTTACCCTAAAGATCCCTGGTGAAGGAAATCCTGGGGTGGGTGGGATGGCCATAGCCACGTTTTCCAGAGGATTGACAGGGCAGGGAGAAGAGAGGCTGCTCTGCACCACATCCCACCAGGATTCACCCACGGGGGCTGCACATTCCAGGTCCTCCTGGGCCACGAGAAAGGGGTTCTCTGCCAGCCTTTGCACCCTCATTTACCCTTAAGGACCACCTGGAGCAGCCCCTACCAGCAGTCCCAGGGCGTGTGGGTTTTACTCTCCAAAATCATCCCTTTGCCATGGCATGTGCTCACCTCACTGCTGGCAGAGGCAGAACAAGCCTGAAGCATCCTAGGGATGGAATTCCCAAAGAAGGAACTCATAGCAGCCCCAGATATGTCCTGAGAGCAGAACTCACTTGAAGGGAGAGTTCCAGGACAAGCCAGCCCCTCCCAGGACACATTCCCCTTATCCTTGCAAGTACCACCTGCTCCAAGCAAACAGACTTGGGGAAGCTTCTTCTCTGATTTCTGAGTTGCCCTTTGCAGCTCCTGGGAATGTTGTGGGGGCCTGCAAAGACACAGCAGCTCAGCAAAGTGAGTGACTTGACTTCATGCAGTCATGGAATGGTTTGGGTTGGAAGGGACCTTAAAACTCATCCTGTCCCACCCCTGCCATGGGCAGGGACGCCTTCCACTATCCCAGGTGGCTCCAAGCTCTGTCCAGCCTGGCTTTGTACATTCCAGGGATCCAGGGGCAGCCACAGCTGCTCTGGGCAGCTGTGCCAGGGCCTCAGCACCCTCACAGGGAAGAATTGCTGTCTAACATTTAATCTAAAGCCACTCTCTTTCAGTTTAAAGCCATTTCCCCTTGCCCTGTCACTCTACCCCTTATCCAAAGTCTTTCTCTGGCTTGTACATACTGAAAGACCACAATCACATTCTCTTCTCCAGGTGAACACTCCCAGCTGTGCCAGCCTTTCCTCCCAGCAGAGCTGCTCCATCCCTCTGCTCACCCTGGTGCCTCCTCTGGGCTCTCTCCAGCAGCTCCAGCTCCTTCCTGTGCTGGGCCCCAGGGCTGGGGCAGCTCTGCAGGTGGGGTCTCACCTGAGCAGGGCAGAGGGCACAATCCCAATCCCTTTCCTGCTGCCCACCCTGGGATCAGCCCAGCACGGGGGCGTTTCTGGACTGCGCAGGGAAAGAATGAAAACTTGAGATTGGGAAATTAAAAACAAATCCTGAGCAATTAATTGACACTTAGAGCTGCTTCCTCCACCATATGGCCTCCCAGATTACTGTATTTTTGCAGTCAAACACAAACAATTTCCTTCTTTCCTGTGCTGGGGGTGCCCAAGCTCTGGGCGATGCTCGGGGATTGACGCGTTACCGGCATCTGCGCCATGCGTGAAGGAAAACAGTTTTCCTCCAACATGGAAAAAACCCCAAAACTAATTAAATCTTTTTTATAGAATGACATTAATGAAGACATTTTCCCTATTAGAGCCCATTTGTTTTCCAGGTTTTGGTTCTTCAGGGCTAGGAACTTGCTACAGCATCTTGATGAGGTGTTCATAAAAGGACAGGACTCCAGACCCCGACATTTTTAAGGGAGTAAATTAAAGCAATGCTAAAAAAGCTCCATTTGGCAGTTTTATGCTGTTTTCTGTGGCTCTGACATCCAACCTGTGGTGGCTGCCACAGGCTGCAACATCAGCTCACCAAACCTGGGCTCTGGCCCTGCAGCCACCTGGGACAGGAAAACCAGGGAACCCCCAGGTTCTGGAACCCCAAGGACCTGCCCAGCACCAAAGTCAGGTGAAAGAAGCCCAAATGAACTTTAGAAGTGGTACAAGATGTTGCTCCTGGCTGAAGAATGTACATGGGGGGCCAACCAGCTCCACACAGGGGTCCGACCACCAAGGGCCTTGGAACCCTGAACTTCTCCACCAGCAGCCAAGGGAAGGGAGAGTTTCTGCTCCAGGGAACTGGAGGAAAACACAAACCTGTCACCAAGTGCTGTCAGATGAACTCTGCCAGGACACAGGAAGGAGATAAAAAGAACTCAAGCAGCACTCAAGCTTCCTGCAAACCCAGAGCATCTCATCAACGACTCGCCAGGAGGAAATATATTCGTGGGAGTGGCGGCTGCTTAATGTGCTCTCCCACCCTCCTCTCCTTCCTATGGCTCCCAATTTCCCCCCTGGGACCCGGCATCTATTGAGCAGACATGTTGAGAAATAGGATTTTAATTCCCTAAACACCAGAGCTTCAAACTGCTCTGGTCCAAATTAGGCAGATTTTGGGAGGGGATAATGGTGAGAGATTCCTGTGTTTCAGTGAGCGTGGATCCAGGCTGTCTGGTCCCACACTCAGAAGCACCACCTGACAATACATGTAAAAACTGTTTTAATTAACTTAATTTTTTCCTTAAAGCTCATAGATTTCAAGATTAGAGACACACACCCAGCATGGCTCAGGCTACCCAAAGGAACAAAGGAGCTTTAAGAGAATTATGTGTTTCTGTAGACTCAGAGACAATATCCACAAGTCCCTTCTTGCAGCAAAACCCTGTGCATACAACTTAGGGCATTAAGTTTTTCATTATTAAAGTGTTTCTTTCCTTGTTTGGGAGTCATCCTGAAGCTTTCCAGCATGGATAATTGTCCACAGTGTGGGGCACTCCTCATTACACCAGCGTTACACAAGGGAAAAGGACAAATCTAACACCTGGGTCAGGAGCTGCATTAATTTTAATTTATCCCTAAAGACTTACTGTAATTCCAATGCTCCATGAGAACGTCACTGGCTCCTCAGCAAGGAACTGAATGTGAGGTGCTGTGTGGAATGGATCAGAGAGGGGAAAAGAAAACAAATTTCATGGCAGCAATAGGTAAATCCAGAGTTCACCCACACCAGGAATTGCTTGGGTGTTTATGGTCTCCTGCCCTTTTCTGTGAAGAAATGTTTTCCTAATACCCAACCTAAACATCCCTCAGTGCAACCTGAGGCCATTTCCACTTGTTCCCTGGGAGCAGAGACCACATTCCCTGAGCCCTCCCTCCTGTCAGGGGGTTGGACAGAGTGAGAAGGTGCCCCCTGAAGCTTCTTTTCTCCAGGCTGATCCCCCCAGCTACTCTTCACCAGCCTCCTGCTCCACTCCAGAGGTGGCCCCAGCCTGGATGACCAGCGGCAGCAGTGCAAGGGCGGTTGGTTCTGCCCCAAGAAGACCTCCTGGCTCTTGGAAGCAGCACTCCTGTTGCTCCCAGGCAGAGCTTTCTGGCTGGGAGTCTTTGGAGGACGCATTCCAAACTCCCAGACTCTGACGGCGGGACTGGGGAGCAGCCAACACCATCCCAGGGCACCAAGGATCCAGCCCGGATCCCCCAGGGCACAACAGCTCCCTGCAGACACCCAAACCCAGCTCTGACGCGCGATCCTGTTTTCCCAAAAGCTGGGCAGAGCTGGAACTCGCAGCTCTTCCCAGAATCCACGCTCTGTGTTACGTCCCAGCGGTGCCAAAACAAAGCTGGGAATGGCCTCTGCAGGTAGGACCAAGATATCCTGGGGTAACATGACGTGGGAGATGGAAGGGCTGACATGACATCACCTGAAGCTTCACTCGTCTTCCAAGAGCAACAACTGGGAGTTCTGCTGGATGCTGGCACTGAAAACACCTTTTTTATGGAGACAGCCCTGAGTCCCACACGAGTTGTTGGCATCACCCAGGCTACAAAGGGCGCTTGCAGACCAGCTGAGCCCACAACTCAGCTGCCAGCACCATCCTGCTGGAGAAAGGCTCAAACAGAAAACTTTTCAGTGGGTTTTCACCATCTCTTCATGGTTTTGTAAGAGCTCAAGGCCTATGGTCTCCTCAGCCCCCAGTAAACCACTTCGGTGCTTTAGAAGTAAAATTTGGTACTTAATCTACAATGGCACGCTATGGAAGGGGCCCTTGGAGAGGCAGCACAGGTTTCCCACTCCCATGAATCCCAGAGAAGCTGCCAGCAGCTCCCTCTTCCCATGTGTAATTTCCCCTGTGCTATTTCCAGATAACTGACAACTAACAGGATGGAAAAGCTCTTCAGGATCACTGAGTCCAACCCCACCCAAACACTGCCAAGGCCACCTCTCACAGCATTGTCCCCAAGCGCCACACGCACTTTTAAATCCCTCCAAGGACAGGAATTCCACTACCCTGGGTAGCCTGTTCCAATGTCTCACCACCCTTTTGGCAAAGAAATTTCCCCTAATATCCAATCTAAACCTGCCCTGGCCTTGGTTCCCCACCATTTCCTGATGCTCCTAGAAATCCTTCAGCAAGGCAGCCTCAGCCACCATTTCTTCCAAGATTAAATACAAGTTTATTTGTGGGATTTTTTGTGTGTTTTTTTTTTTTCCATTGATTTTTCCCTCCTGTTTTTCACCCCCTTTTTCTTTCCCTGCCCAGCAGGACTGCAGATCCAACCCCAGTTTTGTCACTGGTACAGAGCAGCTCTCCACCAATTCCACACCTGGTCCTGTGCATCAGCCAGAACAAAACCTGAGGGGTGTCCTGTCCAGTAGCTCCACAAAACACTGTTTATACATAAAAAGAGATGCTCCAAACATGACGTTTACCCAACACAGAGCCTGAAGCCTCCTGTCAGGCTACCACAGCTGTTCTTCCCTGGTATTTGACCATCTCCCTGCTTGGCTCATCCTTTCATCATGCCCATGGTATCAAAATCCTCTTTCCACAGCAGCTTCCCGTCTCCCCATCTCCAAAGACTTCAACACGACTGCAAAGACAAGTTTAGTAGCTCCACTTCCCTATTCCTTCCAGCCTTTTCCCTCAAACACTATTTTCACTGTCCTTCAGCTTTTACTAGAAATCTGTTCCTGACCTCTGTCCCATTTGCATCACCACAGACAGCGCATTTATTTTTCCTTGTAGAGCATGAATCACCCCCAGCATGGCACTTCTCCTGCATGGAATCCCAGAATGTCTAGAGTTGGATGGGACCTTAAAGCTCATCCCATTCCAGCTTCTGACATGGGCAGGGAAACACTTCACCATCCCAGGGTGCTCCAAGCCCTGTCCAAGCTGGCCTGGGACACTTCCAGGGATCCAGGGGCAGCCACAGCTTCCCTGGGCACCCTGTGCCAGGGCCTCACTGCCCTCACAGAGAGGAATTTCTTCTTACAATTTCCACCAGCTCTGCTCCGCTTGGAAAGGAAAGGTTGGATTCTCTGTGGGCAAGGGGTTTCAAGAACCAAGATGTGCTCACAGCAAGCGTCGACCCAAGGCTGCCTGGAATGAGGTGGGACACAGAGGGCCTGGGTTCAGCAGTCTCAGGACCAGGTAAGCTGGAAAACAGCTTTTATGTGTTGGCTGCATCACTTGACTTGCATCCTGCACATCTATCACATCTCAGGCACATCCAGAGGAGATTCCAATTGGGTTTCAGCCAAGTTTTGCAGCAGAAATGCACACAGCACACACTTTCAGCTTCCAGCCTTCTCCAAGTCTGTTCCAGAGGCTGAAGCATCACAAATACATTGGAGCCACCTCCCCTAACTACCACCCTTAGAACAACTGGCTTTTCCAGGGCCTGGGATTTGCACAGAACTGGGATTTCAAACCCATCCCAACAGTGAAAATGCCTTGTTTGAAGGTGTTGGACAGCTCCAAGAGCAGGCTTCAAGTGCCAGCCTCTGCTGTGCATCCCTCCCACACCAGGACAGGTCCCAGACATCTTGCCATCTCCAGGGTGATGTGAGCAGAACCACACAGATCCTTCTCTCACCAGCTGGCTCCAGTCTGATCCCATCAGCCAAACTCCTTGGGCTGGGGGACTCCTTGCAGCCCAGCCAGTGCCAGGGTTTCTGGTTGCTTGCTCTGTGTTTTGGATGCAAGGCAAGGCAGGAGTTCTTGGATCCCAGAGGGTTTCTCCCAAACATTAACTCACCTCACCAGGTCCAAAGCTATGGGATGCTTTTCAAACATTCTGTTTAAGAAACCCAGGTGGAAGCTGAGAGTATGGAGCTGCAGGAGGGGCTGGGGGTAGAAAGGAGGGAGAGGAGGAGACAGGATGATGATCCAGCCTCTCCCACCCTAGGAATGCACAGAAGCTGGCATATGAGTCAAAAACACGCTTGGGGATGTTATTTTGTTTAACTCTGTCTAATTCTTGGATTTCTTAGTGGAAGAATGTTTTCATTGGAAGCTTCTGCAAAGCCACCATGTCTGGCAGCAGGACATCGAGCTCAGCCATGTGAGAACACGCCAAAAGCTCTGCTGAGTCCAACAATCAGCGCCCAATCAGGCCAAAAACTGACCCAAAACAGCCCCAAATCTTCCAGCCAAGCCCTGCCTCCTGCTCAGAGCTCCTGCACAGCAACACAAGCCCCTTCTCAGCAGCACTCAGATGTTGCTGCCCCAAGCAGGACCCAGCCTAAGGTCAGGACAGGCACAGCACGCTCCCTGCAGGAATGGGGTGAGCCATCAGGAATAAAGCACATTCCCTCCGCCCCAAAACACTCCCTCTCAGCAATGCCACTTCCATCTGATATTTGCAAGGCACTCCCAGAGCAAAGGTAGGTTTTCCACATCCTCACCCTCCTGGAAGCAGCAGTTACCAGGAGCATCACTGTGTGGAGCCCATGGGTGTCCTTATCTGCCTGGAAGAACCTGGATGCGCCAGGGCATGAAGTGCTTCACTCCCCCAGCAGCAGCAGCTCCACAGATTCCAGCTGCCAGGCTGACTCCTCATCAGGCATTCTGTGGTGCCAACAGAACTACTTGGATCCCTCACACCAGTTTCTCAGAGCTCTTCTGCTTATTTTAAACGCATTTCTTTAATTTCTTCCAATGGCTCCTCACTGAAATTCCTGTGCTGAGATCAAACAGCATCCTGTGATAATCCACCAGCAGTAATTCAACTGACAGGGATTTCTCAAGCTGAATTACCACAGCCTCAAGAACTCAAAATCCATGGGTCATTTGCACATGTGCTGTGCTGAAAAAATACCTGATGTGAGGCACAAAACACTCCAAGGGGGCTGCTTCCCAATGGGATTGCATGGACACCCTTCATGTGCCAGGTGAGAGTTTTAACACTGGCATTTGGACTGGTGACTTTTTCTCCTTATTGTTTTACATCTTCCTTTTCTTCAAAATGATTTCCATCCACCAGCTACCACAAAAAATGTTTAAACTCAATGCCCTGAGAGGAATTCCACCATTTTGGCAGTATTTTCACTTACCTCTGACAAGCACCAGCTGACCTTTCCATGCTGTAGTTTAGAGCACACAACACATGAGTCTTTGCAGACAGAAGAGCTGGAAGCATTCTCAGATCCCAGCACAAATGTTGTTGAACACTCTGGGGTGCAAGTGTCAAACTCCAGGGAAGAAAATAAATTAAATAAAATAAGGTCACCTCTCAATTCCCACCTTCTTTTGCCATTTCAGTCTCACCCTTTGCTGCCAACCTGGACACAGCTACAAAACAAAGCACTTGAGGCTGAACAAGGAAAGTGTTTTGATCCTCCAACGTGTCTTGTGATACATGGAAAACCCACAGAGCAGCCATTCCCTGAGTGTTGTTTCCCAGGTGCCCTTCATCTCCCTGAACAACCCCACAGCTCTCAGCCCATCACTTAGGAAGCCCTACCTGCTCTCAGCCTCCTCCTCTCCCCACGGTTTGATCCTTCTCTTCATTTCAGAGGGACCTCTCCTCCACCTGAGTCCACCCAAGAACTCTGCCCTCAGTCCTCAAAGGGAAATCCATTCCACCCTGTCCTTCAGCTGGCTTTCCACTAAATCCACCAACTTAATGCTCAGCACCTCTTGCCTTTTACTCTTTCTTGCCTCATTTTGACTTCTGGCATTACCCTGCCAAGAAAAAAAAAAAAAAAAACAAAAAACAAACGTTGGAGCCACAATCTTCCTAACCTCTTCTTTTGTGTAACCACAGCTTTCTGCTCTTCATCTCCTTGCCTCACCTCCCAGCCATGCTCCATCCAGCTCTTCCCAGGGTCACACTGAGACTTCTCTGCATACTTTAAGACTACAAGTTATCAACAGTGTTCTCCATCCAGGAAGTTTGTCTTTCCAACCTTCTACCCAAGTGATCTGCTCCTCAAGAGCTTCCCCAAAAGCCCATGGAGCTAAGGTACAGCACATGCAGCAAAATCCCTGCAGTAAAGCTATTTGCAGTCTTAGGTACAACAAACTCCTGCAAGGAATCTACTCAAGGTAGCTCTGCTATCAGCAGAATGCCTGTGCTCAAAGCATTGAATCATTGGGACCTCCAAGAGCTCCCTGGTCATTCCAAGACCTCCAAGATCACTGAGTCCAACCTTTGACCAGAGCCCATCATGCCCAACAATGTTGTCTTATATATCAAGTGTTCTATGATCATTATAGTGCAAGGATTCCAAATTGCCAGAGTTTCATACCTCCTTGATGTTTCTCGTGGGCAGTTCCTCTAGGCACTGACTCTTCCTTGGTCCTTGCAGCAGCCAATTGACTCTAGATCCTACCAATCCACTCTTTTATAACATGCTTCTTATTGGCTACAACAGGGCTATTGTGCCCTGTTAACATCAGGCCAGCTCCTAATCTTTAGTAATTGGTTCAGCTGCAACTCTTTAGGGGGTAAGATTACATTCTGTACCACCTTCATTTACCCACTCTGTGTCCCCCTACACAACAAACTGTACCATCAAGTGCCACATCCACCAGCTTTCTGAACACTTCCAGGGATGGGGACTCCACCGCTGCCCTGGGTGGAGCAGGTGGCCCAGCACCCTCATCCTGTCGATGAACCCCGATTAAACGAAAGCAAATTTCCAAAATGAAGAGTTGTATCTGTACCCTAAGCTGTGCTGAACCACTTCCCAGTGTCTGGGGATGAAGGCAGGGGAGAAGCAGCCCAGGGAGGGGAGAGCTGACACATCTCCTGTTCCCACAGCTTCGAGTCGAGCAGGTTCAGGTGCAGCACGTCCAGCCACCGTGGTCAGATGCCACCTGTGACAGCCCTGGGGTGTGAGCAGAACTTGCACAACGCACATCCCGCGTGCCCGTGGCTCTGGGCACAGAGGAGAGGTGGATCATTTTCACCCTGGGCTGTTCTCCAACCTCACTTTCAGAGCTGTGATCTCTGCAGATCCTGTTTGAACACCGAGCTGGGTGTCAGGAACTGCCACTGCTGACTTCAACACCCACGTCACCGTCAAGTCCTGCCACTGGTACCAGTTCCCCAGGTCACAACGGAGAGACCACACACCCAAGGCCCTGCTGCTGTCCCCAGACTCAGCCACTCCAAGCTCGACCAAACAAAACCAGTTCCAACTCTGTCAGGCAAGCACAGCCCATCACAGCATGCCCAAACTTGAGCCAGCAGGAAAATTTCCTTCCAGGATAAAGCAAGGCTTGGGTCACTGGCCACAGGTAATAAACCCTGGAGTACAGACAGGAAAGCTCTGGTGTTTTGAGGGACATGGACCACACACAAAGCTCTGCCTCATTAATCCTCTGAGATGATTAACTGTCTTCAGCAAGGTTGACAACTCTGGAAGGAACAGAAGCTGCACATCTGCACGAGCCAGCCAAATCCAGCTGCTCATACTTGCACAGCAGTCTCCTAAAACACTGCCATGGCCCCAGAGCCTGTCAGGGCAATGTCCCACCCCTGCAGCTGCACAAACACTCAAGGCAGCGGGTGCTCAGCTGCAGATGGTGAGAGACCAAAGGCACCTTTTCATGTCCCACACTGTGCTGAAGCACATCCCTCCTCGTGGTGCCACCAGGCAGAGGATGCAGCCCACAGTCCACCAGGAGAACCAGGAGCTATCCTGCAAGTAACTTTGTTACATATAGAAAAAGCCTGAATCACACATTTTGCTGAAAAAACATGTTCAGTCCTCTTAAGCAATGCTCAAAACAACCTGGGGTGGATTGGATCTCTGGGTTAAGGAAGGCAGCAGGATAATACCTGAAGTCTCAGCTATCAGTTCCACTGAGAGAAAGGTAATCCACCTTCTCTTCCTGCCAACCCCAACCTACCCACCACCAACCTGCACAATCCACACATAGGGCAAGGTGAGGGACCAAGCTTTCACGTTAGGTGTAATAGAAAAACATTCTTTACTCTGCAAGTGTCTTTACAAATATATATTTATATATTTAAGCCCATTTCAGGCCATAAAAGCCCATAAAAAACAACCAGTACCTTTTTGAACAAGAGAAACCGCGGGGCAGAAGCCTGAGGTGACAGACTCCCACACAGGGGCTGCTCTGGCTCTTCTCTGAAGGCCTTTAGTTAGCACATAAAACCATCTCAAAAATCCTTGGATGTGAAAGGAGGGGCACCATTCTTACCCCCCTTTCACCACTCTCTGTATGAGGTAAACTGGGATCACTTTTACATCATCACTTTAGAAAGGAGATGTTGTATCCTGAAGACCAGCTTTTCCAAAGAACATTTGTGAATGGGTTAAAAAGGTAAGAAAGATGTGTGGATTCAACCATAATGTGCTGTTGTCTCAAAATAGAAGAAGTTGATACTAAAAAGCTATTCCAGATACATACAAGTACAAACACTAGAGCTGGTCAGAAAGATTCAGTTTCAACATTTTTTTTAAAAGCAGGGAAAATTTTCTGAAGTGTGGTTTTTTTCTCATTTCCCCTCTGCTCACTTTTCTACCAGTTCCATAAACCCTTCTGAAAAAATCACGTGTCTGCTGTCAGAGTGCAAAGTCCATCCAAATCTCATGTTTCAGTTCACTATCTCTACACTTTACAAATCCTGATGGCAAACCAAAAGGTCTCAATTTAACTTAGCAAAAGTGATATCTAGAAAATATTCAACACCAAGAGGTCTTACAAAAAAAAACTTGAGACTACTAAGGCATTCTAAGGCACAGTGTTTTGGAAGAAGTGCTTTCTCCCTGTAGTGTTGCTTTATACACATCATGTGTGTGAGTCCAAGGGATGCAAGGAGCTGCAGGTGGATGCCATGGCTTCTCCCAAGCAGGGAATTCCATCTTTTGTTTCAGACGTAGGCTCCCAACGCTGCGTGGAATTCAGTGAGACATTGCACCAGCTGCTGAAACTTGGGTCTCTCCTCAGGATCTAGGGCCCAACAGCAGGCCATCACAGCAAACCTGCAACACAGAGGCACATGGAGCACAGGGAACAGGGTCAGCCAGGCAGCCACAGCCCCAGCCTGAAAGGCAGAGCAGCATCTGGCACTGGGAAAGCGGCTGAGCAGCCAGAGAGAGACAAGGAGCTCTGGATCTTATGGCTCATAATGCTGAACAGCTCCTTCCAAGGATGGACATCTGGAATGGTGAGCAAAGGGGCTGTCACCAGAGGTCCTGGCTTGGTTTAGGATTTAACCCATGGCAATCCAGGAAGGAGCAGTACAGAATTCACTGGAAACAGCTCAAGTGCTATAAAGGCATGGAATGGTTTGGGTGGGAAGGGACCTTGAAGATT
>JAWWEX010000017.1:20512723-20537181 GCA_035583215.1 Arremon brunneinucha | reverse complement strand
AGTACAGAATTCACTGGAAACAGCTCAAGTGCTATAAAGGCATGGAATGGTTTGGGTGGGAAGGGACCTTGAAGATTGCCCAGTCCCTCCCCTGCCATGGCAGGGACACCTTCCACTGTCCCAGGTTGCTCCAAGCCCTGTCCAACCTGGCCTTGGACACTTCCAGGGATCCAGGGACAGCCACAGCTGCTCTGGGCACCCTGTGCCAGGGCCTCACTGCCCTCACAGGGAGAAATTCCTTTCCAATATCCCATTTAACCCAGCCCCCTGGCAGTGGGAAGCCATTCCCCCTTGTCCTGTCCCTCCATCCCTCGTCCCAAGTCCCTCTGCAGCTCTTCTGGAGCCTGTTTAGGCATTGGAAGGGGCTCTAAGTTCTCCCAGGTCCAGGCTGAACACTTCTCTGGTCCAGGCTGAACATTCCCAGAGCAGAGGGGGCTCCAGCCATCAGAACATCTCCATGGCCTCCTCTGGATTCACTCCATCAGCTCCACTTCCTTCTGATGCTGGGCACCCCAGAGCCAGAGTTCCACCAGCAATGTTCACCCCAGGCTTTGTCTGCCAGGCAGAACAATCAGGCAAGCAAAGGCAGCCCTGGCTCTGTCCTTGGGCAGCCTGGCTTAGCTCCCCCAAGCAGAAAGCAGCAGTTTGTCCCTCCCCAGCAGAGCACTCACAGTTCATCGGGGCAGTTGATGGGCTGAGCTATCCGATAGCCATCCTTTAAATAAGCTGCCATCTCGAAGGGGTCGATGTCCACGTACGGGGTCTGGCCCAGGGTCATCAGCTCCCACAGGGTCACCCCAAAGGCCCACTGCAAAGGAACAGTGCAAAGGAACATTAACACAGCGTGCTGAACCCCCACAGCTCCTCCAGCCAGGCCACGAAGCCGGCTGGGAGGAGGACTGCTGACCAAGACAATTACACACAGAAAGAAAGCTTTACATAAATAACCAAATTCAACATGTCTTGAACTGGGCTAATGAAAAATCACAGAGCTGGTGATAAATTGCCCAGAGAAGCTGTGGCTGCCTCATCCCTGCCCCATGGTCAGGCTACATGGAGTTTGGAGCAACCTGGGATGGTGGAAGGTGTCCCTGCCCCATGGCAGGGAGTGGGATCCATATGGTCTTAAGGTTCCTCCCACCCCAAACCAACCTGTGATTCTACAAAGTCAAACTAAACTTAAAATCTTACTGCACTAAGATATCAGTACTAAAAATCATGAATTTTTAAACATGAAATTACAGAACACCTAAATCTAAATTAGTGAACATTAAATGATTGTCTCCTATATATTTGTTGTTTTACACTTTACTTTAAAAAGAAGTAAAGTGTAAAAAACCAAATATATAGGAGATAATCATTTAATGATTATTTGTTTTTTTACGCTTTACTTCTTCAAAATGCCTCGAAAATCCTCCAAAAAGTCTGCAAAATTCAAAGGATCAGAAATGAAATTATAATTTTTTTATTCCAAATCATCTGTATATTTGGAGAGTATGTTCAGGAATAGGACTCACGAAAAAGAAAAGAGATTTCATCTCAGTAAACCTGACAGCACAATCAGCATTGAACACATTTATCTGGCAACCCTTGCCAGAAAGAGCTTGAAGTGATGAAAAATCCATCTATGAATCCACATACAAGCAGAGTACGAGGAAAATGATTTATTATCTGGTATCCAGAGAGCCAGGAGACCAAACAGAGATGGGGCTGATACGGCACGCTCGTGACTCACTACCCAAGCTCCACATCATCATTCATTAAAAAGGGGCAGAATCATGCATGGCTCACACAACTCTTGTTTTAATCAAGAGAAATCCCACTCACTGCCTTGACCCAAGCCTTAGGGAAGGGATATTTTCAGGTGGGAAGGGCAGAGCACAGATGTGCTCAAACAGCCACCAAAGGAAATAAAGCCCCTTTTTAGCTGCAGTGGAGAGGAGTGCTGAGGGACAAGGGGTGATCATGAAGATGAAATAGAGAGTGATTCAAGCAAAACCACTCTGGGAATACAGCTGTTCTAATTCCATAGGTAGCTGTATAAAAGTGGCATGAAGAGATGCAGAGTTTCACGTGCCACAGCAGGAAAAACAGGGAATTAAGATTCAGCAGGAATGGTGGTTTGTTTTCCTACACTCTGGCTGACTGATAGAGCTGTTGGCAGGGGAGCAACACTTTATTGGGAAAGTTTCAAGCCAGCAAACACATTTGAAAGAAAGTCATCCAAAAAGCAAGCCTGGAACACATCCCCTGGCATCCCTGCAGACACAGACACTGTTTGTACCAGACTTCATCACCCATTCCCTGTTACATGCAATGGATCACTGGGTTTGTTCCTACCAAACCCACAAAAACATCTGACATCAGCTTTTTGTGAAAGGAGTCCAGGTAGATGCAAAGCTGATATTTAGGGCACATGGTGTTTTTTCTACACCCAGAAAAACTGTTCACTTTTGAACTCTACATAACTCAGAGGGCCACGTGTCTGCAGTAAGAACTGGGTGTTAAAAGGTGGGTGGCATTTATCCCTAAGCAATGAACAAAGTACTTCTGGTTAAAATGGACTGGAAGAAATGCTGAATTGCACTGGAGTTTTCAAAAATGGTTACAATAATGAGATTTACTCATCCTAATAAAATTCCACATCTCACTGCTGCTGTTACATAAGTTTTGATTTCCCAGTTCTCACAAACAGTAATTGCTTTCATGTCCCACATTTTTTTAAAAAATGTAAAAATAAAAAAACCACCATTTGATTGAGTTCATTTAGCTCTCTAAAAACATGCTTTTACAGGCAACTTCCATTTCCTCCTCTGTCTTTAGGCTGGATCTAACACAAGCCCCCATGTGTTTTCCAATGAATACACGCGTGGAGCACAACTGGCACCTTCCCTTCCTTCCTTCTTTTCCTTGTTTACATGGCTCCAGCACTAGTACAGAGACCATGGAGGGAAAAAACCACCAGAACTTCTCTAAAGTTTCCCAAACTGGCACCAGACCACTATCCTGGATGGGATGCATCTGAGGGAACAGGCTGAGGTCACTGCAACACTGCTCTTATCTCTGAAAGGTCACCTCAGCTGGGAGAGGTTCCTGGCCACTGGAATGAAGGCATTCTCTGGAAGAGCTGGGATTTGCCAACTGTGGGCCACAGAGTCAAACCCCAGCTCCTGCTCATGCCAGGGAGCCCATCATCCTGGAGCTCACTCCCATGTCCGTGAAGCACAGGGATGTCTGGGAACAGCCAGGGTGGATTTATCAAGGGAAGCTGTGCCTGAGCAGATCTGTGCTGAGCAGAGAGCACAGAGTGAGGAATGGATGCCCACCCTGACTTCCAGAGGGTGCTGGGGCACTGAGCAGGCTCCCCAGGGAATGGGCAGGGCCCCAAGGCTGCCAGGGCTCCAGGAGCATTTGGGATTGCTGGGGCATCTGTGCAGGGCCAGGAGCTGGACTGGATATCCCTGGGGGTCCCTTCCAACTTGGGATACTTTATGAAAAGCAGTCCCAGTGCAGCTCCCTGAATTTCAGTGCATTCCTTGCTAGCACTTCCAAAGGAACAGGAAGCAAGGGGCACCTCTGCTGGCACAAAGGGCCTGACTGATCCATGAACCATCACCTCGAGCAGCTGATGCAGGAGTGGGAGGAGAGATGCTGCTCTGAACAAGCCATTGTTACCTATCCAGTGCCATGGTCCCCTGCCTCCACCTCTGGGGCCTCCAGCATCAGAAGCACGTTGGAGCTGCTGGAGCAAATCCAGAGGAGGCCGCAGAAATGCTCCAAGGTGCTCTGGAGTCAGGCTGGGAGAACTGTGGGGTTCACCCGGAGAAGAGAAGGCTCCAGGGAGACATCACAGCACCTTCCAGTGCCTAAAGGGACTCCAGGAGAGCTGGAGAGGGACTTGGAAAAAGGGATGGAAGGACAGAACAAGGCAGAATGGCTGCACAATGATAGAGGGCAGGGTTAGATGGGATATTGGGAAGAAATTGTTCCCTATGAGGGTGGGGAGGCCTTGGCACAGGGTGCTCAGCAGCAGCTGTGGCTGCCCCTGGATCCCTGGAAGCATTCCAGGCCAGGCTGGACAGGTCTTGGAGCAACCTGGGACAGTGGAAGTTGTCCCTGTCCATGGCAGGGGTTGGAATTAAGTGGGTTTTAAAGGTCCCTTTCAATCCCAACCATTCTGGGATTCTGTGATTCTCCAGCAACTGAAAAAAGAGCAAAATGTCATCAAAACACATTTCCAGGAAAAAAGCCCTCACCACATCACTAGCACTGGAGAATTCATTGTTGACCAGGCTCTCCAGGGCCATCCAGCGCACGGGCCTGTTCTCGTTGTCCCCCAGGCAGTGGTAGTCCATGGGGAACAGGTCCCGCGACAGCGCGTTGTCCGTGATCTTCACCTGCAGGGCGTCGTCGATGCTGGGCACAGAGAACAGCACCTCAGGGTTGGGTTGTGATTTCAGGATTTACCACTCTCCCCTGCTGATCCCTCCCAGGTGTGTCAATCACCTCCCCTTTCCCTCCCTGACCCCTGCCAAGCACTGTCTGTCAGTCCTGGCATTCCAGAACGGTGTCGACTGGGCAGATTCAAAGGATGCCCTCCACCCCTGGGGGGACATTGGGCCATCCAGGTGTCCCCTGTCCCTTGAGACCTCCTCTCCTGTACCTGGTTGGTGGCTCCTTACCCCTTCCCTCCCCCTCTCCTCAGGGTTAAAAGGAACAGCAACCACGTGGCTCAGGGAGTTCTGTTGGAGCTGTTGCTGCATTCAGAGGCCTGTGGGCCAGAATAAAGCTCTGGATTGAAACCCTCTAGCAAAACCCAACTCCTTTCCTTCACCATCCCCTTAAAGCTTCTCTGCCAGAGGTAAACCTGAGCTCCTGCAAGTCTGGACTTGCCTCCCTGTGCCCAGCTGCAGCACTCAGCTAGCCAAAGGTGTCTCTGGGGTGAAAACACCACAGTGCCACTATTTGGTTCAGCTGCAAGGACCAGACAAGCTCAGGCACATCCCTTCTGGCTATATTGGTAATATTCCAATAGGTCAGCAACCCCACAGCTCTGCCCAGCCCCAGGGGCCACACTCAGCATCTCACTGGGGACTGCTAATCCCCAGCTCGAGCACTGGCACTCTCCTGCTTCAAGACACGCTTACTCTGTGATTAGCAAACATTATCACAGCACCAGTTTATTCTGTGCCAGCTAATAAGCACTAGAAAAATCAGCAGGCTGGATTAAAAAAAACCAAACACTTACAAGTGCAAAAAAAAATACTGTTAAAGCAAACAAGTAACTGCCTCAAGTTACTCCCGCTCTTTTGGAGATCCCCTGTCAGGGCAATTAAACACTTTGTAGCTCTAGTACCTCTGTGGCAATAATGAAGCAAAGATCTAAGCAAAGAAAGAGCCAGTAATTTAATATCTGTAACCAACCAGTACCCTTTGTGGTCCAAAAGCATGTTTCCAATCAAGCCATCTGCTGAAAAGTCTTTATTCCCTCCACAATAGATATTGATGCTTGTCAGAAATAGGGTACAAAGGGAAACTTACTTTAATCAAGAAAAGATGACTCAAAATAGCAGAGAGAATTTGCCCCCTCTGGGGTGTGATTCAAACTCTTTGAACTTAAAACTGTGTGCAATAAAGTTCAGTGTTCTCATAAACAGCTGACTTCAGAATGTGGCAAAGATGTTGCTTTCAACATTGTATGACAAATATACAGAAGGAACATTGGGGTGGGGGTATTGTAACAAACTGGTTTTTGTTGTCTTCTCATCTTGGCAATTATTTATTTTGATGAGAAAAAAATGAAATATAAATCTCTATCTGTGTGCTTCTCTCTTTACTATCCCAGATACCTTTTTTTTTTCCCCTATGCACTTTCAGGCCAGTTCATTATCCTCAAAATTTACACAACAGGAAATTTCCTATCTAGTAATTTTTAAGAGTTCAGAGAATTTCCTAGAAGACCTGTTTGAAAGCAAATGTAATGCAAAGGGCAATTCCCCAGCAATTAGACAGCCCTGACTTGTGTAACCCTCATGTCCACTGTAATTGGACCTGGCTGTGCCATGGGCATATGAGACCACAAGCATTTCCTCCCTTAAACCTGCCAAGATCACTGGAATCTTGGCTCCCTTCCCAAAATTAGGAGATGGGTCTGATGCACTTCCCAGCCTTCCACCACCCAGAGCAAAGCTGGGGAACAAAGAGGGGCTGGTGGAACAAAGTCCTTCAGGGGACCTTGGCTACTGGCACCTCTTTATCTTTCCAAACATAAAGCTCCAAAGGATGTCCCTGATGTTTGTGATTCCCTGATGTTTGTGATCTCTGTCTCCTGTGGCCCCACTTCCTCCTCAGTGTGCCCAGCAGTGAGGAACAGCAATAGGAATTAGGAACAGGATCTGTCATCACACTGAGCACCCTTACAGGGCACAAGAGCAGAGATGGTGGTCACTGAGTGATGGGGCTCCTAGAAGGCCACCAAACACCTCCATCTCTACATTTCGGAGTGTATTCCAGCCTGAAGATAGTCTCAAACCCCTCTTTGGCATTCCTGCCATTCCAGAGAACATTTGTATCTATCCATCATTTGGCAACTAAGAAATCTACCAATGAACTAAGTCTTTAACTCAGTTTTTAAGGAGAAAAAAATGAAGAAAACCAGCTTAAAACAAAAATCTATCCATTGATAAACTGTCAAAGATATTCCAAGTTTTTATTAAAATTGAAGGGAAGCTTTAATTCTTTTCAAGCCCCTGAAAAAGTGATAGACAAACCCAGCTGAAGCATTTACAGAGAGGATGTTCTGCATCCTTTAGAACCACAACTCCTGGTTCCCCTTGCTTTGGGGGAAAACAGCTTCACAGACTACACCAGAGACCCCAACCCTCATTTTGAAGGGGAGCTCAGGCTGAGTGCAGGGAGCTGCAGAGGGGACAGTACTTACACACAGTTCCTTGCAGCCAGGTCTTTGTGGATGACCTCCCTCCTGGCCAGGTAGCTCATGCCACAGGCAATCTGGATGGCCATGTGCACCAGATCCTGCTGGGAAATCGCCTGCAAGAGCCCAGAGCAGCAGCCATCAGCCCCTCCAGCCCAGCTCCTGCAGGGTTATTTGGTTTGCTGTGTCCCAGGGCCCCCTCCCCTTCCAGTCCCCACAGACACAACCACCTATGGGCACTCATGATGGTGCCTTACTCGAAATTTTAACTTCTTTTTTTGACATGTCAAGGGAAAATACTTCCATCTCGCAAGTGCCTCACTCTTTGTACCTACTTTTCCTTTGATTGGAAGCGGACACAGGCAAAAATGGTCCATTTTACCTCTTCCCACACCTTTTTCACTTTGTTTCCCTGGAAACCTGCTCATTTCCAGGCAGCAGCACAGTCAAAATCATTGTTGCTCTCCAAAACCATTATCAAAGGTTGTTGCTTCAGCTCCTTTTGCAACTTCACAGACCCATGATAATTACAATCTTGCATGTATTTATAGCTTGGGATACCAAAAGTACTATCAATAAATCTGAAATTTCTCCATACACCATTTCCCTTAATTTAATCCACAATTTTCTCTATTTGTTGCTATAATTTAGGATGCATTGATTGAGCTCCTACACTAATGAGAGGTGACAGCTTCCTGCCCTCTGAACACCCAGGATAAACTTTTCCTGGTGGGAAACAAGGCAAACACTTGGTGGGGAGCCACCTCTGCAGCTCTCCTGGATCACACTGAACAGCAGAGTGCCACAACCATTCCTCTGGTGGCACAAACTCAGAGCAAATGGAGGTTTAATGGGCACAAAGTCCCACATGCCCAAGGGTACCTGAGGATTGTTGGCCTCCACCAATTTGCACTGTCTCAGGAAGAGTTTAAGGTTCCCCCAGTTCATGTAGGGCAGCAGCACCATTGGTTTCTCTCCCTCCTCTATACAGACATGAGTGATAGGCAGCAGATTCCTGGAAGACACAGAAATTCCTAATGTTATTGAACTGAAATTTGATTAAAACAATTTTGATTCCTAAACATAGCAATAAAATTAATTCAACATGAAAGAAAAACACTTAATCTTGTGTTAGGAATTGCAGAGCACAACATGTCCAATCAACTGAAGCCCTAGACAGTACTTTTAATAAATGAAATATTTGACTACTTTCCCATTATGAAGAACCCTCCAAATGTTTTCACTTGGTCCAAGGGAGCTGACATAAATTGTTGTGAATACAGGTGAAGACACAGAAGTGCTATATCCCTATACTGGGAGGTGCAGCATTCTAAATCTATTACAGATATAAAAGATATACTTCTACTACAGCAGTTAAACAAAAAATGGTCAGATCAAGTTTGATCCACTGCAAAGTGACAGAACAGAAAATTTTAGCTCTGGATCAGCCACTTTAAGGGCCTTCCCAAGATTTTTGTGGCTCAGGTAATCCCCATGCTGCAGTGTCTCTGCACAACTTCCTTGGAAGAAATATAATACATAACATATGTACACATGCAAATTCATAGAAACTCAAACCAAACTGGACACAGATTCATTTTCCATTAATCACTTTTTAAAACACCTGTATTTTTCCATTGAATACCACTAGAAAAAGTCACCAGCAACTAACCACTTTTTTTAATTTTGAATTTTCTTACTCTTTCCTGAAAATTTCTCACACACAGGTGTAACATCCATCAGCTCTGGAGACCCATGAAGGCCCCAGCTTTATAGGCAGTGTAGGGAAAAAAAGCTTTTTGGACTTTTTTAAAAGCTTAACTTATAAAAGGGAGGACAACAGCTCATTTGGAATGATGAGAGCAGGGCAGGTTCATTTTGTTTCTATTTTAGGTATGTTTCACCAAAAACCTGCTACTCCTGTATTTTAGGCAAGGCCTTTATTATATAAGGCTGGGATCATCCAGCCTGGAGAAGGATCCAGGGAGAGCTCAGAGTCCTTTTCAGTGCCTAAAGGGGCTCCAGGAGAGCTGGAGAGGGACTGGGGATGAGGGATGGAGGGACAGGACAAAGGGGAATGGCTTCCTGCTGCCAGATAGGGATGGATGGGATGTTGGGAAGAAATTCCTCCCTGTGAGAGTAGTGAGGCCCTGCCACAGGGTGCCCAGAGAAGCTGTGGCTGCCCCTGGATCCCTGGAAGTGTCCAAGGCTAAGCTGGACATGGCTTGGAGGAACCTGGGATAGTGGAATGTGTCCCTGCCCATGGATGAGCTTTAAGGTCCCTTCCCACCCAAACCACTCCATGATTCTACAGAAATGCTGCTGAATTCCCAGCAAACAGCTCCCTCTCCCCAGGGAGCTTTACCCAGGTACTCCCACCTCACAGTGACATGGATTTGCCACCCTACCTGTGGTGAAGCCCTCTGAGTTTGCAGCTTTCTGTCAGCATCATTGTCACCTGCACCTCCGAGGCTTGATCTGAGGGAAAAAGGAAGCACAGATAAACCTTGGAAACAAATCAACACATTCATTAAAATTCAGTCCAGATCTGCAAGTCACTTAAGGTCACTTGAGCACGAACAGAACTTGTTTGCCTCCTTTCTTAAAATGGCACTTAGAAAAAGCACTTAGAGAAAGCAAAGTTCAAGGCCAAGTTCTGAGGCTCATTTCTGCTTCAAGGAGTGGGGTCAAGCCCAGAAAGGAAACCAAGCACATTCCAGGGGCTGACAGGCTCTGGTTCTGCACTTCCTGACAGCTCCTGGGCAGGCACAAGGCAGCAGCACTGGGCAGTGGGGTCTCATCCTGCACAGGACTGGTGCCCATGGAAGAAATGGGATGTGCCAAATGTTCCCAAGCACAAATGTGCTCCAAGGGATGCTTTGCTGCTGAGTTACCACTCCAGGTACAGTTGTGTTTACTGCCACATGGCTGGAGGCTGTTTATGTCTACATTTACTTATTTCCTTGCTCTCTTGCTTGACACACTTGACTCTTGGTAACCTTAGAACTGTTTGCTGTTCTCTCCCCCACCTTTTCAAATGAATAAATAAATAAAACAACTGCTGCCAGCTAAAATTCAGGCACCTGTGATAAATCCAATAACCCAAAGCAGAAGCACAGGTGGCGCCTGGAACCCCTTCCCCACCACTCTTTGTGCATTTGGAGTTTTTTTTCCCCCCTTGGTGGCAAGAACCTCCAGAGAAACATAAGGAGACATCAACAGGAGCTCTCCCAATCCTCCCCCCTCACACCTGGGAGCATTTTCTGTGTTTCCCTCGTGCTGGGACTAGTTCTGGCAGGGAGCTGGCACAGGAGAGCCCAGCACAGCCCAAGGAGCTCTCCTTGCTGCACCAGGGGGAATTTACATGTCGTGGATGAGTCAAGCCAAGGTTTTACTGCCCTGGGAGGAAGAATAGGCAAGAAATCCTCTGCTCTTTTCGCTCCTCCAAGGTCTGATCCTGTTCCCTGTACAGCCCAGACACCCTTTCCTAACTGAGCCTGAGCCCTGCAAAAGAAAACAAAACTCTGGCTGAGTGAAGAGTGATGGGAGCACTCTGCAGAAGCTCAGAAGTGCCACTAAATTAGTGACAATTGTGGTATATTATGGGATGCATCAGCCAGTGCTTTTGAGCCCATCACTCCAGGGAGTTTGAGAGGCTGGAGCTTCCCCAGGGAATGGAACAGAGCTGGGGAAGGGAATGGAGCACCAGGAGAGGCTGAGGGAGCTGGAAAGGGGCTCAGCCTGGAGCAAAGGAGGCTCAGAGGGGACCTTGTGGCTCTGCACAACTCCTGACAGGAGGGGACAGCTGGGGGTGGTCGGGCTGTGCTCCAGGGAACAGGGACAGGATGAGAGGAAACAGCTTTGAGTTGCACCAGAGACAGTTCAGACTGGATATTGGGGAATATTTACTGACAGAAAGGATGTCAGACATTGAAACAGGCTGCCTGGGGCACTGGTTGAGGATTTAAGTCTGGAGGGGTTTAAATCTGTGTGGATGTGGCACTTGAGGACATGGGTCAGTGGTGGCCTTGGCAGTCCTGGGGGAATGGTAGGACTCAATGGTCTTGGAAGGTTTTTCCAACACAAACAAATCTGTGATTCCCTTCTATTGGATAACAACTCTGTATGTGGGGATGCTACAAACAGGTTCTTGCAGTGCAGGAGACACTGAAGCCATGGCCAGCTGAAGTCTCTGGTCTGCACTACTAGAGAAGCCCTATGGGCTGGACACTTGATGGGTTCAATTATCTACAAGACAAAAAGGCTTGGAAAGAGGAAAGAAAAACCAAGATCCAACCTTAAAACAAAGTTACACAGCCCTGAATGACCGAATCAGGCAGTTCTAAAAGCCAGCATTAGAAATGGAGGTGGAAAAGCAGATTCTGAGAAATCAGAGGAGCAGGTTACCTGTACAGAGCTTCCACAGTAACTACAGGGCCCAAAGACCTCAACCTCTTCACCCAGCACATGATGAAGGCAGGAAAGAGATTCCTGGGTGTG
This sequence comes from Arremon brunneinucha, assembly GCA_035583215.1. Taxonomy (NCBI): domain Eukaryota; kingdom Metazoa; phylum Chordata; class Aves; order Passeriformes; family Passerellidae; genus Arremon; species Arremon brunneinucha. The sequence continues at coordinate 20,525,747 of JAWWEX010000017.1, read as the reverse complement.
AATTTAAGCAGATTAACTCCTCACACACACTCTGGCCCTGTGCTTGCTGAACTGGTTTGCTTTTAATTATAAGAGCCACCAAGCAATAATTTGGAGCTTTAAATCAGAGATAGTTTAAGAGTGGATTTAAGATCCACAGAACGAGTCAGGCTGGTTTGGACAATGCACCCATTCATCTCCTCATGGTGACTCTTCTGCCAAAGCCTTTCCCTTTCCAGCACTCAGGGAAGTTTCCAGCAGGTCCGTGTTGTTTTCTCTCCAGGTTATAGTGGTTGGGCACCCAAAAGGATGATTGACTCCCAGGCAAGTGCATACGGAAACTGAAATCTTATCTTGTGAAACAGTCCCACCATCCATATTGTGTTTGCTTATCAATATTATTTCCTTGTTTTCTGCATAGAAAAAAACTTACCCAACACCAACAAATTCAACAGACTAAGAACAAACAATAGTGTTCAAGGCTAATTCTCCCCTAGCTGAGACCAGTGCCAATTTAGAACCACCACACAATTTGATTATTGTGGGTTTGTACTAGATATAATTCAAAACACAATATTAATCACCACTTCTTGGAGTGATTCTTGTCAAAAGGGGGAAAAGAACACCAAAATACTGCTACTGCAACAGTCCTCACTGCAATCAGGCTTCCTTTTAAGGCATTTTCATCAGTTACAAAGGAAAAAGTTCAGTTAAACAAACTCTGTCACAGTTAGTAGACTATGACCACTTTTGAGCAATCAACACACACATCTTCACACACCAGGACGAAGGGGATTTTGGCAATATTATATTTTTTTGTTGTGGGGGCTTGGTGAATCTGAGCATCCTGTACTAAAAACCCTTAAAACCAATCCAGCAAACCCACAATTTCTAGTTTTGATAAGAGAAACAGAGCCCCAGTGCCACAGCAATCCCAGCTTGCTGAGACCTTTTACCAAGGACACAGTGAGATGAACCCTACAGATTCCATCTTCCTGCCTGGGCCAATGCATAACCCCAAATTCCCCAAATGTAATGCACATACACTTTGTTTTCTTCTCAGAGCTGTTTGTGCAGCCACTCAGACAGAACAGGGGAAGGATCCTGTCACACCCATGGGATGTTAAAATAAAAAGCCCACAGGTTTTTGTGGCTCCTTTTGTCTGCCCCAAATCCATGAAGGTGTCAGATATGAGCACAGCCACACACACAGCTACAGAGGAGAAAGGGAGGAAAGCCTCCCACAGAGCCAGAAACCTCTGAAATTACAACAGCTACTTGGAGACACAACTGAGGAGGTCACAGTCTCCTCTTTATTAAATCTGGGCACCAGGAACAGCCTTGAATTTAAGTTGAGTGCTCCAGGGCAAGGGTTCATTGCAAAACTACCTTAAAGCCCTGAAAAAAGCTGAACTGAGATATTACCATTATTTGTGATTGAGAACATGTCAGTGCTCAGCCACAAATGGAGCTGCAGTTGGATGCTCATGAGGAGCAGCCAGATTTCCACCAGGTGATCATGCACCAACAGCTGAGAAATCAAAGAGCAGCAACATCAGGTGAGTTCAGAGGAAGACTGAACACCCAGAAGTATTCCAGATACTCAGTAAGGACCAAAAAGGTGCTTAAAACCAAGACTGAGATAGGTGTAAATGCATTCCAGAGAGGAAGATGCTCTCCAAGCCCTGCTTTTACCCAAAAACCTGGCTGTGAAAGCCTGCCCTGAGGCCCAGGGCAAGAACAAGGCAGGATTCCAAGCTCTGATGGAGCTGCAGGTTTATCTCCTGATATCACAGGATCTGTGTGCAGCCAGGCACAATGGGGCTCTTGGCACTGCTGGTTTTACACCCCTCTGTGCTGGGATGTGCTGGGGCCCTGCCTGGTTCATGGGGAGGAAAAACACCTATTCCATGTTTACCAACTTCTTAAAATCCAGCTGCAAAAATTCATTTTAAAATCTTTGTTCGTTATCATTCATCAATCACACGAATCATCAGGTGAAAAGATCTTGGGGAAGTTCTGTGATGGCACTAAACTGAAGGGAATTGCCTGCTCTGAGACCAGGCACTCATCAGCTGCAGGGCACCAGGCTCTGCTCCACCAGGAAAAGTCACTCCACACCCCAGAGGACGTAGCAGAGATGAAAAGCAGCAATTACCTGGATATTGCAGTGGGGAACTGATTAGCTGGGTGCTTTCATGAGTCACTTTGTAAGTCAGATCTCCCAGAGCCTCAAAATTGCAAAGCACAGCTCAAGTAGGATCACAGAATCCTTTAGGTTGGAAAAGCCCTCCAAGATCAAGTCCACTCATTCCTCCAGTGCTGCCAAAGCCACTCCTAACCCATGTCCCCAAGTGCCACATCCACACCTCTGTTAAATCCCTTCAGGAATGGGGACTCCACCACTGCCCTGGGCAGCTGTGCCAGGGATGGACAGCTCTTTCTGGGAAGAAATTTTCCCTAATATCCAACCTAAACTTCTTCTGGGGCAACTTGAGGCAATTTCTTCTTGTTCTGTCCCTTGTTGCCTGGGAGAACAGGGTGACACCCACCTCACAACCCCCTCTCAGGCAGCACTACAATTTACAGGAGTTCTGATTGTAGAATGGTCACTGAAATCTGTTTCCTCAGAAGACAAAGCAGAACCTGAAAATCCATGTAACCACAGGTTCAAAATTGAACTGAGTCCCATTTGAACTCTCTCACAGCCTGCTACAGGCACTAACAGCAGATTCTTTCAAGATTCCTGTCAGAAGCAGCTCTGCAAATGCTACAGCCAGGAGCTCCAAGGCTTCTGATGAATGTTTCCAACTACAATATTTAAGATGATGTTTTACCTGCAGCTTTTCTCACCTTTGGACCATTTGTAATGGCTTGTTCTCCTGTGAACTTCCTCCTGTTTCATACTGCAAGGTAATACTCCCCCACACCACACCCCACCACTTAGCCCATTTTCTACACCCCTGCCTGTTTTCACAAGCTCCTATTACCCTTATTATTTTTCAGCCTTGTGGGCTTTGCCACATATCCCATGACAAAGTGCACAAGCTCCAGTTATTGAAGGGTGACAGCCACACAGGCAGGCACAGTGGTCACAGGAATTCAGAGTGCAGGACTAGAGCAGCTCCAGGTGATAAATGCTCCCAGCATCAACACATCCTTGTTAATTACTGCTGTTTCTGCATGGCAATTAATTAGGTAAAACTGCTCCCAAGGCAGAATTCCACCCCAGTTCAAAGAGAATGCATGCCTGAGTATTGCTTTAACCCCTCCACACAAGTCTTGGAAGTAATTCAAGCCTGTGCTCACATCTGTTGCACAGGACATTTTTAATGCTCCTATCAGGTAACCTTCACAACTTTCCTCCACCAGAAGGAAATGCAAGAAGTCGTGATCCAACCTGCATTTTCACAGGCAGAGAGGAAAGTAGATATAAAAAATATTTCAGCTTTCAAATTTTGAGGCCCCAGGAGTCAGCCAGAGCCAAGTGGAGCATCTGATGCTTCCTCCTGCACACTGTGCTCCTGTTTGCAGCTCAGAGCTGCAGGAGGTTTTCAGGTCAGCACTCTCACAAATTCAACATCCCCCAGCTTTCCAAGGCAGCCCTGCATCCTACAGAACTCCAGTCTCCTGTAAAGGGAAGACATGCATTCCAAACCACAGAAGGAAAAGGTTACAGCACAGGACATTGCACTTAGTCCTGATAAAATTTCCACAGAGCAGGATTTCTCTTCCAATCCTGCTATCCAGGCATCAAGTATCAACCACATGAGTTTATTCTGCAAAGCAAGGCAGCTCACGCTGACAAATCCAAGCCTAATTTTAATAAATCTTGGGATTGAGTCAACATGACACTGCTAAAACAGGGAATGCTATTCTGGTTTTCCTAATTACAAATGCACATGCAGTTTTAAACCACAGAAAAGGGCAGAGAAAAGCAGGATTTGGGGATAGTCTTAGTTCCCTGTGTAACAGTAACACCAGAATCCAGGAAGCAGCAGCAAAGAGGAGAAAGTAAAAGGCTCTTTGTTCAATAATCCATTTAACTCAAAGTGAACCTGAAAGTGTTAAGTAAGTTGAAAGTGAAACTGGGTAAGAGAGACATGATTGATGTCCTGGTCCAAAGGTCAAGGGGCAGCACATAATAAAACTGATGTACAAGCAGAGATTTTAACTGTGTGTAGATTAAAGTGTCCTGCAGGTGAGTATCTTTTAGCAGATGGAATAATAAATCTTTAAATGATACAGTACAATACTTTGGAAATCATCCCCTCAGTATTTTCTGAAGCATACTGTACTGCTTTTGATGTCTTAGGGTATTTTCTTAAAGAACTAGGATTAAATGGCAAATCAAGTGCATTTTTAGGCTGATATTCAGAAATTTGCTACCTATCCCAAATTCTTTAAATTCAAGTATCTTCCTTTATAAAGACACTCAAGAATTTAGCTCAGATGAGCAGTAACTCTTATTTTTCTGGCATAAACTATACTCTTCAGAAACAGGATCCTGCACTCTGATTTTGGAAGATTAAACACTTCAGAACAATTAATTCAAATGCTGTGTGTTTAAGGTACAAATTTAAACTTAGAACTATTTTCACAAGGCTGTGCTTTTAAAGAATGAACTGCTTAAAAGAGCAGATTCCACCAATTGAAACAACACCCCCTTGAGAACAACTGTGGATGATGCTCCAAGTTCTGGTACCTGTTGAGTGTGAGCAAGAAACCTTCACTTTGGTTAACACAGAGCTGCTTGTCCCCACTTAAATCCCCTAAACTGCTTTCTCCTGCTTGGCACAGCCTGAATTCTCAGGATTTCCATCCCTACACTTCCCAAATGCATGAAATCCTAAAGTCACCAATGTTGCAACCATGGAATGGTTTGGGTTGGAAGGGACCTTAAAGCTCATCCAGCTCCACCTCCTGCCATGGGCAGGGACACCTTCCACTAGATCACAATGCTCCAAGCCCTGTCCAACCTGGCCTGAGCACTTCCAGGAATGGGACATCTCCTCTTAACTAGCAATAAATTTAAAAACTCTAAATAGTAAAATGTCAGAGATAGCCAGGAATGCTGAAAGTCTTTTAGTGACCTAAGATGACAGAACTCAAAAGCTTTGTTAAAAGTTGGTAGAACAATAAAGTTTAAAGAGCTGACCTTTGTCAACACTTTGTTTCCAGTGCTTTCCATGGATGGTTTGTTTCCAAACACTCCTTCCTTGTACATCAGAAAAATGTTAAGTGGTTAGAACACGAAAATGGGAGCAGCTGGGTTATCTTGAACAGCACACTGTGTTGTTTTTACCAAAAGTGTACCTTGGCCAGAACATCCTAAATGACTCAGGGCTCTGCACAGCTCACCCTCATTTCATATGTTCCTGGAATAACACAATTCCATTTGTTTTGCTAAGAATTTTCTCCTTCACAGGAAAAGCACCATTAAACAATGTGTTCTTTAAATCAAAGGTGAAACTTGTGTGTTTTCTTCCTCCTCTGACATCAGATGATTTAAAAGACTCCCCAGAAAGGCTGGAGGGATCTGTTAAACCCTGGCAAGAGATGTAATGCCAGCTTGGTGAAAGATGCCATCAGAGACACTTCCCAAAACTGAGAGGGATTGGAAACCCCTGATTGGAAAGTGAAGCATTCCACCCTCATAACCCAATTTTTCTGTAAAACAAAAAAACACAACAAAGAAAGCAAATGCCAGCTAAGACTCTCATCTTTCTAACAAAGAACTCATTCAGGTTGTGTTGATCCAAAGATTCCAAAATCCCAAATATTCTAGATAACATATCCTTGTTCTTGCTGGCAGTGACACACATCCTCAATCTCCATCAGTGTCTGAAGCCAGAACAAAGATGAATTTTCCTCTGAAATGTCTAAGTGTGAAAGTAATTATGACTTTGAGCACCTTGCCTAGCAAATGAGCACAGTGGAAGTGTAAAGTGCAAAGACAACACAACAACTGTATGGCCAACATGAAGGATGCAGGACAGCCTGAACAAGTCACACTTTGCCCCCAGAGCTTGGGATCTTTGCAGTCTGAAGTTATTAGAGTTTCCAGAAAGCCAAGAGAGATCCATTTTCCTTTCAAGCTCTCCTTGGCACAAGGCACTGCACGTATCAGAAGGCCCAGGCACCCAGACACAGATGATACAGCATTCAAAAAACCTTATAAACTCACCTATTTCATGAACCTGCATGTAGAAACTTTGTCACTGCCATGGGCATGTTACAACTTTCTCCCTAGAGTGAACTAAAGCTCCATGAAACAAAAAACTCTTTTAAGGATCTGGAGTAAAACCCAGGGATGAATTCTCCTTCAGTCAGTCTTTATAAGAGATGTGGTGTCGAGATTCCAAGAGAAGCATCTCCAACTTTTACACCCCATCAATTTAAGAGCTACAGAACAAGTATCACTGAATTACTTCAGAAGTATTTCAATAACTTCATGAAGTGTTCAAATGAAAGACCCCAAATTCTGTGGCAGATGAGAAAGCAGTCAGATCATGCTGAAAAAGCACACTCCAACCTATTCATCCCCTGCACTGATATTGCTTAATCAGGCTCAAACTTGCTCTTTGAGTCTGACCTAAAAGTTCTACCCCAGCTTGAGACAACAGGGAATACAGAACATTCCAGGAAACTCTGGATGGGCTCTTCCACCTCTCAGGCAGGTCCAGGCTCTCTCATTTTCATGTATTCCTGACTCCTTTAAGAGCAGATCACTTCAGAAGGGGAACAAACACAAAGTTCAGAGAAATCAGGGATCCTGTTCTCACTTTTTTCACTCTCCTGGTTCATAGCAATGCTCTGCATCTCACTGGGGCTCTGGGAAACATCAGGGAAGGAAAGTGGGAAATGCTGCTGCAGTTACTGCAGTCAGTCACCTGTGCTGTTGATCCTTTGAGGTCAACAATTAACCACAGGGAAAGAAAACAGGGAAGAGACAAACTGACAAGCTGCCATCACTCTCCCTCCAGAGCAGGAAATACCCACAGATAGAACTACTGCAGATGAACACAACAGCCACAACATTCACCTTCCCAGCACAGGAAATGGGAAAACTGACAGCACATTCCCTCTGCCCACAGTGTTGGAAATAACCCCTCTTCAAAGGGTATGGATGCTATAATACACTGACAGCTGAAGGAGGGACACATCAAAAGAGATCCAGGCACTAAGGGCATGATTTTTCTTCATGGATTTTCATTCAGAAACCACTCCTTGAACAGCACAACCCTGACACCCACCTGAGTGGCACAGAGCTCTTCTTCTAACAGCCAACAAACCCAAGCTCTTGGCCCATCTGTAATACTGCTGGGCTGGGGAGGTTCAGCCTGGAGAAGAAAATTTTCCAAGGACACTTTTCTGTGGCTTGTGGATTGTAAGAAATATTGAAACAGAGTTTTGATCACAGCTTGCAGGGACAGGACAAAGGTCAATGTTTTAAACAGGAAAAGGGTAGATTTACATTTGCCATAAGGAAGACAATTTTTAAAAAATTAATTATTTATTCTTCCTTGTGAGGTCAGACACTAGCACAGGCTGCCCAAAGAAGCTGTGGCTGCCTCATCCTTGGAAGTGTCCCAGGCCAGGCTGGATGGGGCTTGGAGCAACTTGAGCTAGTGGAAGGTGTCCCTGCCATGGCAGGGGTGGGTGTGGATGGGCTTTAAGGTCCCTTCCAACCCAAATCATTCTGGGATTCTAGGATTCTCTTGAAATTCTGGGTTTAAAGCCATAACAACTCCCCTAATGTCAGAACAGTGTCTTCAGTTTCTCAAGCTCTGATCCTGGTGAGAAAAAAGAGGTGCTTTTTCTCTCAAGGTTACTCTTCCTCATAGTACATACTCAAAGAACCTCAGTTCACACTTTCCAAAGATCTGGGATATTCCATCTCCACTCCCCATTGTTTCCTGACATTTGGGGCACCACTGGGCTTCATTTTATCACTTTCAGAATGCACCTCTGGGTTAAACAAGGAAGTTCTGGAGCAGCTCACACTTTTGGGAAGGGATAATTTAACTCCATAGACAAAGCCTTTATTCCTTGTCTATTTTCCATGACCCTCAGGCTTTATTGCCTTCAGCAAAGAGATACTTAAGTCAGTTTAATGGTTCTCATACCCATCAAGCTTTTATGGCCCTGCCCTGCTTCTGCTTGTGCCAGAACAGCAGTGTGTGTGTGGCCACAGAATGACTGAGATCAAGGGAAAACTCTGGTTACAAGAGAATTTTTGCAGGTTTTTTGCTTCCAACCAGATAAAATTGCCAACTTATTACATGTCCCAGCCACACACACAGCAATAACAGCCAGGGTGTGAAAATGAAGCTGTGGAATATCAGCACTGCTGTGAGAAGAAGGGATGGTACAGGTTTTATTCCTTGCAAAATTCTGCTGCCCAGGTCCAAGTATCAACAAAACCTACTCTACATTTCTTACACACAGATCCTTTTTAATGCTGGGAAATTCTCTACAGTGATGAATGCTGAATCCCTCCCTGCAAAGGGAAGAGCTTTTTCCCTATAGGACATGAACGTGTCACAGACACAAGTCACTCTAAGGGAGAATTATGGATTTAGGAGTGCGTTGGAAGTCCCATTTTGGGAAAGCAATTCAATAAGAGGTCATGGGAGGCAGCTAAATTAAGATCACTTTTGACAAATGTTATGTTGTTTAATCCAATGCTATAAAAAGTAGCTCGCGTGCCAAGGGCCAAGTGTTTGAGAAACTATTATTAAATAAGAGCCAAGAAATAAAAAAAACAGAACTGTCTGGCAGTGAAAGGCAACAGAAGAAGGCAGAATGGGACTGAAACATCAGAAAATGTTCCCAAAATACTAGAAAGAAGCAAATTTTTTAGTTTTTAAATAAGAGAAGTCAGGCTGGGAGAGCTGGGGATGTTCACCTGGAGAAGAGAAGGATCCAGAGAGAACTTAGAGCCCCCAAAAGGGCTCCAGGAGAGCTGGAGAGGGACTTGGGACGAGGTATGGAGGGACAGGATATGCTTTAAGCTGTTAGACAGCAGGGTTAGATGAGATACTGGGAAGAAATTCTTCTCTGTGAGGGTGCTGAGGCCCTGGCACAGGGTGTCCAGAGCAGCTGTGGCTGCCCCTGGATCTCTGGAAGCGTTCCAGGCCAGGCTGGACAGGGCTTGGAGCAACCTGGGATAGTGGAAGGTGTCCTGTCCATGGCAGGGGTGGGACTGGGTAATCTTCAAGGTCCCTTCCAACCCAAACCATTCCATTATTCTATGTCATGTGAGAGAGAAGAGCATCAGAAAAATCTGATTGTGTCAGGAACAGACCAAAGTGGCTGCTTCCTTTAAGCAACATATTTTCCTCAAAGGTAGCAGAGAATAAATGGGTGGCAGAAAGATTCAACAACAAAATGCAGCAGCTTCACCATTTCCCAATCAGTATCTTCAAAATTAATAGACAGACAAAAAAAAAAAAAAAAAGAAAACAAACCAGAATGAGTTGAAACTCTTATAGAGGCTTTTTTTTGCAAGGAAGAATTAAAGGAATTGTCAAAAAAACAAAAACAAAACAACAACAACAAAAAAAAAGGCAATAAGACACCCAACTGAAAGGACAAAAATAAGTGATAAAACAACCACTGTACTGGGAATTTGGCAAAAAGAGAACTTGTGATAATTGCAAAGGGACAGATGTAGGATACATGTAACACAGGGATACAAGTAGGATACTTGTAAGATACACATGGGATACATGTGACAGACATGTGGGACATTTGCAATATTTTCATCTACACCCACCTTGCTCCTTAAGTCTACCTATCCCCATTTCAAGGTATTTCCTGAACACAGGCGCTGGATTTGATAAATTCAGTTCTAAATACCAATTCCCACGCTTCAGTTGCAAAGTTTAAGGAAGGCAGAACCTATGCCTAGTCTTTTGTACAGCCATACATTTGTAAAACATTTTTAGATACATTTCAGGTGTTTTTCAGCAATTTGCAGGGGACAAGGCTGTGAGTGGGAAGATAATGACATGCTGAGGAAAAAAAACCAATATAATTTTCTACTTAGAAGAATAATAAACAAAAGTATTCAAGGGTGATGACTGAAAGTACTGGTGCATGCATTTTTCTTCCATATAAGATTGCTGTTCTCTGTGGCTGATGGAAGCATCCAAACTGCTTTTGCTTTTCATCATTTACATATTCTGGGGTGAAGGAGGTGGTTACAAAGCCAGGTTTGGCACCCTCAGCCTGCAGCACAGTTCAAACACCTGCACACAAACCCACACCTTCATGCAAACATACCTTTAACAGTTTTGACAAAAACTTGCTTCTCTTTACTGGGGTCTTTTTCTTCTATTAGAATTCCATGGAAAATGCGCCCAAACGTGCCTGGGAAGAGAACATCCAATCAGTAAAGTAAAGAAACACTGATAACATTAGGAGTATCTTAAGCAAACAGTACCTTTCACAGCAGAAAGTGAGAAATGCCTGCAGTTAAAGCGTCTACAAAATCTATAAAGTCACCAAGAGAGAACTCAACACCAGCATGAGGGGGATTCACAACTACAGGCAGCAAATGCTGAAGTTTTACATAAACAAGGGAAAAAGCATGAAAGTGAACTAGTGACAGCACTCAGTGAAATTAAATATCAATATGATGATGGTTTATTTGTGGCACTTCAGTCAACTCCCTGCACTAAGAACTCCAGCTCCCTTTTCTCACCTATTCAGTCTAGAATTCTAAGCCAAGGCATTTCTCACAAGTACCAAGTTTTTTGGAAACATTTCACAAGGAAACAGCAATTCTGGCCAGCCAGCACACATGGAACACTTTGAAACAGCCAGCATCACATTATTCACAAGTTTCACCTCAGCTGGAAGGTGCTGGGGTTGTTTGGGGGTCATTCAGACTCTCCAGCATTTTTCCATTTACAAGATGTTACTGATGCTATTGCAGGAAGAGGAGCTAACTCTGAGGAGCTGGGCTGAGAACAACTGGTAACACACAGAGAATTTAATTGTTTTTTTTGCTGCTGAGCTTGGTAACACTTTCCTGCACCAAGGTGTGCATCATCTCCACAGAGTCTATTCCATAACAGCCCCTTCCCAAGGATTTCTCCTTCCTGACTAGGTTGAAAGATCTTTGACAGTATGAAATACAGGTCTTATTTGTTTTTAAATACCTTAAACAGGGGCAGTGCAACATTTCTGTCACCTACCCTGAGGCTGCAAGGAAACCCTGCATGACAGGGGTTGTCAAACTGCAATCTCACTAAGCAGCAGCTGAACTCAGGACACTCTCAGGCAACCACAACACATTAATTACCTAACAGCAACTAAGTTCCTCCTGTCTTGGTTCTTGAAGACTGAAAAAGTGCTTAAATACGTATTTCCAAAATGTAAAAGCAGGTGAAGCTACAGAAGCTACATGAATATTTATAATGAATCTGTGGCCAAGATCTGTAAAGAAGTTCTTTGCATGCATTTACTTAATCCCCTTCTTCCCCTCTGAAGCTCTTTGTTCTTCAATGGCAGAGACTCAACACCACCATGATCCTGAACTAAAACTCGTCAGGTTTTGTAAGTCCTCTGACTTGTGGATGTGGCACTTGGTGACATGGGTGAAAATTGGCATTTCTGGGGGAGTGCTTGGACTCGATGACCTCAGAGGGCCTTTCTAACCTTAATGACTCTGTGATTAACTTGTGAAGGCTCTGACTCAAAGTAACAGCTGGAGGCTAAGAAACGAGATCCCAGGATTAACTGGGTCCAAACTGCACTGAACAGCTCCTCATGCCTCATCGGGCAGAGCAGGGCAGCCCTGCCACCAAACATCTGCAGCGTGGCTGGGGCACTGAGTCACTTCTAGTCATGGGTGACTCCCAACATCCCAGCTCCAGGCAGCCCAGAGCAACACAAAGCACACCCCACATGCCAAGGAGGGTTTTTGCAGAGCCCACACTGGGAGTGAGCACGGAGCTGCCACCCCAGAGGTTCAGAGGCACACACTGAACAAAAATGGGAGCATCCTCCACTGCTGCTCCGACTAACACAAAGCATTCTGCCTCCAAAGGATGATTAACTCCAATCTTTGGGAAGTTTGATTTCCCAGGGAACAGAGACTTGAAATTGCAGTAGTAAAGGTGAATGACAAAGAAAACTAAATATTTAAGCCTATTTTTCAAATTCAGTATCAGCAAGAATCAATTCATGTTATGCATGAACACTTTCAAAGTGCACAGTAAACAAAGAGTGAACAATTCAGGAACTGGATGATCCTTGTGAGTCCTTCCAATTCAGGATATTCCATGAAAACAATCAGGTAGTCTCTGAATCTTTTATATCAGGCTTGTAAATGCTGCATCTGCCAATTAGATTTCCAAAGCAAAGCTATCAAACTGAGACACCAAATTTGGACAACTGAAGTTCTTCTGGGCTTTGGGTTGGTTTTGGTTTGATTTTTATGTTGTTAAGAGCAGCTCTCCTGTAGGAACTCCCAAAAGTGAGTTACCTTGGCACTGAGAGCCCTGAGTGATTCCCTTTCACCCCAGCCACCCATCATTTCAGGGAGCAGGTTATTAAGCCAGACAAGCCCAATGACTTACTGAGCACACCTGGTCACTCCCCCAGCCTAATTAACTCTGGAAGCTGCTTTCCCCATCCCCACACCCCAAATGCAAACATAACTCATCATTCCTCCCATCCACCAAAGCAACAAAGATCAGAAACATCATCCATGAATGATTTCTGTAAATAAATATCCGTATCTTTGTATTTATGTATCTACATCATGTGGTAGGAATGAAGTGTCTGAGAGCTGTAAATACCTTCTTGGAGCACATCTTTGAGGGTGATCCTCTCCCTGGAGATGGCTATGTCCTTCACTTTAGCTTTGGCCTCCATGAGAGTGACACTTTTCAGATCATTCTTCTCTATCCGTAATGTGGGATAACCTGAGGAGCCAGCAGAGCCAAACAATCCAACATAAATACCCTTGGAATGACAACAGGCAGAGCCAAACAATCCAACATAAATACCCTTGGAATGACAACAGGCA
>JAWWEX010000017.1:20488540-20511507 GCA_035583215.1 Arremon brunneinucha | reverse complement strand
GCTCAGCCTGGAGCAAAGGAGGCTCAGGGGGGACCTTGTGGCTCTGCACAACTCCTGACAGGAGGGGACAGCTGGGGCGGTCGGGCTCTGCTCCCAGGGAACAGGGACAGGAGGAGAGGGAACGGCCTCAAGTAGCACTAGGGAAGGTTTAGAGTGGGCATGAGGAAAAATTCCACTTCCCAAAGCGTTGTCCAGCCCTGGCACAGCTGCCCAGAGGTGGAGACCCCACCCCTGGAGGGAGCTAAAAGCTGTGTGGCACTTGGAGACACGGGTGGCCTTGGCAGTGCCGGGGGAACAACTGAACTTGGTGATCTGGGAGGGCTTTTCCAACCTAAATGATTCTGTGATTGTAAGAGACAGAAAATAAAAAGGCTGGGGAGGGACTCAGGTGACAAGAGGGAAACCAGCTCTAGAATAATTTGCAGGGTAAGGCCTCTTCCAAACTCTGTGAGAAGGAATTTTTTAAACATTTCATATATTAAATTCTTACAAGCCTGTTTTTTATTAATACTTATACCAAATACATTTTAAAGGCAACTCTTCGCAAGGAAAAGATGAACTCAGATCACAAATAAGTTTGGTTTTTTGTTTTAGGGAGATACAGTACAACTTAGAAGTGAGCCAAATCTCTTCTAGAGGTGCAGCTCAACCTCAGGTAAAAACCTGCTTCTACACCTGAGGAGGAAAAAAGGAGAACACAGGAGGGCTGAGATGACTTTATTGCTGTGCTTTCTCATGATGGGACAGTCACTATCACCAAGTGCCATCAGAGGACAATGGGAGAGACTTTGGGGTCTTATTAGTTGGTTTAAAAAAAACCCCCATGTGTGTCCCTATGCTGGCCACCTTCCCTCCAGCTGGAACAGTCCCTTCCCTGGAGCAGGGCTGGATGGGATAGCCAGACAATAATTTGAGGAGTAAAAATTCCACAGGTAACAAATATGTTCATTAACAACAGAATTAACTCAGAAACAGCTGAGAGCTCTTGGTCTGTTCAACATGGAGGAGACTGAAGGACTTGGTCCCAGTCTGCAGCTCCTCCCAAGGGACAGCTCTGAGCTCTTCTCTCTGTGACCAGGGACAGGAGGACCCCAGGGAATGGCTGGAGCTGTGTCAGGGGGTTTATGTTGGACATCAGGGAAAGGCTCTTCCCCCACAGGGTGCTGGGCACTGCCCAGGCTGCCCAGGGAATGGGCACAGCCCCAAGGCTGCCACAGCTCCAGGAGGGTTTGGACAATGCTCTCAGACCCACGGTGGGATTGTTGGGGTGTCTGTGCAGGGCCAGGGGTTGGACTGGATGATCCCTGTGTGTCCCTTGCAGCTGGGATATTCTGTGATTCTGTGGTATCAGCTACCAGCTCAGTATCCAAACTGCTGCCACCCTTCCTTTCCTCTCACTGCTCTCTTCAGCTATTTTCTATCATTTCAAGCAAAGCTGTAAGCAAGAGGAGATGACAGGAATAACACAGCCATCAGGATTCATGCACATGGCATCACCTGCTTTAGGAACTGATCCCAGGGCTGGGGGGACACATCCTGCTCTCTCCTCTGCTTGGACTGCATGAGGCAGGCTCTTCTCAGTGTTAAAACAGACACGTCACAGCTACTGGTGAAGTCTGGCTGACTGCTCTGGGTGCAGGGGGAACAACCCAAGGCACAAACACAGCCTCATGCTGATATGACCACTCACATCCCCCCGAACTCACTCCTGACTATGGCGTGGCTGGGTAAAACACACACTGTGTGAATTCAAGAAGCAAAGTGACAGAACCAGAGAATTATCCACGTTCTTCTCTTGCATTTGCCACCAAAGCAGCGTGGCAGGAGGCTCTGTGCTTAGATTAACACTTACTGGTTACTGGGGTGGCGTTGTTGGGCGTGTCAGCCCGCAGGTACTGCGTGGTCTGCGTGGAGGGCTGCGACAGCCCCTGCGAGCTGCTGCTGTCACTGATGCTGTGGGGGAACAAAAATGCACATCAACATCACTGCTTGCCACTCCAACACATCCCAAATTAACCTGTCCAGGTCAAAAACAGGAGAGTTTCCAGGCAAGACTTCAAAAACTCTGCTCTTTTAAAGTCGCTCGCACACGAGAATTTATTGCAGGTGATTCAAAAATCTTGGCACTAAGCATGAACAGCTTCCTCCTATTTGCTTTCCAGAACTTGCTCTATCTTCTGGTACTTCTCCTCACTTTGGAATAATCAAGGTAACAAAACATTCCTTGTCAGAACCACCCTGTCATACCAAGAACCACTATTATATTTCAGGAAAGATTTGCACACATTTCTCTCGTGGCACTGATGTCCCACTCAGACAAGGGCTCTATTTCACAGCCTACCCTACTTTGTCACTGTCCTCCCTAAGGGTACCTGTTGCCCCTTCCAGCACCACCTAAAATGTGCTTTTTGAGATGCTTTCTTTGGGCAGAAGGATCAGGGGTCCACAGAGTATCCATTAAACAGGTAAACCACAGCCTAAACCACAGCAGGCTCACTTCTGTCTTATTTTCATAGTCAAAACCCTACAAAAAGGGCTGTTGCAGCTGTAATGGACCAAAACTCTGCTGGCAGGTCAGATGGCAGGGCCAGAAGATTTTTTATAGTTCTTCCCCTCCAAACACACACAAATGTCCCCCCCTTTGATCCAACTTCAAGTGGGTTTTCCACTGCTGACTGTACTGGGAGGACAAAGAGGAAACTGGTTTGGGATACAACCTCTGCTTTGCCAAATAATCAACGTTTAAGGTTTCTTGGGCTGCTGCTGAGCACCGGCCAAGCAGGGCCAGCCACCCCTGTAGGACTGTCAGACATGGCTGGTGATGCCCTCCAAGCCCACTGCTGCCTTTGAAGCCAGGCTTCCTTTAAAAACCAGAAATCCAAGTCCACTCTTCCCCATTATAGCCCAACCATGGATGAACCCACTGAATTTTTAGTTTGGAATAGAATCTACTGAATCTCACAATACAAACTTACTCATTTATAGCTGGCCTCCATCTGCCTCTGGAACTTTTTTTTTTACAGTTATTCCCACTTCCAGGTGCAGGATTCCAGCACAGCATTTAGCACAAGCCTAAAAACCACAGATGCTGGTCTAGCTCCTCCCCTTTAACTTCCTTCAGAGTTTTTGAATGAATATTCTTCGGTGCTGGCAACTTATTACTGCTTATTTGAACTGTTCCCACTATTGCATCCATGAGCTGCCTCAGTATGATCCACCCTGCAGTGAGCTCCCCAGGGAGGAGAGTCTTGGCATGGCCACCACATCAAACACCAAGGCACAACTTGCATTTCCTTTTCTTGCTCTGGCTGGAAACTCCTTTTGTAACCTGATCACCCACTAGCCCTGCGGATTCCTTTGGCTGGAGGCAAGTGTGAGGAAGGAATTATTCTTGTAATGCCCGTTGCAAGATTGAAAAACTGCCTTTTGGGTTGGCTTCGTTGTGGTTTTTAGGTTTAACTCACTTCCTGAGCTTCCTCACTTGCATATTCTGTCAGCTATTTGAACGATGCTTTCTTGCTTTAATGACTCCCATTATCCTGCTGTTGAGCCATGCCAGCTTTCCTTGGCCCTTTTGCAGTGCCTTTGCTGTGAGGTTTGCAGATTTGCTGTGGACTTCCAATACAATGTTCCTAAATAATCCATGTGCAGCCTGTAAACTCGGCTTGAGCTTCCAGTTAACAACCCTGCTCGGTTTTATTTAGTTCTGGGGGTTGAAATTAAGAGCACCAGTGGGTTTTTCCAGGCTCTGTTGCTCCTGGGAGGTCGTTAGCCCTAATGACATTGTCATATTCCATTCAGGAACCTTTCACAGAAACAGTTTGAGATTACTATTCACAATCAAATCAGAAATTCTTGCTTCAAAACAAGCCTCACACCTCCTGATTTTCAGGCATGTTTTGCTTCTGTTACACCTCTGCTCTGGCACTGCCTGAGCAACAGCTTTTACAGAGTAGCCCATCCAGGCCAGGCATCTTCAGGCACAAAAAATAAGCCATCACACGGTGCTTGAAGAGCTAAACCCCAGGAGCTGCACAAACTTCATAAAATCACACAATGGTCTGGGTTGGAAGAGACCTCAGAGATCATCTCATTCCAAACTCTTTCCACGGACAGGGAAAGTGCCCTGAATTTATCAGAATTTATACAGTGATTCAGAGCAAATTATTAACACCTGCAAACCACAAAGGACTAACATCAGATGGATTTTTAGCTTTATCTCCACAGAAAGTCAGTTTGTTTTTTAGGATTTTGACCTTGTATCTCCACAGAAATCCAGTGCAATGGAGTAGAGGGGAGGACATCTGATCACACTGCTGGGCTGGATACCCCAACACCTCACTATCCCACACTATTAATGGAATGTTCTTCCTCTCTGAATTAAAGCAAGCTGCACATCCTTTAACACCTTCTGCTGATTAAAACCCCTCCATCAGACAAGCAGGCACAAAGGAATTGAGGAAAGCTGACAGGTTCATTTGGTTACAATTGAGAAACCACAACTGCTCAATGCAGTGGCACTGTCAAAGCCACAAGGGCTGGGGACATCAGGGGAGGGAATGGCAGGGAGAAAACTGAAAGGAACAGATGAATGGATAAGGAGGAGGATGAAAAGATAAAGCTACTCCATGAGGCTGCAGGCAGCACAGAAGCAGCTCAAGACATCCTTTAGCTCAAGATATCCTTTCACAGGGGTGACCACCCACAGGCTGTTTTCCAAAGGATCCAGTTTCACACTGCCTGCTCCTGAACAGTTGCATCTGATGCAGGCTGTTCACACAGCCTCAGCCCACCTGCTTTTCCAGCCTCCCTTCTCCTCAGTGCTTAATCCCCTCTCCAATGCCCTTGGACTCATGTTACAACTCCATTTTCCATGCATGTGCTACGTTTTTTCCTGACTGGAAATATATTTGAGAGAGCCCAGCACTGCCAGTTTTATAACCAAGCAGTTGTAAAGCTCAGATGTACCCTAAGGCTGGGCTGAACACTGGAAAATCAATCAGAGTAGGGAAAACTGAAATTCAGCCTCCTGCAGGTGTCAGTAAAACCCAAATGTTTTCATCCAATCCTGTAAAAGCACAGAATGGTTTGGGTGGGAAGGGACCTTAAAACCCATCCAGTTCCACCCCTGCCATGGGTAAGCACACCTTCCACTACCCCAGGTGGCTCCAAGCCCTGTCCAACCTGGCCTGGAACATTTCCAGGGATCCAGGGGCAGCCACAGCTTCTCTGGGCAACAGTGCCAGGGCCTCACCACCCTCACAGGGAAGAATTTCTTCCTAATATCCCTAATATTGGGATATTTCATAATATCCCAAATATTGGGATTTTCCCCTATTTCTTCCTAATATCCCTATTTTACCTATGGTAAAATAAAGGTAAAAACTCTCTGGCAGTGGAAAGACATTCTCCCTTCTCCTGGCATTCCAAGCCCTTATCCAGGAGCCCCTTTAGGCACTGAAAGGGGCTCTAAGGTCTCCCTGGAATCTTCTCCAGTATGAACACCCACAGCTCTCCCAGCCCAAATCAATTTTTCCTCTAACCCTGACAATCCCTGCAGATCTGATTCTGTCTGAATCTTCCCACTCCACACAAATATCCTGGCAAAACCTGAACAACCCTTCCACCTCATAAACAGCACCTGCACCTGCTGCCTTTCTGCAGCACAGCTCACACCACAGCCCCACACAGGCAGCACCTGCTACAGCTTGGCAATGAGAGCACAAATTGCAAACCACCACAGAGTGCTCATTTGGAGACTCAACTCCCACTAATCTGAGTAAATATGTCCCAAAACCAAACTGGGAGAGCTTGAACACATACCTGTCATCCAACTCTATCCTTTTCATGCTGTGGAGGTGCAAGACAGCCAGGATGATTGCCACCAGGAATATCACAGCACAGCACACACCCACGCTGATATAGAACACCCGGGTCGAAGTGGTGGGAGCTGCATTTACAGGATCAACTGCAACAGATGTGGAGAGTTACTGAACCCTTCTCAAAAAAGGAGAAAAACCAACAAAAAACCCCAAAGAAACATAATTTATTAGTTTGTTATGGTCACACAAGCAGAGGGGCTGCAGGCGGAGAAGGGAGCAGCCTCAGCCATCCCAAATGTTCTATAAGTTATCCTGGAGAACAACTACCCTGGAAGAGACAGAGGGAGCTAAAGAGAGCACTGAGCCCTTCTCAAAAAAGGAGAAAAAACAACAAAAAAAACCCCAAAAAACCAACATTTGTTAGTTTGTTATGGTCACACAAGCAGAGGGGCTGGAGGCAGAGAGAGGCAGCAGCCTCAAATATCCCAAATGTTCTTTCTAGAAGGTATCCTGGAGAACAACTACCCTGGAAGAGACAGTGAGAGGTAAAGAGAGCACTGAGCACTCTTTCCCACTGCTTTCCAACAGCATTTTGGCAAAAATATTCCCATTTTGGGTATTATGGAGCCACAGTCAGCCAGTGATATTTCCAGCTAGAAGAGGAGGAAACTACCTCATTCTATCCCTTCAATAGTGATAAATTGAAACAGCAAACCAGACAGGTCCCAAGGTCAAGAAAATAGATCAGAGCCATGTACAGAAACCAGAGCCCCTAAGATGTGATATAAAAGTTGTTACAAGACTTGGAATAGGGTTTTTTCCTCTTGACCAGTTAAAACAATTAACTACCAAAACCCCACTGCAATACTGGGTATTGTACAGACTACCTGGGGACTGTTTTCATAGGGAAAGCAGTGGAATCAAAGCACATAAAAATTTTTTCAGTGTTTAAACCCCAAGTTGTACATTCAGGATTACTTACAGATAGCCTTGCTGCTGTTTTTATCAGCTGTTGGAGATTTGACTTCTGGTTCAAGCTCTAAAGAGATGAGAGAAAGCCATTAAGTTTGGAGTACATTTATTATCACAGCCCTTCACATTGTCTCATGTATGGAAACACAGATCTGCTTTTCCAAAGGGAAGAGCTGATTCAAGGACTACACTAATCCCTACATTTCCATTTAAACACCTAACCAGGTAGGATTAAAATCACACTGAAACACATGTTCAGGGAGGCATGAAGCTTGAACCCACTGAATCCTTGTAAAACCCTGCAGCTTGTCCAAGGTCCAAATCAGCAGAAAGAAGAGGTGCAGAGAATGTGTTTGCTAAGGCACTAAACAAAGACCTCACAGAATCAGTTCTTACAGGAGAGAAAATCATTGCTGGGATGTTCAGTGAATCTTCTGGAGGAAATCCTGGCTCCAGTCTAATGTGGCTCACCCTAGGAAGGGTCAGAGATGCAACCACAGGCACTGTGCCTTCTCAGCTGATGCCAGTCAGGAGTCAAAGAGTTAAAACAAAAGGATGGAAGAGGTGATGTCCATTTAAATACTCATAAATATGCAAGTGAAGGCAGGAGGACAACACAGCTCCAGTGAGTAGCAGTCCTTTAGAAAGTGGGTAGATCCTTATTGAGCTTACTCAGAGTCTGGGTACCAAGAGGAGCAGTGCAAACCTGGGGAACGCAGGAGATGCCTCCAGAGGAACCCTCCCCAGGATCTGCAGGCAGCTGAGGGAATCCCATGGATTTCTGCAGCTGCACAGGCACAGTCCCACTTGCACACCCCCCTTCCTGCTCTCACTTGTGTCCAACACAGCACAGCCCCTTCCCACTCCTTGTTAAGCCAGTGCAGCTTAGGAAAAAGTAATCCAAGGGAGGGAAATATCAAAGAGTTTTTCTTTTTTTATCCCTTTTTCGAACTTGCGGAGGAGCTATCAGGAATGCCCTGAGCAAAACCACCAGCAAGTTCCTGCATATTCCTAACTTAAGCATTAAATTCAATCAGAAACACCCAGATGCTCTACACCCATCAACTCACACCAAACAAAGCCATGTGTTTGGTTTTATGAACCTGCAGAAATGAGATCTCTGTAAGGAGCACTTCTGATGGTTCAGGCAGTGACTGTCTCACCCCAGGGTGGTGCTTCTGGAAAGCTCCATCACACATCCACAGCCCAGTAAGCTGTGAATGCCTCAGCAGGGCTGACTTCCCCCACTTGAAAAAATACCCAGAAAACATGAAATAAAGGTAAAAACGTCAACATTATCAGCCAGACCTCCATTTTACTAGAAGGAGATACACACTTTGAATTAAGAATGCTCTTCCTGAAGCCTAATGCAATGAGTATCCCAACATTATGTGCTACA
This sequence comes from Arremon brunneinucha, assembly GCA_035583215.1. Classification (NCBI taxonomy): domain Eukaryota; kingdom Metazoa; phylum Chordata; class Aves; order Passeriformes; family Passerellidae; genus Arremon; species Arremon brunneinucha. The sequence continues at coordinate 20,503,314 of JAWWEX010000017.1, read as the reverse complement.
AGGCATGGTTGACTCTTCCATCCACACCTTCCCCAAGCTCATCCTTTGATATTTATACTCAAGAAAAGTGATAAAGCCCTCTTTGCAAAGACAGCTACTGTCCTCAGAGGCTCCAGATAAGCTGAAAGAGGTAGGAGGAGCATGCAAAGAGAGAGGTGGCAATCCCCAAATACTGCCTAGGAGAGGAACAGCACAGGCATTTTTAAGGAGGGCACAGCTCTTGGGATTCTCCAAAATTATCTTCTCCTGATGTCTATGAAAATACTAGAAAATCCTAGGAAAATTCTAGGAAGCAGCAACAGTAAACAGGAACAATCCAAGAATAAATTATGATTGCAGATTTCCAAGTGGTAACACAGAAGAGTCAACTAAGGATTTCCAAAATCTGGATTATTTCCCAAGATCATTTTGTACTTCACATCTAACAGACTAACACCTCCTACACTCACTAAACAGCAAATTTTATCACAATTTATAAACTAAGTAGATTTTCTTGGTAATTTTTAGAACAATTTGAATTCTCAGAATGTGACAGCTTTGAGGGAACTGATTTCTTCTTTCGAAACAGAGAGAAAATGTTTTTTGTTACATATCTATTAAAAGGTCAGTCAGTGCAGTGGAACTCTTGTGGAAAGTTGGTTAAAGCTGGTGAATGAACAAAAGTCCTCATTCCTCTCTGAAAGGTAGGATTTTACCTGGTTTCTTCCAATCCTCCCCAAAATTCACTGCGTTACTCCAGTGCTGGATCACACACCATCCCACTCCCTTTTCCTATCACACTTAAACAGTAAAAAAACTTGAAAATATCTGAAACTTAATCTCTTACTTTTGTAGCACATTTTCCTTCGTTTGAAATTTAAAACTGTGATGTTTTTTGAGGAATTTATTGTTAAGTTGAGCTGCATCAGTATTGTGACGTCGGAGTCGAGTCTGCCGGTGCAGGAGAGTTCAACACGGAACACTGTGAACACAACACAGGGGTTACAGGGGAGTGGGGCACTCTCAGACTCTGACATAACATTTAAATAAGGGCCTTTTGAGATTATGTTTATGAAGCACATTATAAACATCATAAATTATCAGATTATAAAGAACTCTGTACTAAGAAATGCTATTTTAGTCTTCACGCCTCATCACTTCAGCTATTAGAGCATTAAATATATGGATTTTAAATGAATTTTTGTCAGTTTTATTAAGTGTTCACAGATCACTAAAACTGCATTTGTGGCTAAATGACCATGATTCATCCATCAGCTGGATGGGGGTAGGGAGTTTACCTGAGAGGGTGCGAGGAACTTCTCCTTGTAGAGAAATGTTGGCCTGGGGCAGAGCCATAGCCATGGGATCATGGACCTGAAATCCCAGTTTATACTCAACCTGTAACGGTTGGGAGAGAGAAAACACATCAAAAATCTGTTCTGCAGTATAAAGAAATGCAACACCCCTTTTCATAATTCTTCTTGAAAATAAAAACCCATACATTTTTTTCAAGGAGTGCCGGTCATTTCAGGCATCCATATTCCAAGTTTCTTATGTGACATTTTAGTATCGAGACTTTTGTGACAGTTCAAATGAAGAAAGCCAAAACAGAAGCTACTCTTGAAATAACTCCTTAAAATCTGGGGCAGAATCCAGAGTTCTTGTATTAAAAAAAATTCCCCCACAAACTTCACTCTTATGCGAAACTTGTTCAAAAGTCAGTTTGTTAAAGCTGCTAGAATTCCAAAAATTCCCCCTCCCACAGTCAGTTTAACAAACAAAATTGCTTAGAAATAGTTTGTTCAACTATAGTCAAGATTTTGTTTCCACTTAAGAAGCTGATTCTGCAAACATTCATCCAAAAAAAAGTACAGGACCTACTCTAAGTCATGAGCTCCTCTTGTAAATTCATCCTGCCCCTCCACTCTCAGCTGAATTAATTTGTTTGACTTTGTGCCAATAGTTAGTTTTTCCCCTTTTCTAAAACATGATATGGTTCATTTCTGCTATCAATTTATTTTTGAGTCAAGATGTCAAGGGAAGAGACACAACCCCAAGTTGCTCCTCCAAGTTGCACTACACCAAGACAGAGAGGAAGATGCTGAGGGATGGAACCCCAGGAATGGGAAGCTCCAAAATTCCTTCTCAGAATTCCCAGCCAGACCCAAGGAAACACAGGGCAGGGCCAGCAATGCAGGGAGCCTGGGCTGAGCTGTGACCAAGGAACTCCTCTCAAATGGCAAAGTGACTGAACTGTCACTGTGCATGTGGAATATGGCATCAGGGCTGGCTGGCACTCAACCCAACTCCACTGCAGGCCAAGAGTGACTCCTCTTAACAAGCTACACCTCAAAAGGAAGAACAATGGCAGGAGGAAGCTTCAGGTCCTGCACTGGTGGAGTTGTTTAATACTACTGTCCCTGCTGCAGCCTTTCCTACTTCAGGGCAGAAGAAGAACCATCAGTCAAGTTTAAAAGAACAGAATGAACATCTGGCAGAGACTAAACAGATCATTTCATATATGAAAATAAATTGTTAAGTAACTGGAAATGTTTCAGAATGTAAGAGCATACGCAATCTCTCTGACAGCTGCTGCTGCATGCTCCAGGCACAGTGATTACGTGACATAAAAAGCATTTCCATTTAATCAGGGCTCAGTAACAACACATTGGATGCTGCTTTTATAGACTCTCCTTGTCTCCAGGCATATGTTTCTAGAAATCTCTACAACAATTGCTCTACATATGATTTCCAGAGGCTTCAGTTCATGGCTGCCCTTCTGTGTGTCCAATGCACCAAGGCAAGAGATTCCACAGCCAGTGGCCTGTATGCATACACGGACCTTGCCAGGAGCAAGAAGTATAAAATACTTTGAAATAACTGCTTCAACTTTCTAAAATAAGGAGCAGCTTGGACGTATGCCATCTTAACTTATTGCCTGCAGTCATATAAATAAGTATTTTGCACCTTGCATATGGTAATTTTTGCAAAGAAAAAAAGCCATTAAATGATAGCAGTGGGTATTCAGCAAGCAGAACAGCTCATGTCTCCAGTACCCAGAGCAGAAGTCATGCCTGCTCACCTTGGATTTGGCATGCCAGGTGAAGTGGAGATTGTTGGTCTCGCTGGGTATCAGGAGATTGAAGGACAAGGCATAGTGATTAACCACATCATTCCTCACATAAGACAACTCTGCATCCAGACCTGTGAGAAGAAAGAGAAGAGTAAGACAAGGAAGAACAGGACCAAACACATTGGAACAAGCAACTTTCAGGACCAGCAGCTCCACTTAGATCTGTATGTTTAAGCAAACACTTCCTCCAGCCCATAAATTCCAAGGCAGGTTTGGAAACCAAGGCTCACAGCCAGTAGCACTCACAGAGTGCTCCAAAGCCTTCCAGAGCAATCACTTCAGAGAGGTGCCACAGCCTAAGGAAGAGGTAAAAGCTGGAATGTAATGGAAGGAAACACAACTTTCCACACAAACATCCAGAAGAGTCATTACAGGCTCTCCTGAACATCCCCTGTTCTGCTTCTGGGATTCACAGTTCATTTTACTTACAACTGTGCTCACTCAAACCAAACTGCTCTGGATTATCAGTTGGTTAATCACAGGCAATTCCTTCTGGAATAGCTCATTTCTTGAGCCTGAGACACCTAGGCAGTATGGAATTAGCTCCAAGGAAATTAAATCACAGAATCACAGAATGGTTTGGATGCAAAGCCCCTGCCATGGGCAGGGGACACCTTCCACTGTCCCAGGTTGCTTAAAGCCCCATTCAACTCAGTCTTGGACACTTCCAGGGTTGGGGCAGCCACAGCTTCTCTGGGCATCCTGTGCCAGGCCTAACTACCCTCACAGAGAACACTTTCTTCCTAATATCTAATCTAAATCTCTCTGTTATAGTTTGAAACCATTCCCCGTTGTCCTACCACTGTCTGCTTGTGTAAAAAAGTAAAAATGTAAAAAAGTCACTCCTCCTCATACAGAGTGAGAGGTGGCATTTGTACACCCAGCAATACCAACATTTTGTGCCAACCCTTTGCTCCCTGAACATTTTAGTTCACCTAGAGACCTGAAAGCCCCACAAACTACTAATGTCAGGGCACTAAGGTGCATTTCCCTCCATAAGACACAGCCTGTGATATTACAAACACTGCAGCTGCTGTTACTTTTTGTGGCACACGACCCAAGGTCACATTGAACACAGGGCAGGACCCTGCAGCTCGCCTTGGGTGTCAATAGCAATTAGTGGTAGGGGAAGAAGCACTGCTGCCCTGCAGGGGTAAAATTAATCCCAGCTCCACATCCTCAGGACAAAACCACAGTGGATTTGCAGTCAGCACCATTTGGCCTTGTCTCATCCCCCAGTGCTTCCAGTTTAATGCTATCAAGGCTCTTGGACATGCCAGGAGAACAATGGGGTAAATCAGACACTGAATATTCCACACTGAGAGAACAGAGCTCAAACAGTCACAGTACAAATGGGGATGGATGGAGATAGCAGATTCTGGGATGCCTCCTCATGGCCTGCCAGCACCTAAAGGGGGCTTTTAAAAAACACAAAGACATTTTCTAAAGTAAGACAGTGACAGGATAAGGGGGAATGGTTTTAAACTAAGAGAGGAGAGGTTTAGAGGGATATTAGGAAGAAATTCTTTCCTGTGAGGGTGGTGAGGCCCTGGCACAGGGTGCCCAGAGAAGTTGTGGCTGTCCTAACTCTGGAAGTGTTCCAGGCCAGATTGGACAGGGCTTGGAGCACCCTGGGCTAGTGTAAAGTGTCCTTACCCATGGCAGGGTGTGGAACTGGATGAGCTTTATCCAACCTAAACCATTTTGTGATTCCATGAGTTATTTTTTTTATGGCTAGAAAGTCAAGAATATTGGAGAAGCTATGACTTCAAGATGACAGCATTTAAGGCATCCTGAAATCATTTCAAGAATCCAGGGAATCATGAAAGGCTAGCTTTTCTTAAGAAATTAGGGAAAAATAAATTCAAGCCAATCATTGAACTGTGTAGATAAGCTGCATTTGAAGAAAGGCAGCATCAGCTCAAGAGAAGTAATTCTTCCTGTTTAGTGCAAAAACTGGGTACAGATCAGTACAAAGTGACATTTTCTCTCATTTCAGAACTTGATTTAATCCACCTTGTTTCCACAAGTACATAAAAGCAGACAAGATGTTCCTCTTCATTTTTTGTTGCTGTTAACCACTTTTATTCCCTGCTGGCTCATCAAGGTCCCAAAACTTAACCAAAATCCCACAGTTTAATCACAGGTACTGGGGGTGGCGAGGGGGAGAACCCCAAAGACTGGATGCATGAAATGAATCAAGATAATGGAGTAATCCCAGGGAGAAATGATCTCACATGAGATGTTGAGCAGAAAAAGATGCAGGTGCTGCTCTAAGTGTTTAATGTAAACAGCCTGAGACAGTTCTTGTACACACAGTCCCTATTTCCACTTAAAAATAAATGGGAAATGCAAAAACGTATCCACCAGCAAAAGAGGGAGGAGGGGGAAGCCCACACAGCCCCAGAAACAAAACAGAATTTTGAAAACACATAAAAGCAACTGCAAACTTCAAAAATCCCCGCCTGGATCATTCTTACATATCTACATGTTTACACATGAAACCCAACTCAGAATAAGCAAACACAGGAGTGTGGAGAAGAGCTCACAACTATCAGACACTTGGCATTAGATCCAACCAAGATGGGAAGGTTTAAAGGTAGAATTTGCATTCAAATGAATGCCATTAAGTACAAATAATTTTTAAAATTAGGGAAGCAATGTGAAACAATGCAATTGGAACAAGGAAGCTGCCTCTGGAATAAGGAAAAGCTTCTCCTGTTGATAAATGGTCCCAGCAACCAGAGGTTCATAGAAACATTTCAGTATTTCAGGATGATAATCCTTGATTTAATAGAAACTTTGTAGAGAAACTGGTCATTGTAATCAAATGGCTACATGGTGACAAAATTGCCTATTGCAAAAATCCAGCTTCATAAGAATAATATAAAATGCAATCCTAACTGAGGCTGTCAGAAGTATCTTGATGTGCAATATCATCCAAAGGTGTACAAAACCAAGCTACCCTACAGAAAATCAAACCTCTAAGCTTTAATAGTGGTACAACACTGAGTAATTTCATTTTATAGAACACCAATGTTTGTGCCTGTACCGCCAGAAAAAGCTCTACACTAATAGGAGACAATAATTATATGAACTTCACAAGCAAAATGTAAGAGCTTCATGAGCATCAATGCTGTGTTGTATTCGAAATATTGTGCTTCAAGACTGGCATAGAAAAATAATTCCAGAGGTTTTGTACTACAGCTTTGAATTCCTTAAAAAAAGGCAGAAGATTGTCTGGCTCAGAGTCCTGTTCCACCAGGGAGCTAAAGAAACTGCCTAGGGAAGGACTCAAACCAAAGGACACAGTGACACTTTAGCAGCAGATCCTCTGTGCTTCCAGTGTTCGTGGTCACAGACTTCAGGAAGTTCCTCAAAAAGGCTGGAGTGGGACCTTTTAAAAGGGGCTGGAGTGCCAGGATGAGGGGGAATGGCTTCCCACTGCCAGAGGGTAGGGTTAGATGGGATATTGGGAAGAAATTGTTCCCTGAGAGAGTGGGGAAGCCCTGGCACAGGTTACCCAGAGAAGCTGTGGCTGTCCCATCCCTGGAAGTGTCCAAGGCCAGGTTGGATGAGGCTTGGAGCAGCCTGGGTTAGTGCAATGGTGTCTCTGCCCACAGCAGGGGGTGGGACTGGATGGGCTTAAAGGTCCCTTCCAACCCACACCTTTCCATGATTCTGTGATTAAACTCACAGGCAGTATCTCCCAATCTCTTCTCACTAGATAGCTTTGCTCCTAGGAATCTGGGTCAATGTTTTCTCCAAGCCTGGAAACAGATGGATACACCCTTGGGAAATGTCAGTGTTTCAATACAGCACAGTAATTTCCCCTTTTAAGCTTATCAATGATTAAAACATTTCCCCTCTAGCATATATCTTCTCATCAGTGAAATCAGACAAAATTCCTTTTCCCACGCACAGCTAAGAACCAGGGTCCTCCCCAGACAAGCAAGCTCCCATCTCCCCACCTCCAATCCACCCCAGGACAGATGTGCTTCCAGACCATCCTTCCATCTCTAATTTTTCACCCCCTCACTACCTCCCCACCTCAATCCTGAATTCCCCAAGCACTCTGTCTGTATAACTTATCTCAATCAGGCCAGCAAAACACACAGAACTTTGCAGCTGAACCTGCCAGTGAGAAAAAGCCCCAGCCTGTGCTGCAGGCAGGCAGCCAGGCAGGCAAGTGTGGTTCTGCAGGCACAGGGGAACCCAGGGCTGATCCTGGGGGCTGCAGCACATTCCAGCCCCGGGGGAAGGTACTGGGAAGGCACAGCCAGGTCAGGAATCACACAGGGCTCTGCACAGAACAGCAGTGAGAGCCAGAGCTGTGGTCCACTGATGGGGTGTTGGATCTGAGACTCACCGTGACAGCTGAACTCAGAACTGCTCTAATTCTGCATTCCCCCCTTTTCCTTCAGACTCTTGCAAACTTACACAGGCCTGGCAACATTCCTTATTTAAGCCTTCAGCAAGCCAAGTGCAAGGAGTCAAGCTGACACTATGCAGGGAGAGAAAACAAGTGGGGGAACACTCCTCAGTGAGTTCAACTCCCTGGATTAGTGAGGATGCCCAGGAGCATCCCACGCTGAGGGTGAGACTGCAGCAGCACTTAGATGGAGCTTATACTGAAACAGCCCTGTGACTTCATCAGATGCTGTAAGGTTTTTCCAAAGCGTGCTTTGGACTTAGAAAAATGGCATCAAATGAAGCAGGTCACTGCCAATACACAGCCTCAAACAGAAACCTCTATGTTTCAGTTTTTTAGTGTAAATCTCTTCCAAACTCAGCAGCAGCATAAGGTGCACCAGCTGAGGTAGCAGGCTGCAGAGGAAAAGAGAAACAAGTTCTAGTTTCTCAGTTGTTTCAGATTTCAAGAATGCTCAGTAAACTACTAAACCTATCCAGTAAACTACTAAACCTAACCCTCCTTACTGGTGGGTGAGGAGAGGGAAATTAGAAATGAGAAAATGTCATTTCTGCAAGATGCTGGGTTCCTCTGAAGGTGCTCAATTCTTCCTTTGCACTATGTAGGGCAAATCCAAGATGGATTTATTGTTTTGTGTCCTAAATGGAATAATAAAAGGAGAAAACAGGTGGCTCTAGAAGGAAAATACAGATGCAACACAAACAGCTACAGGAAATTGGCAGTTCCTCAATAATTTTCTAGGCAAAGTGGCAAAACATAAAGAAAGGGGTAGAGAGCCCTACAAAGAAATATCACAAAACACAGAGGAGGAAAAGCAGCTTCTGTTGGTTTAAGCAGAATATTGGTGATCAATTCTGACCAGTTTGAAAAGCTGGGCTGCAGCTTTGCTTTGGCAAAGCTCCCTAAACAAGTCCATATGCAGACAAGGCACAGCACAGAAGGATCTGGTTTCTCCTTACTTGGACTTCACTAACCTACACCAACACACATGAAATCAGCTCAGAGCAATGCTCTGCTGGATTTCGGGGCAAAACCACCAACCTCTTACCCAGGCAACCTCTAAATCTCATTATTAACTTCCCCATCTTTGTACCTTGGGCACAGACTTGAAAGAATAAATTAAAATTGAAGGCAAACAAAAAGGTAAATTTAAGCAGCAGCACAGAGAAAATCTGTCATTGTTTGCACTGTTTAACATAACAAAGCATCTGAAGAAGCTCAGAAAGGAAGGGGAGAGGCCAACTTTCATTCCTAGATGCCAAAGATGCTGGGCAGCCCTTGTGTTCATGACAAAATTGAATCATGTCAGTCTAGCAGCCTAATAAAACACTTCTTTTCAAATGCCCCTGTGCAAATGCAGTCTAGCTTCAACTCTTTTTTATTTTTTTCACTTTAAGCACAATATACAAAAGAAACTTGCCTCTGCCACCATGGGAAAATTGGGTTTTATTTTTATGAAGTAAATCTATCCTGCAACATGCACCAGTACTTACATGTTCTTCCTAAAGATGACAGCAGTGTTTAGAAATCTCTTACCTGGGGTTGCACTTTGTTACTAAATCACTTGAAATCTCCATAACATAATTCTGGCAGATTTGTCTTAAATGGGGAGATACAAAATGAGTGTGCAATGCAAGAGTTCCTGAGTGTGCAAAGCAAGAGTTTTCTATTATTTTTGCTGCTTTGCAAAAAGAAGCATTTCACTAAAAGCAGTCTGGTAACAATAGCTGACAATTATCTGTCCAGTGGCTCTCCAGCAGAGAAATGACTGAAATTGAGGGTTGTTTTCTTAATGCTCTAGTCTGTAATTTAAAAGAGTTTCTTCATCAGCAGCTGAGAAATCTCTGCAGTGTGACATCAAACCACCACAGCCCACCCAGAGCAGAGCCACTCCTGATCCTGACTCACAGCCACTGAAACCAATTAAAGGCAAGATTTACCCAGTTCAGTGAGTTATGATCTCTATATAAATATTTTATTTGTTCTATTATGTACTCCAGAGAATAAGGCCTCTGCTCCTGAGCTGCTCTTCTGGGTCAGCCCTCTGGCCACAGCAGAAGTTTCCATGCCAGGATGAACACCCATATGACAGAGTACAAACCCCAAGGTCCAACACCCCTACAACACCACCCCCCTCCCAAACCTGCTCATCCCATTCCATAAACACACTGGATTCTCCCAGCACTGGATAACCTACCTTGCTGAAAAAGATAGCTTCTTTTTACTTCAATTTTCCTTTCATTTAAAGTGCACCCTAAGTCTGAAACACTGACTTTAAATGCTGACTTTAAACTTTGCTGGTTTTGCAGCAGGTTCTGCAAATGTCCACTGGAAAATACAGTCCAAACACAAGGAAATGTGACTGCAGAACTAAAAATCAGCTCTTGACTCCTGAAAATTCCTTTTTTTTTAATAGGGTAGAAAGAACATGTTCCCAGAGCAAGTCTTATTAGTTTGAATGTACTTAATTAATTCAGCAATCAGCTTTGCCCAGGGCTGAAACTACAGCTGGGAGTTCAAAGATAGAAGGAAAAAATGCAAACTGATCCACATGGATCGATTTAGTTCAGGAAACAGCAAACTACTGGGAATGCAATACTAAGCCTCTGAAAATACTGACACACAAAAAACTACTCACATCATATTTGTGCATATCCAGTGTACACAATAATAAAGTGAATTTTGCTTTAATAAAACAAGTAACTGACCACAGCCTTCCACCTGCATTTTTACTTAAGCTTTCCACAAAGCTACAGCCTGTCAGTTAGAGCTGCTGGGCAGGGTTTTGGGCTGAAATACTTGTTTTCAAACACCTTACACAGTGGGAGTCTGTGGAAAAGTTGACAGATGAAAAATCAAACAGGGCAAAAACAAGTTCAGCAACAGAGAGATGGTGAAGCAGCAGCATTTCAGTCTCCTAACACAGGCACCAGGGACTCTCAAAGGATGGTGATCAGTGTCAAGCCAAGAGATAAAGCTGCAGCACAAACCCAGCAATACTCACACCTCTGCAAGCTCACCCAGCTCCAAGGAGCAGCAGCAGAGGGAACATGGGCTGTGCTTATTTGTTACCTGGGCAGAGTTAACTTCTCATCAGCTGGAAGGGGAATACAACGTGCAAGGCATTCAATGTGAGGAAATACCCAACATAACTTCAAAGCGATTAATGCACCCTTGAAAACCGAGCAAGACTCCCCGGCAGGAAATCTTAGCAGGAAGCTTCCCAACATCCAGCAAATGGGAGAGAAACTCTTCCCTGAGAGTCCTTGTGAATCTTCACAGGCAGTTCACCCCCAATTCACCTCACTGATACTGTTAAATACAATTTGCAAATTCAACACCTCAGGCAAATGGGATTTTTTCCACTGAAAGGCCTTTTGGAAAGTCAGAGGGAGGACTTCACTTCCACAGGAAGAAGCTCCCCTAGGAGATGCCACCTGCTGAAGTACAATCAATATTTAACTCCATCCACACTAAACAGAAGATATTTATTGTTCCTAGGACCCACCTGCTTACCCTTTATTTGTCTCTGAACAGCAACAACTACATTTCAACCACCTGCTTGTTCTCACCTTCACGTAAAAAAAGAAAAATCTCCACTTTTCTGCTAGGTAGGATATAAAAATGTCTGTAAAAATAGTTAAATGACCCTTCTTAATTGTGGGGGGAACCCAAACCAAAACCATGTATCTCACCTCAGAGCAAAATGCAAGTGGACTCTGCTCCTGAGAACACCTTCCTAAATAAAATTTGGCCATTGCAAGAAAAAAAGGAAAACCTAGAAAACTCACCAAAAGAGCAGCCACGCTGCTGTTACTAGGCAGGATGGTGCACATGAGTTACCTGAAGCACCAGTTCCAAAGGAAAAATGCAGCAGAGATGAACAAAATGGATACTTGAAGGCAGAGGAAAATTAGTGGCAAGGATTTACACACAGGGCAAAGGGAAATGGGACAAGTGGGAATAGGAATGGCACAGGTACAGGGTTGGAAGCAACTGAAAGGAAACTCAGTAATACAAAAAATAAATCTAACTTCAGGGAAAAATAGAAAAGAACTTTATTCTTAGGTGTACTTAGGAAATAAAAATTTAACTTAGCAGCTATGTCAAATCTCGTAATTATTGTAATATGAAGTTTGAAGCTCCTTTTGAATTAAAGCAAACACTGAGAATAGAAAAAAGGTTCCCTCCCTCCTCATGAACTGCAGCTGCCAAGAGCATGGCCCTCAAAATAAAACATCTGATCAAATTATCAGCAGTGCCCCAAAGCTTTGGAAGGGAGCTGCTGTCACCTTCCCAGCTAAAACACCACCTCAGAGGTATGCCAGGTGTCATTTGGGCTTGTGATAACGTGTGTTTGTGGTGTTTCAGTGTCACCTACCCACAGAAATTGTGCCATTGTATTTTTATTTCATTTAGTTATAGCAATGCACCCACATGATGATTGAGTTATCCCTGCAGACAGGACCCAAAGTCACCTCCAGAACAGCATCCAGGCCAGTGCCATGGCTATTCCAGTAATGAGCACCTGACAGAGTACAAATAAATTTAATATTCATTAGGAAGAACAGACACACCCCCCCCCTCAGTGCATCATGTGGGAAATGGATTTATATAGAATATTTAAAGTTTGAAAGAAGGTTCATATAGTGTGTATTTGTATGTACATTTTGAGATAAGAAACGTTGATTTAGAAATGTTATGGAATAGGATTTTTTTGACAGAGAAATATAATTAGAAATAAGTTTTAAAAGGTGGTTTTGTAAAAAAGATTAGGTATTTTAGAGAAATAGAACTATGAAAGATAGTGTAGTAGGATTTATGAGAGGTAACTTTAGAGTATTGATTTTAAGGTATTTATAGTACAGTGTGGTAACAGCTGATAGGATAATAAATGGTTATTATGTATTGTAACTAAGAAATAGTTGGGTTTTGATTGTAATGGTGTGAATTGTAACATTTGTATTGTTTTATTTTTTTATATGAGACTGAAAATGGAATAAAAGTTTTTAAAACACCAAAAAAACCACTTCAGATCCCTCAGCTTTGAAGTCTGTACTCCTGGTTCTGTGCCTGACAGGATTGCTGAAGGGATGATGGACTGTCCACATCTTTTGAGATGCTTTGAACACTTTCATCAGAGTGACACGGATTGTTTAACAAAAAACCAAGCTCTAAACAAACCAAGCCAGGCCTGTTCATTCCTGTGACCATCTCTAAACCTACAGAGCTTAGTATTTTTTTCTGTTATTAGGAATTACTCTGCAAGGCCATCAACTTATTTCATCAAGGCCCAACCAGATTGGAGAGGATAACCATCATTACTTTATTAGTCTGCTCTAGCTTCCCAAGCTGCAGCTCCCATGCCTGTGCTCCTGCTCTGCTCTTTCCCAAGCAGCGTGCTGAAATCAATATACTGGTTAATTTAATTACAGCTATTCAACACCCAGTAAGTGGCAGGGAAATTCTAAAGCATCACATTAGTTTCATGCTGTTGCTTCTGCTCCCAGCTCTCAGGAGCAGTCAGTGCAAATATGTGAGTTATCCGCTTGAGAGAAGGACAAAGGCAGCGAGGGAAGAGGAATAATGCCTTTGAAGGCTCTGCCATCGAGCCCTTTGTGCCACCACAAGGCATTTGCAGAGAGTGTTAGCATTCATCCCGACATGGGAGCTGCTGGTGCTGCTGCCATTCTGGGGGAAAAAGGGAAAAGAGCTCAATTCAACAGGCACAACTCATTAAATGCACTTCAGCCTGTACTCCCTGCTCTCATGGCTGAGACCTCGAGTAGGATTCAATCCTGCACACTGAAGTACAGAGGAGTAACTCTGACTCCACTGCAAGGAAAGTGGGAGCCTCCACGATATTCCAGTCTGGAGAGTTTCAGGTAGGAATTAGTCATCAAGTCATTTCACTAGAGCTCAGCACAACCGTGAATCAACACATTTGGAATTTGTCTCATTAATTCAGCTTTTCCAGTATCCAAACACAAGTGTGAATAGCAGAAGGGGAGGAGAAAAACACGAGGCTTCATGGTTTAAAATACCCAGAGTGTACAGTACAGCTGCCTGCACAGCTCCCACTCTCAGGAAAACACCACCCTGGGATTTTGTGTGCCTGTGAACATGATCCCTATCTCCTTTATTTCCCTCTGCGCAGGTGGTGTTTAGGAGCAGTTTCGGTCCCTGCCTTCCTCTCAGTATCCTGAGCCTTTCTTGCTGGCTTTTCTCATGCATGCAGGGAGCTGTGCCTCCATTTCCTCTCTTTCGTTTCCATTCTGTCTGTGCACTGGAGGGAGAAAGAGACCAAACAATCAGCAGTGATAAATAGGATGCTGCCAAACAGAATGCAGGTGTGAATTCACAGGAGTGAGGAATGCAGCTTCGGGAATTTTTCCCCTCATCACCACCAGGACAGCCTTCAGAGGTCAGGTTTCTTCCAAGTCCCTGACACACAAATGTTACAAGAGCCACAGACATTTATCACTAGACAGACCTTGGCCTCTGGGGAGCTGAAATGGCTGTTTCCTCCCAGGCCTGAGCACAGACAGAGCTGCACCAGGCAGCCCAGCTGCACTCCACCCCTGCAGTCCCCCCTGAACACGGATTTCCAGAAGGAAAGGATTCTCCTCCAGGCAGGATTCCGACAGAGCCCCCAGCACTGTAAATCCCAACAAAACAGTTGATGTGGTAAAGCAGGATTCAGAAATCAACCACCCATCTCAGCAAGGCTGAGCAGACCAACACACACAAGGCCTGAAGTTTATTTCAGACTTCTGCCTCAGTGGCATCACAGAATATGGTTTCAAAGCAATCCCAACCCAGCCCAGAGGCTGCCTCCTCTAGGAGGAAGGCCTTCCACTGGCTATTTCAAGCTTCTAGAAGCTTGTTCTTCTGCAAGCATTACCAATATTGCAGTGGATTATACAATTTCACACATCCCCAAAGAAATGGTGGTGCATTGTTATTAGAAGTGTGCAAGCTAAAGGGGAGGTAACAGAATGGAAAGGGACAGAGGAGCCCCAACTGCAGATGGTCTCAGAAACCTCAATATGGATGTGAACCATGGCACTGGGCCAATCAGACAGACAGACACCCAGACACAATGGGAGGCTCCAGAAGGAACACAGGTAAATCAGACACACAGACACCCAGGCACAATGGGAGGCTCCAGAAGGAACACAGGTAAATCAGACACACAGACACCCAGGCACAATGGGAGGCTCCAGAAGG
>JAWWEX010000017.1:20451213-20464365 GCA_035583215.1 Arremon brunneinucha | reverse complement strand
TCCCATCCCATCCCATCCCATCCCATCCCATCCCATCCCATCCCATCCCATCCCATCCCATCCCATCCCTGCCACAGAGGCACCTCCGATGCTCAGCAGGCATCTCCAGCCATGCCCTGGCAGGGTCATGGGAAGCCAGGGGGACAGGACACTGAGGACACAGGGATACAGAGATTGAATACAGAGGGGTGCAGGGCCAGGGGAATGCAGAAATCAAGACATGCTGACGCTCTGAAGGGAGGTGACACCTCGGGGTGGCTCATTCTGCAATGGAATGCAAATCCCGACTAAAGGAATTCGGGACGGGAGCGTTGACCCCCTGGCAGAAGAAAGCCTGGGGGGCACCACCAACAAGCTCTGGACACAGAGAGGAGCCTGGAAGCCTGGGGGACCTCGGGGAAAGGGTGGGATGAGAGAGGGAGGGAGGGGGAAGGGAAGGGTTCAGCAGGACCAGCGGGGAGAGCTTCATTCCTGCCGGTCCGACGAGCAAGCCGGGACTTGAGGCAGAGAAAGCGCCCGGATTGCCTGACTGGTTTGCTGGGAAGAGGCTGCAGGGCTGGCCCACAGCCTTGGCAGACTTCCCCCACCAGGATCAGGGTTATTTGGAAGGGGGGGGTGAAATTCCCTTTCTCCCAAATTCCGGTGAGGATTTTTTTGTTTTTTAAAGTTTTCCATAGAGTGTGATAAGCTTGTCTTTCCCCATTCAGCAAGTGGAAAAGGAGTGGGGATGCATGAGGAGATGAGGAAGAGGAACCAGGGCCCACAAAGGACATGCCAAAATGCAAGGATGCTCCAAAGACCAAGTTCCAATGTTCTCCAAAGAGAAATGAGGAAAAGCAGGAGCCGCAGCTGCAGAGAGGCTGCTGTGGTGTGACCCCAAGGGAATGAGGTGTTCCTGCCTGGGAACGGGGCTTGGTGGACAGCCAGGGAGCCCCAAGGAAATCCTTGGCCTTGTCCCAGCCCACTGTGACCACAGAGGGACCAGAACTCCCCAGACAGCCCTGGAGCAGCAGAGCCATCTCCCTGTCACCCACAAGAGCTGCTGCCTCAGGATGGGGCATCCCACCCAAAGCCACCAAAGTGACACTTGGAGCAGAGCCTGCTGGCCCTTTCCCATCTTTCCAAGGATGTGGATGACAGGAGGAGTCTCATGCAGGTGCCAGCCCAGCCAGCAGCTCTGCAGGCACCTCCAGCACCCCCTGGCAGGGCATGGGAGCCCTGAGTCCTAGACAGGATGCAGGGACACAGGGACACAGGTATGGAGAGATGAACCACACAGAAACAGAAGGACACAGCGCTGCAGGGACACAAGGATGCAAGGACCAAGGATACAGGGATGGGAGCAGGAGGTTTGGCTCCCACCTGGTGTTTCAGCTGTGCCATGGTGACAGGGACATGGGATGAAGGACAGACATGGGATGAAGGACAGACATGGGACAAAGGACAGACATGGGATAAAGGACAGACTTGGGATAAGGCACAGACATGGGATAAAGCACAGACATGGGATAAAGGACAGACATGGGATAAAGGACAGTGGGCCCAGGCAATGCTGATGGCGAAATCCAGGGAGACAGAGTGGGAAGAGCAGACGGAAATGCCCGTGGGGACAGAGCAGGTGATAACCCACCCCCACAGCAACTTCCATGGCCAAGGTGTGCAGCTCCTTTGGGATATTGCTCTGGAACAGCATCCCTACCAAAGCACACAGCTCCTCGGAAAGTGTGGCTGGAGGAGCTGGGATCTCTGTCTACCAGCTGCATTTAGGAATCCTCTCCCTACTGCCCAATTCCTGTGCCCACAGGTGGGCTTTGTGCTTTTTTCTGACTGCCAGAGGCTGAGAGCCCTGGGGGTGAGGATCAACGGGCAAAGCTCTCAACAGGAGCCCATTCCCTGAATCCCTGGTCTCAGAAAGCTCCCTGCAAACAGCCAGACCTGCAGCCAGGCCACTCTGCATCCGGATTTGGGTAAATAAAGCATGGGGTGTGAGAGCTGTGGTATGCCAGGAATGCTGCCGGCCTTCCCGGGCTCTGGAGCCGCGGGAGCTGGGGGAGGCAGGGCAGGTACAGCCCTGGCTGGAGGCACCAGGATCCCCCAGACATATTCCCGACCTCAGCAGTTCCCTGTGAGCTTCCCACCCCGTTCTTCCCATCCCTGGCCCCGTTCCAGGGTCCCTTTCAGCCTTCTGCATGGGCAGAGCTGATATCCCTTCTCACAACACCCAGGAGAAGCCATTGGTGCAGGGGAGGATCCCAGCTCCAAGCTTCACATTGCTCCAAGCCTCCCTAACCTGCTCCTCAGGGATAGAGACCTGTCCCACAGCCATAGAAAGACCCAAATTTTCGATTTTTAGCCATACTTCTTCCAGATTCCTGAATGGGAAGGTTGGGGCTCAGCTGGGATTCAGCATCACTGTCCCACCAAGACCAGTGATTCTCAATGGAGTCCTAAGGAATCCTGCCCAGGGAAGGGGACGGAATCACCATCCTCTGTGATTGAAAGGTGTTGAAAAACATGTGGATGTGGTACTTGGGGACATGGTTTAGGGGTGGCTTTGGCAGTGCTGGGTTAACAGTTGGGCTTGATGATCTTGAAGTGCTTTTCCAACCTAAATGATTCCATGGTTCCATGGAAGAGCTGGAAATCAGCTGATTTCTGATGCTGTTGTTCCACATAATCCAAGCTAAACAGCATTGCGCAGCACAAGAGCTCCTGGTCCCCAGGGACAGCAGAATAACAAAGGTGAGGTCCTACAAGGTGCCAGCTAATGCCAAGGGGTGGCACAAAGGGAAAGCCTGGGCCTGGCTGGAGATGGCAGAGTCCCCAGGGATGTTCCCTGGGAAGCATTAACACCACAGTTATCAGAAAATAAAAGTCCAACATCTGGAAAACTTCTGGTCTTCCAGAAGATCAAGGAGCCAGGCAGAGTGGGAAGGGCTTGGAAATTGGTGACAAAGCCAAGGAGAGCTTGGAGACCAGGTCCATCCATGCTGGAAGACATCAGGGATTCTTTTAAACAGTTTTCCATGTGGCAAGGGCTGAGGAGGACAGGAAGGGGTTTTGTGAGGAAGAGGAAGATCCCATCAGGATGCGGTTATGGGATGCAGGGATCAAGGACAGCAAGGTGCAAGGATTGAGGACACAGGGATGCAGGGTCATGAGGATGCAGAAACCAAGGACACAGGGATGCAGGGATGCCAGAGCAGGAAAGAAACCACATCAACACTTTTAGGCAACTCCACCCTTTTCCCCCCATGAAGGTGAGGGGAGTGGGATCCCAATGGGATTTTGGGGAATGCAGAAATCCTCCTGAGCATTTTCCCCCTCTCCTATGCAGCTGCATCCCAAATCTCTCTGCCCTGAGGAGCTGGAAAGGACATGTGAACCAGGGGGTCAGCAATCCCAGACCCTCTTCCCCTGGTGGTGCCTCCATTTCTTTGCATTGCATGGAAAAACAGAGAATCCACGGATCAATATTTGGGTTTTTTTTATTAAAATATTGTTATACCAAGTGGAATGCTACAGCAATCTCGGTATAGGGTGGCATAACGAAACAGCCAGGTTTATGTTTAAATACTTAAAGATAACTTAAAACGCACAAACGAGAACTTGTCGTCTTTGGCAGGAAAAAAAGTTCACAGCACGAAAAAAAATACTTAAAAAGAAATACCAATATTAATATAAAATATATTAAGTCATGGGGTTTGGGTTTTTTTTTCCTCTTTCATAATTTTTTGTTTCTTTTCCATTTTGTAAACAATGCACGAGAACCGAACGCATTTTTTACGTGTCTGGGGAGAGAAAAATAAAAAATGCAGTTGGCCAGCAAATGCACACGTTGAAAGGGGAAAGAAATAAAGAAAAATATATATATTTACATGAAGGGCAAGGATGGGAAGCTCCAAGGAGCAGGATGTTGGCACTGGCTACAAGCAGAAGCCAGCTGCCAGTAGCCAGGGGACACAGCCAGGAGAAGAGTGGCACATCCCGCTGCCTCCATCCTCAGAGCCTTTCACCTCCACTTTTCCTCCACCCTTCATCCCCCTCCATTGTCATTTTTGTTTCACTGTCACCCCATCACAAAGCCCTCACCTGCCCATGACAGGTAGGATGCAGGTGTTGGGAGTTTGGTGCTCCCAGTGCTTGGCTTGGCCACGTGGATCCGGGTGGTCGATGGGACGCGCAGAGGATCCCTCGCAGCTCTGCCCTCGTGCAGAGAGTTCAGCTTGTGGGTACAGTTCGGGCCACCAGAGAGGGATTCTGCAGCTGGAAGCCAAGCACCTGGCTGGGTGCAGATGGCCAAGACCCAGAAGTGGGAGCTGGGATGGGGATGAAGTTGGGATGGAGCCAGGATGGGGACGGAGCCACCGCAGGGTCCCCGGGCTCCAGCGCGCCCTGCGCAGCCAGGGACCCGTGTGGGCACGGAGGGGACAGTGACCCTGCCACATCCTGGAGTCACTGCCGACACCGAGGGGACACTGCTGAGCTCCAAGCTCGGTCCTCCTTCCCAGATGCTTCTCCATCCCAACATGCTGGCAGGAGGGACCCTGCCGCATCCTGGAGTCACTGCTGAGACCGAGGGACAGCGCTGAGCTCCCGGCTCGGCCCCTCCTTCCCAGACGCTTCTCCATCCCAGCCTGCTGGCAGGAGGGGTGGAGAGGCCACCGTGCAGCCCTGGGTGGCCTTAAATCAGGATCTCCACCATGTCAGACAGGTCCAGGGCTCTGGCAGCGGCCGAGCTCTCTGCAGAGAAAGAAAGGATTTACAGGGATTCGAACACACCCAACTCAACTGGGGCCTCAAAAATGCCTTTAAAAATTGCTGATTTTGTGCAAAGTCCATCCCAGGGATGCTAAGCCCACATGCTGGGCCATCCCAGCTCCCTGCCCTGTGCCATCCAGGGGGACTCACCCAGCCCTGCGGTGCCCTCGCCCTGCTCGCTGCTCCCAGCTGCTCCGTCTGTCTGCGTGCTGCCGTCCTTGCTGCCGTGCTTGGAGTGCGATGGCAAGGGAAGGGCAGTGGACACTGCTGTCCCTTCAGTGGTGGCTTTGCCTGCTGGAGGAGACTCTGTTAGGGATTCAAGGCAAGGGATTCAAGTTTTTAAGGCCAGATTAGACAGTGGAAGGTGTCCCTGCCCATAGAAGAGAGTAGAACAAGATGAGCTTAAAGGTCCCTTCCAACCCAAACCATTCTGTGATTGCTGGCTGACCCTGGAGGAATCACCCCTCCCCAAGCTCTCCAACTCCAGAACCACAGGAGAAAATTGCAAGCAGGTCCCCAGTGCCAAGTGAAAGTAGGGAGCAGGCAGGTGTCCCTATTTACCTGTGCTGCCACGGGAGCTGCCCTCGGATGACCGGTCACCCTGGCCAGCCCCTGGCCAGCTCGGGGCGGCAGAGGCAGCGAAGATGGAGGGCACGGATTTGGCCGGCCGCAGGGAGCCCTGAAGGGCTTTGCTGGGGTCCCTCCGCGAGCGCTGCTGCAGGACCTTGATGACAGCATCCTTCTCCAGGATCTGAGCATGAAGGGCTTTCAACCTGGAGAGCAGGAAAGGTAGAAGCTGGAAGAGGAGCTGGATGGGGAGAGGAGGATCCAGGCACTGCCCAACCAAAAAGTTTGATGGGGTCCAAACGCCTCTGGCGAGGTGGGACTAACCTGTTCTCCATCTCCTGGTGCTTGTGGCTGGCCAGGAGCAGGTCCTCGTTGAAGCTGCTGTTGGGGGAGTGCCGTGGCGAGTGGCTGATGAGGGTGGTGTCGCGCTGCGCGGCCGCCGTGGCCGCGGCGTCCATGGCGAACTGGCGCATGGTGCACTCCTCCAGGTACTTCTGCTCCCACTTGGTCATGTCGGCCTCCAGCGCCAGGATCTTCTCCTCCCTCTCCCTCAGCTGCTCCGACAGCGTGTGGGCGCTCAGCTCCGGCGTCCCCCCGCTGGCCGTGCCCGCCTGCCTCTGCAGCAGCCAAAACAGAGCCCCAGTGAGGATGAGGAGGTGCTGGGAGCACGCAGCACCCACCGTGCCTGGCTGGAGCCGCCGTGCGTCACAGACATCTTTTATGAAAAATCTTTTTTTTGAGATTTTTCCTCTTGAGAACAAAATGTAAACAATGGTTATCTGCTGCTGTGGAATGCAACAGGTGGATCTGTGATTGGCCTATGTTTGTTGTTTCTAATTAATGGCCAATCACAGTCAGCTGGCTCAGACAGAGAGCTGAGCCACAAATTTTTGTAATCATTCTTTCTTTTGCTATTCTTAGCTAGCCTTCTGATGTAATCCTTTCTTCTATTCTTTTAATATAGATTTAATATAATATATATCACAAAATAACATACCAAACCTTCTGAAACAGAGTCAGATCCTCATCTCTTCCCTCATCCCAACACCGTCACAGCCGTGCCTCGCCAGCACCCACCTGCTGAGCCCGCAGCATCTTCAGCTCCTGCTCCAGGCGGGTGCGGAGCCGCAGCTCCAGCTGCTCCCGCTTCTCGCAGGCGGCCTGGAGCTGCCCCAGGGCTGCCTGCAGCCGCTCCACCTTCTCCACGTAGGCTCGTTTCTTCCGCAGCTCGGCCTCGGCCTTGGCCGCCCGCGCCTGGGCGCTGCCCAGCGCCTGCTCCAGCAGCTCTGCCCGCCTCCGCTGGTCCTCGTTGGCGCTGCGCAGCAGGGACACCTCCCGCTCCAGCTTCTCCTTCTCCTGCTGGTGCTCGCAGCCTGAAAGGGAACCCCACAACTCTCAGATATCCGGCTTTTCTAAGGCTGGGAAGTCCCGTGGGGATTCTTGGCTTCCCAACATCTGCAAGGGTGTTGTAGCCTGAAAGGGAGCCCCACAAATCTCAGATATTCGGCTTCCCTACGGCAGTGAAGCGCAGTGGGGATTCTTTGCTTCCCAACATCTGGCAATGCCAGCCCTTCCTCCAGATCTTCTATCAAATGGGGGTCAGGGGCATTCCAGCCGCTTGGGCAGATGGTCAGAAGCCTCCACGTGCCGCATTCCAGCCTAAATTTTAGCTCAAGGAGGGTGAAACCTGCCTGGTGTGAATCCAGCCACCTTAGGGAAGGGCATGAAATTCTTCCTACGAACGCGAGTATCACATCTCTCTGCTAACATTTAAGCATATTTTCCCCCAAAAAAGCCCAGGCTGTCACGGCTGCGAAGTGCAGGAGGGAGGAGGGAGAGAACGGCCGGGCTGGCGTGGGGCGGGAGTGCGGGCCTGGTGCTGGAAGAGCCGGAGCCGCGGCAGGAATGTGGGGAATGCGGGTCACGCCGCCGGCCGGCCGCCGGGATTAATGGCTCGAGTCCAGCGCCAAGAACTGCTCCATCCTCCCTGGGGAAGGGCGAGAGCTGCCGCCCGACACCCGCCTCCTCCTCCTCCTGCAGCCGAGCCCTGCTCGCAGATGCCCGGGGAGCCGGGCAGGGATGGGTGTCCATCCCCCGGGACTTACTCTGCGCCAGGAGTTTGGCCACGCTGCCCTGGCTGCTCTCTTGGTTTTCCTGGTTCTTGCTGGCCAGCTGCTTGTTTGCCGATTCCAACCGCTCTGATCCAAAACAAAAAAACCCTCAATTAATATTTAAATACAAGACTTTGGCTGGAGGAAGGGGAAAAAACCTGGTTTCCCATGGGGGACACAGAGCATCCATGGAGAGGGACACAGAGGGTGCCTCACCTTTCAGGTCTCGGTTGAAATCCTGCAGCCGTCGCATCTCACAATCCCTCTTGTTCCTCATGGCTTTCTCCAAGGCTTCCCGCTTGGAAGACGCCTTGACGAGGTTTTCGTAATCCTCCGAGATGCGCTGGATCTCGCTCTCCAGCTGGGGTGGAGGAAGGGACAAGCCAGGGTTAGATATTCATGGAATGAGGAAAGGCACATGCCAGCCAAAGCCCAGCCGGGGTGCTCAGCCCAACCTGAGCTGCCAGAGGAGCTCAGAGCACCCCAAGTGCACTGTTTTGGAGGAAAAACTGATTTTTTTTGGTCTTTTCTCTTATGGAAGAGTTTCTCCACAGAATTTTGGCTCTGCCACAGCCCAGCCACAGGGAACAGCCGCCCCTTGTAGACGGGGACACAAAGGGCTTTCTGTGGCGGCCGGGATGGGGGGACAGGCGGAGGGAGAGGGTCACTGGAGAATGGGCTCCTTCTCCCCAACCCCGGCTGCCGTGCTGCAGCTGCTCCGAGGGGAACAAGCCGCCAGAGGGAGGAGGAGAAAGGATTAAACCACTAAAGGGGGTGAATTTTCACAGCAGCAGCTGGTCGAGCATCGCCGCGCGCAGGAGGCGCACGGGAAGAAGCTGCCACCGTTCCCTCACCTTCTGGAGGCGGCTCGCCTTCTCGGCGCAGCTCTCCAGCTCCCGCCGCAGCCTCTCGTTGTCCCGCTGCAGCCTCTCGTTGTCCCGCAGCACGGCGTCGGCCCGGGCCAGGCGGCTGCCGGCCGACACGGCCTGCGCGCTGACCAGCGCCTCCACGCCCGCCGGAGCCAGCGCGCCCGGGCACAGCGGCAGGAACGCGGCCGGCACCGAGGTGGGCAGCACCCTGCGGAGAGCCAGGAGCGGGTGTCAGGGTGGGCACGGTGGGAGAGGTGGGTGCAGCTGCAGCATCCCATCAGGCACGTGTTGGTGTAGCCTCAAAGGAGGTGGAAGTGCCCATCCTGCTTTTTAGAGCTGGGAAGGGCTCGCTGTCTAACCACACATCCCATCTTGCAGGGATGCCTTGGTCTGACCCCTCCAGCACCTGGCCTGTGGGTCTGGATGGGCTTCCAACCCTCCAGGTCCCTCTTTTGCTGGGAATGCTACAGGCAGCCTGGCATAGGATCCACCTTCCAAGTTGGCATTTTCCTTATTTTCTGTGCAAAGCAAAGACTCCTTGCACAGGCCCTCACTGCCAAACTGTGGATGTGTCCTTTTTATATTCAGAGAAGCCAGGCCAGCCTGGCTGCCCCTTGTGCCACTGCTCCAGCATCCCAGCTCACCATCCCTGCTGGAATCCCTGAGCAGGGCCCGGCCCCGCTGCGCTCCCCCGCGGGCTGCCCGCCAAGGGCTGCATTCCTGCGGGATGATATAGGAGCAAGGAAGAATAAATACATCTTCCTCGCAGCTCCCCTTCCCCTCTTTGTTCCCTGCAAGGAGAAGGCTTTCCTGCTGGAGATGCTATCGCTCTCTGCCTGGATAGATCAGCAGGGCTGGGAGCAGTGTGTCCTCATATTGAGCCACCAGTTCCCTTTTTCCCATCATTTTCCACACTGGAAGAGGTTGTTTCCAGTCCTCCTCAAATTCCAGGCAATGCCTGGACCCCCAGATGTCCATCTCACAGTCACCCAGGGGGCTTTGCCAGAGGCACTGAGCTGCCAAAGGGACCACAGACCACCTGGCACCAGCCCAGGCTCTGCTCAGCAGCAATTCCAAGCATCATGGGCATTCCCAGCTCAGGACCATGGCATGGCTTTTCTGTGGAGCAGGAAGCATATTTGTCTTCCACCCTGCCCCACACCTATTCCACATTTAGCTGTTTCCTGGGCTGCTTCCAGCTCCTGGATTATTCCCTAAATTACCCCCAGCTCCCTTCCGGTGCATGGGGAGGAGGCATGGTCTGCTGTGGGAATGGGATTTTCTTCACTGGTTGGAAAAGCCCAGCCACGCTGGGAGAGCTGGGGACAGGAGCAGAGTGGGGGGCTCCCTGCAGACCCCCACGGCCTGGGCCAGTGAGGACAAAGCAACTTCTCTGGGCCCCCACTGCCCTTCCAAGCATCCATCCTGAACATTCCTGAGAGGCATCCAAAAGCAGAGCCCAGGGGCCACAGCTTTACCTGATGTCAGGATGCTGATACGCAGGACCTTCCCGGGAGCAGGCTCGGGGCTCAGCCAGGTAAGCGTCCTGGGCAGGGATGACATAGGGATACTCCGGGGGCGGTCCCCGCGGCTCCGTGCCCTCGGGCTGCTGCCCGCGCAGGGGGACGAGCTGCCGGGAGAGCTGCGGGAAGCTGTGCGACGCGCTGATGGGGCTCTGCGCCTTGGCCCCGTTCCTCTCCAGCGACATCCGCATGAGCCGCTCGCTCAGCGACCGCACGTGGCCGTGCTTCAGCTCCTTGAGCCCCTCGTCGGGGCGCCGGGCGCCGCTCTCGGCCCGCATCCCCGCTCCGCGCTGCGATGCCAGCAGCTGGGAATGCGCCTTGGCCTCCTCGTAGGTGGGCAGCTCCTCGCCCTTGGGCGGGCACAGCCGGTAGACGCTGTTCTCCAGGTAGACGTGGTCGGAGTGATGCTCCTGGCCCTGCGGCTCCTGCCGCGTGGATTGCTGCACCATCTGGCTCTCCTCGGGGCTCAGGCTCTCCAGGGAGGAGCGGGGGCTGCCGGCGCCGCCGCCGCGCAGGGCTTGCTGCTGGATGGCCAGCAGAGTGCGGTTCTCCGTGAGATTCCCATAGCGCAGCTGCTCCTGGATCAGCCGGTGCAGCACCGTGCCGTTCGAGTCCTCCGCCGTCCTCATGTCCGTCCGTGCCGGCGGCAGAGCCACGATTCCACCCGACAAGGGGAGTCCCGGGGGACCTCAACAGCGACTGAGACACCTGCGGCAGGGAGAAACGGGGTTGTTGGGAAGCAGCCGGGGCAGGACGGTCCGGATCCCGATGGGCACGGGGTTGTTTGCCAGGAATCCGGCCCGGACGTGCCCGTGGCGGCAGTGGGAGAGCGGAGCAGCCCAGCATCGGCACCGCACCTGGGGCTGGCCCCGGAGCTGGTCCCCCATGGCCCGGGATAAAGCGGGGGATAAAGCGGCCCCACGGGACCGGGCACAGAGCCACCGGGAGATGGACGGGACCCCCCGTCCCCGGACACGGAGGTCCTGGGCTTGCAGAGGTGTCCCAGTCCCGGTGAGGGTCCTGGGATTTTTCCGTGGGGGAGGGAGGAATGTTCCGGTCCCGTTTGGGAGGGTTCCAGGAGGGTTCCCAGTCCCTGGGGGTGGATCCGGCATGGGAGAGGGTTTTTTGCCCTGGACGGTCCAGGTGCCGGGGGGGAAGAGGCGAGTCCCGGTCCCAGGGAGAAGAGTCCCTGTTCTGGGGCCGTCCTTTCCCCGTGGAGGGATCCCAGTCCCGGCTGGGCCCTTCCTTGGGCCAGGGGGGTCCGATCCCGGTCAAAGACTCCCAGCCCCGGGGGGTGTCCCAATCCCGGCTGGGAGGACCTCGGTCCAAGGGGGTCCCGGTCCCGGGATTGCTGGTCCGGGTGGGTCCCGGTGCCGAGGGAGGTCCCGATCCCTGCTGGGGAATTCCCGGTGCTGGGGAGCGTCCTTTCCCCGGGGCATCCCCGTGCCGGGGGGGTCCCTTTGCTGCTCGGGGGTCCCGGTCCCGATCGGGGGCGTCCCAGTGCTAGAGGGGTTCCCTGTGCCGGGGGGGAGGGAGTGCCAGTACCGGGGAATTCCCGGTGCTGGAGGGTCCCGATGCCGCTCGGGGGATCCCGGTGCCGATCAGGGGGGTCCCGGTGCTGGGGAATTCCCGGTGCCGGGGGTCCCCGGTGCCGGTCGGGGGTCCCGATGGCAGAACTCACCGTGGCATGGCGGAGCGGAGCGGAGCTGCGGCGGCTCTGAGCGTCCCGGGGCCGCGGGGGCCGGGCCGGGCTGTGCTATGCCCGGAATGCGGGGCCGGTCCCGCCCCGCTCCGCCCCGGGGCCGCCGCCGGCGCTGCAGCGCGGCCGGGAGCGGGAGCGGCAGCTGCGGCCGGGGGGGCGGCTCTGCCCGCCAGCTGTCCCGGGCCGTAAATCTGCCCCAGCCTTTGTCTGCGGGGCCGGAGCAACCCCGAGCCTGCCGGCCCCATCTGCTCTGCCCCCTCGGGCCCCCCCTTCCCGCATCCCCCCTCTTCGCATCCCCCCTGCCTCGCATTCTGCGCCCTCGCATCCCCCCTCCTCTCATCCCCCTTCCTTGTGTCCCTCTCCTCGCATCCCCCCTCCTCTCATCCCCCTTCCTTGTGTCCCTCTCCTTACATCCTCCTTCTCACATCCCCCCTTCACATCACCCACCTCACACCCCGGTCCTCTCATTCCCCACCTCACATTCCTCCTCGTGTCTTCCTCCTCACATCCCCCTCTTTATGTCCCCCTCTTTGTATTTCACATCTCACTTCTTGCATCCCCCATCTCGCATCCCCCCTCCTTGCATCCCCTCTTCACATCCCTCTCCTTGCATTCCTCCCTCCCTGTGTCCTCCATCCTCACACTCCCTCTGCTTGGGGATGCCAGCTCCCCGTGGATGCAGCAATTCCTGCCAGCTCGTGTCTGCCTCGGCACCTTTGCGTGTCCCCTGCTGCTCTCCCAGCCTCAGTTTCCCTTTTTGGGCTCTGCCACCCCCTTCCCTGGGGGCACACAGGGATGGAGGAAACCCTCAGGGACTGAACTCCCCCTTCAAAGCACCCCAGCTCATCCCTGGGGGGACACTGAGCACCCCCAGCCCCAAAGCAGTGGAACACCAGCCCCATCCCAGCCCCAGGCTGCCGGTGCAGAGTCCAGAGGCCCCGAGAGAGACGGCAGATGGCCGGAGGGGAGGCGGCGGGGAGAGGCAGGTGCAGGGGAAAATTGCTTATTAGCTCCGGGACATTAAGCTCCCATTCTTTTGAGGGAAGTCAAAAAGCATCTTCTGACTGGCACAGAGCCGGGAGGCTGATCTGGGAGGGGGACATGGGGGTCTCCAGCCTCATCTCCTTGTTTTTCTGCTCCATCACACGCTGGTATCACCCCCGAGGCACCCAGGGTGTAATAGCAGGCACAGGGCGGCAGGCACAGCTTCTACCTCTGGGTTATCTCCCAAAAAATGGGGAAAAAATACATCTCCAATGCGTAGCAGGCACCAGACTCAAAGGCAGGGGAGCGTGGAAGGAAAATGCAGAGAGATGGAGTCAGTGCTTGGAGGAAGAGGAGCACCTGGAAGCTCAAGAAACAGTTTTCCCAGTGACAAGTCAAATCCTCACGGATGAAGGTTGAAATGTGGGAATTGGCACCCTGAAGCCCCAGTGAGGGTCTAGTTTGGTGTGGGGAGGAGACGAGAGCACAGCACTTGTCCCTGTGTCCCCAGGCATGTGCAGTGTCTGGAAACACTGGGCTAGGCCCAGCACCTTGGCGTGGATGGATGGATGGATGGATGGATGGATGGATGGATGGATGGATGGATGGATGGATGGATGATGGATGGATGGATG
>JAWWEX010000017.1:20413558-20446766 GCA_035583215.1 Arremon brunneinucha | reverse complement strand
GAAAGGTTTGGTTGGGACAAATCTCTCTTTTCCCAGCCCAGCCAAGATGGAAAGGTTTGGTTGGGACAAATCTCTCTCTTCCCAGCCCGGCCAAGATGGAAAGGTTTGGTTGGGACAAATCTCTCTTTTCCCAGCCCAGCCAAGGTGGAAAGGTTTGGTTGGGACAAATCTCTCTTTTCCCAGCCCAGCCAAGATGGAAAGGTTTGGTTGGGACAGATCTCTCTTTTCCCAGCCCAGCCAAGGTGGAAAGGTTTGGTTGGGACAAATCTCTCTCTTCCCAGCCCGGCCAAGATGGAAAGGTTTGGTTGGGACAAATCTCTCTTTTCCCAGCCCAGCCAAGGTGGAAAGGTTTGGTTGGGACAAATCTCTCTTTTCCCAGCCCAGCCAAGATGGAAAGGTTTGGTTGGGACAGATCTCTCTTTTCCCAGCCCAGCCAAGGTGGAAAGGCCTGGTCGGCCACGGCGCGAATCCCTCCGAGCGGAGCCGCGTGTTTTATCCCGATGATACAATAGAAAACGCCTGTGAAGTCCCGGCCCTCTGGAGCATTTCCTTAGCTCTCTGGAATTTCCGTTTGGTCCTTCCTCTCCCAGGCTCTTACCGAAAACCGATGTCACCGCACGGCTCTGGAGAGCAGCCAGCCCCGGGGTCCCTGCCCAGGTCCCCACCACCGTGCTGGGGCTTTGCAAGGAGCTCCTGGAGGGTGTCAGCCCCGTCGTGCCCCTTGATTAATCACCAAAGGCCGCTCTGCCAATCAAGGAAAGATTTACAAGGCAGGCAGGAAGCTCTTGTTTTCACAGGAGTGCCTCAAACACACGCACACAGTAGGAAAAGCAAACATTCCAGGCATACCAAGGGATCCACGGGATAAAAATTCCCCAAGCAGCCCAGATTAAGATACTTGGCTGCACATGGAAACACTAAAACCTGGGCTCGAGGATTTAATTGTCTTATTTAGCAGCGAGCCCTGTGGAACAACCTGAGTGGCCTGGGAACAGCCACCCCTGAGGGGCAGGGAGTGGGGTCACTGGTGCTGCCCTCCCTACAATAAAGGTCAGGGCTGGCCCCCACCCCTCTCCCAGCCCCATATGGTCGCCAGAGCCTTGTGGCAGAGTTTAATGCGAGTTTTTCCTTTGGAAAGGCTCAGCCCAGCTCCTGGGTGAGTCAACAGAGAGCTGAATCCCGGCCCAGGGGAGCAGGGGGAGCCTCTGCTCCAGCTCCAGCCCCGACACCCCCGGGCTCAGAGGGGTGCTCATGGTGCTGTGTCCATCCCTGCCAGCTCCCATCCTGCCCTGAAGGCTCTGGAGACAGTGGGAACACTCCCATCTTCTCCAGTCCCACGTCCCAGCCCAGAGAAGACACAGCTTTGCTGCCTGACAGGGACATTTTGGTGTATGGATTTTACAGGGCCATGAGAAAGGCAGGAGGGAGCTGCTGTCCCTGCAAGTGTCCAAGGCCAGGCTGGATGGGGCTCTGGACAGCCTCTTCTGGGGGATGGTGTCCTGTCCCTGCAGGGTGAGAGAGCAAAAGGGCTCAGAAATTGTTGTGAGCTGGAAATATCCTCCCTCTGAAAGGGCTGGGGGCTCCCAAATATCCTCCCTCTGGAAGGGTATAAAGTCTCCCAAATATCCTCCCTCTGGAAGGGTACAAAGGCTCCCAAATATCCTCCCTCTGGAAGGGTATAAAGGCTCCCAAATATCCTCCCTCTGGAAGGGTACAAAGGCTCCTGTCTCATCTTTCTGCAAACCACAGCACAGCACAGAGAGTGGAACTGGACCTCACCTGTTACAGATGGTTTGTCCACCTCTGCTCCAAATCCAGCTGCCAGTGGTTTGTCCCAGCAGGATACTCTGGCTTGCACTCGTGGATGGTTTCTGGAAGAGCAGAGGGACTGGCAGGGAAATGAATCACCTGGTGAATGTGAGAGTTAAAGGGAAGCCTGTGCTTGAGAGCACAGAATCATGGAATTTTTGGGGTTAGAAGGGGCCTTAAAGCCCATCCAGTTCCACCTCCTGCCATGGGCAGGGACACCTTCCACTGTCCCAGGGTGCTCCAAGCCCTGTCCAGCCTGGCCTTGGACACTTCCAGGGATGGGGCAGCCACAAATTCCTCAGGCAACCTGTTCCTTATCCCAAAATGCAGCCCATGAGTGGAGCTGCCTGCCCCAAAATCTCACCCCAGCCCCACTCCTGCTGCCCAAGCTTTCCCAGAGCTCCCCGTGGCTGTGGGGATGCTCCATGGGATATAGGAGTGGGATCATGGCTTGCATGATTGAGGGTTTGCATGGCAGCATATCATACCAATCATATATCATATCATATCATATCATATCATATCATATCATCATATCAATCATATCATGTCATTCCTGTGAGCAGCTCCTTGTGCTCCTCCTCTCTTTCCCCTGCTCACCACCAGCAGCAGCCCAGGACCTTCTAACAAGGCTGGGGCATGGATGCAGCCTTCAGGAGCTGGTTCTGTCCCAGTAAACACTGGTTTTTATGTGGATGGTTTTCAGCATTCTCTGGACGCTGCCAGGGCTGTTTTGAGTGTGCAGCCCTTTGCCAGAAGCCAGCACCTTCCCTTTCCAGGGCTTTTCCAAGTGCTCTGAGGCTTCCAGCTTGGCAACTCCCATCTGCAGTCACTGGAGAAGCCATCCCAAGGGAGATGAGCACCACACACCACCCAGGGACCAGGGATCCAGCAGCTGCTGGTGGAACAGCGTGAAGAGTGGTGGCTCTGGAAGGAAGTGTTGGCAAGGATAACCCCTTGGGTCAGGGATAAACTCCCTGGAGTGTGGGGTTCAGGACAGCTGGTGTCAGGGGGCCATTGCTGTCACCCAGCCCGGACACTGGGCAGGCTGGAGGACTCTGTCTTCACACCAGGAGAATTCCCAAGGGCTCCCAAGTTCAGAGTGGAGAAGCCTTTGGGCTCTTCCAGGAGAGCTCCTGCCCCAGGCTGCTCATCCTGGGCATCTTCTGCCTCCTGGCTGGGAGGAGGGAGGTGGGAGACACTGGGGCAGGTGGAACTTCCATCCCATTCCATCCTCAGAATGGGGCTGGGAGACCTGCCCAGGCTGTTTCAGCTGCCCTCTGTCCTGCCTTGCCTTTCTTTACTTTTCCTTCCCATTCCTCCCCATCCCTTGCCTTTCTTTCCCTTGTTTTCCACTCTCTTACCTTGCCATGCCTTCTCCTTTCCCTTGTTTTTCCTCACCATGCCTTCCTTGCTTTGCCTTCCCATCACTTCCTTTTCCTCCTCTTCTTTACCTTCCCATCCCTTCCTTTGCTTTTCTTCCCCTTCCCTTCCCCTTCCTTCCCCTCCATCCAGCTGTTCCACCTGCACTCACGTAAAATAAAGGGATTTAAAAGACAGATTCAGCCTATTTACCTTTGTATCACTAAAATCACCTGTGTCCCTAGAACCACCCGTCACTTCCCAAATTACCTCCCCAGTGGAATTACTCTGTTATCCCAATAATTTGAAACACCAGGTACTGGAACCCCACTGCTGCCACACGGAAGCTGCACTGAAGGAAGGGAGGCTTTGAGCAATGCATAAATAACGAGCCATCATTAATAAATATTTATGGAAATTCTCTGCTCTCCCTCTGCTGTAGGAGATGGGACAGATGTGATCCAGGTCTGTTGAGCAGCCAGGAGCTGGATTTTGGTTTGCGTGCATCAAATATCATCACTTTGAGTCACAACACGTCAGTGCTCTGAGCAAGATGCTCAGGGGCAGAATCGGGATGAAGTCATGGAGGGAACCAGCAGCTGCAAAAATACAGGGATTGGGAAACGCAGCCGACGTCAAACTGCTCTGGGAAGGCATGGCAGGAGTTACAACACAGGCACTCCTGGTGTTTTTTGGGGGAAAAATAAAAAGGGGGAACTTTTGCAGCACGGAAAGCAATAAAAGAAGAAAGAAAAGAAGAAAGTTTTCTCAGTCTGGTGGCATTGTTTTAATTAAAGTTTAATTTATTCATGTATTTGGTTATTGGTGTTTCAGAGATTGTGATAGTCTGCGTATCAACACTGTGGAAGAGAGAACCAGCTCACAGAATTCCACGTTTATTATTCTGTGTTTGGGATAAACTCCTCCAGCTGCACGAGTTACAGGGACTTGGATGTGCACTGATCTCTCCCACCCACGGACCTCACGAAAATCCAATCACAGGCGTTAAAAACAATTTGTCAGCCCTAAAATCCTTCTCCTTCCACCGTCCCTGGAGGATGAGGAAGGGATCGAGGGCGGCTCTGCAGGTTCTGCGTGGGGCTGCCGTGCCCTCTGCTGGGCTCTGCATCCAGGCTTGGCCTCCTGGAAATTAAACCCCCAAAATAGCCAGGAAGGTCTGTTTAATAGTGAAAAATGCACTTTTCACATCAATTAACGCAGACCCCACCCTCGCTTAGATTCCCTGCGGAACCTCCTGCGGGCAGAGCTGCCCCAAACCTCTTCAATCTGCCCCTTTTCCTCCCTGCTTTCCTTCAAACAGCCTTTTTGCTCCTGAGAAAAATGCTGGAGCCAACGGGAAAAGCATAAAAAAACCCCTTTTGCCACCGAAATTCGGGAATAAAACTAAACACCACCGCAGTATTAAGGAGCGAGCATTACTGCGCGGCTGGCTCAAGTAGCTAGACGCGTTCGTTAGCCAGGAGATAACAAACTATCAGCAAAGTTTTACAAATTCCCGGGCAGTTTGTGACTTTTAGGGCCCCTCAGCTGGGTTGGGCTCCCAAAAAGGTTCCTTCTCCGTGATGGGCAGCACACGGAGCATTGACACCCCATCATCGGGAATGACCCGGCGGCGCCGTTCCCGGGGCGCCGCCCGCGCCTCGCGCTGGAAGCCGCGGCTCGAGCCGCTCGGTCGCGGGTCAGTCGCGACAGCAGCAGCGGGCGAGCTCGATGCCGAGCGGCGGGACTCACCGATGTGTGCCCAGCGCGGCTCGGTGAGCGCCGGGGAGGGGATTCCGCACCGGGGGCACGGAGAGGAAAGGCGGGGACACACGGGGGCCGGTCCCTGCTTTGCCTGGGATGCCGGGGGTTCTGTCACCCGGGAAATGGCCAGCGAGTCCCCACCAAGGCCCGAGGAGCGAGTGCCGGAGCAGGGAAAGCTGAGTCTGCCAGGGCAGAAGCTTCTGAACCGCTAAGGGGATAAAGCTCTCGACTCTCGGAGTAGGGAAACCTCCTGCCTCTGGGAGAGGGCAAAGCCCTGACCCAGCCGTGGTAACGCTGGGGGAGAGAAAACGGGAAGGTACAGGAGCAGAATGGGCAGAAATGGCCCAAATTGTGGCCGGGGAGTGTTGTAGAACACGCGCGCACGTGGCTCCGGCCCCAGGGCGCGGGAGGGGCGGGGCGAGGCCAACAGGGGGTGGGGCGTGCGTGATGTGGGCGGGTCCATCAGGGGATGTGGGCGGGGCGTGCTGGGCTGTGGGCAGGGCTATCAGGGCTGTGGGCAGGGCGCCATAAGTGCCGTGGGCGTGGCGTGTGTGGCTGTGGGTGGGGCGTGTGTGACTGTGGGCGGGTTCATTTGGGCTGTGGGCGGGTCCATCAGGGCTGTGGGCGCGGTGTGTGGGGCTGTGGGCGGGGGCATCAAGGCTGTGGGCGCGGTGTGTGGGGCTGTGGGCGGGTCCATCAGGGCTGTGGGCGCGGTGTGTGGGGCTGTGGGCAGGTCCATCAGGGCTGTGGGCGTGGCCGGGCGGGGCGTGTGTGTCTGTGGGCGGGTCCATCCGGTTTATGGGCGGACCCCGTGTGTCCGTGGGCGGGGCGTGGCCGCCGTTGGCGGCGCGGGGCGGGGCCCGGCGCCGGAAGTGCGCGCGGTCCATGTACCAATGGCTGCTCGCGGTCCTCCGCGCCCTCCGCGACGCCGCCCGCCAGGCCCCGGCCCCGGCCCTCGCCCTCAGCCCGGAGCCGCCGCGCCGAAAGAAACCGGCCCCCAGGTCAGCCCTTCCCGCCGCGCTACTTCCCCGCCACTCGGCCCGGCCGGCGCCCTCACGGCCCGGCGCTCCCCGTGTGGGTGTGGGCAGCCCCTGATTAAGCCCAGGTGTTGCTCATGAGGCGGCCCGCAGGTGCGGGACTGATTGTGGGTCTCATGCACCGGTGCTCGCTTGCTGTGGGTCCCAGGTGTTCCCGATAATCCCTCATTCCCTTTCCGCCGGCACGGGGAGCGGGGCTGGGCATTTAGGGCCGATGTATTGCGGAGCAGGGCACACACGCACAGCCGTGGGGATGGGGGCAGGGGGCACGCCATGGAACGGGGCTGTGGGGCGGATAAAAGGACGGTGCCTGCCCACACGTTAACCATTTTGCTGCCGGGGGCGATGGCCGAAGCCCATGGGTGCCTGCTGCTCTGTGGGATGTACGGATGGCACTGTGTGCTCTGGGGCTGGGGAAGGCGGCTGCTCCCTCCCTCCCTCAGTGCCCCATCACAGCGACAGAGACCAGGGAATGTCTCTGCAAGGAGCCCCGTGTTGTGCCCGCAGTTTGCACCGAGGAGCAGCTCGGAAGGAATTAGCTCTTGGTGGGGGGAGGGAATAAAAATAGGAACGTTCTTTGTGCTGTGTTCCTAAAGGAGACGTTTTTACCGGACTTAACGATGGTGTCAGCTGGTGAAAATCCTTGGGTGGGAAAGGGTGAGGCTGGGGATTGTTTCAAGGGTTTGTCCCAAGCTGACTCAGCAGGAAGCTGCTGGAGTGGATGTGAGCAGGGCTGGCATTCCCACCTCGCATTTCCTGCTCTACCCAAACTTTCCTTTGAGTGGCGTGAGCTTGGATGGCTTGGTGACCTCTGGAGTGCTGCTTTCCTGGAGGAAAGAGGGAAGCATTACATGTTAAGGCATTTTTTGGTGATAGGAAGAAACACAAAGCACGTGGAGGCATTAACAGAAGGAGAAAAAGAGGCCTGATCTGCTTTAGTGGGGTGATCAGCTCTCTGGGAGATGATGCTGGGGAAATAGGAAAACCCCCTTTGGAAGTTGAGTTGTGCTTGCAAAACATTGTTGTGTCTGTTCTTCCTCCAGTGTTCTGTCACCTGTGGAAGATCCTGAGGAGATCCCTGCAAAGAGGCCGAAAACAGGTATTGCCCCTCACAGAGAGGTTTCATGTGCCTGATTTTTGGGTTTGGGGTACCTTGGGGAGCTCTGGATTTAGTACTTCAGCGTTGTTGCTGAAACTGAGGGGTTTTGAGCCATTCTTGTGGTTTCAGGGGGTCTCGTGGGACCTGGGCCCATCGGTGGTGTGTCCCAGTGTTCATGGATGTGGCACTTGGGCACGTGGGGCAGTGGTGGCCTTGGCAGTGCTGTGGGAACTGTTGGACTTATAGGGTTTATCCAACCTTGGTGATTCTGGGATTTTCAAACCAAGTGGAGGATGAGAAATCTTGGTCAGATGAAGGCAGGAAGAGAAGCAGGGAACAACTTTTTCCATCCTGGGGGGGCTGTGGATAAATCCTGGCAGGGCATATCCCAGCTCTCCCTGGCACTGAGCCCTGCAGGGCAGCACAAAGAGCATTTTCAGTCAAGGCTGTTGCTGTTCCATGGGGGATGTGGAGGTCCCTAATTCCTGCTTAGGGGAGTGGGGGTGCTGCTGGGCTGTTGCTGCGTTGTTGAAAAGAGTTTTCTGCTCCATGTGGGATCAAGGAGCTGGGCTGGGGTGGAAGCAGAAGTCCCAACTCCTGTTTGCAGTCCCATTCCTTATGGCCTGGTGGTGTGGTTTTTCCAGAATGTCTCTCTGGGACTAACAAGGAGCCTGAAGAGGTTTCTGTGGCTGCCAAGTTGCCACAGAAGGCAACAAGTAGAAGCCAGGAGACTGAAGAGAGAGATGACTTCTCCTTCTCTGAGTCTGAGGATGAGGTGAGCAAGGATTTTGAGGGGAGCTCAGGGATCAGCTCCCACAGTCCCTGCAGGTGTGGGACCCTGTGTTACAGAAGTGGTGCCATCAGTGCCCCTGCCTTCTGCTGCACCCCATGGGCAAAACCATGGGCTCTGAGTCAGAACACAGCTGACTGGATTTCAGGAAGGGGAGGTGCTTGCTTGGATTCACATTCAGGTTATGCTCACTCTGGTACTTGCTTTTATTTCAGGTTGTGTACATTTCTTCTGACTCTTCGTTTGTAGCATCTGCAGAGGATGAGGACACAACAGAACCTGGTAGGGCTGGCAGCAAATCCTTTACTTGCTCCTTTCTCCTGCTGCTCTGGGGGCTGGTTGCTGAAGGCAAAATATCTAGGTAGCACCCAGGAATAGTGGAGGGTGAGCTCTGTTTCTTCCCTGCATCCTCTATTGCTTCTGGATTGGAGCCAGGGCTGGGAACAGGCTCCCCAGGGAATGGGCACAGCCCCAAGGCTGCCAGAGCTCCAGGAGCCTTTGGACAATGCTCTCAGGGGTGCACAGGGTGGGATTGTTGGGGTGTCTGTGCAGGGCCAGGGGTTGGGCTGGATGATTCTGTGGTTCCCTTCCAAGTGGGATATTCAGTGGTTTATCCCAGGATGCTCATGTGGTTGTGGATCCTGGATATCAACTGCCTTGGATGCAGTTCTGGTGTGTCCCAGTGCTGGCTTGCCAGAAAGAAATTGTTGTAAATGCTGATTTTAGGTAGCAGAGCCTCAGAGCCCTTTTGTATTAGGCATAGGCTGGCAACGTTCTGTAGTTGCCAATATGAAAATATCCTGAAGCAGCATAACACAAATAATACTAGAACTTGAGGGATGAAATGAGAGTAATTTATCTTTGGTGAAGCTTTTTAAACTCACATAACTCCTGTTTTCCTGACCAGTTACTGAGGCTTGTGCTCTTCTCCCACAGACGAAATGCCTTGTGACACCAACCCGTGCATGACTGAGGAATCACCATCCTCTCTTTGTAAGAGAGTTCCATATCTGAGGTAAAAAACCTTCTGTTTTCTTCCACTTCTGCTTTTACTTCTGCTTTTTAGAGTTTCTTGCCTTTCACTTTCATCCTTGAACTTCCTCTGTTGCCCAACATCCATATTTGTGTCCACAGAGCAACATTTTTCCATGTTCTGTGACTCCTCCTGGCTGCCATACTGAGTGAGATCTTAGTTATGTTCTTGCCTTTGACCAATTTTAAACTTTCCCTTTAAATCCAGACAGTTGATGGGCTCAGGAGATCAGAGAAAGATGAACAAGTTCAACACTCTCACCTCCTGTGGTAGGAGGAAGTGTTGAATTGGGAAGAGGCTGAGACCAGGAATGCAAACAGAAAAAACCCACAACTACAAAAAAAATCCCCCAGAAACCCCAGAGAATTTCCATTTCCCCAGAGAATTCCACTGGGAAACCCTTTTATGTTTTTCCTTTAAGAGTGTTCAGCTGCTGCCACAGCTCACTTAGAGAGATATTGGAAAACTCTCCCCAACATGGTCCTGAGCAGCCTGCTGTTCCTCCTTGAATCAGGAGGTGCTAATTAAAACCTAATTAATAAATCAGGAGCTTTGAATGGTCTCTTGACACCATTTCTTCTGCCTTTGTTGTTTGCAGCCTGAGCAGGAATAACCACATCCGAGCTGCTCCGGAGAGCCCTGTCACACCCAGGCCCCCCATCAAGGAGCCAGGTCCCCACTCTGCAGGAGTCAGTGGCACCAGGAGGCCTTTGTGTGCTGCTGAAGAGGTAAATTGAGGAGAAGGGAATTGTTTTGGGATGAAACAGCTGTGGAGTTTCTGTACAGTTAGGCTGAGACAAAAGGAAGGGCTGGGAATGCTTGCTAAAGTCTCTTTTTTCCTTCCCTTCTGCAAGGATGTTCAGCAAGCAGAAAATAAGAAGTACAAAGAGCTCTTGAGTCTGTTCAAAGAGAAATATTCTGGAAGACTTACTTCTCCACGATCAGCAAGACTCAACAAGTAATTATGAGCAAAATAACCCTTAACTTTCTGGTGGTGAGTTTGTTGTGTGTGGAAGGGGAGGAGAATTGATCTTTCCTACTCTCAGGGTTCTGGACAGAATCAAATGTAATGATTGGAAAAGTGGAGACAGAAAATTTGACTCTTGTGTGTTCTGTGTCTGAGCTGAAAGTGGCCAAACTTCTGGATGTAAACTCAAAATGCCCTTTGCATCTTGTCATGGACCCAGTGACAGCATGGCTCTGTTAAGAATTAAACAGCCTAATTTTACTTTATATATTTCTGTTGCTTTCATTTAGCCAGTTGTGTACAAATAGCCGTGTGCTCTGCAGTGAATTGAGGTGCACTGGTAACAAATCACCTGTAAAAACTCTGTCCTTTTCTTCTGCTACACCCAAGAGTTCAAACCAAGGAACCAGGGATGACTGGGAGTCCCCTGAAAGAGCAAAAACCCAGAGGTGCCTCTCCACCTGTGCCACAAAGGACCAGTGAGTATCCCCAGGGCTGCTCCAATCTGTTGGTACAAGTCCAGCCCAAACAGGGCATTTTCCTCATTATTGGCTAAACTGGGTTTGTGAGGGTTTTACTGAAGGGCAAAAACTGGTTTAAAATTGGATTTCTTGAGCTGTGATTGTGGTAGTGCAGTTTGTAGCTGGATGTGGCCCCACTGCACAGGAGAAGGTTGTAGCACCTGTTTTACCTGGATTTTTTTGTACCAGAGGAGGGGGATATTTGACTCTGCACCCTCAGAGCTGCACTGTAATCCCTTTTTAATGCTGGACAGGACTGTTTCCATAAAAGCAGAGCTTCCAAAACAAGTAACCTAATTACTTGGATATTTATTATTGCCCCAGGGTTTTTTTTTCCTCCTGTTCATTACTTAAAACACTTTTTCATCACTAACTCTTTCATATCTTGGACTTTGTGACGTGATCATATGGGGATTAAAATGATTTCTGAGCAAGTGCCAGAGTTTGAACTTCTAAAGTTGAAAATGCTGATGAAAAGTCTGTGATGTCACCCAGAAACTCAGAGCTCTGTGCAGCTGCTGGAATGGGAAATCACCTCCCTGTTCTCATATTGCTGCTTTTCCCTGCAGGTGTCAAACATGGGGATGTTTTCAGCCCCCAGCTGCCTCAGAGGGGTGTCATGATCAGGTGAGAGTCTCTTTCTAAGCATGGCTCTTGTTTCTTTTGGCTGTGTCTGCCTCCAGAAGCCCAGTCCTGTTCAGTGTCTCAGTGCTGGGGGAGAGGAGCAGCTGGTTTGAGGAACTGCTCACAGCCAGTTGTCCCTCAAATCCAGCTGCCCTGTCACACCTGGGCAGCTGTGGGATGTGCTGGGTGTGTTTTGGGAGAAGGAAGTAGGGGTGACAGCCCAGGTTGTCCTTGGGTTTGCAGAATCTCTTTTTTTCTCCTGAGTGTTTTTCTGCCACACCATTAATGAGCTGGCTTTGCATTTCCTGTGCATCCTGAGCAAAAGGAGTAGGGAGCTTGTAAAGCCTGGGGGGACTGAGGCAGTTTTTGAGGCTTGCAGGATGCCTTGGGTTGGAATGGATCAAAAAGGGAGCACTGCTGTCCATCAGTGGACAGTGAACTCTGGTGGCAGGATGGGAGTGCAGGAGTGAGGGGAAAGGGACTTTTGGCTGCAGCTCCAGGGAGGGGTTTTGGTGTGGCAGCTTGGTGCCATCCTCTTCCTCCCCTCAGAGTGCAGATGGGGGCAGAGAGAGGCTTGGTTGTGGCAGGTGTGGTTTGGGGTGATTTTGTTCCTGTTCTCTTTCCTCCTTAGACATGAGCACTGTATTGAGCTGTGCATTTGTCCTGAGTTAAATTGTCACTGTCCCCTAAGCTCAAGAGAGGAAATAACTGGTGGAGTGGCATTTGTCACGAGGAGATCACAAAGCCCTCAGTAGAGGAAGTGCTGGTTGCTTCCCTGTTTTCCAAAGATTAAAACTGAGGAAAAAAAAAAAAAATGGAGTTTGGCACCTGATGGTGGCAGAAAGTTTGTGAAGCTTCCAGCTCTTCATCTGTCCTGGTCTGGCTGCTACAAAAGGAGTGGGGAAGGAGGCTGAGATGTTGCCATGTGCCAGAATCAGCCTTGAAAAAGCATTTCTTATGCAGAATTTTGGAGAATTCCATGGGGCAGTGTGGATATCCAGCTCATTTCTCTCTCTTTTCTCACAGCTACTACACACCCCCAGAAGACTCTCGTGGTCAGGGAAAACGAGAGAAACGAGCTGCTTCAGTGGTAAGCTTGAGTTAGTCACTGCTTCACTTGGTTTTCTGGAAAATATAACTCACCTCTGCTCAGGATTGAGATCCAAAATAAAATTTGAAGGGTGGAAATCAGAAATACTTACCTTGATCTCAGCTTGATACCTGCATGTGGAGGCTGTGTTGGGGATGTCAATCCAAGCCCAAGGAAAGCCTTGCCTCTCTGAGCACTGTTGGAATGCAGTCACCAATCAAATGTGACTTGGGGATTGCTGCTGGGATGTGTTTACACAACCCCTCACAGTTTCTTGCAGGATTCTCTGCCCTGTCCCCCAGCAAAGCCCTTGTGCTTCTGTCTGATTTCTGTCCTTGTGCCTGGCAGGGCCAGCGTGAAGCCGAAGTCCCCCAAAGAAAGTTGTTCCAGTTCCATGTGACACCTGTCCTGTCCAAAGACCTCTTCTTTGTGGACAGTGAGCCACTGCCAAGCCTAGAAAAGCCAGGAGATGATCTGGCTCCACTGACAGAGGTACCTGTGCTCAGCAGCAAGCCAGTGCTGGGGCTGGTTCAGCCTGCAAGGCTCCTTGCTCTGGCACTGCACTTGGAGCCTTCTGGGGGGCTGGTGTGCTCCATGTGCTGCTCCACCAGCCCTTCCTCACTGAATCCTTTCTTCCAGGCCATGGAGAGTGAGATCTCTGCTGCCTTTGACAGTGGTGAGCCTGAGGACATCCTGAGCAGGGCCTTCAAGCTCACTGTCACCCGTGAGGACATCTGCACCCTGCAGCCCCTGGGCTGGCTCAACGACAGGGTATGGGATCCTGCACTTGCTGGGAAATCCCCCCTTCCTGGGCACAGGAGTCTTCCAGGAGCTCCACTGCAGAGCCCAGAAATAGCTGTGCTCTCCTTATTTTGGGTACTGTGTGGGCTGCTGTTTCTGGAAGCTCTCACTTGGATGATGCAGCTCCCAGGAGTCAGTCTGGGTTATCAGAGTGGGTGTGGGGGCTTTTAACCAGCAGCACAAGTCCTCCAGTGTGAAATTCTGGGAGCAAAAGCTGCCAAGCTGGAGTTTTCTCAGCTCAGGGGTGGCCAGCAAGGACATGTTGCTGTCTTTTTATTTAGTGTCTTATTTCACATCTCACTTTGCCTCTCTCTGTTCCAGATCATGAATTTCTACATGGGTCTTCTTGTGGAAAGAAGCAAGAAGGAAGGATATCCAGCAGTCTATGCTTTTAATACCTTCTTTTATTCCAAGCTGAGCTCTACAAGCCACAAGGGAGTAAAGAAATGGACTAAAGGTGTAGATATCTTTGAGCATGATGTCATCTTGGTGCCTATTCACCTCAGAATTCACTGGACACTGCTGGTGAGTCAAACTGGCTCTTTATTTAGGGGATAGGGAGAACAAAATAAGCAAAGTCCTTTAGTGTTTGGGGTGTGCTTTGTCTAAGTCACCTTTTAACCCCAGGTTGTAGACCTCCGAGAGAAAACCATCAAATACTTTGACTCCTTGGGACAGAAAGGAGACCACATTTGTAAAACTGTCTTGTGAGTAGCTGCTTTTGCTTTTTTTATCCCTTCTGGTTGTTTTTGAGGCATTTTCCCCTCCCCATGTGAAGTGTTTGTGCCCTGTCCCATGGTGCTCCTCACTTTGTACGTCTTCTGTTGTGCTCAGTGTTTTGAATCCTTCAGAGTGTCAGAGGTGCTGCACATCCTGAGTGTCTTTGTCACTAAAAACCCTTCATCCAGCACCTTTGTAGGGTAAGAGCAGGAGAGCAGCCTCACAAAGACAAATCCCAGAATCACTGAGGCTGAAAAGCCCTCAATGGA
This sequence comes from Arremon brunneinucha, assembly GCA_035583215.1. Classification (NCBI taxonomy): domain Eukaryota; kingdom Metazoa; phylum Chordata; class Aves; order Passeriformes; family Passerellidae; genus Arremon; species Arremon brunneinucha. The sequence goes on along the minus strand of JAWWEX010000017.1, from coordinate 20,432,880 downwards.
TCATTGAGTCCATCCCATGACTGATCCTCACCTTGTCACCAGCCCAGAGCCCTGTGCAGAGCTTTCCTGCCCTCCCCACTCCCACCCAGCTTGGTGTCACCTACAAGGGCACTGAGGGTGCCCAATCCCCTCATCCAGGTCATGGATAAAGACATTACACAGGGCTGGGCCCTGGGGAGCCCTGCTCACAACCCTCACCGTGTCTCTAAGATTGGAATTTTCCCTCCACATTCCTTAAATCCTCTGCTGTGAGGATCCTCTGGCATTTCACTGGAATTTATCTTCCTGACACCTTTCAACAGCTTTTTTTGTTGTTGCCCTAAATCAGGGAGATGAAAAGTGATTTTTGTGTTGTTTTCAACAGAAAATACCTGGAAGAGGAAAGCAGGGAAAAAAGAAACATTGAATTGGCTGCTTCTGAGTGGACTCTTCACAGCATGGGCACAGAGGTATGGGAGCAATGCCTGGATTTGGAATGGGAGCTAGAACTCCTTGTCACAGAGGATTTAACACTTCCCAGGCAAGCAGAGGGAGATGATGTGCAGTTAACTGGGGCTGTTCCTTGGGTTTGGGAGTGGTAAATGGATTATAGAAATAGGTTTTCAGGAGTAGGTGTGGGTAAAATGTGTGCTACAACCAGATTTGCTGCTCTTTCAAGACAGATAAAAATTCTCCATGTTTTTGTATTCCTCAGGAGATCCCTCAACAAAACAACGGAAATGACTGTGGAGTTTTTGTTTGCAAATTTGCCGATTTCATCTCCAGAGACAAACCCATCATCTTCACCCCGGTGAGAGGGGGTGTGAACAGCTCCAGCCTTTCCCACACCCATGTGGGAGCCAGGGAAGATGCTCAGCAGCTGAGGCAGGGGCTGAGGGTTGTTCCTCATGTCTGGTGTTTGATTCTTGGGCAAAATTGTGGAATCCCAGGGTGGTTTGGGTTGGAATGGACCTTAACGACCATCTCATTGCAATGCCACAATGGTCATTGGAATGAGATGGTCTTTAAGGTCCAGCCAGGGGTTTGGGATATCTGGCCTTTGTAGTTCTTGGTGAAATAGGTTTCCCCCTTGGAAAACTTCCCCTTTTTTTTTTTTCCAATTATTATTTGCCAATTTTTAAATGTCCCTGTAAAGAAATGTGGGTGTTTGTTGGGTGGTTGTGTCACCCTGGTGTGAAACCCACCTTGTACCCAACTGGCAGGTGCTCACAAGCAGCTTCCCACTCAAGAATTCCCTGGGTGTTAATGGAGATTTCCTGCCTCTTTCTCCCCTGGCTTCCCATGTGATGGATTTTTCCTGTTTCTTTTCAGGAACACATGCCTTACTTCCGCAGGAAGATGGTGTGGGAAATAATCCATCAGCAGCTGCTGGGAGACATGCACTGTTAGAGAAACACTGTTCTGTGAAAGAGTAGTATTTATTTCTTATTGTTTAGGTGAGATAAGATAAATATTAACTTATGTAAGAGCCTTATTGTATGGGAGGTTACTTGTTAATAGAGTAATTTATTTTTTAATTGAAAACTGATCTGCTCTCTCTGTGTGGTTTTTAACTTACTCCCCATCTGAAGAAGAACAGGGGCTGTCTCCTCTCTCATGGTGGCCCTGGGGACATCCCTGTGCTCCTCCTGACCCAAAGACCCACAAGATCCCTGCAGAGGGGCTTTGTCTGTCTCAGCTTTCACTGATTGTGCCAGATTGGTTCAATCTCAGGGCAGATTCTCCCAAGAATGAACAATTCCAAAGACACTCGTGTTTTATCCTTACAAATAATTAATCAGGGATTATTAATCTTCCCTGAGGATGCAGAAGATCTGAGCATGAGGATGCAGCAGCTGGGAATGACTGAGGGGTCCTTTCCCCCTTCCCTTTGGTTCCTCCTGTTTGGGGCTGCAGTTTTGACTGTCCCAGGTGCCACCAGAGCAGCATTCCCAGTGCTGGAGGGGTGGGAGGGACTGGGGCTCATGGAGGGGGGAGGTCCCTCATTGTGGCACCTGTCAGCATCCCAGGCAGCCCCACCCTGCCCAAAGGCCATCCCAGCCCCATTTAGCGCCTTTCCCCACTGGAAGTTCCATCCAGGGAGGGAGAGGTGGCTTTGTGATGGCAACACTTCCCAGGTAAAACTACACCTGGCACTGCCCTACAACCCCATCCAGCCCTTCCCTCCCTGGCAGCAGGGAACTGGGCACCAGGGAGGAACTCCCAGCCGTGACCACCACAAGGAACCCCAAAGAAAGCAACAAGAGAGCAGGCTCAGGCTCTGGTTAGCTGGATATATTTCTCTTTGTTGGTGTCTCAGGTTGGTTTTCACAGAACACTTTGCAGTAGAGGAAAACGCGGATTCGCAGCCCACGGGAGCGGCGCTGGCACCGGCGCCTCCGCTCCCATCCCTGCTCTGCCCGCCGGCTTTCACCGCTTCCATCCATCACTTGGATTTCTTTAAACCCTTTTTTTTTTTACTGTGCTTGGCTTTTTTATTTTTCCCTTTTTTTTTTTGTTCTTTTTAACCATTTCTCAAGCTTTCTCCGAAGGAACAGCCACTGGCTCTCGGCTTGCAGGAGACTACGGAAGAGCTCTGGGACACAGGGGATGGTTTCCTTCTTCCACCTCGCAGCTGACTTGGTCGAGATCATTTTTCCAACTCGGTTTTTTTTTATTACAAAAATAAAAAAATGCTCCAACTATCAGTTTTACAAGGCATACAAAAATCTCTAAAAGGGCAACACAAGCGCAAGGTGCTGAGGTACGAAAACCTGAGGTAGTTTTTCTGTGTGTGTGTGTGTGTGTATTAGGAGGGTTATTTGGGTTATTTTTTCATTTGAAGCCAATTTTGCTGGTTGGGTTTTCCAGCCCTGGGCTGACAACCTCTTGTAAATCTGTTTTTTTTCACCCATTTCCCCCTCCTCTCCCTGCAACAGGGATCTTTTCCCCAAAGATCCCAGTCCAAAGCGGGCAGGGCTGGTGCTGCCCATCATTCTCCAGGGATGTCCGTGCTGGGCAGTGATGGAGAGAGGACAGACAGACAGAAAGAGGGGACAGAACGGATGCAAACCCCGCTTCTGGAGTCCAAAGCAAAGAGGAAAGGGTGTGTGAAGGAGAGGAACAATTCCTACACGAGGAATCTTCTTGGCTCCTACAGGCCCTGCTCTTCTCAAAGCCCTTCAGAAATTGCTTTTTAACACTTATTCAGTATTTTTTTCCCTGCTGGCGATCCTACAGCTCTGCTCTACGGTGCATTAGAGAACCAATGAACCAGCTCCTGCCATTAAACCTCTAGAAAAGCCTGCTTTTGCTAAAAACAAACATCCCCTCCCCCCCCCAAAAAAATTTTAAAAAGTGAGTTAAAAAACAAAATCTTACAAAACTTAAAAATCGGCGTTAGTTACGTTACTGATATATTAATTCTAAATTAACGAGCGCCGCGGCCCCCCCAGGCCGGGCGAGCTCCTCGGGGGTGGAATGGGCAGGTTTGGGGAGAATTCCAAACTAAAAACCACCTCTCTCTCTGCCTGGGTTAGTCCGACTGACCGGCGGGGCAGTGGCGGGGAGGCGGTGGAGTAAGGCGGAAGCTGCGGGCTGGAGAGAGCCGCCCGTGCCCCGGGCTGCCAGCCGGGGGGCTCGGGGGTCTTTGGTTTGTCCCCTGACCTGCTGGGGCCGGCGCTGGCGGCGGGGGGTTACATTCGTCGGGCGGTGCTGGCGGGAGCCTCACTTGCTGTGCTGCGAGGCCGCGGCTCCCTGAGCGTGTTTGTGCTCCTGCTGCTTCACCTGCTGCACGATTTCCCTGATCTTGCGCTGGGCAGTCTGCAAAGGGGGCAAGAAAAGGGGGTAGCAACACCAGAGATGAGCCCCCACCAACCCTACAGCACCACAGTCTTACAGATTTTAACACCAGGCCAAGCACGTAAGTGATTCTGTGATACGTGAGGATGTGCTAAAGCCAAGGTTTGGCTTGTTTTTCCATCACTCTCTGAGTGTGTTTGTGTTCCTGCTGCTTCACCTGCTGCACGATTTCCCTGATCTTGCGCTGGGCAGTCTGGAAAGGGGGCAAAAAATGGGGGTAGCAACACCAGAGTTGACCCCCACCAACCGTACAGCATCACAACCCTACAGATTCTAACACCGGGTCAGGCATGTGATTCTGTGATACTTCTGCTTTGCCAAAGCAAAAGTTTGGCTGTTCTTCCATCACTCAAGATTTTGGGGTTCGCCACGCCCTCACAGTCATGAACCCAGCCTGGTTAGATGCACCCAGGTGGGATGCAGAAGCCATTCCCACCTCGTGTCCAAGGCACAGATTTTGGCTGAATTGAGCCAATCTTTAATGCAGCCAAAAACCCCTTCAGTGCATCCTGGGCACACAGAAACCACTCAGAGCAGCTCAGGGGATGCTGTGCTCGGTGGCCTTCCTCAAAGTGGGAATGCTGGGAGAGCCATGGCCAAAGCTTACCTGACTGGCAAAGAAATGCCCAATGATTTTGACAACGACCTCCTCGTTCTCGTCCGGGGTTTGGTCTCGCGGCACGATGACTTCTGCGCTCGTTAAGTTCTGCAGTTCATTCACCTGAGCAAACAACAGAGATCCAGGTTTTGCTGGGGAGGAGCCAAAATCCCCCACTGCTGGTGCCACCCCAGCTCTGAGCCAGGACATGGCACCAGGTTGCTGTGGCTCACACCCTGCTCCCTTGGAATGGCCATCCAAGAGCCACCACCAGGACAAAGGGACTGAAACATAATTGATAGAACAGAGCACCCGGCCAGAGGTGATGGGATGGACAGGGGATGGGTAAGGGATAGATAGCAGATGGATAGGGGATGGATAGGAGATGGATATGGGATGAATAGGGCATGTCCAGCCCTCTGTTCCCAGGCCAGGTGGGACCCCACACACCCCACCTACCGTCTTGCCACCCTTGCCGATGACGCGGCCGGCGGCAAAGGAAGGCACCTTGATGTGTGCTTCGAGCTTCACTTCTTCTTTTGGGTTAAAGAAATTCTCCTCTTTCAGCTTCCCAAATATTCGCCCCTGGGCCTGGAGAGGGCACAAAAGGGACACAGAGGTGGTGGGCAGCATTCTGGAGGCAGCCTGCTGTGCCCTTCATTCCCACAGGCAATGACGTGGTCCCAAAACTGTGGTCCCAAGCTGAGAAGCCCCCCTGGCATGGTGGGGACCAAAGGGATGCTCTCACTTTGCCCCTACCCATGTCCCCAAGCCAGCCCCCACCCTGTGGCCATCATACCTTGAACTGAGCCTCAGGTGGCCCCGTGATGATCACCATGCGTTCGCTGGCATCTGGACCTTCTGCTGGGGCAATCTGCAGAGGGATGGGGAGGAGTGTGAGTGTGACCCCTCCTCGGGCAAAGCCTCCCCTCTGTGGGACACCCCCCATGCAGGGACAGCCCCCTACCCAAGCAATGGTGACAATCAGGATGCTACAGGACTGGTTTCTACTCATCTGAGGAGCAAAACCATTCACCAAGGGCTCCCTTCTCTGCCCTCAGCAGTGGGAAGGGGAAACTGAGACACAAAGCCCTGACCCAGCCCCTCATTCAAACCCACCTTGATGGAGGCACCAGCAAACCGTGCCAGCTGCTTGATATGCTGCCCCTTCTTCCCAATGATGGCCCCCACTGCCTGCGTTGGGATGAACAAATTCACAACCTCCTGCTCCGGCACCTGAAAAGGGCACGAAGAGCCAGAGGGTCAGGGGAACAGCTGGGCCAGGGGGCTGCTTCCCCCTGCCAGCATTCCAGCCTTGAAGAGGTGGTGGGCTGGGTTGGATTGGATTGGATTGGATTGGGTTGGGTTGGGTTGGGTTGGGCTGGGCTAGGCTGGGTTGGGTTGGGTTGGGTTGGGCTGGGTTCTGTTGAGTCAAGTGGTGGTCCTGCCCTGCCACAAGGTGCCCAAGGGAAAACTTCATAGCAGGAGGTGCCAGGGCACTTTTGGGGAAGGGAAACTTACAGGATGCTGATGGGGGAAGGCTCCAGCTGGGGGGACTCCGTACAGACTCGACAGATAGGCTGAGGAGCCCTGTGGTGGGAGAGAAAATGAGGGGCAGTGACATTAATGATGTCCTCAAGGTGGCAGCCCCTTCCCAACACCCCCACCCTGACATGGGGAGTGTGCCACCACCATGAGTGACATGAGGGACACAGTGACCACAGGCACATCCAAGGATGAGCTGCAGCCCGGATCCTGTGCCTATGGCACAGCACGAGGCTGGGATGGGGATGGGAGCTCCCAGTTAACCCCAGTCCCTCCCCACTGCTGCTTTTTTGGCTTTGTCCTGCTGATGTTTGCACCAGAAGAAAGATCTCCTTCTGGCCTCACCAGGGGGCTTGAAAAAGGCCACACAAAGGACCCCAGACCAAACACTGCCCCTCAGGAGATCTATCCTGCTCCTCTCCATCACACCCCACATATATAATTCCCACAGCTGTCGCCCAAAGGTTGTGGATACAGGCACAGCACCCTCCCTCCACAGGCTGAGAGTGACCAACCAACCCTCCTGGAGCCCTCCAGAGCCACCACACACCCCCCACATCCCCCCAGCACTCACCGTCCTCCTCCGCCCGCTCTGCTGGGAAAGAAAACAGCACAGGTGAATTAACCCACAGCTCAGAATAAATTATTTAGGGACTAATGGAGGCAGCCCATGGTGCCTGAGCGACCTGGGATGGATCTTCTCCACCAGCACCATCGCCATCCTGTTCCCCGGGCACTGCACCATCCCTGCCCACTGTCACTTCAGGCCAGTGGTGGCCTTGGGGTCAGGACTGAAGACCACCTACATGGTTCTTCCATGCTCTCTTCAGAGAGCAGCATCCTTGGGGCACAGCCAGTCCTTAAACACTGGTGGAACCCAGTTCAGCACAACCCAGGGATGCAGCACAACCCAGGGATGCAGCTGATCTTCTCGGTGGTTGCCACCTTCACTCCCTGTCCTCTCCACTTTGCTCCTTCAATGAGCATCCTCCCCAAAATGGCTGAGTCAAAGCTCCCCATGAGGTGGCTCCTACAGCTGCAGTGCCCACCCCAACCCAACAGCTCCAGGCAGCAGGAACACGCCACACTTACTGCAAAGGGGTGGTAGGGGGTGGCAGCTGCAGCCCCCCGGGCCCCGGGGGTGGATGGCAGCATGGACAGCCCTGTGGAGAAGATGCCCAAAGCACTGAGGTTCAGCCCTGGGATCAGGTTGGCCTGTTGCTGGGAAAGGAAAGACATGGAGAAAGGTGTGAAAGGTGGAGGAGAACTGGGCTTCTCGACATAGGCATGGGCGAGGCCCAACCCTTGTTGTAACACATCAACCTCCACTGTGAATTTCTGTGCAGTGGAGCAGGCCCGGGGAGGGCTGGGCTTACGCTGACGGCCACCACGTCGCTCTCGTAGGCCTCGCGCAGCTTCTTCATGATCTCCACCTCGGCGTTGGAGCAGGCCTCCGTGCTGCCCTTCACCGTGATGGTGCGCTCGGGGTTGTAGATGGTCAGGTCCTGCAAGCTGCCCCACGGAAAAATCCAGAGACACAGTCACATTCCTTCTTCACGTCAAGGAACACCCCAGGGGAACTCAAATCACAGCTGAGAGTTCCTCACGGGACAGAGCGAGAGCCACGCGCCCTCTCCCTGCCCAAGACCTGGGATGAGGAACATCCACCTGGGATAGGGAATGCACACGGGAGGGCACAGCAGCTCTGTTTTCCAGCTGCAGCACTGCTTGTACCATGGTGGACAGAATGGGGTGGCCCGGTGCTCACCAGGACTTCACTGAATCATGGAATCATGGAATGGTTTGGGTTGGAAAGGACATGAAAGCGCATCCAGTTCCAGCCCCTGCCATGGAAAGGGACACCTCCCACTAGACCAGATTGCTCCAAGCCCTGTTCAACACTTCAGGGATGCAGCAGCCACAGCTTTTCTGGGCAATCTACCACCCTCACAGGGAACAATTCCTTCCCAATATCCCATCTAACCCTGCTGTCTGACCGTTCCCCCCGGTCCTGACACAGGAACTTACGGGGAGATGGTGATCTTGGTGCCCGTGTCCTGCTCAATCTTCTTGAGGTTGCGGCCCTCCTTGCCAATCAACCTCCCCACCAGGCTGTTGTGTGCCAGGATTTTCAAGGGAATCTCTTCTGCTCTAAAATGGATTAAGAAAAAAAAATAAAATCTAAAGGTCCAGCCAGTCAGGCAACACAGAGAAATCTCCAGCCACAGGAGCTAAGGACGTGTTGGAAAGGAGAAGGACCACCACCATGGTGTCCCACCACGCTGTGGCTGAGCCAGGAGCACTCACGATTTTGTTTCATCAGCCTCCTTCTGCATGATGTCCAGGATCATGCGGCACGCTTCCGAGCACCCCTCTGGCGTGGCGTGGATGGTGATGGGCTTCTCGGCAGCGCCGGCGTTCTCCTTCCGATGGATGTCAACCCTGTGGTGAAACAACCAGCACAGAGGAGCCCCTCAGATAGGCCTGGGGTCACACAGAGGTTTCTGAGAGCTCAGGAGCTGAGAAAAACTCATTTCAACACTTGCTCACGCTGTGGGGTGAACCTGGGTGTCACCTGCATCTACCAGCACCTGGCTCACGCAGGCCCAGGCAGTGTTTGGTTTCGGGTGGTTTGGATCGGATTCGAACCACGTTCGCCTGTAGGACCCGAGGTCCTGGAAGCTGAGGGGCGTCACAACATCAACCAATGCATGGAGGGGGCAGAACAAATCCTCAACTGGACAAAAGCCCTGAGCAACCTGGTCTATCATCATCATCATCATCTCTGCCACCGGCCCCGCTTGGAGCAGCAGACGGGATCAGAGGCCCTGCCGAGCTCCGCCTCTCTCTGCACAACACCCGAGGCTGTCCAGCGACCTTGGGCACAGAGAGCACTTACCCGTGGGCAGCGTCTGTCTGTCCCGACACGGAGGCACCCGGCAACAACAGCGCTGGTACTCACGCCCTTCCCGGGGGGACCAGCAGGCTCCCGTGCGCAGCGGCAGGGACCGTGCTCTACTCCTCTGCTCCTCCCTCAGCTCATGGCTCATGGCGCGAGGAGGCACGGCCTCCAGCTCGCTCCTCACGCTCAACCGTACCTGGCAAAGCCCTGAGACAGAGGGAGAGAGGAAAGCAGGGTAGGAGACTCCCGCACCTCGACCACGCGCCTTGGGCTACAGGGGGAGGAACCCTTGCGTCTTCTCCGCGCGACGATCCGCGCGCTCTTCCCAACGGAGGGTGATGCCGTGCTGCGGCCATCCTGCCATCGGCCACCACCGTGGTGTCCCTGCCACTGCTGCAGCCAGGGCCAGGTCTTCCGAGCAGGTGTGGCAGTGGCAGCTCAGCCACTCTGGAATGCTGCCAGCGCTCGGGTCCCCTCTGGGCATATCTCCAAGGTCCTGTCCTGGTGGGATCATCCAGGGCGTGCTGCACGTGCCAGGCCAAGGGCTGCGGGGCAGAGTCACCACACGGTGCCACGCTGGGGTCCAGGTGGGTTTGAACAGGTCAACTCTTCAAGAGCCAGCACGTTGGAACATGGATGGTGCAAGGGGAGCAGCTGGGAGAGCCTTCCCTGGGAGAAGGGACTCCAAAGGGACCCAGAGTGGTTTCATCCAACACTGAACAGGGAGGGAAGACAGCGTGATTCCCTTCGTAGGCTGCATCTCTCCAGATCTCCCATGGCTTCAGCTGGTGCTCCCAGCCATGGAGCTCCCTCAGGCTCGATTCCCAGCAGGTACAGGGACACTTGCTGCCACCCCTTTGATGGGGACAGGGTGAACACGTCATGACAGCCATATGAGGCGATGACAGACCAGGCTGATGCTCCCAAGGTAGGGAGAATTGAGGAGGAATCCCAACAAACCCCACAGATGGGAGCCACACAGCAGCTGAGGCTCGTGGAGAGGAGAACACGGCTAAGCCTCCATGCCAGAGAGGGACCAAGTGCCAGGGAAGTGCTGAATGGAGGCACCGAGGCGATGAGGACCTTGACAAGCCTCAGAAAGAGGCACAAGCCAGGTTCCAGGCTGACCAACCATCCCACGGGATCACCAGGTTCAGGATGATGAGCACAGAAGGCACATCCCACGTCTGGATGTGTGAGCATGAGCTCACTTGCCAGAGAAAAGAAGGGATGCCAGGAAGGGGCCACGGCTTTCAGGCACATCCCACCCCAGAGAGCACATCCCAGTGCCACTGCTGAACTGCTCCATTCCAACAGGAGGATGGAGAAGGGGACTTTGAGTACCTTCACCCCATCACCAGGTGCTGCAGGCAGGGATGACCAGGGCTGGGGGGACAGGGTTTGCCAATGGTGCAGCAGGAAAAGCCTCCAAGAGACCTTGGGGTGGGCTGGGAATGCTTCAGGAGTGGCTGCCATGAGGGACACCCCTCTCCAGGTGGACAACACAGTGTGCCTGTAGGGTTGTCCCAGTGGATAGCCATGGTAGCCATGATCCTCTCCTCATGGAGCTCCAAGGGATGTGGAAGGTCTTGGTCTGGGTTTCTTCACGGAAAAACGCAGCTCAGCCTGGGCACAGCTTTGCCTCCGAAGCACCTTTGGGATCTCTGTGAGTGGAACCAGGGGTGAAATCCAACGTGACCAGAGGAATCCAGAAGCCAGCATCGCTCTGGGAAGGAGCAGGGGCCGGGCAACAGGATGTCACCCTCGGATCATCACCGGCAGATGAGGGCAGGGACAGAGTGTGGGACGGCACCCACAGTGAAGGACAGGGGCTCCTGTGGCTGCCTGGGATGGATTCCTGAGGGTTCCCTTCACCCCAGCCTGCAGGCAGGGCAGGAGAGGCCAGAGCACTGAGCAGGACCTTCCTCCATGGCCCAGGTCTTCAGGGCAGGCACACGGAGCCACCCCACCAGGAGGGACATTTCAGGGGCAGAAACTGCTCCAAGCAACAGCATCTGGTTTCATGGTTGGGAGAAAGTGGCACCTTCCCACCTTCCTTGCCAGGCTCAGGGCTTGGAAAGGGCAAATTCCCTTCTTGGGGGGTGAGGACACAGGTACACATGCTGCTCATCCCACCAGGACTCACCTGGAGAAGGGCTTGCAGCCAACCGGGATCTGCTCACCAGGTGAGCAAGCCAGGCTCCAAGAGCTCCTCTCCCTACTCCTCTGCCCCCTTTCCATACAAACCTCTTCCTGCCAACCCAGCACCAGGGTTTGGCTCGTCTTTCTACCTCCAGCCACACTACTACCAAAGCTTTGCCTCTAAAAACTCCTCTGAGAACTGGGATGCTCTGGGACAGGGCTCCTACGTCCCATGGGATCACCAGGTTCAGGATGATGAGCACAGGAGAAGAGCTTGGGGTTAAACACAAACACACCTAGGCAGGAACAAACCATGCAGGAAAACCATGCAGAGAATGAGCGGTGAGATCAGGAGAATAGCAACAAGAGAAACATGGAAAACTTCGGCAAGACAACCCCACTTTTTGGTTTTTTTTTTTTTCCTTTTTTAGTTCAAAAATAAACACATTAATAGCTAAAAAAAGGCTTCAAACAGTTACAAAAGCCCATCCTTCTCGTGGCAGTGCTCCCACAGTGTCCCTTTCCCCTCAACATCTCCAGCCCATATGGGGATGAGCAGGATGAGCAAATCCTGTAAGAACCAAGACCACTGCACTGAGGATTCACCTTTAGGATTTGACCCCCAAACTTGCCATTTCTCCCTAAAGCCTCATGCCATAAAGCTGCTCCCATGAGGCTTTAGGAACTCATTCCAGGCCTTTTTCCAGTGTGCATCCCCCTCCTGTAGCACCCAGACCACCCTGGCCAGCAGGAACGATTCAGCACCTGAGCTCTGCCACCACCCCTAGAAACCAGCAGTGGCTGGCACTGCAAAGCCCCCCAGTGCAGGGAGAACCCGAGCTGGGACCTACAGCACCCTAGGGAAGGAAAACAAAACCATTGCAAGTACTTACTTGGACTGGGTTTGCTTAGTAAGGTTCTTTATGGTCAAGCCCTCCTTTCCTATGATCGCACCAACAAACTGCGTGGGCACCAGCATCCTCAGTGGGAACTCGAGCGGTTTGGGCTGTGAGGAGCCCCCTGGGGAGGAGCCCCGCTCCCTGGAGGAGTGGCCCCCGCGGCGGGATCGCTGGGGGGGCGGAGGGGAGCTCACCTCTTCATCCGGGATGTAGGAAATCTTGAAGGAACAGTTCTCTAACTGCTGGTCGCTCAGCTTCTCTATTGCTCTGCAAGGCAGCGAGGTGCAGGGCGTGGTCAGGGGCTCCCCTCCAGCACCTCCACCACATGCAGAGCATGGGCCCCTCCCAACTGGCATCCTCTTCCCTCCCCAGTCTGGAGAATGTGGCCATGAGAAGATAGAGCCCCATGCTTTTCCCACCAGGAGCAAGCCCCATAACCTGGTGGGACGTCATCCCCTTCCATCTCATCCATGCCAAAGCTGGCACACGACTTTTCCCCCCAGCAGAGGTGGGATGGCAGCCCAGGGACCTGCCCCTTCACCTGGAGCTACCACACAGCATGGGGTTGGTCTCACAGGCTCTTTGGACATGGCAAAGGTGACAGAGCAGCTCCGAGCCACCAGGGAGAGAGATGCAGCACACGGTGCCTCCTCTGTTGGGAACTCCCTTCCCAGCTGGATGAGGCTGGGAGGCAGCACCTGGACTCTCCATCCCCCAAGCCCCTCCTCAGCTCTGATGTTTGGCCACGCTGGCATCTGCCATGACCCTGCTTGGCTCCAGCTTTCCCTGCTCCTACCACATCCCACTGCTGACAGATCACAGGCAGCTCCTGGCCAGGCCTGAATTCCACATCCTCTGAGGACTTCTGCAGCTCCACCATCCCTTTCCTAAACCCAAAAAAGCCTCTTATCCCAAAGCATTAAGCACTGCTGTGTCGGGGAAACTCTTTATCTTCCTTTATTGCCACAACTCCCAAGACCATGGTGGGATTTTTGGGGCTGTCCTGTCATTGTGGGTCCATGACTCTAAGACACTCATGTCATGTTTATCTGTGGTCCACAGCACATCCAGCCAGGCTGGAGGCACCAGAAGGATTCTCCTCTGCCCTCCTGGACCAGCAGATCACTGTCCCCATCTCTGTCCTCACTTATCCAACGCCACAATGGGTCAGCTCAGATGGGAAGCTGGTAGAACATCCATCAACAAATGGACTCACAAAAGCTCTTTGTGGCCTGGGATCTGCTCTTGACCATATAAAAACCACCCTGGCCACTAATAACAATAAGCTCACTACTTACTGGCTGGTGTCCAGCACAGGGCTGAGGTCTCTACAAGACTGGAACAAAACGTTTTGTTTGGAACCGTATTTCCACTTCTGAAATAGTGTGTACTACCCCATCTCCCATGCCAGAGGACAGCCCAGTGGTGGGACAGCTTAGAGAAGCCTGGAAGATACCTGGGACTCCTTGGGAAAGCTGGTGTGGTGTGAAATCATGGGCAAACCAAACCAAACCCCACTCACACTTTTGCCTCCTCCTTGGTGGCGTAGGTCACGTTGACAACGGCAGTTTCTGTGTCTGTGTTCACTGTGGGAGCAAGAGAAGCAGAGTTGGAGCAGGGCTGGGAGAGGTGTCACTGCTGCTCTCAGCATGCTCCAGAGGGGGGGATGCAGCTGGGATGGGAGCAGGGACATGCCTGTCCCATGGCACGCATGGGCACCCTGTGTTTGTTATCCCCTGGGCACCCTGTGTTTGTTTTCCCCTGGGCACCCTGTGTTTGTTTTCCCCTGGGCACCCTGTGTTTGTTTTCCCCTGGGCACCCTGTGTTTTCCCCCAGCACAAGGACTGGGCTGGATCCAAGGCTGGATCCAAGCAGAATGCAAGGCTGGACATCCCTGACCCACCAGTGGATCCCAACCTACACTCAGCTCATTTTTGCTTTCAATTTTTCAGGGACCAGGAGCATTCCCAGGCGGAGCATCCCACCAGCAGGGTTTGTGTCCAAAACCCATTTCAGACCAGTGCTGCTGGTCTGGTTATCCAACTAGGTTTCATCCCAGCGGGCTTCCTGCAGCCTGGGCAGAGCTGGGGAGCAGCACTGGGATTTTTGCAGGGACGAGGACCATGCTGGACCATCTTACCTTGCTCTACATTCTCCACTGTGCCATACTGAGCTAAGAGGCCATCCAGCACCTGGGGACAGAGCAGCAAACAGGGCAGGTGAAGCCCCAGGCAGGCAGGGCAGGAGCTCACTCCACCCACAAACACCCTCCAGCACCACCCACCTGAATCCCGTTATCATCCATCATCCCAGAGCTGACCCAGCACCCCAAGCTGGCCCCCACCCAAAAGCTGGCAGGAGCTGGAGCCCAGTTCAGGCTCCCTCCTGCATTACTGGGAAGTCAAAGGGTGGCCCACGTGCAGGCCGTGAGCTCCAGCAGCACAGCTCCTGCTGCTGGAGAAGGAGATAACAGGATGTTTTTGGGATTTTTGGGATCAGCCACTTCTTACCTCCCACTGTAGGTGGGGAGGGATGTTTCGGATCTGGATCTTCCTGCTCCTGCAAAGACAAAGCCCTGGGTTAGGGTCTGCAGGCACCTCAGAGCAGAGGGAAAAGCCTCTCTGGGAATCACACAGAGCTGTGACAGCTTCCCAAAGCATCCCACCTCCCCACAGCGAGCCAGGGCAGCTCAGCCCCGGGGAGAGCCATTTCTCCTCGCAGTGCCCTGGTCACCACTGGGGCTGGAGCTCTCTCTGGAACGCTCCCTCCTCATGCTGGCTGTCAGGTTTCCAAGGAAACCTCCTGAAAGGAGCCTCTGCAGAGCCATGGCCGCACAGGGATGCACAGACAGCCCTGCCCACGCTGCTCTGGGCTGGGCACAGGACCCCAGCCTGGCCAGGCCAGCCCTGCTGTGCCCTGAGGGGAGCTCTCCAAAAGCGCATCCAGCTGAGCCTCACCACTTCCCAGCAGCGTGGGGCTGCTCTCCTTGGGGAAACCCAAATAAATATCCTTATTTATTTAAATAAATTATTTATTTATTTAAATATATAAAATATATATAAATAAATAAAATATATTATAAAATATAAATTATAAAATTAAATTATAAAATATATTATAAAATATTAATATATTTTATATAAAATATATAAAATAAATATATTTTATATATATTATATAAAATATATAAAATATATTTATTTTATATATTAATAATAATATATATTATATTAATATATAATTAATATATATAATTAATATATATAATTAATATATAATTAGATTATATATATAAAAAAAAAATATATATATATATATATATATATATCTATCTCCGAGATTGGAGATGCCCAACACACCCAGCCTTGTCCAGTGGCACTTCCAAACTCACACAACAACATGGCTCACTCCCAGCCTGGCTGCGGCTCCATTCCCAACCCGGACATGGTTCCATTCCCAACCTCATTATGGTTGCATTCCCAAATTGGTGAAGCCATGGCTTCATGGCCACCCTGGCTGTGGCTGCACAGGAAGCCCTGCCAAGGCTTCCCAAGGGTAAAGAGCCCCCAGACATCTCCTCAGCCTGGCTGTGGGATGTGCTTGGGCAGTGACAAGTTCTGACACAGCCCAATCCATGCAGGATCCAGCCAAGCCATGAGCCACGAGCCACCTTGCTGCTGTAAAGTAGGAAAATCAGAAAGAAAGGCTTCAAAAACTCAAGGCTGCTCTCCTTGTCAGGCCAGCCCTTTGCAAGTTCCCATGTGAAAACAATCCCAGGGAGAGCAGTTCCTTAGCATAACAATCTATATAAATCTATATAAAATATATAAATCTATATAGAAAACAGGAATCTAGGTGAAACACAACTAACACCTGTATAAACTGCTTTTACACTGTTAGATAGAAAAATGAAAACTATCTCTCACAAACAACTTCTCCTACTTTGGGAGTCTGAGTGACCCCCAAGAGACACATCTCACCCCTGAGATGATGGGTGCCACGCTGTGAGGCCAGAGGGCCTGAACAAATCCCAGCCAGTCCCAAACCATTGGAGAGAGCTGGACACGCTGCCCAGTCACCCCCAGACCCAAACCCACGAGGGCATCTTCACCCCAAGGTGCCCCTGCTCAGCTCCAAGCCAAAGCATCACCACAGCCACCCTCCTCTCCCATGTGGGATGCCTGGGGTGCCCCAGGTTGGGCATCCCAGAGCTGCTCTCCATCTGGGGTTCACTTGGCTCAGCCCACCTGTCCCCAAAGCCCAGGGGACACAGGGCACTTGGAAGGGACACATCCAAGAGAAACCAGCACAGCAGCCGCACAAATCCCTCTGCCACTCCTGGAAAAGCCCTGCCTTGAACTGAATTGCTCCAGAGCCACAATTTCCCTACTCCTCTGCCAAGGGAGATGCCAGGAGAGATGCCAGAGCAGCCCTGGTCTCCCCAGGTGCTGCCTCACCCTCCCAAAACACCCCAACAGAAGGACCACAGCAGGTGCCACATAACCCCACTTCCCAACGGGACACGACAGCATATTCCCACTTCCCACATCCATCCAAACCAGCGCACAGCACCTAAAGACACCCAAAGGGCACTCAGGCTTCAGCTCCCACGGGCAGCATTCCCAGCAGCTCAACATCACCACCCAGCACTGAAGATAAGGTTATTGCTCCTCCTGGGTGTGCTCATGGCTCTTGTCACTGCACACCTGGGTGAAGCAGTGCTGGACCCCACACAGCCACCACTGCTGGAGCCAGGGATGCACACCTGGAGCCATGACAGGTGGGTGAGTTATTCCCAGGGGCATGGGAATAACTCATCCATTCCCAACACCACTTCCAGGAGAACTTTGTGGCAGAAACCCCCTCTATTTTGATTTTTGTTCTCATTTTAGTTTCATTTTCCCAAATGCCAGCGGTTGACTCCAGGGCACGCGCACAACACCAGCAACAGGAGCCGATGATGGCCACGTTTCACCCACCCTGTTTTGCAGCGGGCTGGTGGGAATTTAAGGAGTGAAATAAATCCTAATAACCAGATGGGGGAAAAACACTCAGCTGTGTGATGCAACTGCTGTGGTGAGTGCCCTCAGATAACCTGGAGAGCTGCATCCCTCTGCCTCTTCCTCCACACACCCACCTCGCTGCCTCAGCAGCTTCAAGGGCTGAAGAAACCAGGCTCAGCTGCTTTTTTCCCTTCTAAATTGACCCCAAACTGATCCTGCTCACCAGCAGCTCGAGGAGGAAGCAGCTCCTCCACCCCAGAGCAGGGTTTGGGTGCCAGGAGCTGCTGGCAGCACAGGGAGGATCAAGCAGTGAGTGAGGAGGTAAAGTGGGCTCGTGAAATAACCCAGGATGGGGCTGTGTGTCCTCCCATGCACCCACCAGAGCAGGATCATGGGGCTGGCATCACAGCCCTGCAGGGAAAGGGGATGGAAAACCAACCCCCAGCCATCCAGCATCACCGCTGCTACCTCCACCTGCTGAAATCATGCAGTGAAATGGAAAGCTTTAAAACTTGGGGTTTGTTCCCCAGGATCAGGAGGATTGAGGGGGTTTTGGTACAATCTCCCCTTTCCCAGCATGGCTTTCAGGGAAATAGTGGGTAACAACCCCCTGGAAATCCTGGGACACAGAGAACAAGCATAAAAATGTCAAGAAGTTGTGAAATGAGAATGAGCCACCAGCTCCCTGCCCAACATCCACAATCCTTCCTGGATTTCCCCTGTTGGCCCCATGGATCTCCCACCCATCCCTTAGCCAAGGTGAAGCTCCAGAGGGGCTTTGTGTCCCACAAATGTGGGAATTAGAAACAAGCTGGCTTCAATATAAGCTCTATAATATAATAATAAAACCTCAACAAAGTAATCCAATAATAAAATAATATTGTGATATAATGCTATATAATAATATCATACAACATATATAAAAATAATATATAATGGTATCTAATTAATACAGTGGAATATAAGGGATGGCTTCAGCACTCTCTGACCTAAAAAACACAGATTTTTTTTCTACTCATGCTTTGTAATATCTTACTATAATAAAGCTTAAAGGGATTTTATCACCTTCCACCTCAGATCAGTGCTGAGGGCAAAGAACACACGCTCTGCCACCTCCTGTTTTCCATAAAAATCAATTTTCAAGAGAACTGGGGGAAAAAACCAAAGGGAAAACATGCTGAAAACCCAGTGAGGGCTCTGCCTGCTTTATGAAATATTTGTCCCAGGCAAGAAAACATCTACCAAAAAATAATTCCCATCATCAGGCAGGGACCAAACTCTGTCCCAGCTGAATTTTCCAGCTCGGAGCCCGAGCCAGCCACAGCCCCCCGAGCGGGCAGGGAAGGAATTGGCTGCTGGATTTGCGATTGCTCGTTATTCCATCCATTTTCTGGGTTTGCTGGAGGAGTTTTGGTGCATCCCAAGCCCACCCAGCAGCAGCTCCATGAGCATTAAGAGCTGCCCCAGTTTCCAGCAGTTGCCAGGAGGCTGCGGCTGCCCCAGCTCCCCTCCCAGCCCGGGGGCTTTGCTCTTAAGGAATTAAAACCCCGGGCTGGAAAAGGGTCCGGCCCCGTGCGTGGATCAACAATGGGGATGGAGAGGAATCGGGAATCCGGCCCATCTGTCACCATCGGATCGCGGGGAAAACAAAAGAGGGAGCGGAGGAGGAGAAGGTACAAAAATCAGGGGGAAAAAAACAAAGAGAAATGGGGGGAAATGATGGGGAAATTGATAAATGGGAGGGGTGAGGGGATGGAAAGAAGAGGGGAAGGAAAGAAGGAAAGGGGATAAAAGATAAGGGGAAAAAGAAGGAGGAAAGGAAGGTGAAAAGTGGGAAGAGAGGGAAAAAGGGGGAAAGAAGAGTGGAAAAGGCAAGAAAGGAAAAGGAGAGAGGGGAAAGATGAGGGGAAAAAGAAGGAAAGGGGATAAATGATAAGGGGGATAAATGATAAGGGGGAAAAGAGGAGGAAAGGAATGTGGGGGAAAAGTGGGAAGAGGGAAAAAGGGGGAAAGAAGAGTGGAAAAGGAGAGAGGGGGGAAATGGGGGAAATGAAAGGGGAAAAGAAGAGGGGGAGACGGGGGAGGAAAGGAAAAGGGGAAGGGAAAAGGAGAAATGAGAGGGAGAAAGGAAGGGGGAAAAGAAAGAAAGGGGGGAAAGAAGGTGGGGGGAAAAGGGGAAAAGAAGGTGGAAAAGAAGAGGGGGAAAAGAAGAGTGGAAAAGGAGAGAAAGGAAAAGGAGAGAGGGGGGAAAAAGGGGAAAGTGAAAGGGGAAAAGAAGAGGGGGAGAAAAGGAAAGGGGGAAAGACGAGGGAGAAAAAAGAAGGGGAAAAGAAGGGGGACAAGAGAAGAGACGAGAAGAGAAGAGACGAGAAGAGAAGAGAAGAGAAGAGAAG
>JAWWEX010000017.1:20371281-20409036 GCA_035583215.1 Arremon brunneinucha | reverse complement strand
CTGCCGCTGCCGGTGCCGCCCCCGCCGGGCGCTGCGTCACGCGGCGGCCGCGCGTGGGCGGGCGGCGGAGCGCGCGCGGGCTCTCCCCATGTGACCGCGCGGGAGGGGGCGGCGAGCGGGGTGATGAGGGGGTCGCGGGGGGGATGCGGGGGGCGCGGGGGGGAGGGTCGCTCACCCGAGAGGGTCTCGATGGCCCGGATGGCCCAGTTTTGGTCCGGGTAGTCCACGAAGGCGTAGCCGGACTTGAGGAGGACCTGGCCGGGCAGGGGCAGCTGCCGCTCCCCGAAGAGCTGCCGGAGGTCCTGGGCGGTGGCGGCGGGGCTGAGGTTGCCGATGTACAGCTGGTTCATCCTCCGGCGCCTCATCGGGAGCCCCCCGGGCTCCTCCCCGGGAGCCCCCCCGGCTCCTCCCCTCCCGGGAGCGGGACGGACGCGGGCTCGGGAGGGTCCCGCTCTGCGCCACCGGCCCCGGCCCGGCGGAGTCTCCGACAGCGGCGGGCGGAGCCCGGCCCGGCCCGGCCCCGGGGCCGCCCCGCGGGGGGGCAGGTGGAGCCGCCAGACCCCCGCGGGGACGGGATGGGCTGGGGGGACCGGCCCCGAACCCCCGCCCTTCTGTAGGGGAACGCACCGCGCCCAGCGCCCCCGAGCCACCCGCCCCGCACCCCGATCCTTGTGCCCTGGAACACACTGAACCCCATTGCCCCCAAACCCCCGCACCCCGTCATCAGCACGGAGCTCTCTGCCCTGCACCCACCGTACCCATCACCCCCAGTCCCTCTGCCCTGCACCCACCGTACCCATGACCCCCAATCCCTCTGACCTGAACCCACCACCCCACACCACTCCAACCCCTTTGCCCTGGAAACCACCACAGCCCAGCAGCCCCAACCCTTCAGGAGTTCCTTCAGAGAGATGAAAACCTTTTCACTCAGGAAGCAAAGAAAATAAATAAGAAATACATCTTTATATTTATATATTTATCTCCATAATTACCTAATACAATTAAAACAGACAAACATGATAAATAATATAAATAATCATGTTTTTACAGTGCTTTTTTTTTGGAAAACAAGAATGTGTGAACCCTTCCCAAGCCAGATCCAACCAGCCATCCCTGCGTGTGATCCCATTGTCGGAACGGCTCCAGGAGATGCCGAGCCTGTGCCAGACACTCCAGCCATGAGCTGTGCACGTTCTCTGCCCGCTGGAGATGGCTCCTGCAGCCTCAAGGGTGTCCTCAGGTCACCAGGAGTTGGTGTCACCATCTGCCTGCAGGTTAAGTGACATTTTTCTCTCTCCTTTCGAGCATAAAAGCATAATCCTTGTGGAATCGCATCGAGGACATGATTGGAGGCAGAAATAAGGGGCAGAATAATCCTGGCTGGGTGGGTGACAAGTGGCCTTGTGCTCTTGGAACGGAGCGTTGTGTCCAGGGCCAGGTGTCCCTTCCTGTGCTGGCGCAGGGGGGTGAAGGGCAATAATCTGAATTCCCCAGATTTTAAGGCAATTAAGGACACTTAAACCACCACTCCTCCTGCTGCTCCATCCCACTGCCAGTCTTGCCTGGCACACGGAGATGGATGGAGTAGGAATAGCGGTGACGGGTGCTCAATGCCATGCCTACAGCAAAAATAGATGTGGTTGGGCTGCGATGATGCAAAGCCAGAAGAATCCTTCTCCTCCGATTTCTCCGGCTTTGCTTTCAGCGCAGCTCCTGCCTGGCTGTCATTTGTCACCGGTGCTCACGGCTCCTCCATCCCCAGGACATTTTTTGGGGTGATTTTAGGCTGAAATTGGTTGATAAAGTCCTTTTCAAAGATCTTGTTCGGGTCATTCCTGCCTCCTCAGGGATGAGCTGTCGGCAGGAATGGGGTAGGAAGCTGCTGGTTCATTGTATGAGGTCACTGCTACTGGGAAGCAGTGGGAGAAACATGAGATTTTTGGGATTAATTAGTGCCCACGGGATGCAATACTCATTTACTACTCCTCAAATCAGCCTTCTGCTGGAGCTGGATGTAACAGAGGAGTTACCTGCAGGAACTCATCCCTCCTGCCCCTGATTTTTGGTTTTGCAGAAAGAGCTCAACAAACTTCTGCAGATGTTTACCCGACCCTATGGAGCTGATACTGTTTCCCAGTTTTGGTGGATGTGTCTTGGTCCAGATGTGATGTTCAAGGGAAGTCTGTGCTTTGGGGAAGAAGATTTCAGAGCACTGGTTACAAAACAGCTGGAGAGGTGACAACCAGATGGAAAAAGGTCCTAAAAGTGGAGCAGGATCCAGCAGGAAAGGGAAAGCATCTTCCAAGGGTAGCCTTGTAGGCAAAATCATTCCTCCCTGGAAAGAGATGCTGGCATGGAATGAGTCTGGAATGCAGCAGCAAGACTGATAAAATGAGCAAAAGGCCACGAGAGGTTGAAGGAGGGTTTGTTTAGTCTGGAGAAGGACAGGATAACCCGCTGTGTGTGAAGGGCTGCCTTGAAAAAACAGGACAAACTAGGAAAAAACCGGAGTGTTTGGTCGACTGGGCACGGGAAGAGCAGGAGATGCTGTTCCTCAGCTGGAGGTTTTGGGAGGAGGTCGGGCAAACATCTGGGACTACCAAATCCATGTTGGGGCCAGCCCGGGGGGTTCCTGAGTCTCCTCCCAGCTCAGGAGAAACAGTCTGGCCCACAGCTCCATTTTACCCCAAGCCTTTGGTAAGCCTGTATCAGAGCCGGCAGGCTGGGATCCCTGAGGTTCCATCACTCTGTTCTGGCAGACTGGTCTTACTGGGACTTGCACTTGGGGTACTGGTTGGGCTCCTGGTAGTGGAGCAGCTGTGTTGGGATCTCTCCTTGGATCCCACATCCCCAGAGGGTGCTGGGAACAGGACAGAGAAAGAAAGGACAGCAGGGGGAGGGAGGATCCTGCCTCGAGCCAGCAGGGATGTGGTGCCTCCAGGAGTGACCCCATGAGGCTGCAGTAATCCAAGAGGGAAAAGGCAGTGACCTGGCCCAGGAGGAACCCACCTCACCTCTCTGACCTGCAAGTTTTCCCTTAATCCTTAAGGATATTTTTCACTATTCACCACACAGAGAATCTCAGGAGAGCTTCATCCCACCCCTGCACTGTTGGGATTGGGAACAAGGTGGGAATGCAGCTGCTCATTGCTCCATGGGGGACACCTCTGGCTGCAGAGACTGCACAGGTCAGGCAGTGCCAAAACAAAGCCCTGAGTAAACCCTGTCCTAAAAATGAACCCATTTCCTTAAGGAAAGGACTTGGTTTGTTGTCCTTTGTTCTCCTGAGCCTGTGGCAGAGATGACTCTGCACAGTGGGACTGGGACATGCTGCCAGAGCAGCTCCCACCTCCAGGCTGGGCCTGATCCCAAATTTCCCTCACGTGCTGGTGATGAACTGTCTGAAACACAATTTTTGGCCTTTAGAAACCTCCCAGCTGGAGAATGGTGCAGCTGCTATGGAGGAGAGGGAAGAGCATGAAGCACTGGCATGGAAGCAGCCCACCTTGGGAGATGGGAAGAGCAGAGCTGAGAAAATAATTCACAATTTGGTTGGAAAATGCATCCATACTTTTCAACCCTTTTGCTCACCCTTTGCTGGGACATGAGTGAAAATCTACTTGCTACTCACTGGATTTCAGAAGTTTCCAAGTCTGCAACAGTCAGGAATGCTGAGGTGGAGGGACTGGCATGGCTGGGTAATTAAATTAGTGTCTGTGTTAATTACAGCTGCTCTGGGGCTGAGAATGAGTGAGACATTAATGATGGGAATGGTGGACAGGCACCAGGAGTTCCAGGTTTTGCTGACTCTCCCGAGGTGATGCCAAAGGTATGGATCTGTGGGAACACGGTGTGGAGCACAGGCCAGGTGCCGGAGATGGGCACCAAGGAGGGTGCAAGCAGGAAAATGAAAGGATCAACTTCTCCCAGCTCCAAAGCAGCTCCACTGGCATGGGAACACCTGCATTTTGTGTGATCAATCTGCAAAATAAATTGCTTGAACCCCACTGAAAGAGATGCAAGGAAAAATGGGATTTTTAGGAGCTCATGGAATTCCATAAGGAGCAGAGAGCTACTGCACTGCTTGTGCAAGGGGTGCCTGAATGTACTGAACCCACAACTGCCTCCATACTGCACAGCTCCCTCAAGCTCCACAACGCCTCCAGGGCCCCTCCTCGTGCCCAGGGAAAGGCAGGAGATGCTGCAGGGACAGCAGCATCCCCTGCACAGGGAGAGGCTCAATCCGCCCCAGAGGAAATTCCACCTGCATGTGTGGGGAGAGGAGAGCAGCACAAACAGCTCCTGGTTTCCTTTTTCCCCTCCACGTGCTTCCAAGGTTTTTATCAGTCCTCTGCTGACAGGAAAGCAGGTCTGGAAAGGGCACAGCCTGTCACATCCAGCCAGCAGAGATTCCCTGCTGCCCTGGTGGGATCCATGCTGGGGGTCAGGGTAGGCTCCTCCTGCCATGGATGATTCCTGCCTCACTGCCGGCAGAGCACCAGGCCAGCCAGCTGTGGGTTCCAGCACACAGCCCACAGCCTCCTGCCAGCCGTGCCACAGGGCAACACCACAGCCTGGGAGCATCAGAGCCTGGGCTGCTCCTGGACTGAGAGCCCTGGGAATGATTCAGCAGCAGGCCAGCTACAGCAGCTCTTCCCCAAACCCCCAGAAAATCTTGAATGTGGATTATGGGGTGCATCTCAGCAAGCTGCTGCTCACAGAAAACACCCATTTCCTCTGGAACTCTTGGTGGAATTTCCATCTGGATCTGAGCCTGATCAGCACCCCAGGTCCTCACAACGACATTGAGGGGCTGGAGCGTGTCCAGGGAATGGAACAGAGCTGGGGAAGGGAATGGAGCACCAGGAGAGGCTGAGGGAGCTGGAAAGGGGCTCAGCCTGGAGAAAAGGAGGCTCAGGGGGACCTTGTGGCTCTGCACAACTCCTGACAGGAGGGGACAGCTGGGGGTGGTCAGGCTCTGCTCCCAGGGAACAGGGACAGGACAAGGGGAAACAGCCTCAAGCTGTGCCAGGGGAAGTTCCAGTTGGAGAGCAGAAGGGATTTTTTCATGTAAAGCGTGGTCAGGCACTGCAAGGAGCTGCTGGAGTCCCCATCCCTGCAGGGATTTACAAACCCTGTGGCTATGGCTTTTGGGGACATGGGTACAGGGTGGCCTTGGCAGTGCTGGGGAGTGGCTGGAATCCATCTGAGAGGGCTTTTCCAAACAAAATGATTCCATGATGCACCATGGCCTTGCAATGCTCACACCAAGCACAGACCTGGCACAGGGATTTGGGACACGCTCAGCACAGGAGCCATGTGACACACTGCAAAAAATGGGTCACCAGGAGCAGCCAACTCCAAAATGTGTCACCAGGAGCAGCTCACACCATGGAAGATAATTACTGCCATGGTCCTGTTGTCCACTCTGGAGACTAAAAACAGGGAAATTTTAACAAATACCTGGATGATTTTTAGATCCCTAAGACACCTGGTGTGCTGCTGCTGGCCACCTCCTCTCCAGGCAGCTGAAGCAGGTGGGGCCTGTTCCCTCAGTCTCTTCCTTTGCATGATGGCACACCATCCTCCTTAAACTTTGTTCCCTACATCCATAGAAATCATCAGTTTTGAGTCTAGAAATTTCCATTATTTCCACAAAACCCCACATTCTCTCCACAAAGCAACGTGGAAAGCTCCTCCAACACAAGATTAAAAAATAACTGGCTCAGAGATCCAAGTGC
This sequence comes from Arremon brunneinucha, assembly GCA_035583215.1. Taxonomy (NCBI): domain Eukaryota; kingdom Metazoa; phylum Chordata; class Aves; order Passeriformes; family Passerellidae; genus Arremon; species Arremon brunneinucha. Next base: position 20,403,295 of record JAWWEX010000017.1, on the reverse strand, counting down.
ACAAATTCACTACGTGGTATGACAGATACACGTGAAGTGTTGGCCCAAAAGCTTTTAAATACAAGTGGCAACAGCTAAACACCCAAATAAGGGATTCAGTGCTCATTTCACCAGTGAGAAATGGACTTGAGAAGCACCTCAGATGCAATTTACTTGTGCATGTTTACATCAAAAGACTGGTTCTTCCTGGAAGGAGTGAATGGCACTTGCCCTGAAATTACCTCCATGCTTTTGTTTTCTTGGCAAAAAGAAGAAGGGAATGAAAAAAAACAAACGTCTTTTTATTTTATTTTCTCACTTTTGGAAAGCATTTTACACAGGTTTGGATCTTGGGAATAACTTGGAATCAGTAGAAAAAACTTACTGAACAGTTTTTGTCTTTACAATAGAAACCTTTCAGGAGTCAAAATGGAGACTAAAAAAATACATGCAAAACATACTCCTTTCAAAACACAACTGGAAACAAAGCACCAAACTACACAAATATGCAGAATGAAACAGCATTGAACACCACAGAAATTGTCTTCATAAAAGGTGTAAAAGTCACCTAATTCACTAGGCACTGTCACTTGGTTAAACAGAAGAGACAATAAAAAAATATTGTCCACAAACTTGCAATTTCAACTCAAAGGCTGTAGCTAGAAATTCCTCTATGTGTCATGCTTTAATAGCGACCTGAAAGACAAAAACCCAACAGTCAGACTTCATGGATTGAGAGATTTCTGGCTAAATCCACTGCCTCTCCTCAAACCTGCACCAGATCTGAGCTAATGTCCTAGAGGTAACCACTAACTCCTGTTTTAACAGAGTTCTGGAGGAAGAAATAGGATCTCAGACTCAAAACAAGGGCTGTTATGTCACTTGGTTTTTCCTAAGTATTTACTCTGCCCTCAAGGTTTCTCAATGAAGCATTAAAGGAACTGTGGCTCAATAAAATATCCACACCAAAGTCAATCTCGGTGGACACAGAAGCTCAAAAGAAGTTCAAGGAATGGCAAATTTACTTTTGAGACATGAACTCTGTGACTGGGCTAGGCCTAGATATGGTAAGGCTGGAGAGGCTTGGAGCAACGTGGTCTGTGGAAGGTGTGGAATGGGCAGGGGTGGAATGGGATGAGCTTTAAGGTCCCTCCCAACCCAAAGCATTCCCTGAGCCCATGGCTACTTACGAGGAGAGTAGGAGCGGGATCTGGACCGGGATCTGTAGCCCCCTCGGCTGTAGTACGGTGATGGTGACCTCCTCCTGTGCCAGGGGTGACACAAACAATCCCTCTGTTAAAACCTGCACAGCTGAGTGGCACAGCTTTATGTGGGTAGCTCTAACCCCATCCTGGTCTCAGGAATGCTAACAAGCAAGGGAGACCCGATCAACGTTTCTACTGGGTAACAAAGCAAAGATCTGAATTCTCTGTTTTGTTACCAGTATTATTTTTGACTAACACAACAAATACAAGCTCTTGCACTCACAATCTGCTTTCATGTGAATTTAGTTTGAAGCCAGGCACATCCCACACAAGCAGGGTAAGCCAAATCCACCTTCACTTTCAATCTGAATTACTGGTCCAAGGTGAAGATGTCCTTGACTTACAGTCAGTGCTACATCCAGGCACCCCCAAACCCCTCCAAGCCAGGCACTCCCAAGTTTTGTCTTTCCTTGCCTAGTTCCACTAATCCAGTACACACCTGTAAAACTGATCCCTGTCCTGAACAGCTCTCCAGCCTCCTCCGCCGCCGCCACCTCCTCCTCTGTGAAAACAAAAGCAGAAAGGCTTTTAGGAATTTCAAAAATAAAAAGTTCACGGCACAAAACCCCTCCATCGAGTAAGAAAGTCATGTGAAGATAAGACAACATTAGCTCCTATACTGGGTGATGCTGGATTACTTCATTTAACACTGATTTTTAAACACAAACCTACTCAAGGAAAACCCTTTTACTTATTATTTTCAAGTAGCAAGATCAACTCACTATCCTGAAGAAAAACATTGATTCCAAGGTGGAGGCAGGGAAAAACCTCCTATCCTGACATTTTAACACTTTAGAGTCACATTTAAACAAGAACTGTGATGTAATTTCTCATGGAGAACAAAAACAACACCTTAGAGCATTAACACTGAGTGGCTGGACTGGAGCCTCCTCAGATTCAGATCAGCAAGGCTTTTCCAGGAGACTAAATCAAGTTGAAAGTCTTCCCCAGTTGTTTTTGGAGGATTGCTTTTTTTAAAGTTTATTCCCTTATTTACAGTTGGTTTTTCAGGCAAAATTAAACCTCCCACTGCAACAAGGAGAAACTGAAGTTTTAACAGAACAATTCCCATCTGACACTGCACTTCCCTTAGGGCATTATTTTCACACAGGGCAGGGAATGCAAAGGAATTGTTACCAATGGAATTTTTAGGGTGGGGTATGCAATGCTCCACTGCATCTTGAACAATTCCAACTTTTTCTTCCTCAGGGAAGCCCTGACAACATAGCAACACTTCTCTGTTCCTCAACCAACCCATGTCTGTAGGAGGGGAAAGCAGAACCATGACATTTTTCAAGTAGCCACACAAGAGTCATTTGTGGCTCCATATTTATTCACAGAATCTCAGAATGGTTTGGGTTGGAAGAGACCCTAAACACCATCCAGGGGCACACTCCTGCCACAGGCAGGGACACCTCCCACTAGAGCAGGTCACTCTCACTGGCCTTCTCCTGACCCAATCACAGCTTCTGGTAACATCCACAAACCCTATCAGAAGGAAAAGGCACCACTTAAGCACTGAAATCCTGAGCCCACACGGTGACTTTAACACAGAATTCTGCAATTGCAGGAATGTTTGGTAGTGCAGACAGAAAAAATCAACTCTTTTTTTTGTGTTCAACTTAACATGGTCCCAGAAATTGTGAAGATTTTGCAGGGGACAAGGATTTTGCTGGAAAATGCTATCACCAAAACCAATCATGATTACACACACATTCAACCTGACAAGGGGTGTTTAAAAAGTCTTTTAATGCAGACGTCCAATTCCTTATTTTTGGCAACATTTGAGGTGCCACAATTATCAGCAGGAGATACTGGGGACCACAGAAATTTCCCACTTTTTATCTACTACACTGTACTCAAAATATAAGTTGACACTATAATGCCAACTCAAATATTAATCTGCACCATTTCAGTGCTAACAGATGAACCAACTAAAGATTCTTAAATGAAAATACAAAGAATACACTTTGTTTTTCAAAACTTAGTGCAGATTCAAAAAACATTTTGGACTAAGCTAGGCCACAGGTCAAACACCAACAAGTATTTCTCAATCCAACCAATTTGATTTGTACCGAGCGATCATTCTGGTGGAGATTTCACAGGAAGATTCCAGAATGACATCGAGTGCAAAAATATTCTGGAATAGTTATGTAGGATGAACTGCCTAATGTTTGCACAGGCAGATGAGAAAGCAGAGTTTAAAAAGCAGCAAAATATTGCAAATATGCTCACCTGTATGACCTGCTGTAGTAGTCACGGTCATCGTAGCCTCTGTCGTAGCCTCTGTCGTAGTAATCTCGTCGCCGTGAGCTGCCACTGCAGGGAGGGAAGGAAATTGCATTTACTAAAGTACAAAACTCTAACTTTGTCTGCAGTCTGGTAAATTTACACTATTTAAACTAGATTGTATTATTATGTCCCATTCTTACAGCTGGAAGACTGAACACTCGTGTTTTCCCACCAGTGCAGGTGGGAACAGGAATACTTAAATAATTGCTTTTTAAATGCTTGAACTTTCAGTTGTTTTCCTCAACCTTTATAAACCTCAACCTTTTGGTATCACAGGCACACAAGGAATTCCATTCTGAGGCAAGTCTTCATCCCCTTTTAACTCTGAAAAAGCTCCTGTTCAATCAACTTTGTGACTAAAAAAATCAGAAACCTGTAGTCTTAACATCAACATCAGGAAGCTGAAAGTCTTGGGAAATGAACAGATAATGACTTGGGAAAACAACTGATATTGTTGGCAACTAGAAGTCAAAAGTGCATGCAGTATGTGAACACAGCAAACTGCTAAGCCCTAATGCTAACTGAGCCACCCAGCTCCTTGACCAGCACTTGTGCACTCACTCTTGAAAACCTGAGCTTGCTAAGGACATGAATATTTGAAGGTACACAGGAAAACTACTTAAAATAATTTAGAAATTGTCAAAATGTCCTCCTGTTGACACAAGCATTACTACTGATGCTCATGTCTAGTATTTTCAGTGTACAGCACAGCAGCCATAAATAAGGGAACACAACTTGTGCATTAATGTGGAAAACCACTCAGAATCAGGTCTCTCAGAGGAGAAACAGGAGTTTTTACAAAATAATGAATCCTATCCTGTACTGGTTGGGAAGGAAAAAACCCACCCAAACCACAGATAAAACTTACTAAGTGGGTCTTCCCATATAAATTCCAGGGGTAGGTGTGTGAGGTCTTTTTGTTATGGAGAAGTCTACCCGGATCCTTCTTCCATCCAGCTCCATTCCATTGGCACGTTCCTTTGCCTAAGGAGTGACAGAAGAGCATTAGCTGTAGGTATGAACTTCAGCAACAACACAAGTTTCTAACCACTGCTTTAAGTGTTAAAATGTCTTAAAACACAGCTCAGTTTGGAGGCAGGTCTGAGTGTCACACCTTGCAGTGAATGTACTATGTAAGACAACTCTAGGCCAGCTGGATTTCAGGGCCAGTAACCACTGAAAATGTGATTTTTATGGCATGAAAATCCTGAAAGGAACACCACTGGGCAATTGTTTCAGTGCCTCTGACATGACTAAGAGCAATCTTTGAACATGCTGATGTAGGGAGATATAACTATTCCACCACACACCATAAAACATTTACAGGTTAAAAGAACACCACTAAGGTATTCAAATCCATCCTTCAAACTACCATAACCTTGAATATAATATCAGAGTTACAAATAAAAAGTAAAAAACCAAAACCAATTGCGCTTTGTTTTATTTTTGTCTGGCAAGTAGCAGGACCTACATATCAAGCTGCAAACCAAAATGGAAGACTTCATGACCTGGAAAAAATGTGGAAGAGATGTGGAAAAAAATGGAGATTCTCTGGAGTGGAGTTTATGCAGAATGTAAGCCTTGTTCCAGCACATAAAGGGTAGATTTACAAGGACTGGTGTGAGTGTAGGATTCTCTACTTGGGCGATTACAAAATTCCCGATTTATTCCGCAGCACCAGCAAGCCCAAATTCCATGATTACAAAACTCCAAGTATCTTCCAAGCTACGAGTTTCCCCTGGCTATACCCTGTGACAGAACACACACCCCAGGAGCTCAGAGCCCAGCAAACATGGCCCACACTGTGCACCCCAAGCTACCTCCTTGGCATCCTCGACGTTCTCAAAGTAGACGAAGGCGAACCCTCGGGAGCGCCGCGACTGCTGATCGTACACGATGGAAACGTCGGCAATGGGGCCATACTTGGAGAAAACCTCTCGCAGGTCTCGCTCTGTAGTGTACAGACTCAGCCCAAACACTCCCAGACAACAGTTTGGATCAGGATTTGCCTAAAGGAAAGGACACAGATATTCAAATCAAACTGGGTTTATTTGCAGTGCAACGTGCTTCTCGAGTTGTGACTGTCAGAGCTTCAAGAAGAAAACAAACTAAGGTGGGGCTGATATCTGGGTCATGTGAAAAATGCCAATCACTTGTTTTTTTTAAATTTTAAAAGCTTAATAGTAATAAAATGGTTATAAAAATAGTAATATAATTAGAGTAATAATAATTTGGACAATTTGAACTAGGACAATACGAGACAATGGAGACAGAGTTACGGACATCTGGGTACCTTTTTTGGGCGGCACGAGCCTGAAAATAACAAAGGATTAACCCTTAAAAACAACAGCCTGTTGCATATTCATACACCTCATACATGATGCATAAATTCCATCCAAACACAGGATTCTGTCTTGTCATTGTCAACTTCTTCCTCTGAATCCTAACAGTGCCTTCGAGGCGGGAAGAAGTTCATTTCTTCTGATAAGAGGGCAATAAATTCTCTTTCTCTCCAAGATTTAGGTGTCCTGTGGCTGCTATCTCGCTGCGAGTCCTTTCTTTAAAAAAAACTATCCTACATAGCATAGTTTCTATTTTAACATGTCTTATAACCTAAAACTATATTTACCACACCACTTAAGAGAATTAATACAGCATTACCTTCTAACACAACACATCTAACATTCATTTTAATATTTGCGAAAAGCCAATCATAAACCAGACATTTTTCACAGGTCACCTGCTAATAGACAGCAATACATTAAACCTACAGGAGCACAGGCATTTCACAAAGCCCTGTGTGTTGCTCAGGGCACAGAGCCCGTGCCTCATGGCTCACACACGTACCCTGTTCCCAATGTGACGCCTGCGAGTAGACATGGGGGAATGGCTGTGACTGTGCCGCCGCCGGTAGTCGCGACTGTACGACCTGCTCCTGGATCTCCTGTGCGAGCGCGACCGCGAGCGCGACCTGGTGTAGTGTCTGCGGGAACTCCTCCTCGACCTAGACCTGAGGGAAAGAGCAGAGAGGTACAGTGTTGGGCTTGTTGGGGTGTTCAGTATTTTAAAAATCCAGCAGACAGTGACAAAAAGCTCAAATAATTGTTTTCCAGAATCCTGCAGTGCCACATACCTCAGCTATAATCCATTTACTCACTACTCTCAATAGATGAATCTCTCTACTCTCTGTGTGCTAAATCTTTACTATCAGATTACTGCAGATAGTCTCAGGGCATTCCTGCTGCAGTCCAGGAACTTGCACTTGATCACAGTCAGCTCTTCCTTTAACAAAGCTACCTGGGTGTGACAAGTTAGGGCTTAGAATACTCAGTGTTTAGGTAAAAACAAGTGGGGTGGCTTTCTTTTCACACATATCAGTCAAATATGCTTTAACACAAAGCATGCACCACTAAGGGGGGCACTCTCTTAGTGCTGCCTTGGGTGACACTGAAAAGCAAATGTCCCTGGAACAGAGCTGAACACAACCTGAAGAAATCAATCCTGAGCTGGCTCATTTACCTGCTGGTATTTCAGCAGTTATTTGCCACTGTTTGTTCATGAATATTTACATGTTCAGACTCTTAAGTGCATTTATGCAACTGCTCACTAATTATTTTTCCCCAAAAATATTTTCTTACATCTCAAGCTCTGTGGACATGAGGGTGTGAAACTCTACTATTGTTTCTCCCAAAGCCTCACCCCTCCCAACACAGGCAATCCTAGAGGAGAAGCTGGGCACTCACACAGGGATACTACACCTGATCTTGGTCTGCTGATGGCTGCACTGAGTAGCCTGTGTTCCACACCACTCCAAAGAAAAACCCCTCAAGGCTAAGAAGTGCAGTAAACAGTGTAAAAGTCAATGGATCTGAGTCACAAATTCCTCATTTTCAGGCTCTTGTGTCTTAAATGTCCCCTTCCTCTAATTCCACAGCAGCACCACCCCACTGGTGGGAGGGAAGCTCTGAACCTGAACTGCTTTTACTCCTGAGCATTTAACAGCTTCTTCCAGGATTTCTCACCAAGAGTCACCAGGCAGCCAAACTGTTCAATCTAGCTCCTCAAAAAACACCTCCAACCCCATCAGGAGAGAGTCAGACAAGCTCAACTTAAAATGCATATTCATGTCCAGGAGAAATTAATTCAGCATGTCCCATTACAGCACTTCTCATTATGTATTTATAAAGAAAACATTATTTTTGGCAACAAAATAAAAAAAAGAGAGAGAGAGAACTTCCCTGAAGCTGGGAAAACAGTAAAAAAAGAGAGAAAGAATATCAATAACAAAAAAAAAGAAGCTCCACACATGCACACAGCCATATTTCAGACACTGATATAGGAAAAAAAAAAATTAAGGCAAACAGAACTGATATTTCAGGTACCAGAATGGTATCAGCCAAAGACAGGAACTACAAACATCAATAAAAGTAGATTTTAAAATCAAGTATATCCACACCCCAACTGATAAAAACACCAGGACACAGGTTGGTTCCCAAATCAAAGTTTAATTTATAAAGCTTGTAACTCAAAAATACATTTGCAACAGAAACTACCAAGAAATAAAGAAGTTATCACAGGGTTATTTCTCTGGGGAAAGCCAGAGTTCAAAGATCTGCCCATGACCACATCTCAACGTGTGACAGCACTGAACAGAGATTAAAGTATGTTGTTTCTAAATATGTGCCTCGACACAATTCTGTCCAAATCTACCAATCAACACGAACTCTGGCACGTAATTCCATTATTTCCAGCCAGAGGCACCTTCAAGATAGCTGTTAAATGCTCAGGAAGCCATGGCAGTTATAAACTTCTACTGTTTGGTCACCAAAAAGTAAAAAGTCAGTTGCCAGGGTATTATTTAAACACTGTTTATTGCAAAAGTAAGATTTGCCAGGTCTCTCATAAATTCTACATTTTCTATTTGCTTCCTCAGAATTGTGTACCATTTGTGACTGTGTTTTCACTCAGTGTTGTGGTTATTCTGTAAGTGGGAAGTATTTTAAGGAGTCTGGAATCCCAGGAGTCATATGGATTAAAGGGCAAAAGAACATGCTGGGAGGGTGTAGTGACTTTGCTGTTTTAATATTAAAAGGTTTCCCCAAAGGTGTTCTGCAGCTTCCCTGCCCTGAGGTTTTCAAACCCCAAGGGGATAAAGCCCTGCCAGCAGGGTCAGAGCCCTGAGCAGCACCTGGGACTGGGCCCTTCCTGAGCTGCCCCATCACCTCTCACTGCTGGCACTCCCACAGGTCACTCCAATGCCACACTCACCCATGGTACTACTCTAACAAGAACTTATTCCTTTTATTCAACACATTTCTTCTTACACTACAGGGACTGCCAGGTGCATGACATGACACTTGTGACTGTGCCTGAATTAGACAAAAAACCTCATTCTTCTGCTGTCACAGCTTCCCAATTACATCCCTTCTCACAAAAGCCTTTCTGTCTGATCTTGCAAGATTTAACACACTATTTGATTATGTTTTCCACCCTGGGTGATTGCTGACAGCACAGTATCTTCCTCCAGCCTGCCCCCCAGGCTTTGGCAATGCATTGCTTGTTCACATAGAAAGTCTGTTGTGAACAGCTCACCTGAAAACCACACTGCTGAAACCTCACTTTTTTTAGCCTGAATGCCTACAAATGAGTAAATAAATTATCAACACACTAATTTCTGTAGTCAGCAGTTCAACTATCTACTCTTTTAAGAGGAATTCTGACCCTGCACACAGCTTGTTTGGCAGGAGAGGTAACACAGTGCAACAGGCACCTGGATGTTTGTGCTGTCACATAACAAATACAACAAGCAAGTTCTCCACAACTTTTCTGGAGAGCTTGCAGAGCTGTCTAATATTCAAAGCTTCCTACCCTGTCAAATTAAATCAATGTATTTAAAATGTCAGACAGTGAATTTCACATTTATCTCTACTGCTTCTTTCAACTACTCCAGGAACATCACTGCTTCCAGTGAAGAAATGTAAAACAGGAATGTGGCTTAAAATGGGAAATCTGTTGATGCACAAAAAAACTAAGATCTAAACTCCAGGCTCAGACACAAGTTAGTATGCCAAGAGATAAAAGGCACTCACTTCTGAAGTGTAAAGCAAGGATACAAAGCTACATAGCTGACTTAACTATTGGAAGAAGCAGCAAAAATATCTGAATTGCTGTAATTTGGCTTTCCCAATCCTGACACCACGCACGCCCCTTTGTACTCCATGTCCACAGAAGATCCACTAACTCTGGGAACAGAACTGGCTAAGCTGGGCCACCTCTGACAATCATCTGAGTTGTGAGGAGGAGGAAGAGGTAAAAGAAGCAAACTCACCTGGATTCAGACCTGGATCTAGATTTTGACCTGGAGCGCCTGGAATCCTCCTTAGAGCGCGATCTTGCAGGGGTGTGCCTCCCCGACTTGCCAGACCCATGAGCACTTCCGCTTCTGGAAGCAGAACGGGATTCCTGCACGCAGATATTGAAAGCCTAATTTGTACACAATTCCTTGTTCACGTAGGGGCTGTAAACAAGCTCCAGTGAAATCAATGGTAAATATTCATAGCTATGTGTCCGGGCAGTCGGCATTAGCACTGCCTAGATTTTTAAGGAGGTTTTTTTTTTATTTTTTTCCCTGGTAGACACTTCTTTACCCTGCATGTACTTTTGCTATTAAACAGATAATGCATGCATGTTTAGCAAAATATACAGGGACACATAAACAGACTAGTAATTACTTAGCGTAGTGCTTTCAGATTCCAGATTACTTCTTATCTTAACTTCATTTTTATTCCTTTTCTTCATTCTTCCGTTTCAAATTCTGACTTCTTTCATCTTCCCCACTTCACACAAATTGCTCAATATTCTACAAGTGGGACTTCTGGTCTGATAATTAGCATGCATTCACTTTCTTTTTTTTCAAATTTCAGCTTCACTTATTCCTGAGCTTCAAATAATTCTCATTTATAAAACTTGTCAAATGGCGACTTCCGCATTTTCCTTCTTCAACATTAACCTTAATAGAAAAAGAACAGGATGAAGAATATTTAAGAACTCCAGGATAAAATCTAGTGCCAAAACTGAAACTAGAAAAAAAAAAGTGTTGTGGACTTTTACTATAAATGCAGTTCAAGAATTGAATCTACCAAAGCCCTATAATTTTATCAACAGGTTCAGTCAACTCAGTTTAACTTAGCCCTAAGTAGCTGAATTTGCTATTTATGTCTGTATTTAACAGTAAGTGCAACTGGATAACTGAGTACCTACTAAAGAATTGCAGCATCAGCAAACTCTAAATAATTTGCACTATCAGCCACACACGGAGACAAAATCACCAAGGAGTGACTCCAGTGAGGTCCTGCTGCAGCCACTGCAGGATGTGCAGAAAGCACAGCACTGGTCATGCCAGGAACTCCAATGATCTGAATTTTGGGCCCCTCGTGCAGTTTGGCAGCCCTGGTGTGAAGGTTTAGGAGCACACACCCCCAGCTGCCTGCACAAGTGGCATTACATGCGCAGGTTTTGTGTTTCCACAGAAATCTGCATTCCCCACTGATCAGAACTGCACTGGAGCCCCACACTCAAACTGCTCTGGACTAACACCCCACCTGCTCTGTTATTTACTGGCAAACTCCTCTGGCAGTGACATAACCTAATTAGCAGTTTGAACTAATGTATTTTTATTTTTAAATCAGTATAATGCTTGGTTTTAGACATATGCCTTTAATACCTGAACACACTAGTAGAAAGTATTCTTCATTTCAAGATATTAGAGAAAACTTAAAATTCAGCAGAATTATACTTCTTTCTAAAAACAAGCCTTAATTTAGTGTAAATTCTGATTAAGATAGCTCACCAATGACATTGGATACCAGATTTTTTTAAAAAATCCCCTGTTTTAGTTTTCTAACACCTCTTAAACCTGAACACTAACTTAATGGGAATCCTGTAGCAAGCATTCAGAAATTCATTTGCTAACCCAAAATTTACACACTTCATCACTTCCACACAACTTCAACCAAATGTTACCATTTTATTTACAATTCCCTTCCATACAGGGGAAAGAAACACGATGCACAGGACAAAGCAGGTTTGCAATTAATCCCAAGAGCAACAGAAATAGCACAAAGTTGGCCAAGGTTGTATTTTTCATACAGATGTTTAATGTTTTGTTCTAAGCTACAGTTTCCCCATGTTCTAACACTGCAAAGGGCAGGGGAAATGTTTAGGAGCAATTTAAGTTACAATTAACTAATTTAACCTAAATCCATTAGTACCTTCCAAAGAAAACACTCCACAGAGATGAGTTCTGAGTTAATATATTAATTTTGCCATAAGAAGTCTTAGCTCTTAAACAAAGTTAGAGAAAGCAAGATTGAAGAAGGATTAAAACCCAAACCAAGGCTGCTTTTCACCTGAGGAAAAATAATTCCATTCACAAAAGATAATCTGGGCTAAACACAAGGAGTTGTATCCAAGTACAGGTGGAGACCAGAAAGAAAAGGAGAAATGCAGGATTGGAGGGAAGCAGTTGGGAGGATTTTGCCCACAAACACACACCAAACCCCTTTTCAGAGCTTTTAAAAGTCAAAAAGCTTAGAAGAAATGAGTAGAGAACAGGCAAGTCTTCATATAGTTGGTATTTTTCAGGCAGTCTTTGCTGTACTATGCTAAGGTTGACATGGAATCTGGAGAGCTGAGCAGAAACTCGGGAAGAAAACAAAACGTCTTAAAGACAACGATTTACCAAAACAAAACCAATTTAACAGCTGGCCTATTTACATTCAACTCCTTTGCATTTCACATCTCCCAGTCTTTAAAAATCCACTTTTTTTCCCCAGCTCATCCTTCAATCCACCATATTTTATAGAATTATTGCACTTTTTATTCCAGCCTTAAGGAATTCAATGCACCTCACCTGCTCTGGGTATCACCAGGACTGGTAATAACCCCAAAATTACCACGTTGTCCCTGTTCCACCCCAAGCCCCAGGAAATCCTCCCTATCCAAAACTCCAAGTACCAGGGGCCTGCAGCACTGCAAATTTATTTCATATCCTTGAGAATTCACATCAGTCACTCCCACAGCTTGTTTCTTGCATCCTTTTTGGTTGTTCTTTAGATTTGCTTTTCCTACTCTTTGCTCTTTCACTCTGTGAATTTTAAGTCACTGAAAAATGCCCAAGTGGGCTCCTGGCATGACATGGGGAAGAAGGAAACAATCTTCTTCACCCTGCTTATATTTCAGCACTGCTGGTCAGCAGATCCAGACTGGTGTTCACTAAACAAGAACCATTTCCCCCCCTAACCTTGTCAAGTTGAATTTAACCTCCCTCCCCACATCCCTTGGTCGTTATCAACAGCTCCTCCCCTTCATCAGGCACTTCTGGAATTCACGTGGAAGTCCTGAAGGCCAGGCCTGTGGATTCCACATGGTTCATTCCAAACCTTGAGCCCATTCAAACCAAGTGCTGGGATGAGTGTAACAGCTCTGAGCACATTCCCAAAGAGCCTTACAGCCATTCCTGTACTCAGAGCAGGGAATGTCCCCAGGCAGGGTTATTTGGGGGGCAGAGGGAAAGGTTTCCATGGACAGAGGCAGTAGATGATGGCCACAGTTCTTTGCACTTCTGAGATGCAGGTTTTCCTCACAGGAATCAGTTAGAGATTTCAGTCAGTAACATAAGATACAGAGAAATAAAAGTATTAAGGTTTTATAATCATATATTCCTATGAAGTTATGTATTTCCACTTGTTTCCCTAAGGAAAGGTGCAGCCTCACATGACACCATCAGATCTGCAGCCTCTTTATCCAAGGTGTCACTGTGCTGACTGCACATTCCCCAACCTCTCCCCGATGGAATTTGCCTCCCTTCCCCCGAGGGACACGAGATCACTGCTGGGGATTCACTGCAGGGAGAGCAGAACCACCCCTTCCCACAGGTTTCCAAACCCCACACAGAAAGAACACAGTGTGTTCTGAAAAATCAGGCCACAGCTTCCTCCCACCCCCTCTGCCACTGGCTCTGAGAGCTCCTCCAGTGCCCAAGCTGGAAGGAAATTAATCCACCAGCAAAACCCAAATTATCTTCAACAGGTTTGGGCACTGAATGAGCTCCCCAAGAGGTGCCATCAAGTGCCAGCTGGTGAGGGAGGAACACAGGGCATGGTCCATCCCTGTGGCGGCACTGAGTGATCAGTTCATCTCTAACCTCAGATTTCTTCCTCAGACCTCCTCCCACAATTTAGTAATAAAAATCACTGTTTCCTGAAAATACATGTATTAAATACCTTGTCAGTAATATGTAAACTGAGTTTTTATACATAAAAAACCCCCAAACAAACAAAACCCCCCACGCTGACTTGCATATGAACAGCTTCTGACCACATACCAAGCCATCACTATCATAATTAACTAATTCACAGGGCAGAATTCATTAATTTGGCCTTTAACTCATCTTTTTCCAACCCCTCCATGCCTGAATCCCATGTGCTTCAGTGAGAACAATTTCAGTGAAAATAAAATTAAGTTGGAAAACCATGGCATTGCAACATAACAACAGCATCTCAAGGATATTCCAGTATTTAACAATTTACAGTTTCTTCAGTTCATCCCCCTATGGAACAAAAGCTGTGAAACAGAATTCAAGTGGGGATTTTTTCACCTTCTTATCTTTCCTCCCTCTTTTACAAACGCCATAATCCAGAGTAAATTCGTGCTGCTGCTTAAACAAGTCCCATTCCTGGCAAAAGCACCTGGAATTTCTTCATCCCCAAAGCTGCCATGAGGGCTCAATCCAGTCAGGCCTGCAAACCAATGCAGCTGGAAATGGAGTAAAACAAGATCCAGCTGACTGAATTCCCAGATCTGACTGCCTAAGGAACACCAATGAAGGAGAGAGCAGGAGCTCAATTCCTGCTGGCAGCCTGGGACAGTTTAAGACAGCTGCAATCATATTCCAGATTATTTATCCAAACACTAACTCAAGTCTGCAGAGACTCCAGCTTGGAAAAGCACAAAAGGCATTGACTCAGTAAAACACGAGCCTTTAGTAAGCTAAAAACCCATAAATAACACTGGCAAGAGCAGAGAGAAAACCAATCCCTGCTCCAGTTTGGAATAGCAGGTGTGCAGCTCTATGGTTTCACCTTTACAAAAACATCAATTTCAAACAACTTACCTATTTAAAGGTCACAAAAGTACAGACATAATTCATTCTAGGCACTGGCAAAGACTGCCTACAAATGCTTTCATACATTTTTTAATATTAAAAATATAATCTGCACAATTGTTTCACACAAAAAGACTTTGCTACAGAAGCTTTATTATTTCCACTCTTTCTGACTGAAAAGATAATGCAGGTTATCCTGGCAAATTTTATTAAGACTACACTGGCTTCCAGTCTGACCTTCACAATAATTAAAGCATCTTTAAAAAAAACTAACACACAAATAATTCACCCTGAGCAAAAAACACCCCCTCACTAAAAAAACTTCAGTGAACGAAGATACCAATGAAAACCCTGGTGCTAGCACGAGCCTATTCCATAATGCCTGTCTTTCACCATTCATTCCCATTTTTAGCTCCCTGGAGACCAATTTTTTCTATTTTTACCTACCTTGAATTAGAAACACTTAGACATAACAGCTTCTAATAGTGAATTAATGAGACAAAACCGTATTCTAAGAAAGACATGGCTCAAAATTACTACGTTTTCTAATATTTTTTGCCCCCTCTAATTTAAAACTTAGGAACTCATCACCTCCACAATTCCCTCCGATACTGCAACAAAATACTTGAATTATGCTAAAAAAATCCCCAAAACACAGTAGTGTCCCTAAGTAAAGACATCAAAGGCTGATCCAGTAAATAAAAAGCAACTACAGATATGTATCACAAACGTGAAGCTTAGCAAGGCATCTATTTCGACATTAATAAAAACTCTTTTGGACAGTGAGATCTTTCCGAAGCTAGGAGCCCTGGCAGGGATCTGCTGCAGGTTTCACAAAGCCAAGGGGTTGCCTCCATTATCAAATTTACATTAAAGGAGAGCCCGAGCCACCTGGACGCCAGGCCCGAGGAGCAGAGTTATTGTTACAGGGACGATACAGCGAAAAGCGGTCTAAATTAAAGAGCAACTCAAGAGTGGATTGCAAGGCGGCTCTGGAGGGAGGATAACAGGATTCCCCCTCCGCAGGGTGGGATGGAGGGCGAGGGGCCCCTCAGGGCCCGGGGCCGCCATTTTGTCCCTCCCGGGCGCGCGGTCCCGGCCCAAGATGGCGCCGGGCGCCTCATGCGGGGAGCGGCCCCTCCGCCATCGACCCCGCCGCGCCGCCTCACCCGCCTCTCCGCTCCCGCGGCGGCTCCGCCACCCGCAAAAGGGGACACGGGGGGGACACGGGGGAACCGGCGCCACCCGAAGGCGATGGAGGGGTGTGTGGGGTGGGGAGGGAATGGGGGGCCCGGCCGCGCAGCGTGCTCAGGCTCCGTGTATTACCCGCTCGCCGTAGTTTTGTTCCCCGCTGTCGCTCATCGTCCCGTCCCGCTGCTCCCGACACCGCCGCCCGAACCGGACACGACCGACCCCGGCGACAGCGCCGTCCGCGCGGGAAGTGACGAGACCGCGGGGCCGCGCGCGCGCGCTCGGCAGGACACGCCCCCAGGGGGACAGCCCTGAACCGGAGACCGCGCCCCCAAGCCACGCCCCCAACATTAGACCACGCCTTACGAAAAGGCTGCCCATGAGGCGAAACCACGCCCCCTATTTGGCCACGCCCCTTCACCCACCCCAAGCATCTTAGCCGTCACCGCCCTGTGTGCCATGGCCACGCCCCTTGACTTGAGGCCACGCCCCTGACGTCAGCTGTGAGGCGACGGCCACGACCCCGCCCCCACGAAGCCCCTCCCCATTGAGGCTCCGCCCCTCCTTACCTCAGGTGAGGCCCCGCCCCTCAGGTGAGGCCGCGCACCCTCGCCCCAGGTGTGGTCGCGGCCCTCGCCCTCGCCATGCTGCGGAAACAGTTTAAAAATGTGATTGCGAGGGAGTTTTTTTGAGTGTTAAAGCATTAGTTCAGAGCACGTGGGCAGAGAAGAGCGGGATATTTCTTAGGCACCCACTCGAGGGCAGCAGAGTGTCGCTGAAATGGCGGGTTTTCCTCTGTCCTTGGCTTAGTTTCTCCACAAAATATGCACAGCAAGGAGGCGTGTCACAAATACCTCCATTATATCTGTTTTATGTCACAAGCAGCACCAGTAAAGGGCCAGCACTGTGCAGGGATTAGCAAAGGACACCCACACAGAGAGGACCACCCCGATTTAAAACACAGCAGTGGTTTAACCAAAATACTGATTTCTTCAGTGCTTTTCAAACCACAACACTGTACAAAGCTTGGAGCTGGGAGACAGGAGGAGACATTGCGCCTGCTCAGCTCATCCCAGGGAGTCCCAGAATTGTCTAATTTAGACATAAAAAGCTCATCCATTTCCATCCCCTTCCACTAGCCCAGGAGCCTCAGGTGATCAGGAGTTAGGGAAGCCTCCCTCCCTTTGGGAACACCTGAGCCCGCTGTGCCTGGCCCCTGCAGCAGTGACACAGAGATGTGTGAGATGATCCCAAGGAGATTATCCATCTCCCTGCCCCCAGCAGCACCCAGAGAGGCAGCCTTTTGTGCAAGGAGTGCAGCTGGATTGCAGAGGCATTTTTCTGTTTGCTTAGGCCCCTTCCAGCTTGTATTGCAGTGTCAGTCTGGATTTGGGGGCCTCCTGACCATGGTCTCCAGGGATATATTCCTGCCAGAGTTTGTGAAACACCTTTTGCAGTTAAATTTACAGTCTCACCTGTACCTTGGACACTGTTTCCTACAGCATTCACCCTCAGAAACTGGCTGCTCATGGCTTCCATGGATGCACTGTTTGCTGGGCAAAAACCCGGCTGATCCCTGGCACAGGGAATGGTGGAAATGGAGTTACAACCAGCTTGGGCTGGGCACCACAAGGGTACCCCCGGGCTCAGTGTTGGACCCAGCACTGTTTAATATCTTTATCCATGATCTGGATGAGGGAATTGGCCACCCTCAGTACATTCGTAGGTGACACCAAGTTGGGTGGGAGTGTGAAGGGCAGGAAGGCTCTCCAGGGGGATCTGGACAGGCTGGATCCATGGGCTGAGGGTCAACACGGCTAAGTTCCAGGCCCCGCCCTTGGGTCACACCAACCTTGTGCAGCTCCAGGCTGGGGACAGAGCGGCTGGAAAGCTGGGACAGACCCTGGGGGTGCTGATGACATTGGCTGACACAAGCCCAGGTGTGCCCAGGTGGGCAAGAGGCCAATGGCCCCTGGGCTGTGCCAGCCATGGTGTGTCCAGCAGGCCCAGGGCAGTGACTGTCCCTCTGTGCTGGGACCTGTGAGGCACCTCCAGCCCTGGGGACAGCTCTGGGCCCAGCAATTCAGGAAGGACATGGAGGGGCTGGAGCATGTCCAGGGAAGGGAACAGAGCTGGGGAAGGGAATGGAGCACCAGGAGAGGCTGAGGGAGCTGGAAAGGGGCTCAGCCTGGAGAAAAGGAGGCTCAGGGGGGACCCTGTGGCTCTGCACAACTCCTGACAGGAGGGGACAGCTGGGGGGGTCGGGCTCTGCTCCCAGGGAACAGGGACAGGATGAGAAGAAACAGCCTCATGGTTACAGCTGAAATGCTAAAATAATGAGCAAGTTCCACTGCACCCAGTGCTCTGTAGAGACAGTTGTTATCAGTTCCTTTTGCCAATAACATGCATCCTGTGAATACATTTACATGGGAATTGGGATCCTGCTGATTTGCAAATCCAAGTAAAATATATTGTTTCTTTATGCAGAATGTGTGATGCTGCGAGATGCACAGGAAGGAGCCTGAAGGGATCAGGATGATGTGTCCCTCCCTTAAAAAGAGACCAAAAAACATGGGAAAAGGGCAGAACATTAGAGTCAAGGTGGGGCAGGAGGCTCCCTCTTGCCTTCCTCCTTTCTGAGGATTTAGTGAAGGGAGCCCAAACAGAGTGGGAACTGTAGGGAATTTAAAAAGGATCTGGAGAAGGGCACAAAGAGGCACAGGGAGCTGAACCAGCACTTTTGTCCACCCAGATCTACCAAGGACAATGCTGCTTTGCAGCCAAGTTGTTTCACCTCTTAATCCTGTTCCTTCCTCACACCCCCCCTTAGGAGGTCAGTGTCATGCAAGAACAAAGATTAAGTGACGATTAAGAACATGTAAGTGAAGATTAAAGATTAGGAACAAAGAGTGAGTGAAAAGTCACGTGTAGAAAACGTTTGTGGCTCGGAGCTGCTGTAACAGCTCCCAGAACAGCAATTTCCCTCTGTCCAGTTATGTGTAATCCCCAAAATTGATCCCAAGTGGAGAAGACTGGCTCGTGCCTACACTGTTGAGGTTTCTGGGCTGCTCTGACTGCATCCAAATCAACTCCTGGTGGAAACCTTCCAGCTGTTCCTCAGCTGAGCAAAGGCTGAAGTACATCCATAGGTCCTGCTAATCCATGCTAATTGAGATTGAACTTTGAGGTTAATTTTTTCAACAGATAACCAACCAAAGAAAAAAAATCCAAAAAACCCACAAAAACAAAGGTGGGAATTACTTAAATTCCTGATTCCAAGTCCATCTTGGAAGTTTCACAAATCCACTTGCACAGTTTATTCTCAGGATCGATGGAATGAGTCACCCGCTATGTTTGCCATGTTTACCATGTAAAAGGCAAACAGGGATGCTCAGCTGGGGTTGTTGTGGCATTTGCCTGGTGAATTTGCAGGCTGAAAAAGCCACACTTGTGGAAGTTATGGAAAGGAGTTTGTTTGTTCCAGCAGCACACGTGTGCAGCTGCAGAGCCAGCCTGGCAGCTCCTGCTGCCCTCAGCCATTTCTTCCCCCACACCACCCACACAGCACATGGACAGGCTTCCAGAGCAGCAGGAACCACAGGAGAGGGAGTGAGCCAGCTCAGAATCAGTAGGGGATGTTGGTAGCAGTAGCTCTGCTGCTGAGGGGACAGACCAGGCTCTCAAACAGCTTTTCCCTGCAGCATGTGTGGCACCTTTTCCATGTGAGCTCCCACTGCAGCCCTTCCTGGCTCTGTGCTGCCCAGAGCTCTGCCACACCCAGCACCTGAGCAGCTCTCTGCTGCCAGGGGATCACAGAAACCATCCTGCTAGGAGGAACCTTTATCCCCCAGTCCCAGCTCAGCTTCCTGCCAACAGAGCAGAGGGAAGTAAGCAGAACAGAATCATTTAGGTTGGAAAATCAAGTTCAACTGTAGCCATGATATTTTATGAAAAATCCTTTCCTTAGGATTTTTTTTTTCTCCTGAGAAGCTGAGAGGCCTCAGGAACAAAATGTAGACAATGATCATCTGCTGCTGTGGAATGCAACAGGTGCATCTGTGATTGGTCTCATGTGGTTGTTTCTAATTAATGGCCAATCACAGTCCAGCTGTCCAGACTGTCTTGGTCAGTCACAAAGCTTTGTTATTCATTCTTTTTCTATTCTTATCTAGCCTTCTGATGAAATCCTTTCTTCCTGCACACGTCTAAATAGTGATAGCACACAGTGTTCTGGACCCAGGGCAGTGACAGCAGCAGACAGGGAATGTCCTGTGGGTGGAAGAGCTGCTGGAGAGCTGCCATGAGCATCCTCAGAACTACAGCATGGCCAAGCCTGCCGTGACCCCACACTGCCTCATTTCTGAGCAACAAGTTGTTCCTGTAACTGCTGCACTCTCAAATGCATGAGGCTTCTCCAGGGAAAAGGAAAGGGCAAGGAGCAGAGCCCATCTCAGGAGGGCTCAGCACCTGTCCAGGATATCAGGAAAATAAAACTCTCCCAAAGCTGTGTTTCTCCTTCTATCCTGTTTAACATCTTTTCCTCCATCAGGATGGTGCTTGATAGGAATCAGCTTCTGGAACACATAAAGCTGCTGTGGGGTTGCACCAGGAGAGGTGGCTTGTCACAGACATCTTTTATGAAAAATCTTTTTTTAAAGATTTTTCTTCCTGAGAATCTGAGAGGCCTCAGGAACAAAATGTAAACAATGGTTATCTGCTGCTGTGGAATGCAACAGGTGCATCTGTGATGGGCTCATGTTGGTTGTTTCTAATTAATGGCCAATCACAGCAGGGGATAGCTGACCCCTGCTCTGGAACATTGAAAGATCCATTAGTGACACTGCAGGCTGTGAGCAGGATGTGGATGTGCCGTGGATTGTAGGTGATCCTGTGCAGCCTGGAGAGGCCACGTGCTCCCAGGCCTCAGGGGCTCTCCTGTTCTCTCCATGCACTTCACAAGCCTAAATGCATTATTTAACTGCTCTCTTTTTAAAAGACTGGGACAGAGGTTTGCCTGAAATGATTATTGCTACTGCTTGCAAAATTAAACTCTGGATTAAAATAGGTTTTATTTAATTAACCTGAATGAAATAAATGTTTGTGTCTGATTCAGTTTCAGGAGAGGTCTCAGATCAGACAGTGCCAGTAAAACTGACTGACCTGTGCTTTTTCCAGCAGGATGAGCACAAAAATCTCTCTGTGGCATCTAGACAAGATTCCTTAATCTCCTTAGGCTGTCTCAGGGACAGGCTTGGCTGCCAACAGTGCAGGGGCTGGGACTGCAGGGCTGGGTGGTTGGAATCATGCTTGGGTGTTCCATGTTCCAGTGGCAGTGAAAGCAGCCTGGGATTTGGTGAACAAAAGTACCACCAAGTCCTGGATATTGCTCTTTCTCAGGTCCTGCTGCTGCCCTCACTGGCACACAGCCCAAGTGCCCCAATCCTGAGTTTCCTCATGCCAGCTGGCCTGTGGACAGCTGCCTGCAGAAAACCTAAAAATTCCAAGAATTGCTCCATCTGAGTGCTTGCATGTCCAGCTCTAAAACCCTCATGCACCACCTGTGTCCTGGCTGTCTGTGGGTGTGATGGCAGCTCAGTGCTGAGGCAGAGAGAGGGAAGTGCACTGGGATGATCTGCCTAACCTGTTTATCCCACATTTTTCCTGAAAAGTGAAAGTTTCCCAAACTGATCTCAAACAATGCATCCCTCAGCCCTTCCCTTATCCTGTCTTCTCTTATCTTATTCCTTTATGGAAGTGTGGCAATCAAGAGGGGAGGGAGTTCAGTGCCACCCATCTCCTCTCCCAACACAAGGCAATCACCATGAACCAGGGTTCACTTCCAGTGTGTTCCATAGAATCATGGAATCATTAAGGCTGGAAATGCTCTCTGATTTCAAGTCTAACCATTAACCCAGCACCACCATGTTCACCACTGGCTCATATCGGGAACAGAGTGTCCAGCAGGCCCAGGGCAGTGACTGTCCCTCTGTGCTGGGACATCTGAGGCCCCTCCAGCCCTGGGGGCAGCTCTGGGCCCAGCAATTCAGGAAGGACATTGAGGGGCTGGAGTGTGTCCAGGGAAGGAACAGAGCTGGGGAAGGAAATGGAGCACCAGGAGAGGCTGAGGGAGCTGGAAAGGGGCTCAGCCTGGAGCAAAGGAGGCTCAGGGGGGACCTTGTGGCTCTGCACAACTCCTGACAGGAGGGGACAGCTGGGGGGGTCAGGCTCTGCTCCAGGGAACAGGGACAGGATGGGAAGGAATGGCCTCAGGCTGTGCCAGGGGAGGCTCAGGCTGGACATCAGGAGGAATTTCTCCACTGTAAGGATGGTCAGGCATTGGCAGGGGCTGCCCAGGAAGGTTTGGAGTCCCCATCCCTGCAGGTGTCCAAGGAATACCTGGACATGGCACTCAGTGCCCTGGACTGGGTGACATGGAGGGGTGTCACAACATATGTTGCAGTCAAGGGAGCCACAATATACAGAGTGTCACGACACAATTTCAGAGAGCTTTAAGCATTTGCTCAAGCAGAGTAACACTTCACCTCATTAGAAATCTTCAGGCATCTGCCCATACAGAGTAACACTGTGTCACTCCAGAAAGATTCAAGCAGCTCTTCGCTGTTTTACAGTACAACCTTTTATACTCTTCATCCCACATGCACTGCCCCTGTGTGCCCTCTGTTCCCTCTGGTGGTTGGTCAGTGCCCCTGGGCACTCCATGGCTCATTGCTGTCAGTGCTGCTCACCTGCTGCTCACAGCTGTGCCCGCTGAGGCTCAGCCCCATCCCAATCACCACACACTGTGTGCCTACAACACTGGGGATCGGTCACAGATTGGACTTGATGAACTTGGAGCTGTTTTCCTACCTCAATGATTCTGTGATTTTGTAAACTGTGTCCCTAAGTGTCCCATTGACACACCTGAACCCTTCCTTTTGCAGCAGCACCCAAACACCCACACAACCAAACACGGAACACCCAGCCTCTATCCTGCAGTTGTTTCTGTTGCCAAATCAGCTGGAAACACACAGAAAAAACGCTGGGAAACTCTGCATTAATCCCTTTTTTTGACTAACCATGCTGCTTCTCCAGATCTTTTTATTCCAGCTCTCCCATTTAACCACCTGCTGCTGTTAGACCCCTGAAGATACAAACTGGAGGTTTTCCCATATCACACAGTGGTGTAGAAACCCAGCAGTCTAGAAGATTCCTAAATGACTTTGGCTCCGTAAAAACGAGTCCTGAGCCACTTGAGTCCCAAGGCTGAATCAAAGGTGAGTGTTAGTTTTCTTATTGCCACATGGGATAAGAGGAGTAAGAAACTGTAGTGCTGTATTAGTCATTCTTGAGATAGTCATAGCTATTATTTGTACAATAGTTCAAGGGCTGAACTATCACCTGTTGGAATGTTTAGGAACTGAATGAGGAGTGAAGGGGCCAAGGATGCAGATGGGGAGCAGGCAGGGATGGGTGAGAGGGCACAAATTGTACATTTATTATAGAAAATGTAGATATATTTTATTTATGCATGTATAGATAGAGGGTTATATGGGGATATATGTGTAAAGTCACATAAACCACCCATGAGTGTATAAAATTATACACTCATGTGTTATTCCAAGGCACAATGGATTCAAATTGAAGGAGTAGGTTTATATTAGATATTAGGGGGAAAAAAATTCCCTGTGAGGGTGATGAGGCCCTGGCACAAGTTGCCTAGAGAAGCAACCTGTGCCCAACTCTGGACGTCTTCAAGGTGGTCTGGACAGGGCTTGGAGCAACCTGGGATAGTGAAAGCTGTCCCTGCCCATGGCAGGGGTTTGGAATGAGATGGGTCCAAACCATTCCACGATTCCATGGTGATCCTTCCACATAAGCATACACCCACAAAGGCGCAGCTCTGTGTACAAAACACTCTCTAATAAACCATAATTAGACGGCTAATAGCATTCACCCGTAAACACCAATAAGCACCTGAACGCGCGCCCGTTGCGGCAGCGGCGGTGCCGGGCCCGCGGCGGGGCGGGGAGAAGGCGAATCCAGCCCCGGAGCTGCGGCGGTGCCGGGGAGGAGGAGGCGAATCCAGCCCCGGAGCTGCGGCCGTGCCGGGGAGGAGGAGGCGAATCCAGCCCCGGAGCCGCCCCGGCCGGGCGGGGCCTGGGCCCAGCGGAGCCGCCCCTGCCGCCGCGGCCCGGCCCGGCATGAGGCTGAGCCGGGCGGCCGTGCTGGCACAGGCCAAGGCGGCCGCGCTCGACGGCGTCCGCCGCCTCAACTGCTGGTGGGCGCGGGGACAGCAGGGACAGGGGGCCGGGGGACAGTAGGGATGAGGGGGGGACAGGCAGGGGTGAGGAAGGAGGACAGACTCGGGTGAGGGTGTGAGGACAGTGATGGAGGAGGGACACGCAGGCCTGGGCTGGGGGCACAGGCTGGGATCAGGAGAGGGGACGGGCTGGGATGGATGAGGGGTGGCAGGGCAGGATGGGGAGGGGACAGGAAGGGATGGAGATGGGAGGCGTGAGGCTGGGGACACGGCAGAGGTGAGGAGGGGGTTCAGACAGGGCTGGGGAGGGGGAACAAGGATGGAGGGAGAGAGCTGGGTGTCAGGCAGGGCTGGGGAGGGGAGAGAAGAAAGGAGGGAGGGCAGGAAGGAGGGAGCTGGATGTCAGGCAGGGATGGGGAGGGGGACAAGGATGAAGGGAGGGAGCTGCGTGTCAGGCAGGGATGGGGGCACAGGACAGGGCTGGATAGGGGCGGATGGGCAGGAGTGGGGTGAGGGCTGTCAGGTAGGGCTGGATGAAAGAACAGGCAGGGCTGGGGAAGGGGAGGCAGAGCAAGGCCCACGACAGACTGTGCTGGAGCAGTTTCGTGGGGCCAGGCTGGGGGCTGGGGCTGTGAACCCAGCTATGGGGGGTGCAGGGGGAGGCTGAGCCCTGCTGTGCCCTCCCTGATGCCCCTCTCCTCTTGCAGGGGCAGCCACCTGACAGATGTAAGTACTGGAGGAGCCAGAGGAGCCTGGGCCCACAGCTGGAGCGGGGACGCCATGGAGGCCATGGGGTTGGCAGGGCACTGGAGAGTGCCTGGCTTCGGGCTGGCCTGGTGCCTGTGGGCTGCAGGGCTTTTCAGGCTTGATTAGCATCTCACACCATAAAAAAAAAGTGATTGCTGCTGTTTCCACATTGGAAAATTTCTCTCCAAGCTCAGCAGGGAGTCTTGGAGAACAGGACCCTGAGTGCTACCTCTGTGGTGATTTTGGATGAGGTTCTGTCACTAGGGGAGGGCTGGCAGGGGTGGGAGGGAGCCTTTCTTGCATGTGGAGGCCGCAGAGTTGCTGGAGCAGAAGAACAATGTGACATTGGCTGGTATCTGCACTTCCACTCCTGAGCAGAGGCTGGAGGAGCTGCTGACACTGCACTCGCTGTGTCAGAAAATCTCTGGTGTTGTTGAGCTCGGGTTAGACTGAAGCAAACCCAAATTCCTGATGGTGCTTTTTTTGATTTCAATTTGGTTTATTTCTATTTTTCCCCCATGAGTGCCAACTTGTTGTTTCTGTCTCTTCCTGCCCAGATATCCATATGCCGGGATTTGCCCAACATCGAGGTGATCACGTTCAGGTGAATGCCAGTTTGCCAGCTTTGGAGAGGGCAGGGAAATCACCTTTTCCTGAGGATGGTTTCTTCCCATGTTGCTGGGGTTGTGTGTGTGAGCTTCCTGGCTCTTTGTGCCTTATTTCTCAAGCAGCAGAGATACAGACACGATGATTCCTCAGCAGCTCCTCTGCACTACTCCCTGTGCTCTTGAGAAAATATTCTTGACAAGTGATAAAACCCCTTAGGGTTGTTGCTCCTGAAATTCTACTCCATAGTTTCAACAGGGATCTTATTGGCCTCTCTATGTGGCCTGTTTCCAAAATACTTGTTGAAATATTTAGTGGACCTCTCAGAGCTTTCCCTTTCCATAATATGCTCAACTTTCACCTGTCCTGGGGATCCCATGGAGCGAATCTATGTGAATTGGAGCCTTTTAACTTGGGAATCTTACGTGGGTTCTCCTTGGGTGGGTCTGATGAGCTGCTACAGAAAAGGGGGCAGGTTTGGGGGAAGAAGAGGCTCTTTGTCATCCTCAGCAGGGTGGAGCAACGGCTCTTTCAATTCTTCGCTCTGCTGACAAAGATGAAATGCCACAAGCCACGGGCTGAACGCCCCTTGCTGTGCCCTGCTGGGGTGAGGCAGTTGCAGGAAAGGGGATGGGAAGTGCTGGATGGGGAAGCAAGGGCAGGATGGGCTCTGACCGTGTCTCCACAGCGTGAACGGCATCTCGGACCTGGAGCCGCTGCACCAGTGCCAGAACCTGAGCGAGCTCTACCTGAGGAGGAACAACATCAGGAGCCTGGATGAGCTCTTCTACCTGAAGACGCTGCCGCGGCTGCGGGTGCTGTGGCTGGCAGAGAACCCCTGCTGCGGGCCCGACCCGCACCGCTACCGCATGACCGTGCTGCGCAACCTGCCCTGCCTGCAGAAACTCGACAACCAGGGTGGGCTCTGTCCCCTGCACACAGCCCCGGGCTGCCAGAGTGGGCTTTGGTCACCTGCACACAGCCCCGGGCTGCCAGGGTGGGATTTGGTCACCTGCACACAGCCCCGGGCTGCCAGAGTGGGCTTTGGTCACTTGCACACAGCCCTGGACTGCCAGAGTGGGCTCTGCTCACCTGCACACAGCCCTGGGCCACCAGAGTGGGCTTTGGTCACCTGCACACAGCCCCAGACCAGCGCCACCTGGGAAATGGGGATGTGTTGGCTCCTCTCGAGGGCATCCTTTGAGTTTTCCTAGAGTCGAGGTGTTAGGAGTTGAGTTAGATCCAGTGCTTCTAAGCTGTTTTCTCTTTTTGCCTTCCCTTGCCCTTTATCTTCCCGTTTCCCTTCTGCCTCCTCTTCCTCCTTCCCCTTTTCCCTTCCCTATCCCCTTTTCCTTTCCCTATCCGTATCCCTTTTTTCCTTCCCTATCCCTTTTTTCCTTCTCTATCCCCTTTTCCCTATCCTCTTTTCCCTTCCTTTCCCTTCACTATCCCTTCCCTATGGTAACAAAACCGAGTGCCTCATTATAGCTCAGACAGCACCACTAATTAGTGGTTTTTAGAGCTCTCTCTTTGCTGTGGCCAGACAAAGGTTCTATAACTGGATCTGCTGCTGTAGAAGAGCTTCTCTGTTGTTTTTTTTTTCCATCTAGTAGCAGAAATTTGGTTGCTTTCAGAGCCTTCTCCAATGACAAGAAATAGTAAAGCATTTTGCATCCCTCCCTGATACCGTTCTCGCTTTGGGAGGCTGGTGATTGCTTCCAGCATTCTCCTGCACTCTCTGCAGCAGCAGAACCTGCCCTGCTAGAGATGCCATCCCCTTGGGCTGCTGCAGTTCGTGGCAACAGGCATTTGTTGTGTCCCTTGCAGCTGTGACAGAGGAGGAGCTGTCGCAGGCGCTGGTGGATGGCGTGGAGATCACGGCGCCGCCGGCCCGCAGCCCCGTGGAGAGCGGCTGGTCCAGCACCACTGGAACCACCACGGAGCCCCAGAGCCAGCTGCTCAGCTGCTGCCTGGAGGACACCAGGTGAGGGCTGGGCAGCTGCCAGCATGCCTGGGATGCTGGATTCGTGTGTAGCAGGAAAGGAGTCTGACATTCCAGGGACCAGGCCCGCAGCCGGTGCAGCTTCCCACTGTGCTGGTTGCTGCACTGGAGCTGGGCTGGTTCCGTGGGGCTGGTTCTGCTGTGGGGGTTGGCTTGAGCTCATCAGCTGCATGTGCAGGCAGGGCTGGATCCTCTCTGATCTGGGAGCTCCAGTCCATTCCCTGGGGTCCTCCATCTGGATACTCCTTGCATGGGTGCCTGGCCTCCCACCTGGTCATAATAACATTTGCTTTTTCTCCCTTTTTTTTTAGCAAAACTCAGGATGAGCTTGATATGAAGCTTGTTCCCAGGGATAAATACTCCTCCTTTTCCACTCAAGAGACAGACTGCAGCTGCAGGAAGAGTGTGAGTTTCCTTTAAAGACCAAATTGCTTTTCCTTGTACACGGGGCTGAGCCCCAGCGTTGAAGGATGTGAAGAACTTTGGATGTCCCCAGAGGAGGGGAACAGAGCTGGAAGAAATGTCCAGGAGCAGCTGAGGGCTCTGGGTTTGTTTGATTTGAAGAGAAGGAGGCCAAGGGGACCTCATGCCCCTCTGCAGCTTCCTGAAGAGGGAATGTGGGGAAGGGGTGCTGAGCTGTTCTACTTGGGATCTAGTGATAGGAGACATGGTGATGGTTCAAAGCTGTGCCAGGGCAGGTTCAGACTGGATATTAGGAAGTGTTTCTTTAGCAAGAGGAGGGTCAAACCTTGGGAAGTGGCTGCTTAACAGGAAGCTTAAGTGGTTCCTCAGCCCCCTCCATCACGTGGCCTTGGATGAATCTGGATTTTGGTGGTTCAGCTGGGAATTGCAGAGTGCTGGACTCGGTACCATTGCATCAATCAGCAGAGTAAGATCTAACTCACTCTGCCATAGCTGCCTAGAGCAGCACCACAAGCTCTGACCTTTAAAAATGGGGAAAGTGGCCCCCCATTGCAGCTGAAGAGGTTCAGATTGGATGTTGGGCAGAAGATTCTCCCTAGAAGGACAGCTATTTAGGCTGTGGAATCTCTCCCTGGAGTTCTTCAGGACATGATTTGACAGGGCCATGTCCTGGTGTTGGCGCTGGTCCTGTGGTGGTGGCAGGGCTGGGGACCTTCAAGGGTCCTTTGCAGAGAGCACCAGCTCTCCTCATTCCTCAGAGCTGGGCTGTCCTTTCCCATCCTACACACGCTGGAGAGCGAGTGCAGCTCCTGGCTGTGCCTTTCCTGACAGAAGGCAGGCTGGAGCGTGGCCGGCAGCCAGAGGCTGTGGGCAGAGCAGAGGATGGGTTTGTGCTGCATTCCAGCCTCGTCACGTGCCTCTCCCTGCCTGTGTTTGCCCCGAGGGCTCGGCTGTGGGTGTTAGTCCCGCTCCCGTGGCTGCAGGTGGCTGCTCCACACTGCTGCCAGTCGTGGTGCTGGTGCTGGTGGTGGTGGAGGAGTTCCTGGAAAGAGCAGGGAAAATGGAGTGTCCTTGTCCTGGCTGGCTGGTCCAAAGCAATGTGTGCCTTATCCCCACAGAACAACGTCCTGGATGCCATCCTGCTTCTCATGAAGGAACTGGACGCAGAGGAGCTGGAGATCATCCAGCAGACGGTGGCCAGGAGGCTCCAGGCCGTGCAGAAGAAGGAGCTGCAGGAGGAGTGACAGCACCCACCCCCTTCCAGCCTCCCCCGAGCCCCAGCCCCTCGGTGCTGTCCTGCCCACACCCCTGGCTGCAGCCAAAGCCTCGGGCATGGCATGGCATGGGATGCTGCTTCTCTGGAGATTTCCTGCCAGTGCAGCAGGCTCTGGCACTGTACCCTGTGTGGCTGGGGCTCTTGGGTGGGAGCTGCAGGCAAATCAGCAAAGCAGAAGGGAACAGGGCTGCAGGCAGAGGTGCTGTGTGATCCGAGGGGGAGCAGAGCCTGCTTATGGCTGGGAGGGACTCTGCACAGCACCTCTGAGGGCAGTTTGTACCTCAGAGATCTGGTTTGGTGGAGTCTGACAGGGAAACATTGCCTGAGATGGTCACCAAGACCTGTCTGGTGCAGGTGGTGAAGGTCAATGTCCAGTTATTAATTTATTTCCCAGCTCCTGGCTGACTTCCTCAGGTCCTTCCTGGTGCATGCAGTGCCTGCCGGTCAGGCAGCCCAAAGGGAGGCTCAGAGCAGCCTAGGTGAACCAGGAATGACTCCCACATCCTGAATGCTCAGCTGTACTCTCACCCCAGCATTCCCTGCAGGCATTAGAGCAGCTTAAAGAAACATCCCAGTTGAAAGGCCCTGAGCATTTTGCCTGCTTTGCACAGGCATCAGGGGTGGGTGTTGCTCTTTAACTGATAAAACTGCATTTACCAAGTTTTGTAGAGCTGTTAAGAACAAACTAAACTGTTGTGACATACCAAATAAACCCAATTATCCCTCAAGGCCGTGTGAGTGGTGGCTGGAGTTCAGCAAAGGCCTGGCTGGGGGCACTGCTCCATTACCTCTGGTTCAGGGAGTGCATTGTGAGCCCTGTGGAGGAGGAGGAGGAGGAGGAGGGCTGTGCCTTCCCGCTTCACTGCGCCTCTGGAACGGTGAGCCTGCTCCCAGCGCTGCTCTGCAGGGCCACTGGGCTGCCTTACAGCCTTCCTGCAGCCACAGCAAAGGCAGGCAGCAAAGGAGGTGCTGAGGAAAGCTCAGTGCAGAGCCACCTGGGCAGGATGTGGCCCTGAGATACAGGACACGAGCCCTCCCTCCGTGTCTCCCAGTGCTGCACTGGTGACGTGGCTGTTCCATGGCCCCCTGTCCCTGTTTGAGCAGTGTCCAGGCTGTGCTACCAGGAAGGAATGCTCCTCAGGGATGGTGACAGCCTGCTTGTGTCCACAAGCCTGTTTGCCTGACCTTGGTGGGAACAGGCACAGCTTGACCCTCGTCACTCAGGGGGAGATTTGCTGATGTCTTTAACTCCTCTAAAGACCTTTGTTCTTGCCTTTTGCGTTAAACCCAGCTGCACTTGTGAGATTTATGATGTCCCAGACTTTGACATCCAGGGCCTGGGAGACTCACCCTGCTGAGTGCAAGTCTTCTCCCAGGCCCCTGGCCTGTCCATGTCAAGGAACAAGGGAGTTGTTGTTGGGGTGAGCTGGACCCCCAGCTTCTCTGGGATGTGAGTGATCAGAGGAAGTGTCCATCAGGACCCGGTCATGGGGCTGGTGGAGCAATCACTGTGCCCTTGAGGCCACCCTGACACAATTCCTGGAGAAGCTGGGCTGTTTTTTGCCTACGTGCTCGACATCCTTGGCTGCTGCTGGTGCTGCCCTTGGGGCTCCCAACTGCTCCTTGCAGCATCCCCAGCGGGAGCTCAGCCCCTCCAGGGCCCTGGCAGCCTGCCTTCCCCTGCAGGATGCTTCTGGAGGCTTGCTCTGCCCTCTCTTGAGGGTGGGCTGGATGTGCTGGGAATCTGGGAGCACAGTCACGCCCCTCCTGCTCATCCTCGGAATTCAGTGGCTGTGCCTGTCCCTTTTCTCCCAGGAATTTGGCCCCCCAGGTATTTTTTTTGGTGGAAATGAGGTGTGGGGGCTGCAGTGACTCCTGTCCCTCAACATGCAGCTGCTCGGAGCCCTGTCCCCATTCACACCCTAAACCTGTTTGCTGCAGGGCAGTGCTGCAGACAGATTTTCCACATGACCTGCTGTCACCCTGCCCTGCCTCAGCCGGGAATATCGAGCGGTGAATGCAGATGATTCCAGCTCTGGAAAATGCCAGCAGCTGTACTGAGCTTCAAACCACCCCTTCAAACCACCCTCAGAGACTGAGAGGCTGCTGGTGAGGCAGGTGTGAGGTCCATGGCTGAGGGAGGGAGGGAAGGGGTGGGCTGGGGCTCCCCCAAAGTGGAGTGGCACATGGGAGAGTGGAAGAGCCCATTTCCCAGCCAGGAAACGGAGCTCCAGGAGAAGCCAGGTTTCTGCCTGGGGTCTCCAAAGCAGATAGTTGATTTACAAGAGCAGCAATGCTGCCTCCATCAGCAAGGTCTGCTAGTTATGGGTCCAGGGAGGAGATAAAGGTGACCATCTTCCTCCAGAGCCTAAAATGTGTTCAATTAGGGAAAAAGCACTGAAATAATGGAATGGTTTTGGGTGGGAAGGGACCTGGAAGCCTATCTCATTCTACTCCCTGCCATGGGCAGAGACACCTTCCACTAGCCCAGGTTCTCCAAGCTCTGTCCAACCTGCCCTTGGACACTTCCAGGGATGAGGCAGCCACAGCTGCTCTGGGCACCCTGTGCAGGCACCCTCCCCACCCTCACAGGGAAAAATTCCTTCTCCTTATCCCATCTAACCCTGCGGCAGTGGGAAGCCATTCCCCTTTGGTGTGTCACTCCAAGCCCTTGTCCAAAGTCCTTCTCCAGCTTCCTTGTTGGCTCCTTCAGGTTCTGACAGTGAGGTCAACCCAGAGCTTTTCTCCTCCAGGTGAACAGTCCCAGCTGTGCCAGCCTTTCCTCCCAGCAGAGCTGCTCCATCCCTCT
>JAWWEX010000017.1:20323370-20359991 GCA_035583215.1 Arremon brunneinucha | reverse complement strand
GCCTGCATCCCACCTGTATCCCACTGACACCCTGCCTGCATCCCACCTGTATCCCACTGACACCCTGCCTGCATCCCACCTGTATCCCACTGACACCCTGCCTGCATCCCGCAGCCTGTGGGAGCTGTGGGACGCTGCTGCCGATGGTTTCGTGCTCCTGCTCGCTCCGCCCCACAAGCCCTGTCACCTCTGCTGCTCCTGCCCGGGCTGTGCCTTCCTTTCCTTTCCTTGGTTACCCCCAAACCGGTTTTGCCCCAGCCCCGCACTTCTGTACCCTTGGGGAGCCCGGTGTCACTGCAGAGTCTCTGGCATGACCATCCCTCCCTCTCCTGGTGTCCCTGTGTTGGTATCTCACTCCATCCTCAAGAGCCACGAGCAGCTCTGTGCCCAGAGCCTCCCTCTCTGCAGAATCTGTGCTGTGTGGGGATAAGGGAGGGAAAATAATCCCGGCCACTGCCATGCTCAAACCGAGGGCAAGCAAAGCTGTGGCTGGTGCTGAGGCTGTGCGAACTCCGTGCCCAGTTTGCTGCTGGTGCTCAGGGCGGGAGCGTGGTGACCCTGTCCCCTCCCTGTGTCCCCGCAGTCACCCATCACCTGTGCTGCCACCTCGGCTGCCGCCTCTACCCCAACGGCACGGCCCAGAGCTTCTACGAGGTGACCCTCAACAGGACGGCGTTCCTGAGCTTCCACGTCTCCAGCGCCACCTGGGAGCGGCGCTGGCCCGGAGAGCTCCCGGTGGCCGCCTTCGCCCAGGAACAGCTGATGAAATACCCCATAACCACGCAGGACCTGCAGTATTTCCTCAACACCACCTGTGTCAGCCTCCTGCAGGCTCAGAGCGCCAGGACAGGTCTGTGCTGGGGGCCGGGGATGGGGATGGGGACGCTGCGGCACGGCCCGGTTGTCACCTCTGTCCCTCTCGCCTCTTGCAGGAAGAGTCAGCGGCCGGTCGCGCACCCCGCTGGTGCTGGGGCTGGTCCTGGGCAGCCTCGGCCTGCTGGGCATGGCCCTGGGCATCTTCCTGTGCACAGGAGGGAGCTGCTAGCGTGGGCAGATGTCCCATGTCACCCCATGGACACAGGGGACGGACCTGTCATCTCCCCGTGCAGCCATCAGCACCTCGTGGAGGCAGGGGACAGACCCATCACCACCCTGGGGAGTCAGGGACGGATCCATCATCTTCCCAAGGATCCAGCAACTCTCCATGGATCCATCATCACCCCAAGGATCCAGCAACTCTCCATGGATCCATTATCAGCCTGGGGAGGCAGGGATGGATCCACCATCTTCCCAAGGATCCAGCAACTCTCCATGGATCCATCATCACCCTGGGGAGGCAGGGATGGATCCATCATCTTCCCAAGGATCCAGCAACTCTCCATGGATCCATCATCACCCTGGGGAGGCAGGGATGGATCCATCATCCCTGCATAGAGACAGAGGGGGATGAAAGCCCATCAGGGGACCAAGCCCATCTCTCACAAGGGATGCATGTCCCCTGTGCCACAGGCTTTGCTCCCCAAGGACACCGGTGGCTTCCCAGTCCTGTCCCAGCTGGGCTGAACCCTCCAGCAGCCCTCAGCCCTGTGGATGGTCCTCACTTCAGGCAATGCACTGAGATTCCACACAGAAACACTGGGCATGGTTGGGAAAATGGCGGGGGGAGAGGCATGGGGGGAAAGCAGCAGGAGAAACAGCCATGGAATGGTTAAAAGGATGGTGTTAAACCCTCATTCATCCCCGTTCCAGTGGGGATGGAGGGAGGATGTCACACCTTGTGTAATAAAACCACCCATCAGCTCCCACCACACCTCTGGCTGCTCTTGTTCCCCTTGGCAGCACCAATGTGGGGCTGTGGATCCATCCTGGGCCACGGCTGCTGCTGCTGGGTGGGCTCGCTGGTGTTGCCAGCCCCTGTGCCAGCCCCTGGGTTGTGTGCTAAGTTTTCCAGGTCTCTGGAAAGACACTGGTGGTGTTTGTACCTCCTGAGCTCATTTCAACCCTCTCCTAGCTTTGGTTTGACTCAATTGAGTAATTTTCTCAATGTTTTTAATTTCCTTGCTCAATGTGAGATGCTGAGGTCAAGTACACACAGCTGTGAGGGGACAGTTTTCCACAATCCAAATCTGAGCTAAAACCTCCACTCTGACCGTTTAAACTTTGATTGTGTTGATAAGAAACTCTTGGCCACATTTCCCTTTCACCCAAAAGTGGATTTTGAGCTCTCCTGTGCATCTCCACTGCTCTGGCAGCAGGAAGGGAGGCAGGAGCAGGCTGGGGACAGCACAGGAGAGAGGCTTTCCTGGATTATCTTCCAGCTCTTTCTTTTCTAAACACCCTGTGAGCAAGAGAGGGTGGGATGAGGGAAGACGGGAAAAGAGACGAGGGACAGAAGGGATGCGAGGATGACCTCAGGCGTTGTCCTCATGGAGAGATAGAGGAGGAGGAGGTCACATCTCATGACCCTGGCCCCCAGCCACCCCTGGAGCAGCCCCTGCCTCCCCCAGGCTCCTGGGGCAGGGGCCGGGGCGCTCCCCACCCTTGGCGGGCTCCGAGAGGCCGGAGAATCCAAAACAACACGGCCGAGGCCCGGCAACGTCACGGCTCAGCCCTTGGAGCAGCGCCCTTGGCAGGAGCTGTGCTGTGGGCTGAGTGCTCCAGGGACATCCAGGGACACCAGGGCAGTGCCCAAGGCCACACGTGCTGCATCTGCTGTCTGCAAAGGGATGCAATCCCTTCCAGCTGGGAGGAACCGCTGCATTCCCAGCTCTGAGTTTCAGACTTGGGGCATTTCTGCTGCCTGCAGATGTTGCACTGTGGTCCCTAAAACTTGGAGTGATTCCTGATCTCAGTCCCCTGTCCCTGGGCTGCAGCTCCTTGCTCTGGCTGGGATGGCTGAGTGTGGATGCTGTGGGATGCCCATGGCTGGGATGGAGCAGGGATGGCACCCACAATAGACAGACCCCAGTGGCAAACACTGGCGGGGAAGCCTGGAACAGCAGAGCTTACTTTGCTCCAGCAATGTGTCATCTTTTGGACAGATGAGCAAGTCTGAGCTTGCCCACTTCACACAGCTCTGGAAAAGCCATTTTCCTGCCCCTTAGCTCCCTGTGTGTGTCTAGAGAAATGCTCCAGAATGGAGTTGACCCTGCTGCTGCTCTTGAGTTTCCACAAGGGACTGGGCAGTGGGGATCCCCCAGAAGTGCAGAACCCCGAGGAACAGCCTCATCTCCAATGGTGTTCATGGGCAGTGCACCCAAACCTGGCACCTCCATCCCAAGGCAACTCCCTGGCTGTGACCAGCAGCAGTGTCCGACCTTGATGTGGTGGCAGCATCCACCTCCAACACATCGCAGCCCCAAAATTTCTCTTCCTCTCCCCAAAACCCTCAAGTGCCTCATGGTGAGGCCTGGCTGGGTGTGGCAGCTGGGGACAGTAGCCCAGCTGCCTCAGAACTGGGAGCTGGGCTCCTGTTCCAGCACCACTCCAACAGCAGCCGCATGCACGGCTTATCCCTTCCCAAATTTGGTTGCTCTTCCGCTCCGATCACAGCTCGGGACGGGTGCCAGTGCGTATCCCATCAGCAAGGATGGTTTCAATTTTCTCCTTGGAGGACTTTTGGGCTCTGCAGGAGGGTGAATGAACCCGCATGGAAGCCTCTGGCAGCTTTAGCCAGCTCCCAGAGTGACCCATCCCTGTTATCTGCAGGGATTGCCGGGCAAGGCTTTGTTTTCCATGCGTGGTTTCCATCAGCCTGCTCTGCTGCTGCTGTCTTGGATAAGGGCTCAGATAAGACACCCAAGCCTTGATCCAGCAAGTGATCCTCACTTGTTCCAGTGAGGCAATGTCCTTGTGCACCAGCTCTTTCCTTCAGCCATCCCATGGGGAACTTGGATGGGATGGGCAGGTCACCCTGTTTCCTTTTGGACATCAGCTCCCTCTGTCAAGGTTGGTATCTTCACCTCTGTCCTTTGGGAGCTGCTGTGCCTCAGGACAAAGGGCTGGATGGCTCCAGGAGCTGCCCAAAACCAGGCTCTGGTGCCTGCTGGGGTGGGAGGGGGGGAAAAATTGGGGCTGATGGGATCCATCTGGAAGGAAGCGGGATTATCCCTGTAAACACCTCTTACGCACTCGGCGCCTGCACTGGTGTCATTGTGGCTTTTCAGGACTAAACAAACCCATCCTTCCAAATTCTCACAGTGTCACAGCCACAGATGTTTGAATTCCTGACTTTGGGACGTGCTTGTTAACACCAGGGACTGCACTGGGGGTGAGGGGATCTGCCTCCCAGCAGCCTCCTGCTCCCACATGGAAAGGAGCAGCTCCCTGGAACGCCTCTGAGCACAGGGAAGGGCCGTGCTGGCCACTCCCTCCTCGCAGGGCCGTCGGTGCCCAGCGCTGCCCTCTTCCCTTCCTGCTCACCCCCCAGGGCAGCAGGAGGAAACGGGAGCAGAGAGCTGCCTGCTGGCCAGGAGCAGGGCTAGGTGGCAGGCAGTGGGTATCAGCCATCTCACCCCTCTGCCCTGCCCCTGGGGCTGCTCCAGCAGCTCCTGCAATGCAGGGAGCAGGGATGGGATGGGGACTCCTGGCTGGGAATCACAGTCAGGATTCCAGCGAAAAATCATGGCTTCACCTTCTTTCCCAGCTGGAGGTTCCCACTCCAAACCCAGCAAACTTCTCCTGGCACCAGTCCCTTCTCCCTTCTTCCTCCACTGCCCAGCCCTGGAGCAGAAAGGCTCAGAGGGAGATAAAGACATGAAAAAACAAGATTTTTCTTTGCAAAAAACCCAAGCTTGCTTTCAGACATTTCCCTGGAAAAATGGCTGTTTGGGAACGTTTTCACCCACTTCCCAGAGTTGGGAGCAGCCTTTGGTGTGACTGAGGCCATTGGGAGCAAAGCTCTCCTCCCAAGACCCCCACACCAACTCCTTGGAGCAGCCCCAAAACTTCACCCTCCAGTCTGGGACAGGGAATGTGGCTCTAAGTGCAGCCAGCCCAGGCTGTGGAGGGACAGAAAACACAGCCAAGGCTGCAGGGCATGGTGGATCTGAGCCCTGTATTCCCTCCCATCATCAACCTGCTACGGAATCCTCATCCCATCTGCTCCTTCCCCTCCCCTGGGATGGGAGGGATCCAGCCAGAGGGTGGGAACACAGCTGATGGAGGTGATGACATCTAAAAGCCAGCCTGTGGTGAGGCCCTGAAAGAACACACACAGCTTTGGAAGTGCTGAAAACCCTTCCCTTCAGGAATAAACCAGGACCCCATGTCAGCCAGGATTCCCAAAGCAGCAGGGACTTCTGGGAGTGCATTCCAAGGACAAGTGTTTTCCTAGAAGACTTGAACAAGATGCCTTCATCTGAACCCTCAGAATCCTCACTGTTCCAAGGATTTAGGTTAAAAGAAGCCCAGGAAATTTGTGTTTATTTGTTCCAGTTTGGGAATGGTGTGGCTTAGAAAGGACTGGAAATTCAAGCTGTGCATTACAGAATTCCCAGCCTGGAGGTTCACTCAGGATCCTTGTTTGGTGCCAGACCAAGATGTGAACATCTAAAACTCATGGGAAGCATTTCTATGGATAAAGGAGTTCATGTGTGCATTGACTCGCTCCCACCAGCTCCATGCCACAGGAGAAGGGGACAGAGGACACCCAGCACCCTCTGCACCCCCAGTCCTTGGAGGACAAATATTCCATGTGCTAAAACAAGCACACTGTGAGTGGGCCAGCACCAAAACCACTGGGAATGTTTGAGCAAGCACTGCTGAGGCTGCTGGGCAACAGCATGGAACCCTGGAAGCTTTGTCTGGAGGTGGGAAAGGCATTGGAAGCTGGCTCTGAACACACCCCACAGCAGGGGGGAAGGGTGGAAGGAAGCAGGGGGTTTTGGTTGGAATTTGGGGCTTTTTCCTGTCTTTCTCCCTGCTGGTGAGCAAGCTGGGGGTCTGCAGCCATTGTTGTGTTCTCCAAAGAGTCTGGCCCCACAATGCAATAAAAACAAACCACAGGAAGGAAAGGAATTAGCAGGGAAAGGAAAAGCAGCAGTGGGAACAAGAACTCGGGCCCAAAATAAACCTGCAGGCTGCTGCTGGGGGTGCAGGTAGGAGAGGTTACACAATGGAGCTTAGGGGTGAAATCCTAGCTTTTTGGATTTATTGCTACAGGTGAACAGGGTTGCAAGGGGCTGGAATAACAGGAAACAGCCCCAGGAACAGGGATATGGGAAGGAACTTCTTTGAAATCTGAGGTTTCCTAGAAACTTGAGCTAAAGGGGAGCAGAGGCAGCACCTGGAAAAAACTGGGCATTGTGGGCAGAGGAAGCAGCCTCAGCTGGGGTGACCACTTTATCCTTATGGATTCTGAGAAGCAGGAGTTTGGCATTGTGGGTTTGTCTCAGCTGCTCCCCAAGCCCCTGCTGTGCTCTGCCAAGGCAAATGTACACAGGATCCAACAGGAAATCTTCCCAGGGCTGCTGCTTCCCCTGCGTCACTGCCCTGGAGCTGCAGGGAGGGTGGGACTTGCTGGAGCAAGGGCAGCATGGACACAGGGGCTGTGCCCACCTCGAGCTGCTTCCTGCTCCCAGGGAATAAACTGAAAACAAAACCACCCTGAGGCTGCATCTGCTGCTCCTCAGCAAACACGTCCCTGCAGGCAAACCAGATCCCATCCACTTCCCAAAGAGGGAATGGGATAGGGAGAAGCTGGAAGATTCACAGCCCCAAGATTCCTGAAGGAACTGGAAGGAGTGTGGAGCCAGGTGGCATTGGGCTCTTCTCCCAGGGAACTGTGACAGGACAAGGGGAAACAGCCTCAAGTTGCTCCAGTGGAGGTTTGGATTGGATTTGACAGAAAATTCCTTCCCTAAAAGGAGGGTCAAGCAGTGGCATGCACAGCTGGTGGAGTCCCCATCCCTGGAGGGGTTTAACAGACCCATGGATGTGGCACTTGGGGACATGGGGCAGTGCTGGGGAACAGTTGGACTTGACCTCAGAGGGCTTTTCCAGCCTTACTGATTCCATGATTTCTGCTGCTGCCTGGCACAGGGAAGCCCAGGTCTGTCCCAGAAACACATCACCAGGGAGGTTTTGCCATTCCAACTCCAACAAACACTTTATTCCCATCAGCCTCACCCGTCCTCACGGAGGACAGAGCACAGGAGGGGAGGGAGCTTTTTCAGCCTGGTTCCATGTGGGGGCAATGAGGGACAACCAAGGCCATGAGGAGCCATTCCCAAATTCCACCATGACCACGGAGTCCTTGCTAAGCTGGTGCAACTTCAAATTTCTGACCAATTTTTGGGACTTTGTAGTTAGGAGAGCCCACAGAGGGCTTGAAAGATTCTTTTCCCAGTCAATTGTGGGGCCTGACACAGCCCAGTGCACTTCCAACAGCACCAGTATTCCTGCATCAAAAGCAGACTCTGAACCAACACCACACTCTGGACTCAGAGGGGAAGGGGAGGAAGGGCTAGGATTAAAAATATCACCCCAAAACAACAGGAATTTGGAAGAAATTGACACGAAGGACGTAAAAAGCAGGAGCAGCTATGAAAATATGTTGAGATGGCCAAGAAAAGTCACATCAAAATATATTTAAAAACCAGAAATTCCAATCTGCGTGGAATTTAAAACTCCTTTCCCCCACCTATGTTTTCCTGCTCAAGGAATCTCTGTTGTTCCAGGATGTGGAACATGATAGGCAGCACCAGCTGTGTCCTGAAAAAGTATTTCCCCAAACTCTGAGCAATTCCAAAATTTACAAACCAAAGATGAGCTAAACCTCAACCATCGCCCCCCTCCCTCTTCCCCCTTCTACAGTGGGCAGGAGAAAAGACAGCAAACAAATCTGACTTTGCATTTCCAGGGAAGTCCAATTTTTCCACACATCAATATCCCTGCAATCCATTGTAGACCTTCTGCACTGATCCTTGCTTCAACAGCTGCTTGAGACCTGCAAGGGAAGGGAGAGCATCACACGCAGAGCACAGCAAAGATGTCAGGATGACTTTTCCAGCACTTCTTCCCCATTCCTGAAATCCCATCCACTAAACACTGCAAGGAGCTGGCAGTTCAAGGATCTGGCAGTATCAAATTCTTACCAAACAGGCTAAAGAGTGAGTCAGCCCTTCAATCCATAATAGCTCATTCTCCTGGGGTCAGCACAGCACGGCAGGGAAGGGCTGGCAGGTCTCCACTGCTGCTTAAAGGGCAAGCCCAGAGGGAGCAGAGGAAGCAGTGGCAAGGGTGGATGTGTCACTGTTTTTCCAGAGATTACAGAGGGAGTCCCCTCTGATGAACTCAGCCTGGCCACTCACTGCCCTGGAACCCCTCAGGACACAGCTCAGAGCAGCTTCAAAAACCACTGAGCCCAAAACAGAGGGGAACTCCCAACACTGTGGGCGACCTTCAAATAACTAAAAGGAGGACACTGAGGGCTGGAGCGTGTCCAGAGAAGGGAAGGGAGCACCAGGAGGGGCTGAGGGAGCTGGAAAGGGGCTCAGTCTGGAGAAAAGGAGGCTCAGGGGGAACCCTGTGGCTCTGCACAACCCCTGACAGGAGGGGACAGCCAGGTGGGGTCAGACTCTGCTCAGGAGAACAAGGGACAGGATGAGAGGAAATGGCCTCAAGTTGCTCCAGGGGAGATTTAGATTGACTATCAGTAATGAAACCAACCAATTTACTTGTACAGAAGAAAATTCCAACCTTCAGGCATGCGAATCCTTCAGGAAATCCTGCTAAAAGCCAGTTTGTCTCCCTGCAACCCTTGTCCTGCTTGTCTATCCTTAAACCTCTATGGCTACACATTCTACTGTCCTTGAAAACCAGTGATGGGATGCATAAGGGTCACAGTAGCTGTGTTAAAGTACTGGAAAACTGCCCTGGAAGTAGTAACTGGAAGCAGGATGTCTCTCTGCAAGGCAAGAACTTCTCATGTGCCTAGCCTGATGGCCAGAGATTCCTGAACTTTTTTTAGGACAAAGTGAACCTCTGGCAAAGAGCTGCTCATTATTAGAACAGGTCATTCTCTAAGGCAAATTCACTTCCTGAGGAGCCTTCAAGTCACTTTCCAGCTGGTGGGTGAGAGGATGTGGCTCCTGGATGTCTGGTTCTTAGAAAGGAAGGCTGTAGCTGGAGAAAGGTGTAATCCTGAAAAAAGCTGGGATTAGCACCACCCCACACCTCATTTCCCAGCAGCTCCCACACCTCTGGCAGAACACCCCCTGCAGTGCACAGGATATTTCAACATGTACCCGAGGTTTAATCAGGAATTCCAACCAGGAATCCCAACAATTGGTGCTACTGCACTTCCCTGAAGTGCAGCCTGAAGTCAATTTTTCCTTTGAAATGTTGTTGATACCAACAAGAAGTGACAGGTTACAGCACAGAGGGGGAGGAAGCCCTGAGCAGCAGTGATCAGGTCCCACTGCAGGAAAGAAGGGATATTATTGCTGTGACTCCAAAGCTGGGGGTGGTGCTCTTGGAGCCAGAGTATCTTCTGACAGCCCCAGGAGCTGGATATGTGGTCAGGAGATAAGAAATGAGGAGCACTGCCAACAATAAGGAAAAAAGGGATGTTTTGAATTCTGAAGCCCACAGTTTTCCACTGAATGTGTACACTGAGCTGCTGCCACACACAGGGACAGACCTATTCCCTCATAAAACTCCTGATATTGTGGATGTTTGGAGATACCCAGCACAGAGAACAGCATCTGACTGCCTACCCAGTCACCTTCCCCTGGAAATGTGTAATTGCTTTGGGAGGGAGAGCAACACCCAAGGCCCTGTGCCTGAGCACACCCTTGCCAGTGCCATCACCTCTCTGCTCCCGGATATCCATAGAGGTGTGTGAGCAATTCTGTCAAAAACATGGAGGCTCCTGTCACTGCTCCTTGCCCAGGGTCCTCCAAACTGCCAAGAGCAACAGCTGGAATAACCTCACATGTGTTTCAGAGCTGCTGTTGCCTGATGAAGCTTCTGGAAGGGCAGCAGAGCCTGGACTGAGGCTCCACAGTGAGGAGGCCGTTGTGCCCTGTACAACACTCTTGGAACAAGAGGGATAAATCCACAAAGCAGGATCACTCTAAGCCCAGCCCAGAGGTACAGAGCTCCCAGCCCAAAGAGCTGCAGGAGGAGCCTCAGGACATCTGGAGCTGCAGCCACCAGCTGGACTGCACAGGGCAGCTGGAACAGTGTGGCCAAGGCAGTGGAATAAACAACTACTGGCAGTGGAATAAAACACCACTTGAGGAGTCCAGGAAATCCACTAAAAGAAGTCAATGCACTTCAGAAGAAGCCCTGGAAGAAGTTCTGGGGATTTCCTCAAGAGCAGCACTAGTACATGCCAGGAATATCTTTGTCCCATGGCAGAGGATGAGGCCCTTGATTCCTACTCTGATGTGGAGCAGCAGAACCACAGAGGCTGCTGGAGCAAAGAATTCCCTGCTGGGAGTCCAGGATTTAAGGATTTACCCTCCTGGCAATTTTAGGATTCCTACATGGTTCATCAGGTTTCCATCTGAAGCTGAGCAGGAGATCTGTCCTAGAGGGAGTAGGGTGGAAGGAGCTGTGGGAAGGAACAACCTTTCTCCTGACAGTGTGACATTCCTTCCCCTCAGCAGCAGAGGGATTTCCACAAGTCTTGCCTCCAAGAAAGTAGCAGCAGGGGCTGGAAAACCCTTTGTGATCCCATTCCAGCCGAGGCAAAGCAGACAGAGGCTGAGCCCAGCAAGGCTGTGGGGTCAGACAGATGGGCAGCACCAGAACAAAACACCTGCACACTTGCCAAGAGCTGCATTCCAGCAGCAGCACATCCCAACCTCAGCAGCCAAGCTCCCTCACTTCCAAGGGAAGTGGGAGTCCATCACAGGCCACCAGCCAACTGTGCCATGCTGGACAAGGGGCACAGGGACAGGAGAGCCCCTCCTGACTGCTCCAGCCCCTGGAGGAGCTGTGCCAGGGTCAGCCTGAGGGCTCTGGGCACTCACCTTCCCGCTGCTCTGGTGTCAGCTGCTCCTTGGGGAACTCCACATCAAAGGTGATTATTAGGGAGCCTTTGATGTTGTTGTTATCAAAGTTTGGAAGCCCTTCTCCCTTCTTCCACAGCTTGGCGCCGGGTTTTGTGGTTTTATCCCGCACAATGTGAACCTGGAGAGAAAAGGAAAGTCAGAACATCAGTGGTGTTACAGGATCACTGAGGTTTGGAAAGACTTCCAAGATCACTGAGTCCACGCCATGACTGATTCTGACCTTGTCAACCAGAACAGAGCACTGGGGGCCACATCCAGATGTTCTTTGGACACATGGGCAGTCCAAGTTCTGTGTGGGCACCCCAATACCCCAACACTCTTTCCAACCCACTAAAATGCTCCAACTGGCATTGATTCCTTGCCAAAACCAGTGAAATCCCCTGGGTCCAAGTTGTTTCACTGGACACATGGCAGAACTAACACCACCCTCTGCTGCTGGGACAGCCTGCAAGTGAGGCACCCCTCATTGGCTGGAATGTTCTAACAGAGGGAATACTGTAGATAACCAGTATTCTGTAGATAACCAGACCCTGAGCAAGCCAACCCTCAGCACAGAGCTGCAGGTGAATTTGGGATGCACACAAATTCTGGGCCTCACCTTGTGCCCATCCAAGTGGGCAATATCCATCTCAAAGCCTGTCAGTGCCTCGACCAGCGAGATTGTCACGTTTGTGTACAAGTCATCTCCTCTCCTTTCAAACACTGGGTGCCTGTGGAAATAAGAGCCATTGAACTTTACTCCTTCCCCAGAGGGGAAACAGGTCCTTGAGCTTCTTTCCTTCAATTTGGGAGGTTGAAGAAATCATAAATAGGAGGGGAAGTGAGGAATGAATCAAATTTAGCTTCATTTTCCTGTATAAGATATGCACTGATAAATGCCTTTTCTATTTTTAGGGCACTGAGTGGTGAGGTGTGGCAAGAAGTCCTGACTCACACAGCAATTTTCTTAGTAGTGCATTTCCTTACAACAGCAAGATTGTGTGTTAGGGAAAAGAAGATATTTATTCTGAATCACACACAGTGAATTCAAGCCAAAAAAAATAAGATCCTTTGATAATTCTACTTTTAACAGCATCAAGTCCAGCTCCTCCAGCACCACGAGGGCTGAGCATCCTGCACAGCCCTGAGTGCCAGACCTGCAGCTGCCCTGCTGAAGGACAAGCTCCATCTGGCCAAGCAAGAGCCTAACTAGAGAGAGTTCTTACTTGAGAACTTTTATTCGGAAGCGCAAATCTCCTGGCTCCCCATCCACGTGGGGCTCACCTGTAGGGGAGAAAGAAGAGTTTGGTTTAAAGGAAATAGTCAGGAATGAGTGGAGAGACAAGCAGGATATTACAGTTAAAGAAATAAAAAAACCCCAACTAACTGATCTTTAGATGACCAAAATTCTGCTTTAACATCTCCTACAGAGCTTAGGGCTTTATGGGTGTTGCCTCAGCAAGGTCACACCTCTGCTTTTCTGGAAGATCTGTCTCATATTAATGATGTCCTTTAGCCACTG
This sequence comes from Arremon brunneinucha, assembly GCA_035583215.1. Lineage (NCBI taxonomy): Eukaryota > Metazoa > Chordata > Aves > Passeriformes > Passerellidae > Arremon > Arremon brunneinucha. Next base: position 20,347,466 of record JAWWEX010000017.1, on the reverse strand, counting down.
AGGGGCAGAGGGGATCCCTTCACAGGCCCAAGCCTGGAACAGATGCTCCTGCTCAGGTGTTGTGCATGTCCCCACTCCCAGCTAAGGGAGTGGAACTGTGTTATCCAGACTTGGGAACTTGCTCCTGGATTTCAGCACATGCAGAGAACACTTCCAACCACATGGGCACCATGTGTCAGAGAATCAAGGAGGAGGAGCAGCCCAGAGCTGAGCACACACTCACCTTCCCCAATGAAGGGATACTCCATGCCATCCCTCACCCCTGGCTCTATCTCCACTTCCAGTGTCCTCTCTTCATTCACCAACCTGAAAATGGGAAGAGCAACTCAGCACTCAGTTTGGAACTTTATTTATTTATTTCAAGTTCATCTCAACTTTTAATTTGTGTCCCTGGGGTAAGGAGTGCCCCCTCACAAGCTCACACATGCTGTCCTTGCTCACATCTAACCCAAGAGAGTCAGAGCTGCCTTTCTGGTGAGCTGAGACTCAGGGAAGAGAGAAAGTGAAGTAGAGAAAGTGAAGTAGAAAGCTCCCAAATGCACAGTCAGCACCAGGGGGTGTGATGGCATTCCATTTCAGCATGGCATTCCATATCCAGCTGCTCCCAGCTGTGTGCCCCCCGTTCAGATCTAGCTGTGGAACTTTGTGCAAGGAATAAAAAAGGCTGGAAGGGGAGACTGGGGAGCTCTGCATCCAACAGATGTAAGAATCAAGAGCGGCTCCCTGGAAACGGGAACCCGGGGTTAAACCTTCCCCAAGTCCCCAGCTCCTCCTGGGAACACAGGCGCGCTCCCCCATCTAGCGGTGGGTTTTGGAATAAACCTCCCTATATTGATGTCCCTACATAAAATCACGGAATTTAGGATTCTGTGGAGCAGGAAAGAGCACCAGACTCACTTGACGTTGGGACACTCATCACAAACAACTTCCTGAGTCATCTGGAAGCGCCCAGGGCCCAGCTGGGTGGTTCTCATCTCCTGCCTGCAGTTGCATTTCCGTTTGCCAGGTGCCTGTCTTGCCACTGGCTTGTTCCTGACAACCTGCAGGGAAGAGAGAGAGGCTGATGTCAGTGTTCCTGGCTCTCCACAAGGGCCTGGATTTCTCTGAACAGAGAATTTGGGGTGGAAGGGACCTTAAAGATCACCTAATTCCACCCTTGTGCCACGGGCAGGGACATGTTGTTGTGTGGTGCTGCCACAATAGGTCCAAACGTGGCCTTGGCAAAACAATGACAAGTTTTCACCTTGTGATCACATGTTAAACACCAAAAAAGCTCTCTCTGACATCACTATTGCCATTCTCTTTCCACACAGGAAAGATAACACTAGGATGGAACACTCTACACTTTGGTTATGACACTTCCTTGTCCCACACAACAGGGAAATTATCCAGACACAACACAAAATCAACCAATGGAAAGCCAACATGCAGACAGGAGGGATTGTCAACACCAGAGATGGAGCTTGCTTGAAAGAAAATAATAATTTTCCACATACTCTTCTCAGTTATATGATCTGGAAACTTGCAGTGACATGTTTGCCCATAGAAGGAGACTGAAAAATCCTCAATGTGGTTTTACAAGAATTGCAAAGTGGATTTGAAGCTTATCAACAGCCCCTGAAACATTCCTAAATTCTACAGAGGGACAATTTGCACCTCTTCCAACTGGGCTGCTGCACTAATCAAGCTGAGCTGGTGACTGACAAATCTGTATTATCACATTTATGGTGACACTGCCAGATGCAAAAGATGAATAAATGTGTGGGTTTTTCAATAAACAGCACCACAACATCCTCCACCGCCAGCACAGAAAAGGAGCATCTATTTCAGCTCTAATTTTTGGGAGAAGACATTCTGTGCTCTGGTCAGGCACCTCAAACCTGGGAACACAAGAAACACTGAGACAAATAAACTTACTTCTACAAAGTTTCCTGAATACACCTCCTCCAGTGTGACCTCCAGGTCCACGATGATGTCACTTCCCCGGGGAATATTCCTGTCTTGCTGCCGAGGGCTTCCTCCAAACATGAATCCAAAGTCCCCAAAGAAACTGGAGTTAAGCACAATGGTTAGCTCAGGAAGGAATTCTAGGCAAATGCTTCTACTCCACTAAAAAGCAGCCTCCTTGCAGTCCTAAAGCTCCAGAGTGAACCCAGAAACCTCTTTTTGTTAGACAACTAAAGTCCTCAAACACAGCAGCCACTTTAGAAGAGTTTTCTGCACTAAAGAAAACAAAATTTGGAGCAGAACACTCAAAATCTGACCTCTCCACACTGCACTGCTGCTCAGCTGCCACCACTAAAAGGTGTAAACTCTGAGTAGCACTGCAAGGTACTGCTAGCAGGTTGGTTTTTAGTAGTTTAAAGACAAGAGGGATGAGGAAAACTCCCTAGGAATCCTGCATATTGTCCCTCAGAACAGAGCAGAGCAGCAGCGCAAGTCCTCACGCAGTATTACAAGAACTGAGCAACTTCTGGAATTATTTTAGGAAATTTATCCAAAGGGGCAGAAAATCAGGCCCTGTCCAAGCAATGTGTCAGTGCCTTTGGTTTTTGATGCTCCAAATTCTACAGGGGCTGTGCAAGTAACTACAGCATTGCTTTGCAGAAGGAAAAGTGTCCCCAGAGTGATGTGTGACAACAAGTTAAACCCCAATCACACACAGATAACCTGAGAAAGTTTCTACATGTTTGAAGCAGGTGCTGCACCTGAAAAATCACCCACAGTGCCCAGAGGTGCCCATGTGGGAAATCTCTACTGGTTCCTGCTTGCAGCAAGGAGTGGGGCACACCAAAACTGGAAATTGCATGTAAATGTATCTCTTCAAATTTTCAACTTGCACATCAGCAACCTTGGGCCAGACAAAACCCCATCAAAAGGGTGCTTGAGCATCACAGGATCAGAGCAGCAGCTGCAAAGGGGTTAAAACAGCCCAAAGGGGATAAAACTCCTTACTGGGAGAAGATGTCTCCATGGGAGCTCTGGTGGCCATCCTTCAGGCCCTCCTCTCCATAGGCATCGTACTGCTTCCTCTTCTCCTCGTCTGACAGCACCTGGAAAAGGCAGGGATGGAGCCAAGGCTCATCTGGAGCTCAGGGGAGGTGTTGGACAAGGCTCTGAGGGCCCCCAGCACTTTTCACTGGAGACTCTACAGGAGCCCCGCTTGCTGTGCTGTCTGCAAAAGTTAAGCCCATAAAAAGCACATTTTGTTCATTAAAAAAGCAAGAGCAGCCTGGAAAACATAAACATTGAGTTTATCTTAAATATTAAAAAAAAAGAATCACAAAGAACAACTCAAATTCTACAAGGCAGGACATGCTGAGCCAAATAATCACATACCACCATCCTTGTGTCTCAGCCATGACTTTTAAGCATTGATTTTATTTCCTAAGTTTTGATCTTTGCTCTTTCCTGCCTCAGAGATCCAGAAGTCTCTGGTCACATTTAGTCTTCCTTGCCCTTCCTCCCTCATTGATCAGATTTGGAAAAGCCAGAGCTGGCAGGTTGGCTTTCAGAAGGCTGTAGAGGAGTGGGAACAGATGGAGAAGCAACTCAACAGGTGGAGAAGCAGCTAAAAGAGGAAAATCAGCTGAATTTGGGGTGTTTGGAGAAGCTGTGGCTGCCCCATCCCTGGAGGTGTCCAAGGCCAGGTTGGACAGGGCTTGGAGCAGCCTGGGACAGTGGGAGGTGTCCCTGCCATGGCAGGGAGTGGAAATGGATGAGCTTTAAGGTCCCTTCCAACTCAAACCATGCTGAGATTCTGTGGAATTATAACCCCTGATAAATGTTACCAACAAGGGAAAATTAGCAGTGACTTCACCACTTCCACCCAGCAGGTAAGGGTTCAGTTCTCCCTTTGCACTTGAGATTCCCGTGGAAACTCCTCCCAAACCCATCCTGAGACTCATCACTCTGTGCAGAAGAGTCTCACTCCCTCTCCTGGGATCAGTCTCGTTCCTGGTTCAACAGCTGAATTCAGAGCACACAGCTCTGGGCTGGAATCACCGAGCCTGTGAAAATGAACACACTGAGCAGGTTCATTAACCTACTTTCCCCTCAAATTTTTGGGAAAGCTTTGCCATAATCAGCTACCCAGACCTTAAACAGCAGTGCTGTTAACAGAGGCTTTATGGTGAGGAAAATTCTGCTTTGTAAGGGACACCCAATTCTGGTTCCATTCTGCCCAAAAATCCACTCACTGTGTCCCACAGCTAGTTCAGCAGAAGGATTTCCAAGCTGTCCTGGCTAAACACAGATAAAAAACAGGCAGGGAGGGCATCAAAAGCTTCCTCCAAACCTCACACACACGAATACTGGATTTCTGATTTGATTTTACAACCATTTTTTCCCTCAGCTTTTAAATAGAAAGAATAATCTCAGCTGCTGGCAAACACTTAAACCAGCTGGAACTCGAGGAAGAGGCAGAGAAATCCCAACAAGATCCCAGCTCACAGAAGCAGCACCAAGCTCACAGCTCCATCAGTCCTGAAGTGCTCACAGTTCCATCAATCCTGAAGTGCTGCAAATGATAGAGAATTACTTTTCCCCCCCAAAAAATGTCTTTACATTAATTTTCCCTGTGATAATAAAGCCAGTTTATATAAGTCAGAACTAAAAAGGGGTCCCAGCTTTCAGAGAAAACAAAAGTGAACAGTTTTCTTTCTCAACACAAAGAAATAAATGCCAGCTGTTCTCTCACTTCCTCTTTTGGGGAATATCTGCATATGTGAGGAGCACCAGGGATGGAAGCAGGAGCCAGGCTACAACCCCTTTTCCCTGCAGCTGGGTTTTTCCCAAAGGACCCCAAGCTCCCACCCAAAGAGCAATTCACTGCTAGGAATTTCTGCTAATGGAATTTTTCAGCATCATCTTCCTCTCTGCAGCACAGGGGGGGAGCAGGAGCAGATGGAGTGACCAAAAGGACAGAAAACACGGAGGAAACAGCCTCTATTCCATCACTGTGTGTGTACAGCCAAGGAAAGCAGGCTTTCACTTCACACCTTTGGGCAATACAATAATCTGGATTTGATTTATTTAATGCACTGGGTTATTAGTGTGGGGGATCATTTGCATGCCACAACATCATCATGGAGTAACAGGAATCCTGCTGTGTCCCACAATTACTTTTCTCACTTAATGTCCTCTAAACCCAAGGCCAGCCCCTTTCACTTCCCATCAGCTCAGACTAATCCCAGCCAGGCCCTACACACACTTGGGAGCTGCTGCACCTCCACTCCTCCCTTTAGGAACTGGGAATAAATTCCAAAAAACTTTAAGCTGGTGCCTTGCCTTCCTCCTGGCTGAGAGGTGTTGTATTGTCCTCTGGCAGGAGCAGCTCTCCAAGCAACCTGGCAGGCTCTGGATCTTTGTTTTTCATTTGGAAGAGTATCTGGAACTGGATGTATCAACAGGGGCAGGATGGAATTTGGTGTAGTAATAGGGGGAGGATGGAAAGCAACCTGCCCTTCCTTATGAGGTCTTTATCTGTGTTTAGCCAGAACAGCTTGGAAATCCTTCTGCTGAATTGGCTGTGGGACACACTGAGTTGATTTGGTTGTTTTGGGTGAAATAGAATCAGAATTGGGTGACCTTTATAAAGCAACTTGGTATGCTCTGGATCTCTGTTTTTCATTTGGGAGAGTATCTGGAATTGGTTGTATTAACAGGGGAAGGATGGAATTTGGTGTAGTAATAGGGGGAGGATGGAAATTGATGAGAAGGAGATAGAAGGAAGGAAATTTGATGTGGAAGGTGTCCATGCCCATGGTAAAGGGATGGAATGAGATCATCTTTAAGTCCCTTCCAACCTAACCCATCCTGGCATTCTGTGATAATAAGAGATGTGGGATGAAATTCAACATATTAACAGGGGAAAGATGGAATTTCACATGGTAATGGAGAAGGACAGATTCCAGCTGCACCTTAGGGAAGAGCCTTTAATTCCCTACAAACCTCATTTCCCATCCCCTGAACGCTCCAGAATGAATCCTATGAGCCCCATCCACCCATCCCAGCCTGGGGAGGCCATTCCCGGCTCCCTTCGGGACACTCCCGGCTCCCAGCCCCACCTCGTAGGCAGCGCCCAGGTCCTGGAACTTCTCCTGGGCGCGGGGGTCGTCGGGGTTCCTGTCGGGATGGAGCTGCAGCGCCAGTTTGCGATAGGCCTTCTTGATGTCCTTGATGGAGGCGCCGCGGGACACCCCCAGGATCTTGTAGAAGTCTCTCCTGCCGTGGGGGGAGAGAGAAAGTGAGGGAAGGGGAGCGGGGAGAGCATGAAGGAGAACGGGGATGGGAGAGAGGGGATGGGAGAGGGGGAACAGGGGAGCGATGAGGGGAAGGCAGCGGGGTCCCGTCAGCGCCGCGCCCGCCGACCCTCAGGAGGGGGAAGGCCGGTGCTGAGGCGGAACCCGCGGCCCGTGGGCGCGGCCCGGCGCACTCACCCCGCGGCGGCCTCCCCGCAGAGGCACAGCAGGAGCAGGCAGAGGCGGCCGATCCAGGCGGGGGCCATGGCGGGCCCGGCCCTGCCGGCTGAGGGGGAGCGGCGGGAGCGGCGCGTCCCGGCGGCTCCGCAGCGCCCCGGCCCCAGCCAATGGCAGCGCGGGGTGTTCCACGCTAGCCAATCCGAGCGCGTCGCCGAGCAACGTCGGCCAATGGGCTGCTCACACTTCACCGCCGCCGGCCAATCGCCTGCCGGAGCGTCGCCGCCGAGCGCGCCGGCCACGCCCCTCCGCCCCTCCGGAGTGACTTCCTTCCGAACAGCCAATCAGCGAGCTTACCGCTTTTTCCCGCCCTCGTGCTGGCAGTTTCGGCCAATGAGCGGCGGCTCCCGGCGGGCGGGAACGGCCATCTCTATGGTGCCCGCGGCGGAACCCGGAAGTGGCGGCGGCGATGGCGGCGGGGCTGGTGCGGCTGTGGGTGCGCACGGAGCCGTTCCTGGTGGGAGCGCTTCCGGCCCCGCCGCCCGCCCGCCTCGCCCCGCACTACCTGCGCAAGGCGGCCGCCTACGCCCGCGCTCGGGCGGACCAGGGCTGCTTCCCGCGGCTGAGCTGGCCCAGCTGGCGGCACCTTGCCTGTGGGAAGCTGCTGCTGAGCCCCGACATCGCCTGGCTCTACTTCGAGCTCTACCGCGGCCTCCGCGGGCCCTCCCCGCCGCTCCGCCTGCGCTGGGCCGAGGCTGAGGCGGCCTGCACCAGCGCCGAGGAGCTGGAGTGGGAGCGGAGCAAGGCAAGAGCCAGAGCCCGGCCTAGGGCAGGGGGAGCCCCGACCCCGCCGAAAGGGGAGCCCGGCCCAGGCTGACACTTCTCTGTCTCTCCCCAGCTCTCCGTGGACACGCTGCAGTTCCTGCTCTTCCTGTACGTGCAGCAGTTCCACAACGTGTCCCTGCGGCGCTCTCTGCTCGGGGACGAGTGGCCCAGCCCCAGGACCAAGTCTCCCTGCCTGTCAGAGAAATCGGGCACCGGGAATAAGGTACGGGATTGCCTGTGTGCAGGAGCCTCTTCGCTCTGAGGGGGCTTGGGCAGGGGCTGGTTTGTTCCCGGTAGGGTTTCACCTGTGAGCAGAGCTCCAGCTCCAGAACTCCTGTTCCATAGTAAACGAAGTGATCTCTACAGTTTATCAAAAGATTCTTTAAATTTTTCCATGAGACTTTCCTGGAGTCCAGAGCCGACTGGATATTCCCTGAAAGTCATGGCAAGTCTCCTTCTGAGAAGCAACAGTCTTTTTGTAAGTCAAGCAGGGAGCTCTCCTCATGCTCATGCCTTTCCCATGATCCAGTGTGGAATTTTGCATTCCAGGCTGTCACATTCTGTTTCTGAGAGGGGAGTTGGTTGTTCAGCTGTAGATCAACCACATGGAAATGCTGTTTCCTTTTAAAATATTGCTAGATATTTAGGAAGGAGTTGGATGTGTCCTGTGGGCAGCTCTGTGTGGGAGAATGCATTATAATTTGCAACCCTGTGCAAGGCCATGCCAACCTCTGGAATTCTGAGAGCACAGATGTGCTGCTGTGAGTGGGATAAGCTGGTGAAATGTAGCTTGTGGCAAGCTGGAGTGATTAAAAATAGGAGCTGGATAACTTTATCCTGAACTGTTGAACAAAAGTGGTGAGGACAAGGTGTAATCACAGCCCTGTATTCCTTCAGCAAAACTCAGCTTTATGAAGCTCTGCCAGAATTGCAGTCTCCTGCTTTTTTTGGGCTGAAGCCCTTTAGAATTTGAAATAAGAATTCTTTCAGAGGGTTTGGTTTATTGGAGAAATGACCCTCTGCTTTTTATCCTGGCACTGAATCCTGGCTGCAGGGATTTTCCAGTGGAGCAGCTCCAGGACCTTGAGTGTCAATTATTGATTTGTGTCCTCCCTTTGAATGCCAGCAGCAGTGGCCTGGATTTGTGTGGGACTGTAGAAGAGCCTGGTGCTACTCTCTAGAATGAAATACTTGGTACTTGAGTTGGAATGAAATGCTTTATTTTGAGTTTTTTGGGAGGAGATGTCTTTCCTGCTTTGTGAGAATAGAGCAGCAGGAATGAGTGCTGTGCCTGGCTGGCTTTCCTTTTTCTAGAAGGATTCTAAGCAACGATTTGTATCCATGATGTCCATGGAGCTTCTTGGAGAACTCACGCTTTGTGTGTTTTCCTGCTCCTCCAGAACTGGGATGAATACTTGGTACTTGAGTTGGTATTTTGAGTTTTTTGGGAGGAGGTGTCTTTCCAGCTTTGTGAGAGTAGAGCGGGAAGAACGAGCACTGTGCCTGACTGGCTTTCCTTGTTCTAGAAGGATTCTAAGCAAGGATTTGTATGTACAATGTCCATGGAGCTTCTCAGCTTGGAGAACTCACCCCCTTGTGTGTTTTCCTGCTCCTCCAGAACTGGAATGAATACTTGGTACTTGAGTTGGTATTTTGAGTTTTTTGGGAGGAGGTGTCTTTCCAGCTTTGTGAGAGCAGAGCAGCAGGAATGAGTGCTGTGCCTGACTGGCTTTCCTTCTTCTAGAAGGATTCTAAGCAAGAATTTGTATACATGATGTCCATGGAGCTTCTTGGAGAACTCACTCCCTCATGTGTTTTCCTGCCCCTCCAGAACTGGGACGACCAGGAGCACCTTGCCTTTGTTCAGAGCCACCTCTTGGATATCTTGGAGCTGCTGCTGGAGCCAGAGCAGCTCTCAGCCTCCTCCCATTCCAGCTGCAGCAGCCTGGTGTCCCTGGAAGCCATGTGTGCCCTCAGCTTCCTGCTGGAGGGCACCGTCAGCAATTCGGGCACCGTCCGTCCCCTGCACAAGCTGGCACTCAGGCAGTCCTGCCATGGCCTCAATGGGTACTCCAAAGGTTCCAGAACCTTCTCCCTGCCCAAGCTGGAGAGCTGGCTGCGCTCTTCCCTCACTGCCAATCCCCTGGGAATAACCGTCTGCGTCAATGCTGGCAAGAATCTCGTACGGGCACAGCAAGGTGGGCAAAACTGCTGGGGAGGTGTTCTTAGATAGACAGAAATATAGGGGGGTGGGGGGACATTGGGATGTGGGGGGACACTGGGATGTGGGGGGGAATGGAAATATGTGAGCAAAATAGAGATATACAGAAATATATATTTCTATATACAGAAATACGGTAAGTACGAGTATGGAAAAACAAAAGCAGAAGTGCACAGAAATGTAGAAATAAATATATAAAAATAAATATAGTAAATATATAAATATGATAAAGATATAAATATAATAAAAATATATAGAAATAAATAGAACTACAAAAGTGTGGGGGGACATTGGGATGTGGGACGGAATGGAAATATGGGAGCAAAATAGAAATATATAGAAATATACAGAAACATGGTAAGTATGAGTATGGAAAAACAAAAGCAGAAGTACACAGAAATATAGAAATAAATACATAAAAATAAATATATAAACATAATAAATATATAAATATAATATAATAAATATGATAAAATATAAATATAATAAAAATATATAGAAATAAGTAGAAGTACAGAAGTGTAGATAAGTCGAAAAATACAAATAGAGGAAATTGGAAATAGGGAAATAAATTTAGAAATACAGAAAAATAAATCTATAAATAAAATTTTAAGTAAAAATAACCCCAGAAATGGGAACTCAGCTCTTGTTGCTGAGCAGGGATCTGTCAGTGAGGTGGAACCTGGTCTAGGTTTCCTTGTCTCCAATCCAGCCCCTCTCCTTCAGGGATGTGGCTGTGGAGCCAAGGCACTTTCCCCCTTAGGATAAGGAATTTAACTCAATGTTTTGTTTCCCTGACAGCAGGATCCCAAGAGGGGCAGGAAGGATGGGGAAGGGCTTAAGGATTGCATCCTAGAGGGAGCATTTCCCTTTTTAAAACACACAATTCCTGCTTAAAACCCACCCTCAGGATCTTCCTGCTGAGCTGAATCTTGTGTTCAGCAACAGGCTTGTGGAACTGGAGATTCTGGAGCTTGTGGGAGGCTTTGACCACTCCTAAGTAATCTTGAAGTGGTTTTGATCCTTCAGTGTCTCTCAGTTTCTGAAATTTCTGGTGCCTCGTGCTGCTGACCTGCCCAGGAGGCATCAGGGATGGTGAGACTGCCGTGGGATGTACCATCCTTGAACTTTGGGGCTGATTATTTTCCTGAGGGACTGCTGCACCCAGAACTTCTGTGGGCTTTGTTTTGCAGGGGGAGGATCAACCAGGAAAGCCAAGATTGCCTGCAGTGCCCGGGTGGTGCCAGAGGTGTCCCCCCTGGTGATGCTGAGCCACGTGTACAAGCAGACCGTGGCCAAGAGCTCGGACACCCTGGTGGGGGCTCACGTCAGCATCTGTCGCTGCCACGATTCCTTCATTTACCTCCTGTCCCCTCTGCGGTGAGTTTGGCTTCTCCTGCACACAGCTGGCTGACCATGAGTGTGTCCTGGGGGCCAGGAGACCAGTGGGATACTGGGGGGTGTTAGGAAGAGCATTCCCAGTAGGTCAGGGAGTGATGCTGCCCCTCTGCCCAGCCCTGTGAGGCACAGCTGGGATGCTGTGTTCAGGTCTGGGTTCTTCAGGAGGGGCAAGGAGATCCTGAGAGGGTCCAGTGGATGATACAGAGTGATGAAGGGAGTGGAGCATCTCCCTGACAAGGGAAGGCTGAGGGAGCTGGGCCTGGTTAGTCTGGAGAAGACCAGACTGAGGTGGGATCCCATCAATCCATACAGAGATCTCCAGGTGGTGCCAGGCTTTGCGCAGCGGTGACAGCGACAGGATAGGGAGCAATGGCCATAAACTAAAACACAACAAGTTTCACCTCAATGTGAGGAAGAACTTCCTTCCACTGAGGGTGCCCAGGGAAGAGGTGGAGTCTCCCTCTCTGGAGACATTCCAAACCTACCTGCCCATGTTCCTGTGTCACCTGCTGCAGGTGACCCTGTGGTGGTGTTTGCAGGGGTCCCAGGATGAGGGAAGAGATGAGAATCTTGACTCCATGTTTCAGAAGGATGATTTATGATTTTATGATATATATTATATTAAAAGAAAATGATATATTAAAACTACACTAAAAGAATAGAGAGAAAAGAATTTCATCAGAAGGCCAGCAAAGGAAAGAAAAAATATAATAAAATCTTGTGACTGACCAGAGAGTCTGAGACAGCTGGACTGTGGCCATTAATTAAAAACAACCACATGGACCAATCAAAGATCCACCTGTTGCATTCCACAGCAGCAGATAATTATTGTTTTTGTTTTCCTCTGAGGCTTCTCAGGAGAAAAAATCCTGTGTCACATACATGTTTTATGAAAAATCTTTTCCTTAGGATTTTTACTCCTGAGAAGCTGAGAGGCCTCAGGAACAAAATGTAAACAATAATTATCTGCTGCTGTGGAATGCAACAGGTGCATCTGTGATTGGTCTCATGTGGTTGTTTTTAATTAATGGCCAATCACAGTCCAGCTGTCTCGGACTGTCTCGTCAGTGATAAGATTTTGTTATCATTCCATTCTTTTGCTTTCCTTGCTAGCCTTCTGATGAAATTCTTTCTTCTTTCAGTATAGTTTTAATAATATATATAAAATAAAATAATAAATTAGATTTCAAAACATGGAGTCAGATCCTCATCTCTTCCCTCATCCTGGGACCCCTGTGAGCACCACCACGATCCTGGCAAAAGGATTTTTCATAAATATGTCCGTGACAGTGACCCTGCCTTGGGCTGGATGGAGGTTCCTCCCAGCCCTGATGGTTCTGTATTTCCTTGGCAGGTCTGTGACCATCGAGAAGTGCCGGAACAGCACCTTTGTCCTGGGCCCTGTGGAGGTGTCAGTGCACGTCCAGAGCTGTGACAACGTCAAGGTCATCGCGGTTTGCCATCGCTTGTCCCTCTCGTCCACCAAGGGCTGCACTTTCCACACCCTCACACCCACGCAGCCCCTCATCCTCTCTGGGAACCAGGAAGTCAGCTTTGCCCCTTTCCACACCCATTATCCCACGCTGGAAGACCACATGGCTCAGGTGGGCTTGGCCACGCTGCCAAACTACTGGGACAGCCCCATGCTGGTGTGCAGGGACAGCGGTGACACCAGCGTCTTCCGGCTCCTGCCGCCCTCGGACTTCTACACCTTTGTGATTCCCTTTGAGATGGAAGGAGACACCACAGAGACCCCAGGGGGGCTTCCCCAGGAGTACCAGGAGGTGCTGAGGAAGCGGGAGCAGAAGGTGCAGTTGTGGCAGCGCATGGTGAAGGAGGCAGGGCTGAGCAGGTGAGTGTCCCTTCAGCCACGTGGACAGAGGGTTGTTTGATGGGGATTTCCACAGAAATCCTTGAAGGGTGGCTTGGGTTGTGTGAGCCATGTCTTGCAGGCCAGTCCGAGCAGGTGAGTGTCCCTTCAGCCACGTGGACAGAGGGTTGTTTGATGGGAATTTCTACAGAAATCCCTGAAGGGTGGCTTGGGTTGTGTGAGCCATGTCTTGCAGGCCAGTCCTAGAGCACTAGTAATTAGCAATCCTGGGATTCTGCTTGGTGAGGTGGGGAGACTAATGCTCACAGGCTCAGAGCTGTAGAATCCCAAAATGCCTTGGGTTGGCAGGGACCTTAAGCTCATCCTGTTCCACCCCTTGCCGTGGAACACCCTCCATTATCCCAGGGTGCTCCAAGCCCTGTCCAGCCTGGCCTTGAACAGTTCAGGGATGGAGCAGCCGCAGCTTCTCTGGGCAACCTGTGCCAGGGCCTCACCACCCTCACAAGGAAGAATTTCTTCCCAATATCTGATCTATATCTGCCCTCTGGCAGTGGGAAGCCATTTCCCTATGTTGGGTCACTCCAGTCCCTTGTCCAAGTCCCTCTCCAGCTCTCCTGGAGCCCCTTTAGGCACTGGAAGGTGCTGTGATGTCTCCCTGGAGCCTTCTCTTCTCCAGGTGAACACCCCCAGCTCTCCCAGCCTGGCTCCAGCCCCTGGAGCATCTCCGTGGCCTCCTCTGGATTCCAACAGCAGCACATCCTTGTTGTGCTGGGTATCCCAGAGCTGAAGGCTGCTCTGCAGGTGGGGCCTCACCAAGTGGAGTGAAGGGGAACAATCCCCTTCCTCTGCTCCTGAGGAGGTGCTTTCTCATGGCTGCTTTTTCCCAGCTTGTAAGACTGCAGGAAAAGCACTCCCAGATGCTGCTGAGCTGAGGGATCCACCCTGGCAGTGGATTGGGCCAGGGCTGGGTGTGCACCCTGAGCTGCCTGGGGTCCCTCTCAGCCCAGCCTTCCCCTGGGATTGAAGCTGTAAATGGCTGTCCCAGCCGTTGTTGAGGTGAGCTGGGAATGTGCACGTGCATCACTGCAGCAGATCCCCTTTGGGCAGTAACTCTGAAATTCCTCTGCCCAGCTTCCTTGGCAAGCACAGAATGGGGATAAAACCCTATTTCAAATATCTGTTGTTCTTCCCAGGCTTCTGCTGCTTCCCTGCACAGTTTTGGGAAGGAGTTTGGCCTGTCAGAACCTTCCTGTGAAAGAAATGTGAGGAAATAGGGATTGATGTGCTTAGATTTGCCATCATCTGCTGCAGTCACAGGAGGCAAGAGCTCCCTGCTTATTCCATAAAAGGGGGGAAACTCTGGCAAGTTTAGAAGCTTGTTGAAAAGAAAGTGGGCAGCTGACAGTGGAAAATGCCTGTTGTCTCCTGCAGGCAGGGAAACAAGAAGGGAGACAAGTAGGAAGCTTAGAGCAAACAGGATATCAGGCTTGTAGAAAGAAAAAAGCTGCTGTGCTCGAGCGGGGAGGTGAAAGAGAGTGTTAGAAATAAGAAGACATCTTTCAAGAAGTTGAAGTTGTCTGATTGAGGAAAGTGGGGCAAAAAAAGAATGTAAATCCTGCCAGGCTGAAAGTAAAACCCCCGTAAGACAGGACCAAGAAGACAGCTTGAGGAACAACTTGCAAAAGCATAAAATCCTGTTTATTCATTTTCCTGAGCGTATCAGACAGAAAGTCTTTCAGGGTCAGCAGCAGATCAAGGTAGAGAAAAAGCTCTTGGAGGAGATAAATCCACAAGGGAAGAAAGAAGTGCCTGCCTTTGTGTTCACTGGGGAGGAATTTGGGTTAGTTTGTGTTCCAAAACCCTGCTTTGTGGGGAATGGCTCAAATAGAAGAGAACATACAGACAGCAGCCTTAACTGGAAAAAAGGGTGTGGATACATGGAGCCTGTCTGAGGGTGAGTGGGACAAAACTGAATAGAATGGCCTGAATTGGAAGGGACCTTAAAAAGGGAAGGGAAGGGACCAACCAGATTCTCCTCCTGCCATGGCAGGGACACCTTCCACTGTCCCAGGTGGCTCCAAGCCCTGTCCAGCCTGGCCTTGGGCACTGCCAGGGATCCAGGGGCAGCCACAGCTGCTCTGGGCACCCTGTGCCAGGGCCTCAGCACCCTCACAGGGAACAATTCCTTCCCAATATCCCATCTAACCCTGCTCTCTGGCAGTGAGAAGCCATTCCCCTTGTGCTGTCACTTCAGGCTCTTGTAAAGAGTCTCTCTCCATGTTTCTTGTAGCTCCTTCAGGCACTGGAAGGCCACAGTGATTTCACCCTGAAGTTTCCCTTTCTGCAGGCTGAACAATTCCAAGTCTCCCTGCCTTTCCTTAGAGGAGGGATGCTCTATCCCTCTGATCACCTTTGTGGTCTCCTCTGGAGCTGATTTCCTGCTTTTCCCAGTACAGAATGGGGTCAACACATCAAATTAGGAATGGATTCAAAGCAAGCCCACATAAAATCTCTGGAATACCGAAAAGGGTTCATTTTCATTGCTGTTCAGAAATGAATTGTGTAAACTGCTTGAAAAAGTCCATCAGGAGCTACTCAACACCTGTGCCACCTTTGGCTTGAGAAATTCCAGGTGTGAGCTGATCCCAGAGGGCTGGGATGCTGTTCTGGAGGTGCTTTTGGGCATCTGACCAGTGCCAGTTAGCCTGAGCTGAGTGACCCACCCTGTTAGGCTTGCCAAAAACACCCCAAACAGAAAATGATGTGAGATTTGTTTATAGGTGCATTTTTTTTCCTGATCTTCCTCCTCTCTGGTGCTGTCAGAACAGAATTTTGTGTATTTACTGCTTAACCACTGGTTGTTAATTTTAGTCTTCCTTTTTCAGACAGTTTTTCTGCTGTGCCCTGAAGGGAAAGTGGAGGCAGCCCTGGAGCAGGGTGGTTGTGGTGGTGGGATGGAGAATTTTGTATGACTTCTCCAACTCCACCAGGTTCTGCCTTTGGGGTTCATTATCATCACATTCACTTGGTAAAAACCTTTTCTGGATGTCTCTGCAAGGTTCAGGAACCTGACTCTTCCTGATGCATCTGGAGGCTTGTTTGGATAGTGAAGGCATGGTAGAAGTATAATACTGTGAATAAGTGTGAATTTTTCCATATTTCCCTGCTGCTGTGTCTGTTTCAGGGATCAGAGGAAACAGCTCCAGGCTGTGGTAGAAGACAAATTCTATGAGTGGCTGGTTCAGACGGGGAACAGGCAGCAGCTGGACAGCCTGGTCCCTCCTGCCCTGGGCTCCAAGCAGGCAGCAGGATAACATTCCTGGCCAGGATGACATCCCTGGGCAGCAGGAGGAAAGGGAGGTGAGTAAAAGGCTTCCTTCTCTTGCTTCATCTCTGCCCCCAGGAACTGTCCCGTGTTGGTGTGCACAGCCAAGGCAGAGGTGGGAGAAGCAGGAGTCTGAGGGAGTGTTCTCACAAGAGCCTGGCATTTGCGTTTAGTTCTTCCTTTCCTGTCAAAACCCATTCTCAGCTGAAATCTCTGTCCTCAGCATGGCCTTGCTGCCAAGTTTGGTTTGTTGGAGGCATCTCTAAGGCAGATGGGCAAATGGCACATAATGTGATACAAAACTGATTGGAATAGCTGCTCTTTCAAAGAAACTGTATATTGATGTCCACCCATCTCACTTTCTGCTAAAGAGAGTTAAGGGAGACTTTGGGTCATTCTTAAAATAAGACTTTGGGTCATTCTTACAATAAGACTTTAGATAATTCTCACTCTTCCCAAGCAGAAGTGGTTTAGGAGCTGGAGACCTGCCTTTATTGTGCTCTTCTGCCCGGGCATGTTTCAAACTGTTAGAAAATTGTTTTATTTTTGATTTAGCCTTTGAATTCTTTTTTCTTTGCTTGTGTTAGAAGTAAAATTGTCTCATTTTTTGTTCCAGAGCTCTGGGAACAGCCAGTGATCCACTCAGCCCAGTTCTCATTAAGACTTCGTGCCATCCCACTGGATCTGCCAGCCAGCCCTGGTGTGGATGGGACTGCCTGGCTGCTGTAGGATTCCTGAGCATTGCTGCTTCCCCAGGAATGTGCTGTAGCCATCCTATAGGGGACTGAGAGGTGCCTGGCCCTGGGGGAAGATGAAGTGTGCCTTGTTGCAGAGCTGTCACAGCAGTCCATAGTGTCCAGCACACCAGGTTTCCTGGGACAAAGCTGGATGCAGGCCTTGGGCATCACTTGCATCCTCATGGTACAAACCAGTGGTGCTGTTTTAATAAATGTTAAAAAGAAATGTTTAATTTTTTTATGAATGAAATCAAACAGGTTCTTTTTTAATATGAAGATGGCACTTTTAGAAGATAATTTTTTGTATATGGTTGCATTGTTTTGACAAATGTCAATAAACCAGATTTGTTGGATAAACCTGGCACATGTCCTGGGGAAGGGGTTTTACCTGTACAGTTGGTCTTAGGGGGACACAGCATCTTTTATCTTAATGAAATGTGAACCTGTCAGAGAGAGAAAAACTGCTAATTTATGGGGAAAGTGGGGCAAAAAAAGAATGCAAGTCCTGCCAGGCTGAAAGCAAAACTCCTGTAAACTTCAGCCATGCAGCTGAAGGCTGCCCTGGCACAAAGTTTTGAAACCAGCCCTATTCCTGTGTCTCATAATTTTCATAAAGATTATCAGCTTGAATAAGCACCATTCTCATGTGCTGGTGGGATGTGTTTTGGGGAGATGTGCTCATAGCTGAGCACTTAAATAAGCTTGGAAAATAGGCAAAGGCATTGCATGGATGAGTGGAGGCAGCAGCTGGTGGTGCCTTGGGAAGAGCTCTCCAAGCTGAGTGAGGGGAAGGCACAGTGCTCTCGAGTGCACAGCCTCAGAATTCCTCTGAAGGTCTCCTGGGCAGGCAGGTGAGGTGAGTTTATTATATTTATTCTATTTATATAAGATGATTTTATTGTATTTAACCAACCTCTAAAGGAGGGATGTGTGAAGTGACCACAGCTTTGAGCTGTGAACCTGCTGATAGAACCCACCTTGTGCTTGAACTGTGGTCTTCAGGAGTTAAAAACTAAATCAATCCAAGTGGCCTCAGTGAGAGCAACAGCTCTGGGTGATTCAAGGCTCCTAAAATGGGAAGAGGAGCAGCTGCTGATTGTGTGTGCCCCAGGCTCTCCCATCTGCCTGCATTTACAGAGCTGCTGTTGCGAGAGTGCTTGTCCTGACAGATTTGAAAGAGGGGCTGCGTGTTTCGGGCGCTGCTGTGCCAAATTCGCGTCCCTTTGTCTCGCTAAGCCTTTGGGCTGGGGCACTGAATAGCTGCAGAGGTGGTTTTTCATAATGCACTGCCGGGGGGGTGGCTGTGGAAGCCAGTGATCCTCGGCCTGCCCGCTCCAGGGCCGGAGTGTGGCCGAAGGGAAAACTCCTCTGCTCCAACCTCAGGTGCTGGGCTGAGAGTTGGGGTTCAATTTGTGACGCTTGAAGAGACAACAGAAATCTGGGCATTGTTTGATGTGTGAAATCACTCACTTTGTGGGGAGTGGGGAGGTGGCCACACTTCCTTCTTTCCCTCTATGTCAGGAGGTGTTTGGAGCGGTGTGGCTCCAGCTGAGGGTGTCCCAGGAAAATCTGCAGCCTCTTTGCTGCACAGATGTCTCCATTGAGAGCTTTCAATGCACGGCTGGTCTTTGCAATCCTCTGGTGTCTGCTCTGAGCACTTGTTTGTCATTCCTTAGCTGCATCCTTCACTGCACCAGAACATTCCCTGATGAATACCATGTGCCCTCCTTACAAATGGGGTGGGTCTCCAAGAGCCAACGAGGATTCCTTCTTGTTTAACAAGCTTGGAAGGGAGGGAGCAGCCAAATGACCACTTGTCCTTGGCAGGGGACTGCGTGTTTTGAGTGCATTTGGCAGAGTTTTGGTGTTCTGACTCAGCAAATGGTAACAAAGGGAGGATGGCGAAGCCTTCCTTTATTCCATAATCCTGTTTGCTTTTCTGGAAATCGGCTATAGCCTCAGAATCACTGACTCAATTTTTGGATCCTATTCTCATGACAAAGCGGCTGTCTGGTTTAAAACAAGCCCGTTATAAAAAGGGCACCTCGGATCCTGGCTGTTTGTAACAGCTGCTGACGTTCCTCCGGCACAGGGGAGCTTGGCTGGAACGGAAAATGTCCAGAGCTGGAACCAAGGTAGGTTTGTTTGCAGTGTATATTCATGATTTTGGCTGAAAGTGCACAATTTTGCAGGGATGAATTGTGGAGAAACTTTGTTTTTCTTGTTCTGCTGACAGCTTTCCCCTCTGTCAGTGTGTGGGCAGGGGGAGATGCTTGAAATCCCTCCTCACGTGGAGGGAAGCTGGAGCTGAGCCCTCCCAAGTATTTTCCCAGATTTTGGCTGGTTCCTCTAGGTGTGGCTCTGCCAGAGGATGGAGTCAGGCACAGTGACTGGTGAGAGGCATTTTGAAATGGTTCTGAATCAGCAGGGTCTGATGCCTTGTGAAATGGGGGTGGAGGGGCTGTGCCAGCCGGGAATCACTGCACCTCCAGAGTGGGGGCTCATGGAAAGGTCCCTTGGAGAGAGCCTGACTGCCAGCACCAGCAGAGCTGCCACTTTTCCATGGTGGGGCAGAGGGTGTGCTGGGACAGAAGGGCTCCATGGATGGCCATGCACCGAAGGGAATGGTGTTCCCTGAGGGATGATGCACACCGGCCTTGGGATTCGGTGCAGTCGGCGGGGATGAACTGAAATCAGAGAAGGAGGTAGGCTGGGAAGCTCAGCTTCAGCTGGAGAGACATCTCAGGTGGGGATCCAGCACCTCAGGCTTGGGTTTAGCAGAGCTGAGCTGGCTGATCCCACAGAACTTGTACTGGGTCTGGGACTGGGCAGGGAGAAACAGCTGGGAAAGGAAAGGAAAGGAGGATGAGGACTTGGGCCAGTGTCCCCTATGGAATACCAAACACTAGGAAGCTGTGGGAAGAACTTCATGAGTTTAGCTTTTGGGCTGGTTTCCTTTCAGCCTGTGGAGGCTGTGAGACCCAAGGGGCTTTGGAAGCACAGTGGGTTTGGAGGCACTGGGCAGTGCCATGGGAGATCTGGCGCTGGCTTTTCCATGTCCTTTGGCTCTGTGGCTCTCAGGCTGCTGGGCTGGGAAGTCGAGGAGGGTGTGCTGGTGGCTCCTGGACCCTGGGGTGCAAACTTTCTGTACCTAAACCTAAAAAAGATGCTGGGGAACTGCAACTGCTCCATCCTTGAGTCTCCTCTCAGTTCGGAAAGCCTTGAGCACATTCTGCCTTTCCCCTGCCGAAAGCTGTGTCCCCTCAGAGTGCACCATGGGGAATTTATGGAATATGCTGGGGGGCAGCAAGACGGCCAGGAGGAGTTATCTCCTATTTCTATATGCTGTCCTCTTTTTTAGCACATTCCAGGGAGAAGAAAAGGGCAAAATAGGGAATTAAACACTATTTTTCACAGCCCTGGTGAGTGATCTGCCCTGGAAAGGGATCACTCCTGATAGAGGAGTGGATATTTTTTTATGAGTTGGATACTTTTTTTATGAGTAAAAATTTTATATTTTTTATGAGTTTCCTTTTAGCTAAACTACTGTTGAAAAGAAATATGTGATAACTCAGGTGAGGTGACCAAAGTGAGAGTTTTACATTTCTGCAAGGAACATCTGCTCTGGCAAATGTGGGATGTGCCTGGTAACCCCCAAAAGGCAAGGTTTGGGCATGGAGAGGTTAACAGGGGAGTGCTGGGAGCAGAGCTCCTGCAGGGTTTTGCTGAAGGAAAGTGATTTCCCTGCGAGTGAGAGGGGACAGAAACAAAGCTGCAAATCTGGAATTGGAAACTGTAATTATTCCATGGGTGAAAACATCAGCCTGAATCCATGCAGGAAAGCTGGGAAGCAAAGGACTGAAAGGAGCTGAGGGTGTGTCTGGAGGGCTGTGCTGGAGAATGGGTAGGAAGAACTCCTTAAATTCTGAAATTAAACTAAGGAGCAGCACCTAGGTTGTAATTAGGAACATCAATATCCTTAATGTGTATATATATCCAAGCCTTTGGATTTCTTTGACTTTGTGCTTTTATAAATACAGGGAAAATTCCCCCCTGGAAACATCAGGCTCCAGTCTGGTTGTGTTAGGCTGGGTGGGGAAGGAGCATCACTGAATCCCACAACAGTTTGAGTTGGAAAGGACTTTAAAGCTCATCCAGTTCCACCACCTTCCATGGACAGGGACACCTTCCACTATCTCAGGTTGCTGCAAGCCCTGTCCAAGCTGGCCTTGAACTCATCCAGGTTCCCTCTGCCCAGAAAGCAGATCCACACTGGGCAGAATTCACCATCATCAACCATGTTGGACAGGAGTGGGACAGGATCAGAGCTTGGGGACAGATGTTGCAGAGAGGGATCAGCCATCCCAGCAGAGGATAATGCTGAGCTGGGAATAAATCAATCCCTGCAGAGGGTTTTCCAGGGCTGCTGTGGCTCCCTGGAACACTGGCTTCAAGAAGAAGGTGGCTGGTGATGCATGACTGCAAAACCCAGTGAGCAGAGCTTTCAGTGTTGCCTTTGGGTCAGGCTGGCAGATTTTTTGGGTGATACCTTTGGGGACAATGATCCAGAAGCAGGATGTGGAAAAGGCAGTGGGCTGTGGCCAGGAAGACCTGGCCAGTGCGGTTAACTGCCCAAGAGTGGGAAAACAGGAGCTGGGAATTTCAGTGCTCTCCTTTCACAGCCTTTATTCCCTGCTGGAAAGGTCAGAGTGATCCCCAGCTCTCCACTGAAGGTGGGAAGAGCTTGCTCAGGATGTTAGGGGACAGGTTGTTTTGTGTCCACCAACTGCTTTGTGAAGGCAAATCTGTCCTTGAAATTAAGAGGAAAATAGCATTATCCTAATGAATGTCCAGTAACAGGCCACAAAATCAAGAGCATGAATCCTCTGGCACATGACCAGTCTGACTCCCCAGATCTCTTGGTCAGGCTGGTGGGGCACACTGACCAACCAGCTCCAGGAAAACTCCGGCTAATTTAATTTTTAGCACAAAACAAACTATTAAAAATAAAAAGTGAGAGAGTTGTCCTGGGTTTGGGTTGAAACACTGGCAATTAATGATTTTTGAAGAGCAGGGAGGTTACATCAATACCAGTAGCCAAAGCACTGTAGGTGAAGTACTGCAGGTGGGGATGTGTCTTAATAATCACACTATGGAAAAAAAACCTGGGAAAAATGGATTGTGGACCACTGCATGTTGGGTGTGGCCAGAAGGATTCTCTCTAGATCATCTGGTGTTGTGAGCAAGCAAGGGATGTAGTCAAGATAGATGTGATGGTTTGGGAATCCTCTTGGAGAAGAGCAACGTTTGATGAGTAATTGTCACCTGGAAGGATCTAAAAATGGGGCTGGAGAAAGGACTGGTCTGGTCTAGGGCTTGGTAATATTTAAATGAAGGGATTTTTGAGGAAAACTGGGTCTCCTCTCCAGGGCTGCCTGGGTGGGTGATGCCTCGGGTGGGAGGAATGGAATTTACTCATCAGGTCCCAAGATCATCTCAGGCCAGGTTGTGTTCAAGGATAACGTGCTTTGGGGTCAGCACCCCAGCTATAGAGCAGCTCTTGGGAAAGAAATGTGGGAATGGATCTTGAATTTGTCAGAGGTTTCGTGGACTTGCAGCAACCAAAGCAGAATGGGCCAACTGCAAATACAATCCTTGGATATCCATAAAACTGCTACCCACCATGAACATGGAATGCTCCCTTAGTTTCTCCTGGCAAGGGCAAAGCTTGTGTGATGTCCAGCTTTCAGCAGTGAGTTTTGAGGAGGGAAGTTTTGGGTTGTTCAAGTGGGAACAAGGACGGGCTAGAAGACATGATCTGGGAGGAAAGAGACTTCTCCACCCCCTTCAGATCAGTTAAGATCTCGCTGCAAACACTTGGTTAGTAAGTATAAAGGATATAATGGAATTGTTAAGGCTGGAAAAGCCCTCTAAAGGCATCAAGTCCAACTGCTAACCCGGTGCTGCCAGACCCACCCATGTCCCCCAAACCTGCTTTGTACATTCCATTGACTTCTCACAGCTCTCCAGCCATAATTTAGTAACTCCTGATCTAGAGAAGGTAGGAGGGAATTGCTTTGATGGTGTTTTGTTGGAAAAAGGACAGGGACTTCTCTGTGGGAGTGTTGTGTTGGACTGGGACAGAACAAAGGTCTGAGAAGGGCAGAACACTGTTGGCAGCTGGAGGCATTGGGGCCAGACAGGTGAATTAGTCTGTCTGACTGCAGTTGGTCCCGTTCCAAGGCTGGGCTTGATGATTTCTGATATCTCGAGTATTGTATTTGTGGGGTGCCCAAATGAAGGGAGGAATGATGAATCTGACTCCATGTTCTCAGAGGATTAATTTATTATTTTATGATGCTATATTATATTGAAGAATACTAAACTATACTAAAGAATACAGAAAGGATACTTACGGAATGCTAAAAAGATAATAATGAAAACTGGTGACTCTCTCCAGAGTCACAAGTCACTACACAGTTTGGCCCTGATTGGCCAAAGAGTGAAAACAACTCACACCAGAATCCAATAAACAATCACCTGTGGGTAAACAATCTCCAAACACATTCCAAAGGGACAAAACACAGGAAAAGCAAATGTGATAAGGATTGTTTTCCTTTTTCTCTGAGGCTTCTCAGCTTCCCAGGAGAAGAATCCTGGGCGAAGAGATTTTTCAGAGAATGTAAATGCCACACTCAAGGGCTCTGCTTTCCGATATTTCCTGCCATGATGCAACTGGAATATGGAGATGTTCTGGATGAGGAACCTCCCCTCTCTGCCCCCTCTGCTTGTTCCAGGTCACCTTCTATGAAGACAAGAACTTTCTGGGCCGTTACTACGAGTGCGACAGCGACTGCCCCGATTTCCACAGCTACCTGAGCCGCTGCAACTCCATCCGTGTGGATGGAGGCACCTGGGTGGCCTACGAGAGGCCCAACTATGCTGGGAACATGTACGTGCTGACCCACGGCGAGTACCCCGACTACCACCACTGGATGGGCCTCAACGACCGCCTGGGCTCCTGCAAGTACATCCAGATCGTAGGTGTCACCCCTCGCCAGGGGATGCTGCCATTTATCCCATCCTGGGAGGGTTTCGTGGCGTTCATCTTCCTGGGGAGCCACAGAGGGTGGGCTGCAAGGGTTTGGTCCCACAGTCCTGCTCTGGGAGTAGCAAGGTGTTTGGTGTGGGGAGAAGGTGAGTGTGTCCCAGTTGGATTGCAGTGGGGAAAGGCAGATCTGTGGTGGTGCTCACAGGGGCCCCAGGATGAGGGAAGAGATGAGAATCTTGACTCCATGTTTCAGAAGGCTGATTTATTATTTTATGATATATATATT
>JAWWEX010000017.1:20286296-20304277 GCA_035583215.1 Arremon brunneinucha | reverse complement strand
CATTGGTTTTGCCTGTGGGAACCTCGGATACGAGTGTTGGGTGTGAGGCCACACTGGTGTTTGCTGTGAGACAGCTGGGCACAAAACCACACTGGTGTTGGCTGTGGGGTGTTGAGGATGAAACCACACTGGCCGTAATGCCACTCTGGTGCTGGCTGTGGGACACTGGACACAAGGCCACAGTGGTGTAGGCCATGGGACACTGGAGATGAAACCACACTGGCCGTAATGCCACTCTGGTGCTGGCTGTGGGACACTGGACACAAGGCCACAGTGGTGTAGGCCATGGGACACTGGACACAAGGCCACAGGGCTGTAGGCCATGGGACACTGGGGATGAAACCACACTGGTGCTGACCAGGGGACATGGCCATGAGGCCCCGCTGGCATTTGTGTAGGACAGTGGCCAGGCTGCTACGCTGGTGCTGTTTGCCAGCTGGCCACTGGAGGCTGCTGCTGTCTTTGCAGTCACCGGCAGCTGCCTGAGGTCCCGGAGCACCCTCGGAGCTCTGCCCAGACAGCATGGCTGGACAGGAGGCTGAGGCTCCTGGTGCTCCCCAGCACTGAGGCTTGGCTGGGAAACATTCTCCTCCCTTGTCTTTCTGTCCATAGCAAGGAAGCCAAGAAGCTGGGTAGGGATCCTGGGCTCCTGGGAAGCAGGAGGCATTTCTGTGCCACACTTTGAAGCAGGATGATCTTCCAAGCTCTCAGTGCCCAGGTGTGTTTTTAATAAGGAATAGAGACTTTTCAATGCTCTCCGTGCATTTTCATAGATTTAGAAGCAGATTAAAAGGGAGCCAGCCCCGGTATTGTGGACAGCCCTGGCATAAAGCCAGAGCCCTGAGTGTGCTGATGCCTCTTGGCTGCCCTGAGTGGGTTCACCTGGGACCCTGCCCCACACACACCCAGCTGCCCATGGGCTCAGGAACTCCATTTAAGCCCAGACCTGGGTGTTTGCTCCTGGCACAGGCCCTGCTGCAGTGTGCTTTTCTGCAGCCTTGCTTTCACCTGGGTGGGGCTGGAATGTGTGCTGGGTTTAGCTTGTCTTTGTACCATCTTTTGAGGAGACTCTTGGGATGGGCCTTGGGCTGGTCCACCCCTTCATTGTGTTAGGGGCTGCTGGTGGAGTCCTTTGCCAACACTGGGTGGGCTCTGTAGGTGTTGAGGGGCTGTGCCAAGGTTGGTGAGGGCACTGCTTGTCCTGGGAACACCTTGGCTCCCAGCTCATCCCACTTGGACAGTAGTGGAGCTTCCTGCTGTGTTGTGCAGGTGCAACCTCATTGGAATGACCCTGCTATATGTGACTTGCTGGTTGTCAAACTAAGGGCTTCCCAGTACTTTGAAATTTATGGATGAAAAACATAATCCAGATGGGACATGCTCTGAATGCAACTAAATTTAAAGCTTGGGTGTGAAGCAAATTCCATTGGTTTTTATCGTTGGATGTCCAACCATAAAATCATGGAATGGTTTGGGTTGGAAGGGACCTTAAAAATCATCCTATCCAGTCCCTCCACCTGCCATGGGCAGGGACACTTTTCACTATCCCAGGTTGCTCCAAACCCCTCCAACCTGGCCTTGGGACACTTCCAGGGATGGGGCAGCCACAGCTTCTCTGGGCACCCTGTGCCAGGGCCTCACCTCCCTCACAGGGAAGAATTTCTTGCTAATATAAAATCCAAATATCTCTTAGTTTAAAACACGGAGAAACCTGACTTCTCCCATGGATATGGTGTCACTTATGCTTTCATGATCCAGCTGCTTTTTGTGAATGTATTATACAAAATGTGATACTTTTGGTGAATCCCATGGGGAGCAGAGGCCATTTGAGTTACGTGGTGTTGTCTGGAGAAGGATGACTCCTGCTGTGCTGTTTTTTAAGAGCTTCCAAGGATTTGGTGAGTGGAGAGCAGGCAAATAATAAAAAAATCACAGGATATGTTTCACCCATAGAGGTAAAAATGTCCTGAAAAGATTCTGTAGGGTGCTGGGTATGTGCATTTACCTGCTTGGCTCTTGGGATAGTAGGAGGCACAGCTTCCCTGGAAGATGGCAGTGCACACACTACATTTAAGAAAAACTTTTCCATACTTCTCCCTTCTATAACTGGAGTTTTGGTGGCTCCATTTGCGTCAGTTCTCTGGGCTTTTTTTTTTTTTTTTTTTTTTTGCATGTTATAATTTGCTCAAACCCTTGGGAAACACAGGAAAACTCCTTAAGTTACACAGATCTCATGATGAAATGCTTTCAGTGTATGAGTTCTGCCATGCTCCAGCAATCACAGGTGATGTGTCTCACCTTCTCTAGGTGTCCTGACCGTCCTCTCAAGCTCTGCCTCATCTTGGTGTGATGTGCATCAGCTCTTTCATACCTTTGTCTGGGTGTGGGGGTGGCTGTGAGCTCTGTGCTAGGATTGGGGGGCAGTGGGATGTGGAGTCTCCCCCAAGCCCTCTGTGAAGCAGAACTGTGCAGGATTGAGAGCTCAGGGCACAGGAGGGAGCCTTCATCAGCCTGAGGAGTCTGGATTAGCTCCTGGAGATGCCTAGGGGGTCGTTGCTCTCCTGCTGCTGCTTCAGAAGCATGCTCCTGGTGCTAAATCCAGGGAAGTGTCATGATTGCAAGAGTGAAGCTCTGCCTGATCAGTTCCCAAGGCTGGCTGCTGAATTCCTGTGTTTTCCTAAACCTGTAAGGGCTGGAATTGCTCATGATGCTCCTGAGTTTAAGACCTGCCCAACATTGGGCATTAAAATCAGCTTCTGCCCCTGGAAGAAAGGAATATCAGAGTTATCTTTGGGACCTAATCCTCAGGTTCACCTCCCTGTAATACTGGCACCAGGGAAAGAGATTGAGTCAATTGCTGGGCACAGATCCTAGAGCTCTACATGATTCCAACAAACACAGACCCACAGAGATTGGAAACCCCTCTAAGATGATTAAGTCCAACCATTGGCCCTGGAAAAGAAAACTGGGTCTGCTTGAGGTTCTAGGAAACTTCAGTCCAGAGTCTTGTCAACATACCCTAGGAATGAACCTCCAAACCCAGGCATTTGGGTGCTGAAGGGTAGAAATGGGTGCTGAAATACAGAGGCTGGATTTGGGAGAAAAGGAAATGTTTTCCTCATGAAGAAGGCAGGTATTTGAAGGAAATAAATCTACAGGGCAAGTGGGAGAACAGCTGATGAGGAAGTGGAGGGTCTGAGACTGTGCTCTTGGCACACAGGAATGGCTGCATATTCCCTCTCCAGATCCTCTACTCAACATGTGACGAGCAGAGGTCTCCAAGGTCATTGATTCCTGTTCCTCCTGCTCAACTTCAAATGGATCCCAGGGGCCACCATGGCCTTTCTCATGTCCTCAGACTTGTTTCCAGTACCTGTAGCAGATCTGTGATGCCCTGAGGTCTCTGTGCACTGATGGTGGCTGCCTGAGATTCTGGCTTTGCTCCCAGAGCTGACCCTGACTTGGAGGTGATCAGGGAGGGATTTTGTGAGTAAAAATAAAATAGGCTGGTGCAATCAGTTCTGAGAAAGACTAATTGTGACCCAGAGGTAGTGGAGGCTCATGTGGCAGCTCTACCAAGGCCATGCGACTCATCCCATTCCACTACCTCCCTGCCAATAACACCATGACAGAACAACTCCCCGTAAGAAAAACCTGGCATTTGAGGCAGCTTCTCTTCTGGCAGAGAAGAGGTGTTTTTTATTCCATATGGGGAGAAATTTATATGCAAAATGATGGATGCAATTGACTCCCTGCCTTTAGGCATGTAGGGGAAGAGCTAAAAGAGGTTGTGAGTACAGAGGGAGGAAGATGTGGAGAGCTGTGGCCAAAATGAGACAGCACTGCAGGAGCAGGTTAACAACACCTTTGTATCCCAAAGGCAGGGGAATTTGGGATCACTGTTGATGCAAGGAGGCTCTAAAAAGGGAGCAGATTGACAGTGGAGAGCAGGATGTTCTCCTTTGTGTGTATTTAAGCTGCTGGGTCTAATGGCCCTGGATGGTCATCCCAGGTCTGTGCTGGGTCTTCTGGATAAATTCCTGGGCTACCTTTGTGAGCTACTGTTCTTCTAAGCCAGGCCTGAGGGGATGGCCTCTACTAGATCACAACAGTATTCTGTGTCCCTCAAATCCCTTTTGTTTTGGACCATAAAGGGGGAAATGCAGTGCATTCCCTGGAAAAGCCTTGCTCTGCCAGCCCTGTCCCTGACCCCACTCTTTGTATGCAGAACTTGCTGCTGGGAGTCCTTAATGTTTGTGCTGCTTCATCTTCCCAGGCTTTGGATCTGGCACGAGGGGCGTGAGCCATTTCCCAAGAGCCTCAAGCATTTGGGCAGCATTTCCATCCTCTGGCTGCCAAGGTTTTCCTGCTGCCTGGGGATGCAGCAGCAGAAGCACTCCAGAAATGACAGAGATGGGAACGCTGCTGTTTGGAAGCAGCAGCACCGAGGGAAGAAACTGTCCTTCCCTTCATCCACAGAGTCAATCCTTGATCACCTCCTGTTTTTCATATGCTGGCGAAGGCAGGGAGCAGGGAGGGAAATCTCATTAAAGACCTTGCTGTTGGGAATGGCTGGATAGCTCATTAGAGTGGGCAAAATGACTCGTTTCCTCTCTGCAGGTTTTTTTTCCCAGGAACTCCGTGGAGGGAAGGAGTTCATTTAAAAACAAATATTCACAGCAGCGTGCCTGCAGGACACACTGCTCCAGCACGGGATTCAATCCCAGCACCAGGGAAGAGCTCAGTGCTCCTTCCCAAAAGGAAAACCTCATTTAGGAGCATTTTTTGCGTGCTGCTTAATCTGCCACATCTCAGATTGTGGGAATGAGTCTCCCATGCTGGAAAAAGTGGGAAGCAAGAGGAGAGAGAGGTGGAGTTGGGGGTGGCTGTCCTTTAGCACGGGATTCAATCCCAGCACCCAGGGAAGAGCTCAGCTCTCCTTTCCAAAATTTTGGGTGCTGCTTGATCTGCCACATCTCAGATTGTGGGGATGGGTCTCCCATGCTGGAAAAAGTGGGAAGCAAGAGGAGAGAGAGGTGGAGTTGGGGATGACTGTCCCTTTCCAGCACCCCACCCCATGCCTGGCGCACATTTGCGCGCGCGGCCGCTGCCGTAGCGCCGTGCTCCTGCCAAGAGAAACTTGGGAAGGGGGGAGAGCCAGGCAGAGACAGCAAGCACACTTATCAAGTGGCTTGGACCGTAGCCGATTTGAAATATTACTAACCTTGCATTTTCAAATTTGATGCACAACAACCAAGATGCTAATACTTTCCTTAGTTTAGAAAAAAAAATCCTTTCACCCATCTCTTCTAGCCGAAGATTAGGAGAGAAGCTTTAAGAAGATTTAAAAAAAAAAAAAATCAACTTCTGAGCAGCGGAAAAAATGGTTTGTGATTCAGGGGCTCCGGGCAATTCATCATGGAAATTGGGTTTCTTAGCCGACATCATGTGAATCCTTTCGGCCCTGTCAACTTTTTAATACATTACATTGAGAATGTAAATCGTGTTGGTGAGGGGGAAAGAAGAGGGGAAAAAAAAAAAAGGGAGAAAAAAGAGAGCTGCTTCATTTTGGGTTTAGAGGGGAGGCAGCTTGAGGCCTGTAATTCATATTAACTAAATAATAATACTAAAAAACACCCCCTCTCTAAATCTACAGATATGGATATACACCTAGGGAGGGAGGGGGGAGGGAAGTAAACGAGACAGCCCAAAATTGAAACCATTTTATCCTTTTGAAGGGTGAGTATTTGAGAGGGGTTTGTTATGGATTTATTTTTATTTTCTTTATTTTTTTTTATTTGGGTTTATTTTATCCCTTTCTCAGCTTGAGCTCATTCTTCCATCAAAGAGAAGAGCAAAATGAATGTTTTGGAGGTGGAGGAAGATGGAGGAAGCAGAAAAGGGAAAAGCTGCAGTAATATCTGGGATCTTTTTGGAGTTTGGTGGATTTTTTTTGCTCACATCCAGGTGATTTGGATTAACTCTTTCGTGGGTGGTGGAAGCTCATGCTAATTTTTTGACTTTTTAGAGAGTGTGAAAATAAAGCTCTGGAAGGGGAGTAGCAGATAGTGCTGTGAGATCCCTGAGACTGGGCTTCATGGAATTGCAAGCACGAACCTCTCGGTGCATTTACTCCCTGAAAATGTCCTTTGGGAGGTTCACTGCGAGCTAAATGGAGCACAAAGGCTCCACATAAACCCCTGGATAGGGCTTAGCTGCTGCATGGGCTCCCAGCTGGCTGGGAGGTGGGGAAGCTTCACCAGGCATGTTCTTGTTATAGCTGGTGGCGTCTCCTGTGCCTTGAAATGCTCCTGGCATTAGAAAAGGGGGATTGAAACAGGGAAAACACAGAGTCTCTGGCCTTGCAGGGAAAATACCTTTATTTTTTCTCATTGGATGGTGCTACATGGAGATTGAGACTTCTTTAATGCCAGTCATAAAATAATTCAGGGTGCAAAGAACTCCTTTGGTGCTGTATGTGTGTCCTGCTCAGAGCTGGGCTGATTCCTGGATCCCAAACCTCTCTGCTTAAGGCCATCTCAGGGACACAACAGGAAAAGAAGTGGAAGGATGTGTCAGGAGGGATTATAACAAATAGGACAAGGAGTTGATTGGTTTCAGCACAAATTTTGAGCATTGAAGTAATTGTATGAGAATAGAGTTATGATGAAGGCTCCTTCAGTACTCTCAGAGAGGGGAAAATGGCTGGAAGTGGGAACTGTAGCTGGGGCACATCTATAAAAATCAGGGAGTCAAGCTTGTTTGGGCTGCTAAAGACTTCTTGGAAAGCATCTGAGCAGTTAAAACCCCTCTCAGAAAAGCCAGATGGACTCTCTCCCTCTGCAATGCTGCTGCCAGTTTTGGATGCTTGCCACAGGCAGAGGGTGCTGGGGAATGGAAAGGGCTGGAGCACGAGGGCCAAACTTCTGGCTGGGGGATGTGAGAGTGGCTTGGAGCTGATAACACAACGTGCTTTTGCCAGCAGTGTCTGCTCTGCAAAGGGACACCCAAGTGGAGTGTTGGAGGAGTCACCAGTGGGGCACAGGTGGCACTGGGCTGGGCGTGTCATCCCTTGGGGTTGGGTGGATCCAGCACACAAAAAAATCTGTCCCCAAACTGCTGTGTGGGGAGGAGCTCCTTTAAAAGGGTCATTAGTGGCTGTTTTGGGGAGGGTTAATCAGGTGATTCCAACACTTCATCCCTCTCCCTCTCTTTCCCAGCCATAACGGGAAGGACTGAGAACTTCCCACCCCTCCCATGGGACAACTGGTTTATCACTGGCGCCTTCCTTGCTTGGCATCTCTGAAAGTCCTGAAAGAATAATGGAAAGCTGAAAGTGTTCCCTTTACTTGTGACTTATTAACTGCAGTTGAACTATTTAAATAACTAATATAAACCCTGAATGTTTCAGTTAGGGTTAACAGTCCCCAGTTTTATTCTTCTTTTGGCTGCTGGATTTGGGTGCTACTCCTCACTCCAGGCTGACAGCAAGCACTGATCCTGCCATTTTTCTGGAGACATTTGCAGGTGAATTTGTAGGCACACACATGTGGACTGTGAAGTTATGCAAATCAAGGGGGTTGATATTAATAATGCACAAGGAAGAGGCTGGGTGTTATTTTTATGCATGGGAATATTTCTGTGTGTGACTTTGAATTCCACAGTCAAGCAGGTGATGTCATCGATGTATTATTTAGTCTGAGGCTGGGTACAGCATTTCCAGAGGGGTTTTTGGGCCTGGTGTCCTTCAGAAATAATTAATTTCCCTTTTTGCTGCTTCCAGGTCTGCACAGCTGCAGCTGGAAAACAGCCCTTCTCCTATCTTGTTTCCATTTTAACACTGCACCCATGTCCAGAACCTAATCGTGGATGTCTCCAATTCCTGCCAAGAGCCTGGTCTGCTTCAGCTTCAAAAGGTTCTGGAAGGGTGAAATCAGCACTCTTTGGGAGTAGACTCCAAAATACTGGAGTTCATTCACATGATGATGTCCAAGGACTTTTGAACCCACTTCCCTGTGAGGGAGGTGAGGCCCTGGCACAGGCTGCCCACAGAAGCTGTGGCTGCCCCTGGATCCCTGGAAGTGTCCAAGGCCAGGGCTTGGAGCAAGCTGGGATAGTGGCAGGTGTCCCTGCCCGTGGCAGGGGATGGAATAGGATGAGCTGTAAGGTCCCTTCCAATCCAGACCAGACTAGGATGCAAATTCCATTGGTGGGGTCACCTCTGAGGGTCTGAAGAAAGGATTTCCCACCTTCCTCTGTCGGCCAGGAGGGACAAATCTCAGGCAATGAGAGACCCTTATCACCTGATGAAGGCTGTGTGGGCAATTCCCTGCTCAAGCCTGGACACATCCTCCCCTCATTCTGCTCAACCTGGCTGCCTCTAACCTCAACACCTGCAATCCTACAGGAATCTCCCTCAAGAGGAGCCTCCAGAGCCTTTGGAATGTGCACACTCTCACCGATGAATGTGCACATTCCCCAGCCCTTCTAGGAAAGCCTTAGGCAGGTTACTTTTTTCTTTTTTTTCCCTCTGGTGCTTCAATCCTCAATTGCCACTTGCTGGGATGGTGGGAATGAGTTGTTGAGGCTGTCAGGGCTGTGCAGCACATAATGAAGTGCACACACGTACATCTATACATTCATACGTGGGCAGGCTTATGTTGTGATGCTGTAATACAGCTTAATTAGGACATCACTCAGGCATCTGGGACTATGCCTAAGCTGGAGATTTTTTTTATTTTGGTTTTCTCATTTAGGTTTTAGTCAGGTTCCCAAGTGAAATAAACAAAAGGCTAATTGCTTTTGGATTTTAATTACCACTGCAATACCTGGGTTTATTGTATGAATTGTGTTTTATAGGTGGTGAAAGGACACCGCCAGCCAGTGACAGATTCTCAGCTGACAACAGCTCTGTTCAAACCAAAGGAATTCTTTGCAGTGGGATCCAAAGGACAGCACATTCATTTGCTAAACTCCTAATATTTTTTGTTGTGGAATGTAACTTCAAGACTTGGCTGACTTTTGAACATGATATAATTAAGCACGCCTGAAAATGCAGTTACACAAAAAAAAAAAAAAAAGAGACACAAAAGTAGAAGTACTTTATAATCCACAGTGTTAAGTCTCTTCAAAATTCCTTGGATAGTTACACTGCTGCTTTAGTCGGGGTGACACAGCACAGTCCTAATACCTAATCCCAAGTGACTCTTCACACAGTGACTCAGTTACCAGAGCTGTTTGGCTCCTATCTGGTTATCTTTAATACCTTGATCCATACATCTTCTGTCTGCTTTGCCAGGAGGGTTATTCCACTGATTTTCTAGACTACAAAACAGGCAAATCCTCATTCTACATCTATTTATTAATCCTAAAAATATTTGACATCGTTTTTTCAGCCCAGCTGTATTTTCTTGTCCATAATGTCCTGATTGATCAATTGCAGAAGAAAAAGAAATCCTTCCTTGAACTGCTTCTAAATTTTATTTTGACAAACTGGAAACTCCAGATTTCCATTTTCATTGGTGGTCATAGGAAATAGCGGCAGTCAGATAATGTATTTCAAGTGTATTTATTCCAAATATGTCTGTTTGGGAGTCATGTTGAGACTTACATAAATTTTTATATAACAAGCCTTGCACATCTCTAAACCTAAGGAAACTCACCTGAACAACTTTGAGATTTGTCCTTCAGAGTGAAAAGAATAAGAGGTGAAGAGTGAATTCATAGTTGAATGAACCATCAGATCCTGAGAGCCCTTGGCAGAAGCAGAGTGTAGATTTGATGGAAATCCTGATTTTTTTAAACCTATGGGTTTACAGAAGGACAAAGCATCTTCTGTGTTGAGGCCTCTTTGGACATGTCCCCACAGGTAAGTTAATTATGATTTTGGAGGGATTTAAGGTTCATCTGTAGGGAATTTGGTAAAAGGGCCATACAGACTTGAAGCATGGTGGTTGCTTTCAGCAGAAGTCTAAAAAGAGTGTCTTGCAAACCAAATATTAGAAATCATGGGATGTAACAATTAGAATTAAATTGTGTTTCTTAGGAAGTCCTGTGCTGAAAGTATTATGAGTCATGGAATTACTGGTTTGGGTTGGAAGGGCTCTTAAGCCCATCCAGTTCCACAGCTCCCACTGTCCCAGGTTGCTCCAAGCCCTGTCCAGCCTGGCCTTGGACACTTCCAGGGATGCAGGGACAGCCACAGCTGCTCTGGGCACCCTGTGCCAGGGCCTCAGCACCCTAACAGCCAGGAATTCCTTCCCAATATCCCATCAAACCCTGCCCTCTGGCAGTGTGCAGCCATTCCCCCTTGTCCTGGCACTCCATCTCTTGGAAAGAGTCTCTCTCCATGTTTCTTGTTTGCTCCTTCAGGCAGTGGGAGGCCATAATTAGGTCATCCTGAAACTCCTCTCCTCCAGGCAGAACAATCCCAACTCTCCCAGCCTTTCACCTGGTTTTAGCTCAAGACTGGGGATGAGAGCACACTCAGGGCTGTTCAAAGAAGGGTTTGCTCACGCCATTCAGCAGCTCCAGCTGGTGCCTTTCTCTTTCAGCATTTTAACTCTTTGAGAGAGGCTGTAGAAATCTCCTTCATCTTTGTTGCCTTGACTGTTTGATCCAGAAAAGAGGACAAACCTTGGTTGTCCCAGTGTCCTGGGTTAGGGCCCCACATCAGAAGGATTTCCCCTAAAAACCCTTTAATAAAATTGTCCTGTAATTTAGAGAAAGAAAAAAATATTTGAATGGGAAGGCTGGGACCTCCTGGGTCACTGCTGTGGGCCTTTCTCGTTGGAGAGAAAAAAAATGGGTTTATAGAATTCATCTAGGCTGTATGAATTGGTAAAATGTATTGATTGATCCAAAATGACCCAAATCAAACAATGTACTTTTCAATGCCATCAAATGCAAGATCAAATAGCAAGAAAGATTAGGAAGCAATGATGGGCTCCAGGAGGTTATAACTTAGATATATATATCTGAAAGGAGGCAGTGAATTTGAAGGGATTTTTGAATTTTAAGGGTTTTTTTGTCCTTCCTTTTGCTGTCCTCAGACATGGAGGGTTTTGTGACACCTGGCAGAGCAATTTAGAGCAAATAAGGGATATTATCTCCACTAATGGAGCTGGGATGATCCATTTTGAGAGGCAGGACTCAGACATGGTGTCACACACTATGAGGGGGCATAAATGCATCAAAAGCTGTGGGTTCAGCAAACACCTGCAAATGAGATGGAGTCAGGAGACCAAAAGGAAGCTCTGGAGGGTAATTTGACTGTGGTATCTCAGTGTCAACACCTGCACCAGGTACTGGAGGCACCTTTGCTCTGAGGGACACAGCACTTCCCACTGAACTCCTAGAACAGAGAACTCCTAACGGGAGCACTTGGTGGGGCTGAAGTATGATAAATTCCCAAGGAAAATAAGATGCTGACAGTGACAGCAATTAACTGCTGGAGCAGCCTCTCCTGAATCCCTCAGGACTGTTTGCCTCTTTATTCATGACAAAAGGCTCTCTGAAAGGTTCAGCCACGGCCATGGAACAGGCTCCAACTCTCTAAGGAGGTGGAAATCCTTCTACTGCTACACTTGGGAGATGAAGCTCTGTGCTCCCCACGGCCAGCACAGCCTTCTCCAGGCTCACTCCAGGTAATGCATTCAGGCACAAACCCACGCTCCTCTTCACAAATGCCTTTGGCACAGCTGCTTCCCTGGAACCAGGAAGGAAAATCTCATGAAGCCACTGTAATCTAATGGAAAAGGATTTTCCAGATCCTAGATTCACCAGAATTCCTGGTACAAGATGTCCCTGTTGCATTTTAAAATAGGAATGACACAATGGGGCTGTAATGCCTGACTGTTCCAGAGAGTGTGAACACCTCGGGGTGCTTATTGGGACAGGAAACTTGTCTCCAGCCAGGAGAAGATACATCCAGCCATGGGAAGTCATACTCTTCCAATACCCCTTTTACACTCACTGTGCCTCAGCTTGGCTTTGAGACAAGTGTTTTAAGTTCCTTTTGTAAAATTGGAGGGGTTTTCCTTCCTTTGGGATGAATTCTGCTGAAGATAATAGAAGCAGATTTCACTTTCTGACCTTAATCCTTCAGTCTCTTCCTGGCAGCTGGAGCAGGTTGTGCCCAGGAGCTGGCAGAAGGAACCCTTGGCTGTGACAAAACAGGCACAAGGTGTGAAAGGTGCCAAGGATGAGGTATCTATATACGATAACAACTTGTTAGTACTTTCTTTACAATTATTTCATTCCCCTTTTCCCCTCTCTCATCTCCTCTTTTACATTTATTTTGCTTTTTCTTATTCTGCTTCTCTCTCCCAGTCTTGTTTTCCCTTCCCTCTATTCTGTCTTGCATGTATCAGCCTTTCCTGCCACAAATCAACCCTATTAGAAGCTCCAAAGGGATTCTTTCCAATGGCCTCTCTTTGTGAACTCTGCCTTTTTTTTCTTTTTAATCTGCAGTGTTCCACATTACATTGCCATTGATTTAATAGACCACCATGAATTTTACTGCCTGTCAAACAACAGCACAATTATTTTGAATTCTATTGTGGCAGAGCTTGACACCCAGCTCTGGATCACCTTACACTTTTCACCCTTGCTAGAGTGCACTTGAAAATCCAGGATAACGTTATGTGTGATTCCAGGATGGTATTTTGTGGCATTGTTTTAATTCAGCATTTTAGGGATTGAATGATTTGGCAGGTGATGGATAAGGATGGTCCCACTTACCTGATCTGGAAATGACACATGGAATGTGGGAGTTATTACAGGGTGTTAAAAACCCAAACCAGTTCTGTTCTTCCCTCTCACTGCTCCCAGCTCTGAATAAGTGAGATGGGAAGAAGACCTGTTGGTTCATTGGGCATGGACTGGTCCCAAAAGCTTCCCAAGCAGGATGCTGAGTCCTTGCTGGGCATTAATGGGTTTCTCTGTGTGGAAAAAGGCTGGATCCATGTGCCTGGAGGCACATTCCCTACGGAGAGGCAAAAACTGTCTTTGAGTACTTTGAGAGCTGATGTTGGCACTCACCAGTGTCCAGCAGATTTCTGACATGGAACGAGTGGATTACAGCTGTATCCAAATAAAGAAAGGATTGGTTCATTCAGGATGAATCAACTCTTTGTATACCTGCTTAAAGAGCTCTTTCTATCATCTTGCATGCCCAGGATAAATTGTTTTCCTGATGACAGGGATAACAGATTGGGTCTGTGTTGTCCCAGGGGCTGCACATGCAGAAAAGCTCCAACTCTGACACTGAACATATTAAGGAATGATATTCTGTGAATATATTAAGGAATAGAAACAGGTTTGTTGGTGAAAGTTTGGACTCAGAAGATTAAATGGGTTACCAAGGGCAAGAGTGAGTCTGAGTTGTGCCTGGGACCTGTTTCCAGTGTCCTGAAGTTTTATTCCAAGATGTTTTCCCTTCCCTGCTGAACATGGTTCTTCCCACAGAGAAATGTCCTCCTCAGGATCTGAGGCAGATGGATTTGGAGTGTGAGTGATCACAGAAAGCTGTTTTGATAATCCAGATTGATGATGAGCTTTTCCTTTTACAGAACCTCCCTGTTCCTAGGAGATCTCCTGGCTGTGTTAAGGGTGTAATGTCAGTGTGTGAGGATGCTCATCCTTGCCCAGTCCTGAGCTAGGGCTTTGGGGGAGATTTGCTCCACCTGTTCTTGCAGTGGAGAAGGTTTATTGTCTCCTCTCGGGAAGCTGGTGGATGATACACACATCTTGCTGGTCTCCATCACACACAGGGCTCAAATTTGTTCTGTTACAGACAAAATTTGTCCTGTTTTTAGTTCACGGTGGGAAATTCATGGCCTGAATAAATCTCCCAGGGAACTCGTGCAAGATGTGGTGGCTCTGCAGTGCATATGCTGGGAACCTGGCAGAGCAGGCAGGTCTCTGTGCTTTATGGCCTGTGCAGAAGTAGGATTGAGCCCAGGTCCCAAAAATTTAAAGTTTAACAGGGCCAGCGCCCTCCTTCCCCAGCGTTGTGACAAATACGCCTTGTGATCCATTGTGGAGATCCCAGTCAGCCAGAATAATTAGGTGGCAACTCAATTTATTGCCTGCAGCCCTCTAAAGCTCAGGAAGAGCTCTTTCAGCCCTCAGCTAGTATTTAATCAACATATCATAACTTTCATTAAGCCTAAATGCAATGCTCCTGAGATACTAAATTTAAGGTGCTCCTGAAAACCAGGGCTGCTTTTTGTTTGATTTACATATCACAGCATCATGCAAAATGGGACCAGGGTGGCAAGGAGCCTGCATCACAGGCTCAGGAGGCTTCAGAGGGTCTTGTCCTGCTCTGACACCTCTCATGCATCACCAGGTACCAAGAAGGTGGGAGAGGGGTTGGAAAATTTTTGAGGCTTTTAATTACAGATGAAGAAATGGAGTTGCAGTGACAGTGGTTTCACCTGAGCATCAAAGGGCACATCTGGGTCCTTGCAGAGGTGTCTCCTGCAGGTCCACAGGCAGGGAAAAATGCTCACACCCTTCCCAGGAATGAAAAGAAATGCTGTGTCTGTATGTTGAGCTCTCCTGGGCGTTCCATGACACCTCCCTGGGAACATTGTCCATCTGGAGTCCCCATCCCTGGAGGGACTGAAAAGCCCTGTGGATGTGGCACTGGGGACATGGGCCGGTGGGGCCTTGGCAGTGCTGGGGGAATGGTTGGACTCTGATCCTGGAGGTCTTTTCCAACCCAAAGAATTCTGTGGTTTGGACACTTTGCCCTCCCACATCCTGGTCCAGTCTCTCCAGTGCTCCTCAAAGAGGATTCCACCCCTGAGTCCCTGCACCTGCACATGGGCAGAGAATCTCTGCTTGTACCTCCCTGCTGAGCTGCCTTTGCCAGCTTCTGAGCTGGGCAATTCCAGAGGCATCCAAATGCCCAGGACAGGTGGTTGCAGTTTGGCTTGGCCAATTTGTGCCCAAATCACGCCAGTTCCTGCACTGACCAAAAAAAACCCAAACAACTCTGTAACTGGTGACACCAACTTCCCTGGGCTGAGCAATGGGACACCCATGTCCAGCTGGGATGGATGGGGAGGGTGAGGGAGACACAATCACACCCTGGTTTCTGACTCTACAAGATTCCCAGGAGGTTTGCCAGGAACTGTAAAACTTTGGCAAATGTTGGAGATTGGCTTAAAACGCTGAAGACAATATTTAAACCCCATGGAAATTCTAAAACAAGGATGCTATTAAAGTGGAATTAAGGACAAAGGAGTTGCTAATATCTACAAGAAAAGGGAGAATTAAGAATTTTTGGGTTTAAAATAGTATTAGAATATTAGCTGAAACCTAGAAATAAGGTTTATCTGTAAAACATTGTCTCTAAGAAGGTTTCAATTCATGGAAGAGATAATAACTTGATTTCAGACATCTCATAACATGTTCCCTTGTGCCAGGGCCATCCTGGAGCTGGGATGGAAGGGTGCTGTGTGTTATTCTAAATTATAGAGCCACTCAAATGGCAAGGGACAGGATTAAATCCCAGCATAAATACCCTTTGGAAAGAATATGAATCCTTGTGCCTCAAAGGAAAAGCCAAATTCAAGTGAGAAGAGGAAACTTTTGAAAGGAGAAGCTCAATTTTGAATAAGGAAATTTTAACCATGGTAAAACTTTTTTATTGTCTGGCTGGTTTCTAACCTGGGAAGGCATAGAGGAGCTAATTTTTAATCTCAAAAGAATAAGGATTCTCAAAGCATAGTATTCCCTAATCACTATGTTCTAAATGTGAGTTAGTGGTGAATGTTTTTACAGTTATCAAAGACTTTCCCTTTGTTTGTTTGTTTGTAAACACTGATTGTGTTAATTAGGTTGTGTTAATTTACTGTGGTAAAATGAGGAACTTGAGGAGGATAGAGTTGTATCCTAGGTTTGCCTGGAGGCTGATGGCCTCACATTCAGGTTTGGCCCTTGGCCATAATTTAATTGTTAAGACACAAAAGCTCTGGGTCCCAGGACATTGCCATGGCCAGCAGGTCAAGAGAAGGGATATTTCCTCAACAGTGTGAGGACACATCTGGAATACTGTGGGCAGTTTGGGGACCCCAGTACAAAAGATGCTGCCAAACTGGATCAAGACCCCTGGAGATCAATGAAATGGTTGTGGGGTTGGAGCCCAGAACAAATGGAAGGTGCCGGGACAGGGGCAGAGGTCTGCGAGAATTCCATTCTGTGGAGATATTTACTATTTGGCATTTTCTTCTTTGAGGTTTCCAATACCAGAAAGGGTTGGAAAGGACCTTAAAGCCCATCCAGTGCCACCTCCTGCCATGGGAAGGGACACTTCCACTGTCCCAGTTTGCTCCAAGCCCTGTCCAGCCTGGCCTTGGACACTTCCAGGGATCCAGGGGCAGCCACAGCTGCTCTGGATAGCTGTGCCAGGGCCTCAGCACCCTCACAGGGAAGAATTTCTCCCCAATATCCAATCTACAACTGCTTTGTTCAGGTTCCTCCAGAGGTGGCTGGTGGAGACCCACTCGGAGCAGGGCCATCAGAATTAGCAGAGTTGGCTTCCAGTGTCTGGTGCTCCATGAATCCAGAGATACCTGGCAGCTGGAAAAGTGGTAAAGAGCCAGACAGGACAGGTTCAGCTCTCAGCCAGAGCCTTCCAGTGGGACAATGATTGTCATGTGCACAAAGCAGCAGAGTTTGGATGGAGCTGTTGGAATTTGTGCACGCACAGAAAATTTTTTGAAGCTGCCTGGCTCCACTGGAAAGCTGTGGAGCAGAGGGAGACTGTGTTGTTTACCTTCTCTGAATCATTGCAGACTTCATGAAGATTCTAGAGGTTTTCTTGCTGGTTGTCCATGGGGAATAAGGCATCACCTTATATACAAAGATAAGATGTTTTTCCTCTGCCTGGGGCAGATTAGAGATGGAAGGGAGCCAAAGCATCCTTGAGGCTTGTCTAAAATACCCAGTGGAGCAGCTCCCTGTGGCTCAGGCAGAAGGTCTGGAGGCAAACAGGCAGGGCAAGGTCATTCCTGCATCCATGGCTGTCTCCTAGTCAGTTGGAAGTTGAATATCACTGGCAAATGCTCTTGTCGTTAAATATATTCTTTAGCACACAAATGATCACTAAACTAAGCTATAATTATTGGTGGAGCTGGCAGTGCTGCCTGCAATTCAGGTTGCCAAACATTTCCCATTAAAAGATTCTCTTTTCCAATGCTAAATCCTTGCCAACATGGAACAGTTCAGGCTGAAATTTTCAATTGCAGGCCATTGGCTCAGGCTGGGCTTTGTGTACATGAATATGTGTGTGTGTGAGGAAACAGGAGGGAAATAGAGTTTAACCAGATCCAAGAGTGTGATATGGGGAAAAGGCATTGTTTTACAGTTATTTAAGGGAAAAAAATCCATCGCCCACATTGTTGAGAAATTCTGTCACTTTCATGCTTTATTTTTATTTTCACAGGGGCTTGAAATTTGGCTTTGGGACCAATCTGTGACTTTAACTCCTTCAAACTGCCTGGTTTTTGCCCAGTCAGATGCCTCTGCAGATGTGCTGAGAAGAGAAGGTTTGCCCTGAAATTTGCCTGCATCCCAGGGCTTCAGGAAGGAAGGAGGATTCTTCCTCCCCAGGGCAGGCTGGCATCCTGGTATGTGGTTTGGCCCGGGAATAATGAGAATAGAGAGTGGATTTCCTACAGCCAAAGCATTTCTCACAGGATAGGGAGGCAAATACACTGATTGTGTGGAATAAGGGATTTCTGAGCAGAGGTGGGAGGGGAATGCAGAATGGGTCATCCAAGGAGATGAATGGGGAAAGGGTGACTCTCTATACAGTGAGGTGTGTAAATCCTTGGGAGGTCTTACAGCTTCCAGTCTGCTCATCCCAACTGGCTGCAGGAGCAGTCCATAGCCCTTTGTGCCCACACAAAGGTGAGAGGTGAGAGTCCTGAGAGTAGGAATTTTAGGAACCGTCATTACAAGCATCA
>JAWWEX010000017.1:20278796-20281296 GCA_035583215.1 Arremon brunneinucha | reverse complement strand
GGATTCTTTCCTGGTGCTTGGATCACAGGAATTAAGCAAGAAAATTGGAAATGGCTCATCCTCCTATCAAGGTCAGTATTGTCTTCATTGATATATTTTCCAGTTTTTTAAGGGTTAAAATTACTGAAGGCACAAATCTTCTTTTTCTTCTGTTATGAGGTTTTTCCAGATGATTCCAGGACACTTTCCCTGAAAAGTAGCCTTACTTCTTTCTGCTTGAGCTGCATCCAAATGAAAACTTTGTTCTTCCTTCTTTTGCAAGCCCATTTTTCAAACATTTAGAATGCACGTTTTCAGCCTCCTGCAGTCATCACTAAACCAAATTGTGTGTATTTTGCTCTTCATGGATCAGTCCTCAAGGAACAAATCATTTTTGTCACTCTTCTCTGAACTGCCTCCAGTTTGTCACTATCTTTGTAAAAGCAGCGTGCCCAGAGCTGAGCACACATTGTCAGCTCATGCTCACTATTCTCTTCCCCTCTGAATGAGCAAATTGATCTTTTTGTGAGTGCATGGAGATGACAAAGTGCATCAACAATCAAAAAAATTTGAAAATGGGTTTGCAAAGCTGATTTGGATGTGGGGAGGTTGCTGGCCTTCGTGGCCTGTCCTTGTAGGAGCAGATAACGGCAGCTTAGGAGAGCAACATCCTGCTTTGTGATGTGCCATTATCAGCTGCTATTTCCCAGGGGGTGCTGATGGGATCATGATTATTATTTTTTTTTACTGGATGATGGAACATGAAAGAGTCTTGACCCTCTTCATAGATTCAGTTTGTTGGGTGAATAATTCTTCTTGGCTCCAATTAATTTTGACACCGGAGTAAATCTGTCAACAGTGGAAACATCTGCAGGAGCTCTGATGGAGCCAGCTTTTCAAATGAAGGGGACACCTGCAAGAGGTCCCTGTTGCCTTCAGGATTCCTTTTCCTGTGTGGATCAGCCATGAAATGGGCTGTATATCTGTAGTAATTTATGGAAATAAATCTATAATACGGAGTCAAGAAAGTGGTGCATTTAATGTTTGTTTCCCACATGGTGGAAATTAGGGTTTCCTTTCAGATCTTTGTTCTTATTTGGGCACAATTCCTCTTTTCCTCTTCCCCACTGACTTTCCATCTTGTGGGCATTGTGGTACTGGATGAAAGTTTGGACTTTATAATCCTGGAGGTCTTTCCAACCCTAAGGATTCCATGATTCTACAATTGTGCTGAAAGCCTCCACCCACAATGAGGAGATCTTTCATGTATTTGGGGGACTTGGGGGCACTGCCTTGATCCCACTGCTGTCAGTGAACACCTTGGCAATAGAACATGGGATTGTGCTTCACTTTGACTCATCTGCAATCCCCAAAAGCAGAAAGTGGAGCTCTGCAATGACTTTCTTGGTTGATTACATGCCAGGTGAAGGTGGGCTTGAGTATCTCAGCTGAGACTTTTTGTTTACCTTCATGGAGGCGTAGACCAAAAGTGGATCCACCCTAATCTCACCCTTAGATCGTATCAGAGTCTTTTACATCCCCCTGGCTTGTGTTGGCTTTGAAGACACCAGATTCCCTTTTGCTGGTGGTATCCAGACATGGGACCACCAGAACTCTGTCCTTTCCATGGCACCCCATGGGTTTCTGTCCCTGAAACACGGTTTGTGCCCTTGTGCAGACGTTGTGTTATGGCAGGGTGTCCTTTGTGCACAGCCCCATCAATGCCAGCAACTTCAGAGCTCTAATCCCAATAAGTTTTTATGCTCGGCACTGGCTTGATATTTCCTTTGGTCATCCTTGTAGAATTACTTTCCCCAAACTGTTGTCAACTTGGGTCATTTTGTGTTACTTGTTTGAGCTTGTCAAATTTCATTTCAGACATGGGTAGTACTTGACTCATATTTACTTCAAACTCCTCTTCCTGCAGTTCATTGCTTTCATTATTTATAGGTGTTCTTGAAAGCATATCTGCTAAGCTCCTTACTGGGCCTGTATTTCACATTTAATGAGTACTTTTGCAATTTCATTACTTTTTTTTTCTGAAGTCCAGGTGGCTCATTGTACAATGGATTTTTCTCTGTGGCTCCTGGTGCTTTATGGTCTCTTTCAACCTTGATTGAATTCTTCCCATAAACATATTCATGAAAATACTCGTGACCTAAAACAATTGCCAGGATGCCAAGTGCAAGCTGAGCTTTTGGTGGGTTTTAGCCCATGGCTCAGATTGTCATTCTGCCACAGGGCCAGAGCCAAAGATATCTTGCATCACTTTGGGTCTTATACTCCCAGGTAACCTCAGGATGTTCCAGTGTTGATGCTGCTGTGAGAGCTCTGCTTTACACCAAACCTTATTCTGTTTGCAGTTATCCTGGAGTTGTTCTGCACCATCTGTGAGATCCAAGCAGCCAAGGGAAGGGACCTGGGGGTGCTGGTGACAGCAGCCAGACACAAGCCCAGGTGTGCCCAGGTGGGCAAGAGGCCAATGGCCCCTGGGCTGTGCCAGCCATGGTGTGTCCAGCAG
>JAWWEX010000017.1:20194343-20270656 GCA_035583215.1 Arremon brunneinucha | reverse complement strand
ACAGGTGCATCTGTGATTGGTCTCATGTTGGTTGTTTCTAATTAATGGCCAATCACAGTCAGCTGGCTCAGACAGAGTCCGAGCCACAAACCTTTGTTATCATTCCTTTTTCTATTCTTAGCTAGCCTTCTGATTAAACCCTTTCTTCTATTCTTTTAGTATAGTTTTAATATACTATATATCATAAAATATTGAATCAAACCTTCTGAAACATGGAGTCAGATCCTTGTCCCTTCCCTCATCCTTGGACCCCTGTGAAGACAGTCACTCAGACTTCTCACAGATGCCACTAAACTTCCTCCCACACCACTGCCAGAGGTTCTCCTTGGTCCCTCCAACCCCCCTG
The DNA here is from genome assembly GCA_035583215.1 of Arremon brunneinucha. Taxonomy (NCBI): domain Eukaryota; kingdom Metazoa; phylum Chordata; class Aves; order Passeriformes; family Passerellidae; genus Arremon; species Arremon brunneinucha. Next base: position 20,270,310 of record JAWWEX010000017.1, on the reverse strand, counting down.
AGCTCTTTCCAGCTGGCCAGGGAATGTCCATGTGTGGCACTGAGAGAGTTAACCAGGATGGGGAGATCATTTCCACAGCTGACTGCTCTGCAATGGGACAACGGAGATGCTAAAGAATATTTACTAAAAGGCAGAACATTTGTGGAAAAAAAAAATATATATCCAAGCACACATAATTACCACAGCATATCATGCTTTCATTTTGCAGCTTTCTTGATAACTTCTGGCACAGCTCTCTGGCAGGGAGAGCTTGGGTTAGTGAACAAGCCATCCGTGCCTCCTTTCCCATCCTTGATGTGCCAAAGAATTGGATACAGCCCCAGCTGAAGCTTTAGTTGTGGTTTAATGTGCACTTCCAACTGGAGTATTCATGTTTTGCCATCCAGACCAGGATAGAGGGACCAGGTGCTGGAGGACAAGGTGGAGGGGACCTCCTTGGAGGGGATTGTAGCACTGCAAACCATGTTGTGCACCTTCCACCTCCCCTGCATGGGCCTTGCTGGCGAGAGTTGCTCACCAGAGAAGAAAATGATGCCTGGGACAGCTAAGGCACTCACTTCTCCAGCTCAGAGTGATGCACCTCAGCCAAAATGTTCTGAATGCTGCTAAATCCTTGTACTTTCTCAATTTTCTTTGCCTTTTCAAACAGGAAGTTTGTTGAGAGACATCCATGTCTCCTTCCCCCGGTTTCCTGAGTGGATTCTGCCTTATGTGCCTTGGTGCAGGTGAGGAAATCCTATGGCCTGGGTCTGGGGCTGGATCACAGTGCACAAAGGGAGCACCCAGCTCTGGAATCTGCCTCCAGCACACCCATTCCTTGTCTTTTTCACCTCTTTCTGGCACTATTTTGCTGTGCAGGGTGAGGTTGCAGATGACAACTGGTCACCGTGAGACATCTCAGGGAGGGGATACTGGGTGCCTGAAAGATTTCCACGGTCCCAGACACACTGCAGAAGGGCATCCCCAGGCTCCATGGTGGTCGGGGAGCAGGGGGGTTGGATGGGATGTCCTCTGTGTCCAATGCCCCAGGGAGATCATCTGGGTTGTGGCTGCTGGGCCGCTGATGTGAGAAATCCTGTTTCCCCAACCGCTTAGAGCTCAGTTCACCGTGTTTGGAGATGTGTGTTCAGATCTTGGATAGCAGAAGTATAAAATGAGCCTTCCATGAAGGATTTCTGATGCTGCCTTCAGCAGCCTCTCAGCGCTGTGGCTGCCTGAAGAGTTTCTTTCAGAAACAGGATCGTGTTCAGAAGTGTTTGCAGGATCTGTTCCCATTGATGCTTTGGTGGTAGGGCTGGGGGGTTGCAGGGGCAGCTTAACAAAGCTTTCCTACATTTTTGTCTTAGACTTTTGTAATATCCTATCTTATCCTGTCCTAATCATGTAATGTTAAGTCATATCATGTATCATATCAATCATATCATATCATATCATGATTTGTGTTCAAAGGGACCTTAAAGCTCGTCCCATTCCACCCCCTGCCAGGGACAGGGACACCTCCCACTATCCCAGGGTGCTCCAAGCCCTGTCCGACCTGGCCTTGGACACTTCCAGGGATAGAGCAGCTGCAGCTTCTCTGGGCACCCTGTGCCAGGGCCTCACCATCCTCACAGGGAGGAATTGCTTCCCAAAATCCCATCTAACCCTGTGGCAGTGTGCAGCCATTCTCCCTTGTCCTGTCCCTCCATTAGGGAGTCCCTAGTCCATCCAAAGTCCGTCTCCATCTCCCCTGGAGCCCCTTTAGGCACTGGAAGGTGCTCTGAGCTCTCCCTGGAGCCTTCTCCTCTCCAGGTGAACACTCACAGCTCTCCCATCCTGTTTCCAAAGCAGAGGGGCTCCAGCCCTTGGAGCATCTCAGTGTCCTGCTCTGGAATGGCTCCAACAGCTCCATGTCCTTCTCAATCCCATCACAGCAGAGGAAGTTGGATGTGATTCCCATTCTTGTGGGAGTCAGCACAGCCCAGAAAAGCCTGGGAGAAGGGCCCAGCCTTCCCCCCATTCCCAGGCAGGCAGCACAGTCCCAAGGACATGGGATTTATCAAATCACTATCTCAGGCTGGCGAAGACTACTGCATTTTACAGGTTTTGTTTATGTATACATCGTAGCTCTGTGGTCTAGGAAAACATTTTTTAAGCTAAAAAAGAAAGCACACGAAAATACAGAACTTGCAGAGGTTTTGTAGATGAGATAGAACAAAACAGTTTGTTTAGTTGGGCAGTACACAGATTGCAGCTTGAATGCTTGATATCTGTGAGTTAAAACAGAAGGCAGTCAGGAAATGGAGCCTTCAAACCACAAGCCTTCCAATCCCAAGCTGTGGCATTCCTGACAGGAGAGGGGAATGGTAGCTCGGGAGCCTTTAGCACCTCTCCCAGCAGATGATCCTTTCTGCAGTGGAATGCTTCTCTCACTAATGGATGTTACAAGTAGTTTAGCTCTAGTTTTGCTGTACGGCCTTTTGCAAATTCAATTACTGAGCCTCTTGTCTTGCCACAGTCGGAATTGTTCTCAGCCTAATATCGTGTTCGTCAGGCTTTTGTTTTGTTCTCCTTGCAGCCCCAGATGTCCTTGTTGTGAGCCCGAGCATCTCCTCCTCCTCACGGCCCTGCTACCTTCGCGTGCAACACTTCTGCTGCTCTAAAGATACCAAAAGGTTTTAATTACGATTAAGCCAAGTCATTTCTACACTTTCGAGCTGTAAATAAACAGCCTGTTTTGGATAATGGAGGTAATGGTTTGCATTTCAACTCTACTTCTAACCTCTGATTTCTGCTTGTAATATTTTATGTGGTTAAATCAATTTTTTCTGCCATTGAATGTAGCTTTTCTTTCCTTTTTTTTTTCCTTTCTTTTTAAACCCAGTTGTAAAGCGTGTGTTTCATCACATCCTTGTTACCCTAGGACATGCCTGCTGCAGTTAAACTCGCCTGTAGTCATGCTCCTTTTCAGAAGGGTCTGCAATGGAGACGAAGAATTTTTGTTGTTTCCTCCTATTGCTGACAAAGGAAGCAAATGCTTTAGCTCATTAAAAATCAGGTAAAAATGCAGGCTTTGAGACGTGGATGTGTTTTCTGAATTCACAGCGTGGTTTATTGTACAGGTGCTGCATACACCTGCCTTGGGGTCACAACCCTTCTGCACGGCCTTAGCCAACCCCAGGTTGAAATCAAACTGTGGCTGCATGACTGTTAAACACACTCTTCAATTTCCAGAGCTGCTCTAAACATGCTTTACGAGGGCAAAGCGACTTTTCCAGGCGGGGAATTAATGGTGATTATTTCAGGGGACAGGAAATATAATATGTATCATCAGTGCAAACTGACTTAAGCCAGCCAAGGAGTTATCGCTGGAGTATTTTCATCTAGGTCACTTAAAGCCTTCATTAATTAAATACTGCTGTGTGATTTCTTTCCAAAGTTTAATCTACAATCTGGATTTTTGATTAAAATATGTGCAATTTCAGCCAGCTCCTCACAGTGACCACGCCGTGGTGTTACAGAGTCCTCAGATGTCACTGCTGTTGCCTTGGATTCCTCTTCCTTGTGTGCTGCTGCAATTGCCCTTTGGATCATGCCTCAGTCCCTTCCCCAGCATCCTGCACCAAATGTAAACCCTCTGTTTTTGCTGATCCTCTCTGCTGCTATACCCTCCTGACTGGTGGTGTTTTGTGCATGAGAAAAGTCACATTTTGAGCCAGGGAAGAGGGGGGAGAAGGGTGAAGATGCTCTTCACCCAGTTTGGTGGTGGCACAGGAATTGCAGCCCAGAATTGCATGGTATAATTTCAATATGTCTGTGTTGCTGGCAGGTCACAGAGTCCCAGGATGGTTTGGGTTATAAGGGATCTTAAACCTCATCCAGTTCCTGCCCCTGCCATGGACAGGGACAACTTCCACTATCCCAGGTTGCTCCAAATCCTGTCCAGCCTGGCCTTGGACACTTCCAGGGATCCAGGGGCATCTCCTGCTCCTCAGACTTTTGTCTCTGCAGCACCTTTAACTCCATAATGTTGGACCATCTTCTGGTAATCTCTGGTAACATTCAATTACTCCTGGGTCAGCTGGGAACTGAGTGAAGCCTTTTCCTCCCAGGCTGTCAGCTGCTCCACATGAAATGCAGCATTTGCTGCTCCATGAAAAGCAGCTCCTTGGCCCCTGGCGCTTCCCAAACACCATGGTGGTCAGTGGCCCTTTTCCTTTTCCAGAAATGGCTTCTGCAGGGCTTTGCTTGCAGAGTGTTGGTGTTACCTTCCAGCTGCCTGGACTGTCCTCCTGAGCAGGAGGAGCAAAGAGGAGCGGGGAATAAGAGACACAGAGAATTCCTAAACACATTTTTCCAATTAAAACAACAAATCCAGAGCCTGTATGAGCATAAAGTATTGCATGTGTGCATCACTTTAAAGACCTGCCTAACCCCCTTCCCCAGACCACAACCATTAACTCTTTTTTTTAAAGCCAATAATCAATGTGGGTCTAATTTGTTACATTGACATTTTTGCTGGTTTCATCTGAAAGAATTAATTAACATCAAAATGTTTCCTTTCCAGGTGTGAGAGTGGGGTGTCTCAGCAGTCAGATAAGTTTTGACCTTTGTTGAGGGAACATTTAAATGAGGTCAAGCCTCGGATCTCATTGATTGAAGATCTGATGTCTGCTCTGACAGATCTGGAAATACATTCCCTGGGCCTTCAGGCAGTGGTGCAGTGGTCTTGGCAGGGCAACTGAGAAGGGAAGGATGTGAAAATAGAGAAAGCTCTGCCCTGAATCCTCTTTCCCAACTCCAAGGCATCTTTCTGTCTTAATCTCTGCAGCTGCATCTTGGCCAGGAGTCCCTGGGACCTGCACTCTGCTAATTGAAGTGCAGTTGGATCAAAGCTGTCTCAGCCTGAAGAGCAGCTTTTCTTTATGAAGCATCCTCTCTAATGCACCTTGTGTTGATTCCAGTGGGTGATAGGGAGCTAGGGAGAAGGGGAGAGCAGGAATGTTATCCAGGTACACCTGGATCTACAGCACTTGTTTTAATTGCTTCTGGAGTTCCTCACCAGGGCCTCGTCAATAGGGCTAATACAGAGGAGGACTCAATTTATTTCCCACAAGAGATGGTCGAGTTGTTTTCTCTTTGTTATGAAGATTGATAAGAGCAATTGGATAAAGTCTGGGCTGCTACTTAACCACCTCTGATCATTCTGGGCTTGGGTGGAGCCTGGCTGCAAAGCTGGGATGCTGGAGTGCATCCCAGGAGGGGCAAAAGGACCTGGGGCTTTTCCTGCAGTGGCAGCACTGGAAACTTTAATCAATAAAGTTAAACTTTTAATGCTTAATTTGGAAAATATGCAGTGCAAAGTGTTTTACAGGTTAGGATGGGAAGATGATGCAGAGATCTGCTGACATTACAAAGGAAAAGTATCAAGGATCAGGTGCTGCAAGGTCCCCCTCCTTCTCATTTACTCTGTCACTGAACCAAGAGACACAAACCCTTGGATCAGTACAATAACCTTCTTGGGCACCTTCAGACCCCTGGCTGCCTGGCACAGCCCCTGACAGCCTCCCCTGCAAGCACCACAATGCTCCATGACCAGAGATGTCCCTGGTGCCAGCTCTCCTGTGGTGCCTCACTCATGCACCATCACATGGGGCTGAGGATCCAGCCCAGCCCTGGTGTTGCTCCACGTTGGCCTCTTTGCTGGATTGTTTTCCAAGAGAGGTGTCTGGAGCACAGTAATTGCAATGTTTGAGAGGGCACTGGGATGCTCATTTTCTATTTTGTGGCAGATCCTGCCTCTTCTTTGTTGTGTGCTCTTCTCTGTCCTCTATCCTCTCCTGATGCCCCAACTTGTGCAACCTCAATGAAAATTAATAATGGTATACCTGAGAAAAAAATTAAATGGTATTTTATTATCTGGATTCTGCCATAGTTTGGAGTAAAGGAGTTTGGAAATAGCTGGAATAGCAAAGCCCATTGATTGTGTCCACCACAGGTGGGAGGAATGACTTGGTGGATACCTTGCACCCCAACTTCTGCCCTGGCAATTAGCAGGGAAGAGACAGAACCCATCTGAGTTTCAAAATTTAAATTTAAATGTTTCTGTTAAAGATAATTCGTGCAGGGAATGCTGTGGCTGGTCAGAGCTCTGGCAGAGGATGGCACTGCTCCCCAGGGACTGATCCCTGGTTTAGGGCAGTCATGTCCTCCCTCTGGAGCTGGTAACAGCTCTGACCTCATGCCTTGATCACTTGAGGGACATTTTTTGAGGTGTCCCCTGGTGCTGTTCCCCATGAGGTGTTTGAGAGCACAGGTTACCTGTCCCAAGGGATGACTTGCAAGTGGGCACATCCCCTCAGCACTCCTGGGAACTGTGGAAGCCCACACCTCTCTGGGCATGCTGGAGCTTCCAAACCAGCTTGAGGTGCCCCATTCCCAGTGGCTTCAGCGTGAAAGCAGCCAGAAGTGCAGGGCTCTGCAGGTGCCACATCACCACATCCACAGCAGAATCCACTCCAGCTGTGACCACGGAGCACACACAGAGCTGGGCTCCATCCCACACCCTCCAGCCAACCTCTCCTCTGAGTGAAACCCAGTCTGTCCCACCTCAGTGTTCCCAGAGAGCTGTGTCCCCATTTGGCACAGCCTGGTGCCACCACCAGAGCTATAAATGGGTCTCTCCACATCATGGCCTGTGGTCCCTGGGTGGCACAACCTCTCCCTCGTTGTCCTTGGGGTTTATCCTTGTGCCCATGGATTAGAGCAGCTGGGAAAGCTTTTTTTTATGCCTTCATCCTCATCTCCTGCCAGGCATTTCTGGTGTGCCTGCTTTTAAGTGTCGTGCACTGGTATACAGCTATTTACAGTGCCTGTTCCTGCTCTCCCAACAGTGTAAATCAAGATTAATTCCACTGAAGTTTATGGAGTTACGCCAGTGTAAAACTGACTGATAAGAGATTCAGGCCATTTTCATCAGGTTTGTTCGCTTGTTTGTTTGAAATTATATGTGTTGCTGTGGAATGATAAAGTGTGGGGATTCAAAGGCAGGTTCACTGCAAAATACGATTCAAAAGGTTTTTGACTTCACATAATACAGCAAAACAATCACTTACAGCAGTTGTATTTTATTGTGGAGTGTGATCACGGAGTTTGGAGGAGGAGAGGATGAAAATGAGGCAGGGAAGGAGGAGGAGGGGGAGAACGGAAGTTTCCCAACACAGCATCAAAGGCGCCAGTGGAAAATTGGGGTGCTGCCACAGAATTTTACATAGATGGTAATTTAGGCAGGTATCCATGAGAATGAGGCTGAGTGGCTCCCAAAATCCCTTCCCTGGTCACACCAGCTCAGACCCCAAGTGGACAATGCAATTCCCTATTTTTTGCAAATTCATCTTGCAAAAGTGCCCCACTGCAGATGGAGGCAGTAAAGCCTCTCCAAAAGAGCTGCTGTGTCACCTGTCCTTGTGTTTACTCACTGATCCCCATCTCTGTTAACACACTGGAAGGTGTGACAGAATCCACCATGTCCTGGGGCATGTGGCATGGAAAACCCACTGTTTTTTCTCCTTTATGTTCCACAGAACAAGTGGCCAGTGGATAAATAATTCAGGTTTCTTTCCATGTTGTTCCTACAGAGATTTTGAGCTGAGATGTGGTTTCATACGCCTTGTATCCATGTAATTTTCCCTTTTTTGTGGGAATTGTAGTTCTGTTCTTTCACCTCTGGTATGACACAGATTCACCCTGATGAGTTCCTCTCCCTCCTGCCAGGGGTCTGCTTGGAGCAACCTGTCCTCCAGCATCTGCTGGCTTTCCCAGCAGCCTTGCCCAGCTCCCTCAAGCTATCACAGTGGTTTTGGTTCCTTGAATGCAGAGATACTCCTGAAGAATTCCAAGCTCCAGGTGAGTTTGCTCTGGCACAAGTATTTTTCAGATCAAAATAGTGGGACTCAGTTTCCTGTGGCTGTTAATAAATGAATTCACTCCTTACATGCATGTGTTCACTGCTTTAGTAATTTATGCTTATTTCAGAAGATTAATATATTGTTCTCTGTGTTTCTGTTGGACAATGTTGCTTTGCAAAGCTGAGGGAAGGAGAGATTTTGGGATTGGTTGTGGCTTCTTGTGTGTAAGATCGTGACAGAGGGTTTAATTACACAACTGCAGTGCTTTATTTCTTTGGCTGGGCAAGTGGGAGGTGCTGAGGTAACAAAATCATGGTCTGAGGTTTCCCTCATCCTCCAGTGTTTGGCTCCAGGAACGTGTCCAGGGAAGGGCACAGAGCTGGGGAAGGGAATGGAGCACCAGGAGAGGCTGAGGGAGCTGGGAAGGGGCTCAGTCTGGAGAAAAGGAGGCTCAGGGGGGCAATGGCCTCAAGCTGTGCCAGGGGAGGTTCAGGTTGGACATCAGGAGGAATTTCTCCATGGAAAGGGTACTCAGACATTGGCAGGGACTGCCCAGGGAGGTTTGGAGTCCCCATCCCTGCAGGTGTCCAAGGAATGGCTGGACGTGGCACTCAGTGCCCTGGGCTGGGTGACAAGGTGGGAATCGGACGCAGGTTGAACTTGATGGTCTTTGAGGACTTTTCCAACCTTAATAATTCCATGATGCGCTCAGTCTGGAGAAAAGGATGCTCAGGGGGATCCCTCTCCACCAAAGCTGTGTTGGAGGTGTCCTCACAGGCCTGTCCTAAGCAGAGCCAGAAGGGTGGAGCTGTGCCACACGCAGGATCCCTGTGGTGGCAGATCCACATCCAAGGCCTGAGCTCTCTGGGATGGTCCTTGCCTGGCAGAGGGAAACAAGCCATGATTCCCACAGGCACAGACGAAGTCGACACCTTTGTGAGCTCCAGGATGGATTTTTCCTGGGCTCCCAGGCCTTTGTGAGCTCCAGGGTAGATTGTCCTGGGTTCCCAGGCCTTTGTGAGCTCCAGGGTAGATTATCCTGGGCTCCCAGGCCTTTGTGAGCTCCAGGGTAGATTGTCCTGGGCTCCCAGGCCTTTGTGAGCTCCAGGATGGATTTGTCCTGGGCTCCCAGGCCTTTGTGAGCTCCAGAGTGGATTTGTCCCAGTGCCCTCCCAAATAACCTTCAGCTGGGGTGACATTTCCCTCCCTGGCTCCCAGTACATCCCACCTTTGTCCCCAGGCCCCACTCCCAGCCCCATGGAGCATCCTCTGAGTGCTGAGGAGAGGCTCCTGCATTATTCCAGAGCCTCCCCCCCTCAGAGCTTGCCTATGTAATGTTCTTCCCTTACAAATTTCATCTTGCTGCTCTGTGCATCCAAACGATCCGGTGATGGAGCGCACAGGGAAAAAAAATTATAATGCCATTAAAAGTTATCATAAATTTCAGATCAGCATCACTTTTAATCCGATACACAATTTTACTGCCTCTATAAAGTAGGTGATTTGCAGTGGTCTGAGGCGTCTCCTGGCGCGTTTTACTTCTTTTTAAATTAAACACACCAACTTTGTGCTGAATTCAGAGTGCGGACATAAAAAAGGGGGTAAAAAGGAGAGGGAAGGGACATCAGATGGGAATTGCAATTGAATCTTTATATATGCCATCTTGGTACTGTGGTACTAAATATAGTACCAGGTAAATAGATGTGCTGAAATATTCAGAATAAAAAACAAATGTTCCAATAGCAGGGAAACTGAGCATGGAAAATGTTTCCCTGGCTGCTGTGCTTTAGAGGCTAAAATGCTGTTGTTTAAAACACTCTCTGCTGGAAGATCTTCTGTATCTCATGCATTAAATTATACACTGTGCACAAACATGGATTTTATATTTTAGATTGTATATTATGGGGTTTCTAACCCTCCCCCCTGCCAATGGAGCGAGCAGTAAACCAAGAATATCCAATTAATATAAATATAACATTATGCCATTTGCTGATATGAAATTTTTAGGGCTGGGAATGGAAAACAGACAACATTTCATGGAGAAATATTTGAAATTAAGATTAGAGATCAGGTAATTATGCATCGGTGATCAAGATTCCACCTGCTTGTAGGCCCAGAGGTGTCAGAGCCTGACAAAACCACCATGACCACCTGAAGAGCTGGTCCCTCCCTCCTCCTTTCTGCCCCACTAACCCCCCATTTTTGGGCCAACATTTTGTAACTGATCTCGTCAATATCCTCTGATTGTACCTCCAGTCTTTGTTCCAAACCTTAAGGAGATCAAGAACTAACTGGTGGCTTTGCTGAGCTGCTCTCTGCCTTCAAAAAAGGCAAAATATTTCCCCAAAGTAATTCCAAAAAGGTTCATTCCTGCTGTGTCTCGCTTGAGTTTTATGAAAGGACAAAAAATAATTAGAGTTCAGTTTTAAAAATTCTTTTCTCAATCAGTTGTGGTTTTATTGGCTGTTAAAGAGGATTCACGAGGCTCTGGAGGTCTGTGAGATCAAAAAAATAACCTAAAGGAAAAGCTTGTATAGTCCCAACCTCTTCCTCTCCTTCTCCCAGACTGGGAGATTTTGGTTTGAATAAATTAACTTTTGCCAGTGATAGCAAGAAACTGAAGCAGCCACATTGCAGTGAAGGTCTGGCCCAGCAGCTCTCCTTTCCAGGTGCCCACTGGGGTGACCAGTGAAAGAACCATTTTCCATGTGGTTTGGATGGAGTGGATACAATTAAGTGAATGGAGAAATCCAGCTCTAATTTCCCAAAAAGTAAAAGGTAAAGAAAGTGAAAATCCATCCCTGAAGATGTGGCTGCAGGAAGGAAGCAAGCAGTTAAAGAGATTTTAAAAAAATGGTATGATAATTTATTTTTTGTTTCAATTTCCAGTTTTCCCTGCCAGCCCCATGCAGGAGTGTGGATATTTGGGTTGTCTTGCAGCAGCAGCTGTCAGGTGTTTTCCAGCCATTCCTACCTTGGAACACAGTGGGGTGTCCTGTGCAGGGACAGGAGTTGGACTTGATGATCCTTTTGGGGGTAGTCTATGATTCCTAACTATTTCCTTGTGGTTTTTTTTTTTATTTTTTTGAGCTGACACAATTTATTTCCTGGCTATCAGTTCTATCAGCAGCTCCCGATTCCCTCCCGACTTCCAGGTTTGATCATTCAGCTTTTCCTTCCTCCCCTCAGCTGTGCAGCACAAGGAGCTGCCTCCTCCCCAACCCTCTCTGCCTCCCAGTGCTTTCCTATCAGGCACAACACTCTGCCGTGGGCCCGAGGGCGTGATATTTTATTTATTTTGATTTATATAATTAAGGGGACGTCTGTCCCCGAGTGGAGCCAGCCTGGCTCTGATGATGCGGTGAAACGCCACCGGCGTGAGAATGATGGTTTATTCTAACCGCTGACACCATTTAGCAGCTTGTCGTTGTCGCTGGCAGGGAGAACATCTCCAGATCTCACAGAAATGGCAGTTCTGTCGGGAGAACTGTCTGGGGTGGGAGGGAAGAAGTTCCCTGCGTGGCTGCAGGCTCCCAGCTCTGGGCTGTGCTCGGCTCCGAAGGGAGAGGTGCCCGGGAGCATCCCCAAAAATCCCCTCCTGGGCCTGGCATCGGCTGCTTCCCCTCCCTGCTGTGTTTGTAGGCGCAGTTAGGGAGCTGAGGATGATTTGAGAAGATGTGCACCCCTCCATCTTTCCCTGGGGCCCATCCCTGCTCCATTTGCATATTCAGGGTTGGAACGAGACGAGCTTTAATGTCCCTTCCGACCCAAACCACGCTGTGGTTCTGTAATCCCACCACTCCACGGTTCCATTCTGTATTATAGAAACCCTTCAGCCCCACCCCACCCGGTTTCACCGTGCCCTTCGTGCCCAGGACATGTCAGAAATCCCAATTTTTGCCGGGAGGAGCTGCTCCGTGAAGGTGGAGCCAGCAGAGCATCACCCGGCGCTGAGCTGTGGGGCTGCTCCCCGTGAGACACCTCCAGGCGCGGCGAGTGGGAAAACAAGACCTTCTCAGCTTTCTGAGCATTGAATTCTATAAATAACCCCCCAAACCCTGAGCATTGGATTCTATAAATAACCCCCCATCCCCTGGTCCCCCTCCCCAAATCCTGGGAGCCGGCAGCTGGGCTGGAGCATCTCCTGGCGGACTGGAGCATCCCTGCTCCCGCTGATGCTGCCCGCGGGGCGCCCGCGCCTGGATGGCCGTGTACCTCTCTCTCTCTCTCTTTATTGCTCCCGATTCAAATTCAAGGCTTGTTTAATCAGCAGACATTAGCAACTCGACAGAAGTCTGGCTGCAAGGGAAAGAAGGGGGTGGGCAGGCAGCGGGACTTGTGAATGCGCCGCTCTGGGGAGCAAGGGATGCTTCTTCTGCCTTGGATTCACTGCCCAGGCGGGCAAGGGAGGAATGGGGGTGCCGTGGGAGTGAAACGCAGGAAATCAGCCAGGGAGAGGCGTGGGAAGGGCACAGGATCCCAGTGATTGTGCTCTGGGAGCAGCTCTCCTCCTCTGGAGGTTCATGTGGATTGCTGGGAGTCTGGGGGGAAGGATTTTCCCTTTTAGTTGCAAGATGTTGGTTTTCCCAGCTTGGATTTTGTTCCCCTAGCAATGATTCCCACATCCATGGAGGATTCACGTCCCTGGAGGATTTCTCTCCATCCATCCATCCATCCATCCATCCATCCATCCATCCATCCATCCATCCATCCATTCCATCCATCTGCCTCCAAATCCCTGCTCAGACTTCCAGCCCCGCTTTGCTGTGTGGAAGATCCTGGGAAACAGGGGCTGTTTTTCCATAGGAGACCTGTTGGCATGGTGAGATTGTGTGGGTCAGTGAGGCACCCCCACTTCCATGGGGTGCTGCTGTGGGGGGCAGCGACCACCCCTCCCTGGAGCACCACTGGCTTCTGTCACTTGCAATTGCTCACTGGTAGGACATGGGATCACCTGGGAATGTGTTTGGAAGCAAATATCCCACAGCTAACTCCCCAGGTTCCTCTGTCAAGCAAAAATTCTGCATGAATTTGCAACGTATAAACCATCAAGAGGGCTGTTTGCAGCTCAAAGGTGTCCCAGCAAAAGGGCAATTCCTGTTTAAAATCATCCGGATTTCTCTCCAAACCCCCTTGCTGAAGGCTCTGTATCCATCCCATTGTATCCATCCCATTGCTCTGGAAATGGGGGTCCTCCTGGAGCCCCCCAGTGACAACCTGGCCCCATCCCATGGGATTCTCACATGGAAAGCGGCCCTCAGGGACACACAGCTCCATTTTCTGTCCCTCGTTAGCAGCCTAATTAGGAGGTTCTTTATGCCTTTCACATTCAGTGCTTGCAGCAGAGCCATCTTCCTATTGATTGAGCTACAAAAGTGGATAAAACCCCCATAGTTCTGAAGGGAATGGCCAAATATTGATACTGAGAGAGAGCTGATGCCTTATAAATAGAGAATTATGCCTCTAATTAAGTAGGCGTTCCTTTTCTGGTGCTGTAGGTGATTTCCTTTTATATTCCAGGTCAGATCTTCAGCTGGAATTTATTTTAAAGATGGAAAGCAAGGCCAAAAAACCCACTTAGAAGAAACCTAAATAATTTTTTTAAAAGTTCTTTTAAGAAGGGAAGTCCTATGGGTGGGATTCATCCCCTGTAACTTGAGCCACCCATGGTGACCCCCAGGTTCTCTTATCCACCTTGTCCAGAGGAGCTGAGGCCCCATCCCTGGAAATGTTCCAGGCTGGAGCAACCTGGGCTAGTGGAAGGGTGAAACAAGATGGTCTTTAGGATTCCTTCCAAGCCAAACTATCCCAAGATTTCATGATTCTCCACTGCCCTCTTGCAGGTGGACAAGCCCAGGAGAAGGAGCCAGACAGGGCTGTGTCCACCAGCACAGGAAAATCCCCATTTCTTAGTGAATAAATACCTGTTTAATTTTAATTTTCTTCTGATTCTCAGGGCTCAGGGAATGCAATGGAGACCCTGGGTCTGTTCCCATTTGGGGCTCAGTTTTCCATCACTCTTGATTTGGTTTCAGCACTGTATTCTGCTGTATTAAAAAATACCCACAAAAATAGTTTGATACTCCTAAATTATTTTAATGATAGTTTGACTTACTGGCAACATCTTCTCCCCACCCACATCAAAGAATCTTTGTTAGTAATGACTTCAGCTGCGCTAAACCATAAACCCACAAAGAGATCTTGCAGCAAACTGGAAGCAAAGTGATGGGTTTGAGTCAAACTAGGACTAATTTATTTGGGGACTGGCCAACAATTATCTCCCTTTAGCACTCCAACCATAAGCAAACAGCATCTTCCCAGTGGGTTTGCAATGGGAGAAGCTGGAGATGCCTGGTTGGACCATCAGAGGTTGTTGTGGTGGCGCCTCTTGGAAAGGGGGATGAGAACAAGCCAGCCCAGGACATGCAAACCACCTGAGTCAAACACCTTCTGCCTCTCTGGTGCTTTCCCTTTCTTTGTTCAATCCTTAGAGGTTTGTCCCCACTTAGCTGGGCTTTTTCAAACTCATTTTGCACAAGTTCCAGTTATTCTCAAGGGCTTAAATTGGTTCTGACTCTGCCTTAGAGCTTCAAGATTGAGAAAAAACATCCCCAGTGGGCTCCTGATATCTCCAGTGGCTTGTTGGCCAGTGAGCCTGTACCCAGGATAAACTGGGATTTTGGATAAAAGCCAGAGTTTGGAAGGGATGGCCGTTGTGGTGTGGGTGGTGGGAGTGATGGGCTATGGAAATGCTTCCAGTGGTACCAGGAAAAATTGATTGTGGCTGCATGGACACAGCTGCTGTTGTTCAAGGCCTTGATTTGAGTTTTATTTCTTTCTTGGCTGTTTTGGTACCAGGTGCTGCCACCCTGTCCCTCTGGAGACCAGGGACCAGCATCTCTCATCTGGCAGGGAGAAGGATGCTGTGGTCTGATGGGGAAGGGCTGAGTGCCTCTTCCCAAACCCCAGGTTCCAAACTGTTGCTGCTCCTGGATTTTAGAGTAACACAGACTCAACTGGCAGATCTGAGCCCCCCAAACTCCTGAGGAATGAACTGAGCCAGGCAGAACAGGCAGGACAGGACCTTTGTGGAGGGAGGTGACCTCAGGAGCTCCATCTTTTCAGCATCCTCTGATCACAGCCACAATTGGGACCCTGAAATCCCAGGTAAGCTGTGCCCTGAGGGTGCTCAAGGCGTGGTGAGGATGAGATTCATCAGGACAAGGGGGATGGCTTCGCACTGACAGACAGCAGGGTTGGACTGCATATCAGGGAGAAATCCTTCCCTGTGAGCGTGGTTAGGCCTGGCACAGGTTGCCCAGAGAAGCTGTGGCTTCCCCATCCCTGGAAGTGTTCCAGACCAGGTTGGACAGGGCTTAGAGCAACTTGGAGTAGAGGAAGAATGTGTCTCTGCCCATGGCAGGCGTGGATGAGATGATCTTTGAGGTCCTTTCCATCGCTGACCATTCCATGGCTCTCTGTAGGAGTACATGGGAAGGGAAGGAAAGATGAAAGCACATTACAATATTTTGGGGGATCCAGGATCCCACGTGGATGGTGAAGCCTGACCTGCACTGACCTACCTGAGCCCTTTGAGATCCTCAGCCCTGGAACTGCAGATGTGAGGGACAGACCCCCAAATGACATCAGGGGATGAGGACATCTGCCCACATCTGGAGCAGGCAGGGGTGTCTGGCCACATCCCAGCAGGCTGCAGCAGGCAGAGCCAGCACAGGAACCAGTCAGCACCCAGAAATCCCTGGGTGCTTTGGAGGCTTTTCCCATCTGGAGCACACCCAGAGAGGGGCTGACACCCCCTCCTCCCCCTGTGCTGCCAAGTGGCCCCAAACAATCCTTTGGGATCTGCAGGCAGCCCTGTAGGGCTGGCAGGGCAGAGGATCTGGGGGCTGGGACCCCAGGACCCCCTTTCCCACCTCAGCTGGGAGCTGTGAGCCGTGCCTGGGTTTCCTTGTGAGTGCGTGGGTTTAAATCAGACCCTTAATGTTATTTGAGCATGGTTTTGTTCATTATTTTTTCCCTCCGTCCCCCCCCTTTTTTTTTTTTTTTTTTTTTTTTTTGTGGTTTAGTTTCTCTCTTAACAGGAAAAAATGATCAAAAATAAGAAAACAATCACTGTTTGAAAGTGAATGAAGGGCGCTTTCTCCCCTTCCCCCATGCTTTTTTCCTACTTTGACATCTCAGTGGTTTTTTTTTCTTTTAGCCGCGGTTTCTGGGATAGGTGATAACTGCCAGTAATAGGATTAGCATTGATTTCTTTAGCAAGAACAGAGATGTGGCAGTTCCAGCCATTTACTGAACTGCCAGCTTTGAAATATCAAAAAAAAGAAAGAAAAAGAAATCTGCAGAAAAAAAGCTTCTTGCAGCATTTTAAAGAAAGGAAAGCCTATGTGAATTAAAATACACACATACACACACACATGCACACACACACACACTCACAGCCCAGCACATGGGGTGTATAAATATATATATTATATGTATATTATATATATGGATCTCGCTTGGTGCTTTTTTTGTTATGGTGTGATAAAGGATCAAAAGAGCTGTCTCTGTTCTAAGCTTCAAGAAAGCCTTTTTTAAATTCATTTGGCTTTCTTTAGCTTTCACTTGCTAACATATTTTAGGAGCTAATCTTACATATTTACTATTGTATCCTGACTTTTTTTAACCTTGAAATTCAAGCAAAGACAGAATGAGAAAGAGGGGGGGGAAAAAATAAAGGCTTCCAAAGAGAAAGAAGGAGGGATGAGCCCATGGAAGGCTGTGCTGTCTCCTCTGCCTGGAGGCATGATGTGAAACCCACCCAGTGCTAACTTTGGCGTGGCACATTTTCTCCTTGCTGATAGCTGGGGGTCCTGGGAGGGATGTGGGTGTGGGGTGCACCCACCAAAGGTTGGGTTCTACCCCAAATCTGTTGTGAATCCCCACCTTGGCCCGACTGTCTTTGCTAAGAACATTTCTCAAGGGCCAGCTCGGGTTGGGCCAAATCTGCAGCAGCTTAAAAGCCAGAGGTGCAGGAGACTGGAATGGCATTCCCTGCCCTTTCCAGGATGGGAATCAGGAGGGTATCAGGCATCAGGTATTCAGTATTTACTGATTCTGCCCTTTGACTTGCATTCAGAGAGAGGAGAAGGTCCAACGGCAATGTCTGAGCAGAAGGGGAAGGTCCTGTGCAAGGACCAAGAGCTGTTTGGGAAGGGGTCTGCAGATCCCACCTCAGGGTTGTTCTGAGCATAGTCCAGGCCTGAGGAGAGACCCTTACCCCACTGAATCCTCAGCAATCCAAAGGCTGTGCCATTGAGGAGAGGACTGAAATGCTGTTATGGAAGCATTTGTCTGTCTCATCGAGTGGAACTGAGGAACCACTTTCATGAAAGCTCATGCTCATGCAAGGGATGTCTTCAGTGACTCATTGTTCCTCTCAGAGCTCAGAGCAGGATGGAATCAGAGCTCCTTTTTCAGCCTGGAAACCCAAAACAGCAGAGCAACATAAATCAGCAAGAAGAAACTCCTCACTGCAGGAGGAACCTGTGTGTGACTTCCAGCTTGGCTTTCTCCTCGACTCAGCTCCATAAAGAGTTTGGGATGGATTCCTGTGCAAAACCAAGTAAAAAGCGGAGGAAGGAGACAATCAATCTGTTATTTGTAGCAAGAATTAATTAAATTACATGCAAATTCCTTGTTGTCATGCGCAAGGGGATCTCTCAGTGGATCTACGTGAGGTGGCCAAGTGCTTCCAAAGAGGATATTCATGGACCCAGCCAAACTTAAATCACTCCCTTTATCTTTGTGCCTGAAGAGACCCTGGGCTTGCTCCTGTGAGGGACCTCTTGCTGTCCACCAGCTGGAGAGGAGACCTCTGTGCTGGAACAAGCACCACCAGCCTCGTGCCTTTTCCCATCCTGGTGTGCCTCTCCCATAGCTTGCTTGGAGCCACACGTGGATTTGTAGGCACACGGGCTGGTGGCTCACCAGCTCTGGGAGATTTGCATTTCTGTGTTCTTATTAACAATCACCCAAAGATCCGTGATGCTCATTTCACAGCCTCACCTTCATTGTGCCCTCTAATCCACGTCCCCGGGGTCTACTTCTGACATTCAAGCTTCAGAGCAGCTTACAAGCCTCTGTTTTTTCTTTTACATCAAACTGCCGAAGGAATTATTGTTGCCTTTTTTCTGCAAACGCGGACCTCCTTTCTCCACCACCCCCCTCCTTAAAATGCTTAAAGACTTGCCATGATTGCACCACGGGAATGCTGGGGCTGGTGGGGTGGATGTGCTCCAAACCTTAAAGTGTTGAGGCTTTGGGGATGGCTCCTGGCAAAACCAGTGAGGCAAATTTCCCTCATGCCCTGCAGAGGGATGGAGAGGGAAGGGGTTATTTGATGTAGTGGTCAAAAGCATGGAAATGCGCTAATCCTGTGTTCTTGGATGACATGGAACAGCCAGGAAAGGAGCTGTTCAGCTGTGGAAGATGAAAGCACGGTATCATCTCATCTTTTGAGAAGTTTGGTGGTAAATCATAGAATCATGGAATTGCCTGGTTTGGAAGGGACCTTAAAGATCATCTTCTGCCAGGAGCAGGGACACCTTCCACTATCCCAGGCTGCTCCAAGCCCCATCCAACCTGGCATTGAACACTTCCAGGGATCCAGGGGCAGCCACAGCTGCTCTGGGTACCCTGTGCCAGGGCCTCACCTCCCTCACAGGGAAGAATTTCTTCCCAATAAATCTAGTAGGAAGAATGTTTCCAAAATGCTGGAAAGAAGAGTTTCAAGGGTGTGCTTGGACTAATGAAAGAGTTGTCAGAAAAGTTACAAAGACCAGGTTTTTTGTGCATCCAGCCTGGTTGGCTTTGTTGGATGGTGTGACCAACATGGTCACAATTCTACATTTTTATGTCCTTGAGCATTCAGTGTGACTGTATGGATACCTGTTCCAGGCCTGATGGCATTTGGACCTGCTCAGCTCTTCCTGGCAGCAGACTCTCCTGGATGGAGCTCCTGGCCTGGGACATTTGCTATGGGTTAAAGACAAGCTCTATTCTGGCACAGCCTCCCATTGCTGTCACTCCAACCTAGACCACATTAAATTTATTTTCTGGTATTCTACTAATACTTAATGCCTCAAGAATACATTCCAAAAAAATAGGTTATAATTAGCCTTTTCCTGCCTCAAAGGAAAATCTTTTCCATTCCAGTCTCCCTTTCTGTGGGTCTAATTGCAGTGGTGGCACTGCAGAACATCCACAGACCTTCCCAGAACTCTCTCAGCTCAGGGATCTCTTTGTATCTCTTTTTAATTTCCTGTAATTAGCAGTGCCACAACTTCTGTGCACAGCAGGGAGACTTGGGGAGGGAGCAGAGCCAAACTCCCTGAAGGATCCCACCTTCCTCCTCTCCCCGTGCCAGGGCTCGGGGCTCTCCTGGGGAGGGTTTGCCTGGAACGTCACTCCCGGCAGCTTTGGCTCCGTGGATCCTGCTGGTGTTCAGTGCCTGGCTCTTTCATGTTCTCGATAATGTTTTTATAGAAACCTGCTCCTCAGCACTTCTTCCCACAGGCACAGTGCCTGGCACAGCAGCTCTGCTGGGAGGAGATGTGGAGAACCAAGCAGATCTTCTGAGATGTTCCTGCCTGGATCCACCAAACCCCATAGTGCTAGAGAAGCACTGCAGCATCCAAAAACAATTTAACTGGCAGAAGGAGGATTGCTAGGACAGCAGGGTCAGTGAAATCCTGGGAAAAAGGAGCTGGAAGGGACTTTGGGATGACTTTTGCAGCAACACCAGCTGGATCAGGCAGCTCCAGGTGGGTGAAAAGAGCCCTCCATCAATGCAGGCACAACCTGCTCGCCCAGAGCCTGGCCCTGCACTTCAGCAGCTCAGCCCCTCGGCCCCAGCCTCAGCCTCTCCTGCTGTGTTTTAAGCTCACTACTTATCTTACCTACCAGGAAGAAAAGCTATCCCTTCCTCTTGCCATAAGCCTCCTCTGAACTCGGAGATTAGAGCAATGTCCCACCTCTCCTCCAGCTGAGCAACCCAAACTTCTTCAATCTTTCCTCAGAGGCATTGTTTTCTGCTCTTAAGATATTTCCCATCTCTATTCTGGGCATTTGCTGCTAAAAAACATCATGTATGGAAAAATGTAGAGTCAAACGTAGCAAAATAATTGTGTGAATTTGTTAGAATTTCAGGAAAGGGCTTCATTTTTGAATCTAGTGGAACCGGAGTATATGTTTGCTTACTTTAAAAATGCAGTGCTTTGATTCTACCAGATGAAATGATGATTCACTAAAAAGAGTACAGCATTTTTTTTCCTTTTAAGCTGTTACCTCTTTGGAATGAAGATATTCCACTCACAAAAAGCAGGAGACATGGAGGAGGACCAGGGTGGCTCCTGAGCACTTCGGTCTCACCCACTGGTATTGCAAAGCAATATGAACAAATAAATCAAAAAGTAAAGCAAATCACCCAAAATGCCATTCAGAAGCTTCACAGAAACCCTGGAAAACCCCATTCAGACTGTTGGATTGCTCCAGATGATGGTTGCCCCAATAATTAAAGCCTTACTGTGAACTTCCTCTCTTGCTTCAAGGAAATGCTTGCTTATGGAAACAAGAGTTGACTCTGAAAAGGATTTGTGGTATGGCAGAGATTTTTTTTTTCCTTTTCCTAGATGGGAACATTTATCTGGGACTTTAGAGTGACAAGGTGTGGGACTTCCCTTTCCAGCCTGACCTGGTGCCTCCGTGGCCAGGTGTGACCCAGGTGCACCAGGGAGTTAAATGCAGAGGGGTGACAAAAGGCCAGAAATGCTGGAATAGTCTCACAGAGTGGGACACGCCACAGTTCCTGTGGAAATAAATGGAAGGACAAGTAGCATCCAATGTGGCATAACAAAGCACCAGGGAAAGATAGGAAGGTAAAGAAAGAACCTATAGTGCAAACTGGAGAAAGGGAAGAGAACTAAACAAGAATATACAGTCAGTTAAGGCTTGCAGGGAAAAGATAAGGCCAGCTCAGAGAGCAGAAAGGCTTAAGGGGAATAAAGAGAGCTTTTACAATTATATCAGGGAAAAGGGAATACTAGAGAGAAAGTAGTTCCATTAATAAATGAAGAGGGAGACAAAATCAATGGTGTTGCTAAAATGGTAGAGCTACTGAACTCCTTTGCTCCAGCAGTATTTAACAAGGTGAGAAGAGAAGAGGGGCAGAGAAGTTATAAAATAATGAGGGTTTTGACTGGGTGATTCTTCAGGGGAAAGTGGTTTGAAGGAGAAGGCACCTTGGAAGGGCCAGGATGTGGCACCACAAATAGCTGGGCACGCCCACGCCTTTGGGGAATGGCTCCACTAAATCCTGGGCAATTGCTTCTGGAGAACAATGGGAAAACAGGTAAGGATGGCCAAGTGTGATATGGATGTCTTTTATTTTCAGTGACCAGCCCTGGGAAATAAACCTATCCACTGAGTTTATCATTCCACTCGGCAGTGGAACCATTCCCATGTAAAATATGTTAATATTTAACAGTGGAAAATGGTGGAGCCTTGAGGAGAAAATCCCAGTGCTATGGACACCAGAGGGAGTTTGCCATGGCTTAGTTTGCATGCAGCAAAGAGCTGTGAATTAGCTTTGTTGCTTCCTTAATATCCCAATCCTGGGAGTGAAGCAGCAAGGAGGGGATGGGGCTGGCTGTAGGATGGAGCTCAAGGTACCTCATGGACTGGCAAAGGCCATAACATGTGGCTTTGGGATGAGAAACTCCCACTAACTCCCCTTGCATAAAGAGTGACAAGAGATTAGCTGGAAATTCAGGAGGGGATGGGGCAACCAAAGGGAATAAAGGAAAAAGTTGATGTGTGAGATGTCTCAGAGAACAGGGATATTCTAAAACCAAGCAGTTTTGGCCAAACTTTGCACTCGTAATGACCAGCTGTGGAGCCTTCCAGGGAAATTAGTGAGAAGGAAACAATGTCCTGCAAAATGCTTCTGAGAATTCCATTTCTGAGGAAGAAAACCACACTATTTGAGTTTTTTTCTCTACTTGCCAGGTAGTCTGAAAATCGAGAAACATGAGAAGAATGGTGCTTACAAAAAATCAGGTTGTTTTTTTTTCCTTAACAGAATATGGGTATTAAATGGCTATTTTTAACTACAGTAATTTATTCAATTTATATTCCAAATGTACCAATCCTTGTGGTTTGTCATTTAGCCACCTCCTGCAGAAATGCATCGTGATAGTGGTGAAATTAGAAAATGGTGCTCAGATAAAATGCAGCCAGGAGTGACTGGCAGGTGTAGGGGAAAGCGGCTGAGCTGCTTTAGTTCCACATGCCAAAAAAATTGGAGACATTCTTCCCATCAAGTGGTCGGCCGGAGGCAGCTTTCCCAGAAGTCTGAGGCATTTCAGCTGATAAATTCAGCTGATAAATGCAGCGTTTCAGCTGGTAAATTTGGGAAAGACAATCTTATAATGCAAGGCTTGTGTTGTGCTGTCTGCAAGTGCCTGCCAGTCATTCCCATCTGAGGAATTGGGACTCCAGACCATGGGACGCTCAGCTGGCCACGCCTGGAGCAACATTCCCTGCCAGAGTCATGGTTTGGTTTATTATTTGGGGCCACCAGGTTGATTTTTCCCCATTCTCCATCTCTATTTATTTTGGCAATTATATCCCTCCCCACAGGGAGAGGGGCAGGTTGCGGACTCCCCACCCATGGCAGTGTCCAAGGCCAGGTTGGATGTGGCATGGAGCAACCTGGGACAGTGAAAAGTGTCCTTGCCTATGTCAGGGGATGGGATTGGATGACCTTTAAGGTCCCATCTAACCCAAATAATTCCCTGATTCTGTGGTTCTTAGGGGTCCTGAATGGGAGTGGTGGTGGTCAGCACTTCCTTCAAACTTGCCTTCACACAAAGTCCATCCCAGTGAAATGTGACCCCTCTTGCAGCCACAGCTGCTCAGATGTTTTTGGATTGAAGCAGCTCCCGATCACAAAAAGGCTTCTTGCCAAAAATCAGCATTTTCTGTGGGAGGATTGATTTTCATGGAATTTCTTTCCAGGGAAATGAAATGAAATGCTTTTTCTGGTGACACAGTCCATCTCTGCATCTGTCTTTCTCGTGGGCTTCCCAGGAAGCCTGTGCAGTAGTTTAGTGGAATATGTCCATCCCAGTGCACAATGGGTGGGATTTTTGAGTCATCCCTATTGTAGAAGACCAGAGGGGTTGGGATGGAGAGAATCATGAAATCATAGAATCATGGAATTACGTGGATTTGAAGGGGCTTTAAAGCCCATCTCAGTCCACCCCCTGCCATGGGCAGGGACACCTTCCACCATCCCAGGCTGCTCCAAGTCCTGTCCAACCCGGCCTAGGACACTGTCAGGGTTGGGGCAGCCACAGCTTCTCTGAGCAGCTGTGCCAGGGCCTCACCACCCTCACCGGGAAGGATTCCTTCCATATATCTGACTTATATATCCCATTAAACCCATTACCACTTTTCCTATTCATCAACTTCCTGATGACGATCAAGCTGGAATTGCCCTTGGACATCATTCTGAAGCACAATGTCCTGCTCGGGATGTTTTTCTCAACTTTATCTTCCAAGGAAAGGCTTCAGGACTTTGCCATTCAGCCTGGCCTTACCATAAACCAGACTTAAACTGTTGGAGCTCCCTTCCAGATGAAGATCTGTGCTTTTTTGTCATCTCTATTTGCAACAATCTTCCTAAACAGGAGATAAATGAAAGGGTTTTCCTGCCAGCAGTCCCATAGGATTAGTAAACTCAACTGGAACATGGTGGAGAACCTTTCTGCTGTCTTTTATGGAGGCTGTGGGATGCTGAGCCTCAGGTGTGGTATTGGGAAGCTTTTTGGCCACGGCCCAATTTTTGTGCTGGAGAACCTTGGGGGAGCACTCTCCAAGCCAAGAGGAGCAATGGGAATCAGAAAGGATTGTTAAATCAGGAATGAGCATCAACTTCAAGTGCCCGTGGTGGCTGAGGAGCAAGGGGGATGTCTCCTCCTGCTGCATCTGTGTCATCCCCAAAATAAAGTTTATCTAGCCCTCACTTCCCCTCTGGGTACCCGTCTGTCAGAGAGGGGAGGTCAGGCAGCATTCCTGCTGATGCTCTGCGTGGCATTCCCTTCTTCTCCCCCGTTTAATTCTCCGTGCAGCAAGGGATGAATTTCAGCCATAAAGATTTCCAGACAGCTCCCGACTCTCGCACCACGGGGCGAGGAGCAGCCTCCCGAAATGCTATTCAAGGGTGCTGCAATCTCTCATCCCACACACCCCAAACCCCCCCGACCCCTTAAAACAATGGCAGCCTTCCCCTGCCAGGTCGTGCTCGGCAATAAAAAGCCCTGCCTGGTGCTGTCATTAAACCATTCCAGCAATGCCAGGGCTCCCACTCAGCTGCCTCAACGCACAAACCATATTTCCCATTTATTTGTTCCGTTTGTTTATTTTACTGGACCACCCCATGAACCTGGGAGAAACGCGCTGGAAAAAAAAAATTATAGCAACGCCAACTATTCTGGGAGATACACGAGCCCCTCCATGTTTATCAGGTTGAGGGCACTGTATTTTGATGTCAATAAGCAATTTTTCCAGCCCGGTCTCCTGCCCGACCCTTTTAATCCATCAATATATTATTAGAGATAAAGTTGGTGGAAGCCTGCTGCAGTTAGAAGATAAATGACATCTCTGAAGTCAGGCATTAAAGACTAGATTAAGGCCTTGTGACACCGTTTTCAGTGCTCATCTGTGCACTTCTGTTCAACCTATCACACTGAGTGACAAGAAAGAAAAATAATGAACTGGGCCAAGGAAAGAAGAAGGGAAAAAAAAGGCAGAAAGAGAGAGAGATTTTTTTCCCCCCTAACACACAAACTACATCAGTTCACACTCAGGATTAGACTGTATTTAAAAAAAGGGGAAGGGGGAGGCTGGAACTGGATGGTACTATACAGATTAAAATAGGAGAAAGGGGAATCTGAATGAGGAATTTCAGTTTGGTTTTGTCCTGGGTTTATTTTATTTTATTTTTACATTTTATTCGATTTCCCTTCATTTCATCCTTTTAGTATAATTTTGTTTTTCATTTCAGCCTTTAATTTCCTTTCCTTTCTTTCTTTCATTTTATTTTTTTCCTTGCAGGAGTGACCTAGTTGAGTTTACAGGATCCTAAGGGTTTTGTCTGGAGCTAAAGCAAATCCCATTTAGGACCAAGGAAATACATCCTTTCCAGAGACCAAGTTAAAACGTCCACAGACAGAGACCTCCCCTCCCTCTCTGCATTACATCCTTTGTCTTGGTGCAGTCCTGGTGTTGTTTCATTGGAGTGGGTCAGTGCTGATTTTAGAGACACGTGTGCACACCCAGGTTTTGTATTTCACAATTGATAACCCCACCCTTTCCTTCACGGGCACGGCCCCTCAGACAAAAATATTCCCGATGATTTTTCTAGAGCAGCCAAACGCTGCCGAAGATGGGTGCAGCTCTTCTGGGGCTGACCCATTCCCTTTGTCCTCCCAAACCCAGGCTCCTTCCTGCTGTCCCAGGCTTTGTGCAGCAGTGATGCCTTGGCTGAGCACCCTCAACACTGCCAGAAGGTTTCCACCACCACGCTATGGTGGGGACCTCTTTGTTCTCTCTGTGTTGGACAGAAGATGAGAAGTCAACCCAAGTATCCTTCTCTGCACTGGACCAAATCCAGGGCTGTTCCAGGCTCTGAAAGGAGCTGATGCTCACACTTGGTGTCGTGAGGCTGCCTTGAGAAGGGCTGTTGTTGTTGTTTGGGGCGTGCCTGCCCCTTGCTGTCCCATTGTGGTGACAGAGACCCGGCTGTGGAGGTACAGCTGGTCAGGACGGTTCAGAGAGATCTGCAGAAAACAGGGCTGCGAGGCCAAGGATGGAGGGGAGCAGAGCTGTGCCTATCCTCTCCCTGGAGTGGAAGGGAAGGGGAAAATGCAGCTGTGTGTGGGAATGAGCATGGGCATGGCCCCTTCTGTGGATCTCTTCACCCCAACCCAACCCAACCCAACCCAATCCAACCCAACCCAACCCAACCCAATCCAACCCAACCCAACCCAACCCATCGACTTGCCCTCTTCCTCGGTAAGCCCAGCCTTTGGCACAAGGGGCAGTTTGGGTGGGCTGTCACACCCAAACTGGGGAGACACACCTTGCAAAGGGTCTTGTCCCACCATTTGGGACAGCTGTCCTCAGTGGGGGCAGGGCAGAGCAGCCAGGGCTGGATCTCTCCTGGGATCTCTCCCGCCCCGCCGGGGTCGCCGTTCCCTACAGTCTGTACATTGCTGCCATCTTCTCCTTTTGAAGATATTTTTTAATGTCTTAAAAAAAAAAAGATTACTTTGTTACAATCATTCAGCAAAGGGTTTCTGTGCCTGTAGAAAATATTAATAGACTATTATGAGGTCCTACAACTAATTTTTCCACACATATCATCTGTCTTTGCATGGTTATTAAACTCCAACAATATTTCATGCAATGCTTTCCTGCTAAATTAATTTGGTTTCTTCTTCTCCTGCTTCTTTTTTTTTTCCTCCTTCCACAACCTTTAAAATTAAATTGAATCTTCATAATTATGGCTTTTTTTGTTGTTCCTCATATCTTTTTCTTTTCAATTTTCCTATCAAAGTGGCTATACAGTTTAATAAAGATGTAAAGAAACAGAAATGAAAGTGTAAGGGACAGGAAGGGCTGTGTTGGGATCAGAGACAGGGGCCTCTGGGAGAGCTGGGGAATTCTGGAAAGGGTGGGATGGAGGTGAGCAGGGAGCTGAACAGCACCTTTCTGGGCTGGCTCCAGCCTTCATGGAAAATGTGGGAGAAGGCATTGCTAGGAATGACTCATCAGATGGGAACATGGAGAAAGTGTGTTCCCAGCAGGACTAATCCTGATTCATCCACGAATTTGAGGCATCCTGGGGTCATGTGCTGCTCCTTGGAGGCCGAGGTGGGAACAGGAGTCATCCTTAGGGCAATGTCCCTGCATTGCATGAGGGAATGCCCTGTGTTCCTGCAGATCCTGTAGGATCACTGCGTGCAGGGCTCTGGGGCTCTCCCAGGGTTATCCAGGCCACAAATTCTCCCTCTGATCTCCCTCTCCTGTCACCACTTCCCAAAAGTCTGGTGACAACCTCAGCAAGGAGAACAGAGCTGAGGAAACAAAGGCTTTGCTTGAACTGGAGGAGGATCTGGGACAGGAGCCTGGCCCAGGGATTGCTGATGTCCTTGGATACCCTGCTGGAATCTGATTTTTAATCTTTTCCAAGTCTAAACTGAGCAGAGAAGTTCTGTATGCCTGTGGACAGGTCTCCTGCCTGGCAAAGTTTGGTGAGACTCCAGCTGAGTTTCATTCTCTTTCACAAGGATGCCCCATGGATCTCCTGGGAGATGCTCTCCAGGGAGATAAAGTGCTCTGTCTGTATTCATTATTAATCTTCATAAATCAGGGATTTTTCCTTTTCTTCCTTCCTTTTGCCTGGGAAGACTTCCTAAGGAAGACCGGTCAATGGAGAAGGAGAATAGAGTCATTATTGCTAATGGATAACAGTTCAGCTGGAACAGCAAAATAAATCACATAAACCAGGATTTTTCCCATCTCCTGAAAGTAACATTAGCAAACTCTCCCTGGGATCTTGCCCCATGGATGGATACCCAGCATGAAGAACATCACACTGGTGCTTTGGTGGCCAAATCACTGTGTCAGACATACATGGAACCAAGGAGAGTTTTTGTGAAGGTCAGATCCACCTAGAACTGGGCAGACTCCAAGGGACACCACATCCTTTGTGGGACAGACCACTGGTCTTGGAAATGGTGGCCAGGCTGAGCAGAATCCAGCTGCAGGGTTTTCTACTCAACTCAGCTGCACCAAGAGGTTTGACTGAAGGTTCATGGGAACTAAACTTGGTGGAAAATGGTCAGTGGAGATGAGACTATGGGAGACCAAAGGAGTTTGTTCTCTGCCTGCCCCAGATGGTGTCTCTGTCATGACCACAGCTGGCCACCTTTGGTGAGAGACCCATGTCCCTGTCACGGCTCCTCCAAGGAAATGACAATTTCCATGGAATGGCATGTGCACTTACCAATAGGTGGCACCAATGGAACAGAAATGGGAAACCCTATGCAGATTTTTCTGGAGCAGGGGGTGCTGGGAATTCTCTCTTGCGTGGCTATAGACTTTTCTACAAAGGAGGTATTGATTCCATCCTGCTATCACAGTTGTGGCCTGCTGGAATCTGGGAGGATGTGAAGCGAAATGGGACAATGGGAACCAACCCAAACTGCTGGTGGTACTGCTAAACCTCTGGAATTTAAAGTCATGTGCACAGAGAAGTGATAAATATTTAACATTTAATAATCGCTCGATCGTTAAATGATCGATTCCTATTTGTAACTCAGAGGTAAGTTGTTATTCAGATGTGGTTCCCATGACCATAGAAAGGAGTATTCTGTTTTCCAGAGGAATTTCTGGGATCTCTAGGCACTGGATACCCAGTAGAGATGTGGTCCCATTCAGGAGGGACTGAACCTCCTGCTCCAAATGACTCCAGACGGAGCAGGAATTAACCAAATGTGAGGGAGATAACTTAAGAGAACTCTGGTTTTGCCTCATGACCTAATGCCACCACCACATTCCAGCTCTCTTCTCCAAATTGTTTGCATCTATAATGTTTGAAACTTCTGTTCAGAAAGGGCAGGATTGTGGGTCAAACCCCCCTAGATTGCACCATCACTTCAGGCCGTTCCAATCACCACTTGTGATCCTGCCTGGATATTAACATTTGGTTTATGCCATGAAATTTTTACAATTTAAAAGCAGTAGACCCATTTCTTAATGTTTTAAAGATGATGAACATTATCCTTCACATCCCTCTGCTCATCAGCCATGTGTTTATGTGCCAAGCATCTGGCTACATTATTATTTATATTGCAGGAGAATGCACCAAAAAAACCTCTCAACAACCTCCAAGGAAATCAAAACACATTTGGGCCAAACCGAAGTAAAATGCTAATTTTTCCCCTATGAACCATTGCTACGGCAAAATATTTACTGTTTATGATTATTCAGGCTTCTCCTGCTGAGATTTTACAGTGAGATTTACAGGCATGTTTGCATTTATAATATGTCAAAAATTCCTCAAATTGTGACAATAGTCCATTAAGGAATAATTTAGTGGTGAGAGACGAAAAACATGGAAAACTGAGAGCTTTGGTAGTTTAAGGCTTGTAAAGCAATGCCAAAATTAATTGATTGTTCCCTTTTCCCCCACTGCTGCTGCCAGTGCCTGTGTTGAAAGGTGCAGGGTGGATGGGACGGGAGCAGGGGGTGGTTTCCTTGAGTTAGATCAGGATACTCTAAATTACAAGTGGACTTGAACATCTGCAGCTATTGTCTGAGGAGGTGAGGGAGGAAATCCTGTTTGCCATTTTGGGGAGAAGATGGTGTCCTCCTGGATCCACCTGGTCCATCAGTGTGGAGGTGGCACAGAACACAGGCCAGACCTCGTGGTGGGACAGGTCCTCATGGTTGGTCTTGGAGCAGGCAGAGCTCAGGTACTGGCAATGTTCCTTGCAGTTTTCCTCTCTCCTGGTCTTAACCAAGGTCATTTGTTTGTCTCAACCCTGTCCAGCCATGCATGGAATCCTGGATGCTCCTGTGGTGCAACCCTTCGCTTGTGCAAAATTAATTCCCTCCTGATCATGCTGAATTTAGCCCTGGGCTTGAAAGACTTTTCTTAAAGAAACCCTGGAAATTAAACACATATTCAGAAACCAGTCTTTTCCTTTCGGTGTGTGGATCCCTCCTGCACCCCAGCGAGGTCTCTCCCCTTCCCACATCACTGGGATATGCTGTGCTTCCCTCTGGCAAACACCCATCCCATTCTGCTACAGCCCACAGGCACCATGTGAGAGAGAGCCCTCTGAACAGAATGTCATCAGGAAAACAAAACACATCATCAACTTCTGCAAAAGCTGGTCCATCACAGAGAGAAAAAAATAGAGGCTCTCTTCAAACATAATACAGAATCCTGGGAGAGAGCCTGGCGTGTCTGCTGAGGGGGAAGAGCGAGGTGGGGTAGGAATGTTTGCAATCAGGTTCTCATCAGGCTTTGGATCTAGCTCCATTTTCTCCTCAGCATTTAACAAATCAGAGAAGAAATGCCCCTGCCTGGGGTCAGAGATAAATCTTGTACCCTGGACAAAGGGTAGATCTCCTTGTCAGTGCGCTGATTTATTGTGACCTTATAGTCAGACTCTCTAATTTCTGCAGGTGGCTATAGGTGCCACCGGTGATTTGTTTCCTCTCTCGACTCTCTCTGGCTGCTCAGCACAGGGGACCATGGTGGCCTCACTGCCATCTCTCTGGGGATGGGATTTGGGTGGCTGGATCTCCACCTGGGTCAGCTCTGCAGGATGGTTTGGGTGGAAAATGGGTGTGCCATGTGTGAGGGTTGGATCCCAAGGCCAAAGCAGATGTGGGAAGAGCTGGAGGGGTCTTGAACAGATCTGTGGGGTAAACACAGCCCAAACTCGACCTATGAGGGCTTGGTTTTGCTCCCACTGCTGTTTGTCCAGCACCTGCTGCAGAGGAACACTGTTGACCTGCCAAAAGTGAAGGAGCCAAACCCCACCCTGTCACTCAGCCCAGCTGCAGGTAAAAATTAATTTCATGGTTAACTTAGGTTTAGTCTCCACTCACCAGCCTTCCAGCCTTTCCCTGTTCTCCAAGAGGAAGGTGCCCCCAAGAGATGAAGCCTTGCTTTTCATTCTGACAGACTGATGGGGCTGTGTATCTCAGCATCTCCCCATGAGCTGCTGTTCCCCAGCCCTCAGCCACCCTGATGCCTTTGTGTCCTCAGCCCCTGCTCAGTGCCCTTGGTGAAGCTGGACACAGAGCTGGACATTGTCCTGCTCCTGCCCCAAGGCCCAGCCCTGAGATAAATCCCTTCCTTGGCCATCAGCCCTTACTCACTCCTCTCACTCACTCAATCCCCTCACTCATTCCTTTTTCATCCGAAAACTGGCACCCAAGTTTTCAGGGCAAATTTGGAAAGGAGACTTTCAGTTTGCCCTCACTGGGTGTCCAAAGGGGTTCAGGCACCAGCCTCTCCACATGGATGTTACATTCCCAGTGTGGTGGGTGGGCAAACAGGCAGAATGTGGCAGGAGTTTCCATTGCTGCCACTGAAAGTCTGGATCTCCTTAAACCGGCACAGCTTTTCTGTCCATGCATAAATTGCCTGGTACCTAAGCTACCTAAAATATATTTCAGAGAGCTTGGTACAGCAGAGCCCTGATCTCTGTTGGAACTCTCCTCGTGAATAATGGTGAGAATTTATTATATTATATTTATTTTTGGAGGGGGAAAAAGTCAGGGGGAAGGGTATTTATCTGTATTTTACACAGTGCCTTTAAAACACAGATCCTGGCAATGCAAATTCACGTTTCAGGCAAAACTCTTCCAGAGCTCATTGCTTTGTGCAGCAACCCCCAAGCCCAGCACTCCCCTATCTCTTTCCTCTATACAAACATACAAAGGGATAATAAAATAGCTAAGAAGCAAGAGCAGTAAAATTTTGTGCCCTGAGGGGAAAAATGGCATATATTGCCCTGAGCCTTTAGCTGAGGCCAAAATTTATATAGAGAGACTTGGGAACTATTTTCTTTCCTAGTGCAATATTTTACCTCTATTGCCCTCAGTTCCAGTCAATATTTGTATAATATATATATAAAAATAACCTCAGATAGATGGATAAAACCCAAGCAAAATTCACCTCGGAAAGCCTTTTATTCCAACTGGAAAATTGCCCTGCAAATGTACTCCACACAATACCCACTACTTCACTTGGAAGTGACAGTTGCAGCTGTTAACGCAGCCACATTATCTCATCTGGGGAGACAAATTCCGGGCTATATTTCACTGTATCCTCGTAATGTATATATGCCCTAAAGACTGCTCCAGCCAGATCTGTCTTGCTGTATAGATTTCAGATAGGGATGTATACTTGCCGGGGTTTTTCCCTTCCCCTGGGTTACTCAGGGAGTGCAGGAGGTTAATAAAGCACCGCGGCGTTGCTGTCAGCACGCCGGTTTTGGCGCAGGGGCGAGGAGCAAAAAGGAGAGGAGCCCACCACATCCTACTCCAAAGAGGAGGTACCCCTTGGAGCTGTGCTTCACCTGCACTCAGCAGTGCCACGGGGGCAGAGGTGAGGGAGAAAATGGCAGGGATTTATTAATTCCTGGCTTTTCCTGCCCCTACCAAGCTCAGTGTGTCTCATTGCTCCATCTCACACCTGACTCTCGGTGGGATTTCCAGAGCTGTTCCCCCTTGTTAACCCCACATCCTATTGCAAATCACAACTGAGGGTTGTAATGAGGAATTCCGGGACTGTCAGGAAAGAAAATATGTAAGTAGGGGGGAAAAAAAAAATCATCTACTAGGATTTTAAATAGTCTCATGAGTCTTGCCATTATTTGAGACACTTAAGATCACTTGACAAAGCCCTGGAGAATACACAGAAAGCTAGACAGGGACCTTTGATGGATTTTTTAAACTATCTAATGCGCCTTTTCCTGCTCTATCCACTAAAAAATGACTAATCGTTTGCTGTTCTTCATTACCACGATTATCAGAGCATCCTGAAAACGCCCGGTGCTCCCGCGTGCGAGACTCCATCTCTCCATCCCCAGCTGAGCAGCCCTTCCCACTTTCTGCCATTAATTTTCAGGGCAAACATCTGTGCCACGCGCTGCTGGAGAGCATCCTGCCTGAGGAGCCCCCGTGTTGCTGCACTGGGTAATGCCAGACCTCTCCATGGGGAGCTCAGGGGGTGGGAATTGCTTCCCAGCTCCAAGAAAATCACCTTGTAGAAGCCCTGGCAGCTCCTTGTGCAATAACTGCCTGCTGTGGATCTGGGATAATGTGGACAAGGAGGGCTGGCTCTCATGGGAGGTCACTTCTTCATGCAAGTGTAGAAGTTAGCCCTCCACGATTTTGCAAAGTGAAGTGGAAAAAAGTCTTTCTGGCTAGCAGAAAGTGCATCATCTCAGTGATTTTTCAGCCCATGGGCCTTCCAGCATGGATTTGTAGCACCAAAAACTAACCATCACATGGAGATGGAGAAGACCAGTAATTATCAAGGAGTTGCCACATCCCTGGAGGTGTCCAAGGCCAGGTTGGACATGGCTTGGAGCAACTTGGTATAGTAAAAGATATCTCTGCCCACAACAGGGTTGAAACTGGGTGATCTTTAAGGTCTCTTCTAACTCAAACAATGCTGTGATTCCATGAAAACCCATGTGAGAACCCAGGGCAGATCCCATGGAGGGGATGAACCAAGGAAAACCAAAGCTGATGAGCAGCTGTACTCACACAGCTCCTGCTCTTTGAGGTGAACGTGGAAGAAGTTTACAGGTGGCTGTGAGGAAAGTTAAAAAAAAAAAAAAAAAAGAAAAA
Organism: Arremon brunneinucha; assembly: GCA_035583215.1. Lineage (NCBI taxonomy): Eukaryota > Metazoa > Chordata > Aves > Passeriformes > Passerellidae > Arremon > Arremon brunneinucha. The sequence goes on along the minus strand of JAWWEX010000017.1, from coordinate 20,236,912 downwards.
TCAAGGAGGCATTTTTATCTGGCTAATTTTCTTCCCCGGAATTAGTTGTGTGAATGGAGAAACCTGCTGGAGCAAGAAGTGAGAAAAGCCTTGGACGGAGTGGCTGCGCCTCCCAGGCCCTGAAATTTAAGATCTTTATAAATGATCTGTTAAAACTATAGTGACGATAAGCTTATGAATCATGATCTATATTAATCAGGGCTGCTGATACGGAAAGATTAATTGAAACGTGCAGTTCTACACAAATGATAAAGTGGTAACAATTTAATATCAGACAAGGAGAGTGAAGAAATTACACTCCAAGCTTCATGCATCATTACTATGGATATTAATATTTTACACAGCGCAACAGCATCGGGAATCATAATGAAAATCCATAACTAGTGCACAGACATGATTAAATACAACAGTCTTTAGGTGCTGTTTGGTGACGGGGGCTTAGCCATATTTCACTCCTGCTGCCGGTGATTCGAGTGATAGAGTCTAGACGTGGGTGATTAAAAAGTGTTCCTCCTAAAGGCTGTTAACCTTTTACTACTGAAATGAATTTCTTTGATTTTTAAATTATGCCGCTCACTCTGTGGTGGTGGGTTGTTTTTTTTTTATTTTTTTTTCCCCAAATCAAAACCTTGTCCAGAATATCAATGGAGTGGGTTCCCCAGGTAGTTGACAAAGCAGAAGTGGAGCGCCAGGAAGCAGCCACGGAGGAGGGGTATTTAAGGGCGGGAAGGAGAAAGGGAGATGATGGGGGGAAGAAAACAGGTTAAAAAAGCAGGTTTTCAGTGCTTGTCATTATAGTGGTGCATATATTAGATGCAATACCCGGAGCTGTGGAGGGTCATAAAGGTTTTATCCGCGGAGTGCGGAATGGGCGCATTACTCACGAGTGGCACCGAGGCGCTGAGTTATGCGCCTCATTCCCAACCTGCACCCATAAAAACTTTATGCTGCACCATGCCGTGACGTCTGTGCTCGCTGGGGATTCATCAGCTCTAATGGGGCTGGATCAGGCCCTGAGGGAAGTGCAGGGAGAGGAGGGAAGGGACACCTGACTCAGCACTGGGGAAAAAGCGTCTTTATTTGAGTAACGCTCAGGCACCAGTTTGAACCCCCCAAACTCAGGGCTGGAAGAAACAATATCTCTGAAGAAACAGCATCTGGACTTTCTGGAGAGGATAAGAGAGTCCAACCTAGCCTATGCATCATTTCAGCTGCTAAAAATCATGGAATCATATGAGAGTTGAAGGGAACCTTAAAGACCATCGTGCTATAGACAGGGACATCTCCCACTAAACCAGGTTGCTCATGATCTTATCCAACCTGGCCTTGAACACTTCCTGGCAGATTTTAAGTCCAGTAGCTCATGGTCTTGCCATCTTGGACAACACCGGGGATGTTTTGAGGTGTCCCACCCCTTGTGCCATGTTGTGGGAAAGGGAAGGTTCTGTGGGATGTCAAACTGAAACCCTGCATTTCCCAGGCTGCTGGTGTTGGGAGCAACCCATGAGAGGAAGTCCCACGTATCAGAGAGGGTTTGGAGATGCCATGTGGCTCAGGTGGCATCTGCCTGAAAGCATTTGTAGGTCTGACACTGCTAACAGGTCAAGGAAATGTAAATCCACTCAGATTTCCAGCTTGTGTCACTGGAAGCTTGATTTCTTATGGGTAAAATAAAGAGTGAGCAGTCACCAGCAACCACACCATGATCCAATATTGCACATTCCAATGGACATCTAGGGCCCACAAACTCAAAATTCTTCCCTGTGTTCTGTAGAAACAAGATGTTTCACATCTTCTGGGAATCTTGACTGAAGGCTGGTAGGTCCAGTCTTAGGTGCTGTGTCACAGATTTCAGAGATGGACCTTGTTTGGCCCATTTCTCAAAGCCCTGTTTCTGACTGTGATGCTCCCTGATATTCTGCATGATAAAAAATAAAAAACAAAATAGGAGGAAAAAGGAAAAAAGAAATAGAAAAAAAATGGAAGAAAGAAAATGAGAAAAGAAAGGAAAAGAAAAAATTAAAAGTAAAATATATTAAAAAAAATAAAAAATAAAATAAAAAATAGAAAAAAAAAAGCAGAAAAAGTAACAAAAATACAAAAAAATAAAAAGAGAAAAAGAAATTTCTACCTTCTATAGCTGGAGAAAAAATCATCCATCTCTCCAGCTGTGGTACAAACATTTGTGGACACGGTGCTTTGGTTCCTTAGAAAGACCCCCAAAACAGTTTTTATTTTGTTAGGAGAAAGAAGAGAAGAAATCAGCATTTCCCAGGTAGCAGGAAACTCTCTTCTTGGTTAACCCCCTACATGTGAGCATGGCTGGAATTTGGATATCCTTTCCTCTGTGGCATTCATGACAAGTCACACACTCACTCAGGAGTGCCAGCATCCAGAACCAAGGAGGACAATCCAGGGGAAGCATGCAGGCACAGATCAAAGGATTCTGGGGACACTTGATCTCAGTTATCATGTTTTGGAGAAGAAACGAAGAAGCCTGGGATTTAGAAATGCTTCCGCTGGCCAAGGTCTTGGGTGTTAACTTTGGTTTGCTGACAAATTCCAGTAGGAGGTGCCCAAGTCGTGGACTGGAATAACCACGAAGGATAGGGCAGGCCATAGGACCCATAAATAATGTGAGTGCAAACTCTTTCTTGGCACAGGAGAATTCCTGAAGGCCATCAGGAGATGCTTTGATTTGGGGGAAGAGAAGCAGGTGGCCAAACATGAAGGTGATGGACAGAGCACATGTGCCAAAGAGGACATGTGACAGCACACAAAGACATGGTGAGGGGCGTGAGAAGAGAGGAGGGTGGCCAAGCCTTGGTGCTTTCCTTGGCATTTGAATTTGGGATCCTTTGGAGGCACCTCACCTGCCCCACTCCCTCCAGAGGTTTGCAAACACAAGGCTGAGCCGGAGCAGCTCCTAATCAATGACATTAATTAATAGATGAATGGCAGAGAGGCGCGGGTATTGCCCCACAAATGAAAAGCAAATCCCAGCCAAGGGAAAAAAAAAAAAGGCGAAACTGTAGCAATTTCTACTCCGTTCCCCTTGAGATTTGGCTCCAGATTCAAAGGATAGGCAGGCGGAGAGGGAGGCTGGGAGGAGGCGGGCGGGGGGAGTTGGCTCATATTCTGCTGTGACCCAATTCCATACAAAGCATCCTGTAACAAAACACGTCTCTATCTACAAAGTACAAGTAATCTTTGTTTTCAGTACAATACTTATCTGCATTTAGACCGACGATGGCAGTGCTTGGCTTATTTTCATGGATCCAGTTATCCTTTTTATCCCTGTGAGCATGTGTGCGTGTGTGTGTGTCTCCTCCTCTCCGTCCTCCTCGCTGTCTCCCGTGCCCGTGCCAAGCCAGCAGCACTCACAGGGTGCTGTTGCACATCAGCAGAGGTGCAAATGCTGAAGGTCGGTGCCAGTTCGGGGCTTTTGGGCTGCCCAAATTCTTTGGTGCCTCGGGAAAGGGTGATTTAGGGATCTAGACCTTGTCTAACCACATCCTGAGGAGGGCATGAAGTGCCACCATGGAATGGGAAATATTAGAGAGGAACACTCACCCTGAGGGGTGTCTCAGAGCAGTGCCCTGGACCCCCAGGGTCACAAAGGGTGGTCTCACACTAAATCCAACTGTCCCAGTTGTGTTGCTTTCTCTGGTTGTGCCAAAGGGAGATGACACCAGCTCACACCAGGGTTTCCATGTTTTGCAGTCATAGACCGGGTTGTACCTGGACACGTCTCTCCTCTTAAACTGGTGGGACAAAGTTTAAGGGAAGATTTTCTCTCTCCAGGTCACAAAACAAATGGGTTTGCAGTCTAGAAAATGCCCCACAATTTCAGGAATCACCAGGAGGACAGCCTTCATGCACACAGCAAGGAAGAGCTGCTTCCCACTGGAAGAGCATTCCCTGGTCTTGGTAGTGACACAAATGAGGTTGGAGAATTGTAAAGCCCCCTCAAAGCTTTTAAAGCCAATGAATCATGACAAGATTTTGTGAATGTTTGGATGCAGAGGCAACATCCAGCTGGACTCCCCTTCCAGGAGGTGCCTCCATGGGAGCTCATCCCTCTGCCCACCAGCCATTCATCCTTCATGGACCGTTTCCTCCTTGTCCTCCCTCTTACCTCTGTTGTTTCAGAGCACTCTCACAGTCCCCAGCAGGAGATCTATGGATATTTTAGGAGTGTTCACCATATTTCACAGTGGGGGGATTAAGATGTGAGCAGAAGAGGTGTTCTGCCCAAGGTCAGCATAGGAATGAGTGGCTGAGGGAAATTTTCATGTGAAACCAAAACCAGTTATCAACAAGGCTCTCCAGAGGCTTGGGAACCGCAATCTGTGCAGGAAAGTTGGAGGGTGCACAATTATTTCATCAAAAGTTCATACTTGAGAAACATCTTCTGTGGGAGGGTTGGCCCAGCTTAGTGATATTGATTCACCTCCATTCTTTAGATCAGGGCCATGATTTTAGTTCAGACCCCCCACTGGTTTACTTTAGAATTTCCTCTATTCAGCTGCTACTGAATTCCAGGTTTGCTTCTTACATTTCCTCCTTGGTTTGCTGTGAGTCCAGCCCTGGAGAGTATCTCTATATTAAATAAGAATCAGGGTAAACACGGAACGTAATACATGTAATTCCATGATAATCACGTGTTTTACAGCCAGTTGACAAATTTGCTCAGCTGGACGTGGTAAATACACCCCTCCTCCCTGGCCTCTGTTTGTGATCAGTGCCACCTCCTCCCCTGAGAGCCACCTGAGCTGCTGCTGATAGGCAGATGTCTCCCTTGTTCTGCTTTTCCCACGTATTTATGCATTTCCACCTGGTCATTCTTCACCCCTGGAAATCCCTTGAATTGACTGTCAGCTTTTGGGACAGGATCTCCAGGCTCTTCTTTGCCCCATCGTGGAAAAAAAAATGTTTTTGAACCTTTGCTTAGGCCTTTGGGTAGGCACAAAAGTGGTGTTTGGAGTTAAGGCTGGACATGATTTTCGGCTTAAAGCTTTCCACTAAAGAGGAATCTTTACTGGAAATAAACTGGGATTTTCAGTGCATTATAATGGTGCAGATTTTGTGGTGGTCTAATGAAGCAATTCTTCAGCCAGTTCTGGAAAAATCAGCTTCTCATATTCACATTGGGGCTTTACTATTTTTCATGTATAAATCTCACATAAATATATATATAAAAACATGGAATGTGTCTGCTTCAAAGTTCTATGTCCTCGTGAGGAGAAATGTGGGAAGATGTCATGGTTATGACCAGAATTCTGGGTCTTCTACCCTGTTTGAAGGAGTAAGACCTTTCCATTCAGCAAGGTCTGAAATATTAGGCAGAAAAGGTTTTCTCTTGGAAGGGAATTTTGCTGGTGCATTTTCAGTCTGGTGTTGATATTTCTGATGTCAGGCTGATCTTTCCAACATTTCCAGGTGGATATGAAGGCTCCTTCATCACTTCACAAGTATCAGCAAGGAGATGGTGTTCATTATTGAAGGAAGACAAAAGGGATTTAATGACGCTTAAGAATGATTAAAGGTTGATGAGACTTTTTTAAATCTATACTTTTTGGTGGAAAGTAGTGGAGAGCAAAACATTGAAGGAAAATGACAGTTTAAAACCCCATTTTGATATTATTTTTGTCTTCTACTATATTTAAAGTTTCCCAACAAGTTTTTTAGGATATAAAATTTTTTTCTATTACTCGTGCAGTCCAAAATACAGTTGGAAATCTTGAAACCATTTTCAACTTGGTAAAACTGCCATCAATATGGGATTTTTATTTTTTTTTTTTAATCTTCATTGGTTCTTTGACCATGGCAAAAAAGTGCTGGCAGAAAAAAGAAAATTTTTTTGTTCCTGAGGCTCAGAGTGTTATGGGACAACTGTACCCATCCTTCCATGATGCACTTTGCAATTTTAATGGACATTAAAGCTGATTGAATTGTCACTTTTAAGGAAAACTCAAATTGAAAGTGCCCAAGACCCGGCTGGACAGGGCTTGGAGCAACCTGGGATAGTGGAAGGTGTCCCTGCCCATGGCTGGGGGTGGAACAAGATCAGATTTAAGGTCTCTTCCAACACAAACCATTCTGGGAATGCAGCATGGAAGGTTTAAGTCAGATGCTCAGAAAAACCCACTGATGCTAAAGACAGAGAAACACTGGGAGTGTTTCTCTGGGAGGTGGCAGAGTGAGCAGTGAGGGACGTTTGTAGGACGAGCTTGGGTGAACATCTCTCAGAGCTGCTTTAGGGCTATGTGATCCCACCCTGGGCAGGGGGAAGGGATTAAATGATACCTCATGTCCTACTCAAACCCTGAATCCTGCACTACCAAAGCCTTCCCAGGAATTTGCTACCATGTTGGACCAAGCCCTGGTCAGACTGAGCCATGGCTGGGTGGGAGCTGGTGGCAGAGGGAGCCCTCAGATTCCCTCAGGGAAGGAGGGATGCCAAGGCTACTCACGTGGAACAGAAAGCCACTGGACACAGGATCAGGGTCACAGCAGCGTGTCCCAGAGCCCTGGGACCTCAGTCTTGGGCTGGCTCCTGTCTCCAGGAGCCCCAGGGCCACCAGAGTCCCCAGGACCAAGAATGAGGCCACCAGAACTGATCACACATGGGTGGAGCTGACCTCCTGTAGTGGCATCACTTCTCCACAAGCACTTCTCAAGAATAGGTTTGTGGGTGCACAAATGGACTCCAAAGACCAGATCCCTCTTTCATCCATGGATTTCACCACCAAAAAACCCCAGGGAAGAGCCCCAACTCTGGTCCACCTAAACCAAATGGTGGATTTCACCTCTTTTCCTCCAGCAAGTTACTCAGAGTGTCTCAATGTGGGGACAGAGAGCTGGGACAACAATCCCTAAAAATTCATGATGTGTTGGGATATGGAATGGCACTAAGCTGTGCTTCCACGTGCACGAGAGGGACCAAGAAGTTCTGAATGGCTTCTCCCCAGCACGCTGGGGTTAGCTGCCTGGGACTTTGGCAGAGCTCTGGGATGCTGGGAATAAAGAGATGGAGCACTTTTCCAAGGGGACCGAGAAAAAGAGACAGAGGGAGGCAGGGAAAGGAGGGGCCGGGGAGAAAATGGGAGAGAGAAAGGGAGAGAGAGAGTGCAGGGAGGAGGGGAAATGAAAGGATATTATTTTTTTTTGTATCTGTCATTTCCCTGCTATCTCCCATATGACTTCTTAATCCATCAGAATGCTGGGAAGATAATGTTTTGGGCGAAATAACATGAGAGAGAGGATAGACTCCCAAGGACCAATATCTTTATTGCTCGGAGGATAAACGGATTATGTCAGCCATTTTCTGTTGCTGACAGCTTTTCTTATTAACCGATTTTATTTTTTAATCTTCCAGGGAAGAAATATGGTTTTATGTCACAATAAAACGCCGGTCACATCTAATTCTGCCCTCAAACAAACAGATTTCTGAAAGCCTTGCAGAGAAATTTGAAATAACTTTAAAGAGGGGGTTTTTGGATAAAGTCTTTATCCAGAGGCTTGTTCAACCGCAGTGTAAAAGGTTTAGAGAGAGTGAGAGAGGGAGTGAGAGAGAGAGGGAGGGAGGGAGAGGGAGAGAAAAGTCCCTCACAGTTGTTTTTCCTGGTTGATCCCTATTAAAAGAAACTCTTCATTGTGGTGTACTCAAGGAAATACAGCTCAGACGAAAGAGTCACATGAATGTTAACAAATATGGCTATTTGTGTGGCTTACGCGCCGCGCCGGGCTTAGGGATGTTGTGCGTGACACTCAGAGAATGAGGGAAGCAATCATTAGCATCCCAGCAACCTGCTTAGCCGCCCGCTTTCAGACTCCCCCTTTTGATCTGACACTTTTTTTCCCCTCAGTTTTGCTGGGATTACCGGGGAAGATGCTAATAAAGTATCAGCCCCGTTGTAGGCAGAGCGATAAGAAAGTCTGCTCCGGCGAAACTTGCCGCGTGCAAGGCAAGCAGCCTTTGGACTTGTTGCTGGGCTGGCTCCCAGTGCAGACCTGGAAATTGGGAGGGTTTCATTTCATTCCTTTTTCCCCCTCCCTGAGCCCCCCAAAATCCCCTTCTGCAGGTGGATCCTGCATATTTTGTGTGGGGATTTAGAGCAGGCTCCATGGAGCTGGTCATGGACATTGCTTTTCTCCCTTGGCTAAGGGAAATAAGGGGAGCCCAGCCATGCCCATCCATCCCCCAGGGAGGGGTGGCTCCTCTGCCTTTCTCCCTTTGGTTTTGATTTTGGGAAACACATCTGCTACTTGGAAATACTGTCCTTCACACAGCAAACGTTTTAAGTCTTAATATAGACTGAAAAATGAGCACCTTGGCTCTCAACACCCTTTTCATGCCACACTGGGGACCCTAAAACACCAGGTATCATCCCAAGGAGCACAGGAATGAAATCTTAGTAGCATCTATTGGTGTTGTCCTCTTACTGGGTTTTGGGGGTTTTTTGGCTGTAAATTCCTGCTTTGCTGGGCCCTACACCAGTATGTCTTGGCAGGCTCTCCCCCCTCTAAAGAGCTTACAGCTGGACAAAGACCAGAGGCTTTCAGAGCTTTAGTTGCACTGGTGACGTGCTGGGACACCCAAAAAGAAATGCCCTGCCCTCTCTATGAGGGCTTTCCCAGCATGGCAAGGAAAGCTGTGTGAAGAGTGCACAGATAAGGAAATGTAAGGAAACACATCCCTGTGTATGGATGACCCATGGATGAGGAATGGTTTGCAGGTTCACTGCTGCTCCTCAGGGTTCTGCTGGCAAAGTTTTACCTCATCCACATCCCATACTTTCTCTGCCCAAAATATTGGGTGTTCCAAGCCAGAGTGGCTTTGCCTGGATATGCCAGCACTGTCGAGCTCCAGAGCTCCATCCACCACACCCAACAAGGTTCAAGACAAAACTGCCCCTGGAGGAGACCACAGAGCAGTAGGTGTGAAGCCAAAGCCATCTGCTCTGACCCGTAATCCTCTAAAGGCAGATGGAATATCCAAATCTGGGATTTCTTCTTGGAAGTGGATGCGCAAGTAACCCCCTCAGAAATTAGTGAAACACCAGCCTTGTCCTCAAAGAGTGTTTCCTCAAAGGTTGATGAGGAAAAGATGATGCAGCCTCTCCCCCACCTGGTTCATACCATGCTGGAATGGATGCCAGGAGCTGTCCCAGCTTTTGGAATGCTACTTAGCTCCCTGCTGTGGGAATGGGATCAGCCCTGTCCCAGGCAATAGCAATAGACCAGTGCTGCAAAGGGGTCACAGCAAACTCTATTTCTTACTAGGGATGCCACTTTCTCTATTCACATCTTGGATTTTAGGGTGAATTGTCCTTAAGAGCAGTTGAAGATTAACATGTCCCTAAAAAGTAATTTTGGTTTCCTGTATCTTTTCCCCTGGCAGGGAATTCCCTCAGGTGCAGAGCAGACAGGACTTTATTTTTTTTTTCCCCTACAGAATCCCAGAATCATTGAGGTTGGAAATGACCTCCAAGATCATTGAGTCCAACTTTTGTCCAATCCCCACCTTGTCACCAGCCCAGAGCACTGAGTGCCACGTCCAGCCATTCCTTGGACACCTGCAGGGATGGGGACTCCATCATCCCCCCTGGGCAGCCCCTTCCAAGGCCTGCCCACCCTCTCCATGAAGAAATTCCTCCTGATGTCCAACCTGAAGATCCCCTGGCACAGCTTGAGGCCATCTCCTCTTGTCCTGTCCCTGTTCCCTGGGTGCAGAGCCTGACCCCCACCTAGCTACAACCTGTCCACCTGTCCTTGACAACGTGGTGGTGGATCCAGCAGGAAAGATGGGCAGATATTCTCCTGATGTCCCCCACCTTCATGGCCTCATGTGAGACAGCTCCAGTTTTTGTCAAAACAAAACCATATCCTGTTACAAAAATGCATTTCTATGGATAAAACCTGGTATTTACTGAAGAAAACTGCTTTCCCACATGAATAAAATTCACCTTCCTAACAAAAAAATGTTGGTGGGCAGTGTAAGAGAGTGAAGGAGTAAGGATAATTTGGTCCGTTGTTTTCTGGGATATAAAGAGAGGAGAAGGAAACCTGTGGGAGGAAGCATTTAAAGTTTCACTCACCATAGATGATCTCACCAAATATTTAGAAATTGTTCACTGTGGGAGTGCTGAGGCCCTGGCACAGGATGCCCACAGCAGCTGTGGTTGCCCCTGGATCCCTGGAATTGTCCCAGGCCAGGTTGGATGGAACTTGGAGAACCTGGGATAGTGGAAGGTGTCCCTGCCCATGGCAGGGGATGGAACTGGATGAGTTTTAAGGTCCCTTCCAACCCAAACCATTCTGGAATTCCATGATTTTATGATCTCTTCTTCCCTCCAGAACTTGGCACATGATGGGATGGAGCCTTTGGACCAGGCAGAACTCATAGGGACATAGGGATAGAGGGTGTCAAAGTGAAATAAAATGAGTTTTTTGTGTCCCTGCACCAAGGTCAAAAGATTCTCTGATGGCCTTGACCCCAGGCTGGGAATGTGCTGAGGAATTTGGTGCTGGGTTCCTGCAGTCCTGGTGGTGATCATCATCCTTCCTGGGCCACACTGAGTCCCTCCACAAGCCGAAGGCATGAGCCAAGCAGAGACCAAATAAAGCCACATTAATCCCAGCTCCATTAGAAACACAGAAAATAAATAAATGCTGTTTTCAAATGTGGGAAAAGAAAAAAAAATCAATAGAGAAAGAAATATTATTTTTAATCTTCTAAGAGGTTTTTACAAACAACAGGGAGGGGAAAAATTGAAAGGCATGAAAAAAGACTTGCCAATGTCCTTTTAACCTTTATTTATTATCACTCAGTCCACATCAGCCCCTGACTGCAAGATAATTTGGAATTTCATTTTAATTTCAATGTATCACATAATTCAACACAGCTTTCCACTTTTTTTTGGGTTGTTTTTTTTTTTTTTTTTTTTTTTTTTGTAGTGGAAACTTTAAAAATCTCTCTATAGGAAATGCATCTTAAAAAAAAAAAGCACCCCACAACATAACCCTTCTGCAGCAGTTACTTAATTTATAACATGAAAAGGGTTTGTGCTAAAATATGATAAAAATAAAATCAACAAACTTCAAAAAAGGAATATTCCTTAATAACACGCTTTAGCTTGAAGGGTGCCTGCTCCTCTGCTTTTCTTTGCCTTTGTCTGCTGCTCGCATTAGAGTGGAGTTATTTTGAGCCCGGCTTTTCGGAAGCCTTGTACTGAGCCTTGTTGGGATGTGTTCAATGGCTGGGTCTGGCTGTGCTGGGGGAGCTCAGGAGGAGCTCAGGAGGAGCCTGGAACAGGCTGGGAGAGGAAGGATTGGTGTCACCAACGAGGAACAAGCAGAGAGAGCCCGGCACTCCCCATGGGCACCGTGCTCCAGAACGCTCTGCTTCCTCCTGTGAGATCCCCCATGGGAGATGTCTCTGCTTTCCCAGGTCCAGGCCTCATGTTGTCCTCAGTGTTCCTTGTCCATGATGACAGCAAGCTCTGTCCTTCTCTCCCAGCACCTCCAAGCAACAGCAAACAGGCTGCAGGTGCCCTGGATGCTGCTCCTGTTAGAGTCATGGAATATCTTGAGCTGGAAGAAGTCCATGAGGATCATCCAGTCCAACTCCTGCACAGACACCCCAACAATCCCACCCTGGGCATCCCTGAGAGCATTGTCCAAATGCTGCTGGAGCTCTGGCAACCTTGGGGCTGTGCCCATTCCCTGGGGAGCCTGGGCAGTGCCCAGCACCCTCTGGGGGAAGAGTCTTTTCCCAATCTCCAGCCCTGACACAGCTCCGTCCCTGGTCACAGAGAGCAGAGACTGGAGCTGCCCCTCAAGAGGAGCTGCAGATCAGGGTGAGGTCTGACCTCCATCTCCTCTCCTCCAGCTGAACAAGCCAAATGGGCTCATCCACTCCTCATATGGCTGCCCCTGGAGACCCTCTACCATCTTCATGTCCCTCCTTTGGATGCTCTCCAACAGCTTTAGGTCATTCTGATATTGTGGCACCCAAACCTGCCCCAGCCCAGAGCAGAGTGGGACAGTCCCCTGTCCGGCCTGGCTGGCAATTCCTGATGCCCCCCACGACAGGGATGTCCCTGCTGGCACCAGGACACTCCAGATCCAGCTGGCCATGGAGCAGGACCTTCAGGTTCCTTCCCACAGCTGCTCTCCAGCCTCTTCTTCCCCACTCTGTGTTTCCAGGGTAGCCTAGTCCCAGGAGCAGGACCCAGCACTTTTCTCTGTTCAGCTTAATTCACTTGGTGACTGCCCAGTTCTCTCACTTGTCCAGGTCTCTCTGCAGGGCCTCTCTGTGGCTCCTCCATCCCTGGAAGTGATGGATTCAACAGCTCCTCCTGGTTCAGTACCAGAGGTGAATATCCTCAGCATATCGCTTAGGTACCACGGCCTCCCCCTGGCTTCAAGATCAGGGTTCAGGACAACCAGGAGAGCATTCAGTGATTGTCTGCATCCATATCTCAACCCATACCCAAAAAAAAACCTCAAAAGAGGAGCTTGAGATGAGGTGGGAGAGAAGAAATTTCTTGATACAAATGGTCCTGGTAATGGATGTCTCAGCCTTGGGCTCATTTGTTGTCCTGGAGCTCCTTCAATCGCATCATTTTTCTTGCAAATCGTGACTAATTTGCAAAAGAACTTCCTTGGGCCCATTCTCTTTTTACTACTTTCTTATTTTCTTTAAAAATTCCAGAGCAATAATTTACTTAACAGGACCTGATGCAGATGGTGCATTTTGTCTGGGATGTTGGCACTGGCTGTGGGCAGGAGGAATCTCATATTTTCACGTCAGCTCCCCTCCTGAGCCTTGTTTATCAGGGGGCTCCTGAAGTGACAGGCACAATAGGGCTGTTTGTACTCCAAATTATCTGCAGGGAAGGTGGCAGAGACCTGGCAATGAGCAGAGAGACAATAAATTCCCTTCCAAAGGAAGCTCCACCCCAGCCCTCGCAGCCGCCCCCAGCAGCGCTCTGCATGGTGATGGTTTTTCAGTGCAACCTGGAAAAAGGCAGGAATTAAAATGCTCTTTGACAGCAGTGTCATGGATGCCTTGCTGCAGGAACCACACTGTGCCACCCAGCAAGTGTCACCGAGTGGTCCCCAGATCGAGTGATGTTATTTGTGACATTCCAGCTGGGGAGGAGAAACCCAGGCTGGACCTGCTTTAAAGCATGGATGAATGGAGCCAGACAAGCTCTGGCTTGGAGCTGGTGCTTGGCCAGGCTCTGAGCTTCAAGGACTGAGAGAAACATTTAGGCTGGAAAAGCCCTTTGAGATCATCCACAGTCAGAATCAAGGCTGACATCTTGGGGTATCATTTCCCTCTGCCCTTGCCTGGCCCAAAGGGAAGATCTGGAGACCAACAGCAGGTTTGTCATCAGAGGAGGGGGACAGAGCCTTGCCCCACCTGGGTGATCTACCCAAAAATCTCTGGGATGTTCAGGCTCACACACAAGAGCTGATCTCCTAAATGCAAAGGGTGGGGAGGTGCAAGGGGGCTATAAAATGTCCTGACCCTGTGGGGGCTCCAGCTCCCCACTGGGGAAAATGAAAAATGGTGAAACCATCTCTACCCCAGAAGAGAATGTTCCGGGTCCAGACCCAGGGTCAAGTAAAATAATTCTGCCAAAAAATAAAACACTGCCTTGACTCTCTAATAGGTGGAGATTGGCTTCATCTCTCTTCTCTAATACATATTCTCTTGTTTACTAGTCTCAAAAATATTCCTGGGAAAACAGGCCTGGACAGTATTTACCATAAAGAGATGCTAAAAAAACCCAACATGGCTCTGAAGGACAACCATTCCTAAGCCCCATCACTGGCATGCCCCAGCCAGTCCCATTTCTGCCCGACTCCAAGCCTGTGTCACGTCTAAATCAAGAGGAATGCAATAAGATTTGGGTGAAAATGCCGACTTCTGAGACAGAAATGCAGCTTTTGGAATCAGCAGAATTATCCGTGAGCAAATCCCCTTTTTATTGCATCAGAAACCTGTAGGAAAATGAATAGTTTTGGAGGGATAAAATGAAATAATTTCAATGTTCAGATCTCCATGGTGCCCCTGATGAGAGAGACAATGAAGATCTGCAAAAGCTGAACAATTTATTTTCATTTTCTCTGGTCTTTTTTTTTTGTTGTCAAGGCAAAAGTTTTTGTTAGCGAGGTCTGTGAAATGAAGAAGAATCCTTTGAGCTCAGGATCTGTTACACTTTGGAGTGCTCAACCTGCCCCAGCCCCGGCAGAGATGGTGATTTCATGCAATTATTATCCCCCACGCCACACAAGCACGAGAGCCCAGTCTGGGAGCAGAACAGCAAACTCATCATGCCCTATTTAGCAAAATGTTCAGTGCCAATGTGAAATTCTGACCCTCACATTTTATTAAAAGGATTATATCTTAAAGCAAACTATTTCAGTCCTTCACTAGCTTCTCCCTGGGAAAACTTTCAAGACAATTTTCAGGACCGTGGCAGGATCAAGATGAAACAGTTCTGCCTTTCCATCTTATTTCTTCCAGCTCAGATCCTTTCCTTCCTCTGGTGTGTCCTACCTCGTGGTGTAAGCCTCGATTTGCAGAGGAAGCATCCTTTCCTAGGAGCTCATCTTGCTTTTAAATGATTGTGGGAATTTAAATGGCTTTGGGGACAGTTCTGCAGGGGAGATGGACTCAAACACGGAGCTGGGAGGTGGAAGGTGCTCCCAGCAGGGCACCTGCACAGCTTGGGGAGCCAGAAAAAAACCTCTTCAAGGCCAGTGGTGCTGGGAAGGCAATTTTACCCCATTTTGGGTTTGTATCCATTCTGGTGAATCATAAAAATATACAGTTCCCATTGTATAGGATTGCATATGGATGTAGCAGGGAAGGGCGGGGGGGCCCCATGTTGGGGTAGATTTGATAGAACAGCTTTGTGTCAAATGAATAGGTAGGTTTATTATAGACTTCCCTTGCTCCAAGCTTCAGAGGAGAGAAATCCTATAATCCCACCCTGCTTTAATACTGGATTAATGTGGATTTGTTAATAAAATGCTAGTGAAATCGAGAATAATTTGTAATTAACTCAAACTTCTACTCCCCGCATCATTCTGAATATTTTTTAATAGAGATGAGGGACAGTTTCTGCGGCTGCACGCACTCCAGCTGAGCAGGGCGAGTGGGAATCCTGCTGGAAAAACCCAGGAACCACTGCACCAACTGGAGTTCATGGCAGAGGAAAATACTCAGACTGTGCAGCACACCAGCCACAGCTCTGCTGACCTCAGGAACCAAATTCTGCCACCAAGGGCTGCTCAGATCCGAGGTGTTAACACTTCTGGGGGTAAAATCCAAACCATTGACCCCAAAACAAGGAGTGCACAAGTGTAACAACGAGCGAGTGTACAAGCACAAGTGTAAAAACAAGCACAAGTGAATAGTGCAGGAATTACTGAGCAGGTGTGGCAGATGGGAAATGCAGCATTAACACTGCCCAGTGGTGCCCCTCAAAGCATGGAGAGACCTTGCTCTGTGAAGGTGGATTTCAGACAAGATCTTTTTCCTGATCTAAAATCAGAAATTGAGGATTTGTCCCAACAGCTAGAGTGGAAGGCCATCCATCTCCAAATCCTGCCTCTTGCAATGGCTCAAAAATGAACTAAAATGACTCATTTGTTCAGAGATGACCATGTCATGAGGTAGGGGAAAGGTAGAAGAGCGAGACATGGAAAGGGATATTTAACCCTGGGTAATTTGGAAACTTTCCAGTCATTGACCCTCTTCTTGCATCGGGCTCACTTACAGTCGGGTCAGTGCTGACAAACCCCACAAGAGCAGCGTCTGTCCTTCATCATCCTCAGCTCTGGGGACAGCCAGCTGCCAGCAGTGGGCAACAAAAATAAAGAGGACTTTTATCCTCTAGGTGAAGTCTTTTGAAGGACCCCTAACCTATAGTTCAAACTTGGTGTCCAAGGGAGGATTTGTTTCATCCTGGGCTCTGTCTCTCTGTTTCTTCCCTGGCATCTTTTTTCAGTCTGGACACATTTACAGCCCAGCAGGAATGTTTTAAGGGGGATGATGTGCAGTGCAAAGCTCAGCAATACCCAGCAGCCCCTTCCTCACCCAGTTTATAAACTCCTGGCCAGCTGCCCTGCCACTCTGGGCACTGCCTCACTTCAATTATGTCTTTACCCTGTTCCAGCTGCTATTTGAGCAAGTTTGCTCCTCTTTTAGGGGAGAGTCCATTGAACTTGATGTACCTTTCTTTAAGGTCTGTATTTCAGTGGTGAGCCTGCTGTGACACTCCTGGATGGTCTCCTAAACTGCCTGGGGCATGAATTGGTGAGGAAATACCAACCAGTCCTAAAAGATTGTGTGTGCTCCAGCTTGTGCACAGGGCCTGGCTGAGATCTTTCTGCCCCAGGTTTTGCTGCAAAATCCCCCTGGGGATCCCAGAGGACATTGTTAGATGCCATGCAGGTCTGTACAGCTGCCTCCATCATTCCCTTCACTAATTCTCTGCCATTAATTGGTGACATAAAAATCTCATTTTTTTAGTACACAGGAACAAGATGTCTTGAGAAACTACACCCCGTGTTCAGACCTACATACACACATCAACTATTCAGAAAGGTCAAAAAGTCCTCGACTTTTTAATTCTGGACCTTGGCAGGACCTGAAGTGGATAGAAACCATTCTGTCAAGTGCTGTAGAGCTCTCTCCTCCTCAGGGAACTTGAGAACAAACCACTTGGCACCCAGCTGATCTCTGCTTTCATTTCTGTCCCTGGCAACTCATTGTGCCTTGAGGTTAAATGAGGTATTTGTGTCTCTCGAGTCCATCTGCAGTCTCATCATTTAATTTGGACCATTCTTCCATGCACCTTTGTTGTCTGCATTCTTCATACTTTTGTTATGTGCTGGGTTGGGGTTTTATTCCCTTTTCCCTTCTGGCCCATGGATGGAAGTCTTTGTTTAGAACTACAGTTTGAAAGATTTGGAGTTTGGACAGTATCGTGAGTGTCAGAAGTGTTTCCTCTTGAAAAGAGAGACTTTGTATAGAGAGACCTCAATAACCTTTTATTAGACCTACAGCTGGAAGAAAAGGACAAGTGTTCAGGAGTATGAACCCCTTTGTACCTCTCCAAAATTCACATTCTCTTTAGAACGCCTTGCTTGAAACAGCATTTACACAAAGCCCCCTCACTCTGCTGAGAGACAATTTCATAAAATCACAGAGTTATTTAGTTTGGAGGAGCTCTCAAAGATCATTGAGTCAAACCATTCTCACAGCGCTGCCAAGCCCTGGACAA
The DNA here is from genome assembly GCA_035583215.1 of Arremon brunneinucha. Lineage (NCBI taxonomy): Eukaryota > Metazoa > Chordata > Aves > Passeriformes > Passerellidae > Arremon > Arremon brunneinucha. The sequence goes on along the minus strand of JAWWEX010000017.1, from coordinate 20,219,600 downwards.
ACCCTTGTCTCCAAGTGCCACATCCACATGGCTTTTGAATCTCTCCAGGGATGGGGATTCCACTACTGCCCTGGGCAGCTGTGCCAGGGCTGGAGAGCGCTTTTGGGGAAGAAATTTTTCCTGATATCCAGCCTGAACCTCCCCTGGCACAGCTTGGGGCTGTTTCCCTTTGTCCTGTCCCTGTTCCCTGAGAGCAGAGCCTGACCTCCAACTTGATAGAACTGGGTCCCCAGGGAAATGGTGGAGTCACCGTCCCCAGAACTGTTCGCAAAATGAGTAGATGTGGCACTTCATGATAGGATTTAAAGGTGGGATTCAGTCGAGGCTTGGCCTTGATGATCTTGGAGGTCTTTTCCCACCTTAAGGATTCTGTGATCCTGTTCCTGAGACATTCCTCCTTTATCAAAAGGTCACTCCATCCACTACCAGAAGGACAACATTTCTTTAAGACACTCTCAACAATATTCCCCACTCCAGGCTCTTGGAATGTGCACTCCAGCCTGATGTTGCTTGTTTTCCTGTTTGCCAAGCACATCTGATTCCCGTGTGGATCTGAAGGAAAACCAGCGCAGGCTGAGTTCACAAAAGCTCTGCAAACCAGAAAAAAAAGGCAAATTATTTTCTATATCTCTATCATGGCTTCTCTTATTCATGTCAGCTCTAAATTATGTGGCCATGATCTTTCTAATCTCTCTTTGCATGGGCGTCTTTCCGTGCCCTTAATCATTTCCTTTGCCCTCCCCTAGACCTTTCCCATGTCTGCATTCCGAGGCAGGGAGGTCGGAGTGGGGAACATTATTCTGAGTGAATGTGTATCATACACTTCTGTAATTCCATTATTCCATTATGGCGTTTTCAGTATTATTCCCTCTTTTTGAATACAGCGTGGCATTTTTCCCTTGGTTTTCTGGATCACCAACGCATTTCGAGATTGCGCTGAGCTCTTGGCAAAGGTGACCAGAATTTGTAAAGACAATGTGCAATTTTTGTAGTTTTGGGTTTTACTTTATGTATTTTTTCTTGAGGATCCTCTACTTGGGGACTGATTTCCAAAAAATGAATTCTCAGTACTAAAATAGGTGGGTCCCTTCCAGATGGTTTTTGTTGAGGTCTCTGCTATGGGATGGGAGAAGTTCAGACACTTTGCAGATTTCCTTCTCTCACTCTGAAAGACTTGGTCTGCATTAGGATTTTCTGAGGGAATCTAAAGTTGGAGCCACCCTACTTTTTGGCATTCCTTTGACTGCCTGGGGCAAAGCGATTTGGAGGAGGTTTCTATGAGTGATGACACAGGCAGGTGAGAAGCCAAATGACATTAAAAATCACTATTCTAAACCCAAAATTCTCTCCTGTAATTATTGTCAACACAAACTGAGTCATTCCCATTTTATGGCAGCCTGAGGAAAAACTCTTCCCTGAAGGAAGGGTGCAGGGAAGGAGTCATGTAAGTGGTAAGAGGTTTGCTTTGTTTAACCTCTAAGGCTGTCTTCTCTTCTTCTCCAGGATAGGAGAGGAAAAATTCAGCTGGCATCTTCAGCTTCTCTTCCCTATTATGTGCTGAGAATAAAACAGCTGGGGGTGGGTGTGAGAGGGAGCTCAGGGAAAAGAAAATCTGAGCTTCCAAGAACTCCAGGAAGCCCTCTGCCCTCCCAGCCATACAATCAGTGGCTCTGAGGAGGCACTGGGCGTTTCAAGAGGCTCTCAGTGAGATTTTAATGCTCTTAAATGCAAGAAAAGACAGAGATCATGGAACCACTGAATCACTAAGGTTGGAAAAGACCTCCCAGATCATGGAATCCAACCCGTGCCTGATCCCCAGCTTGTCACCCAGATCAGAGCATGGAGTGCCATGTCCAATTGTTTCTTGAACACTTCTGGGGATGGGGACTCTACCACTTCTCTGGGCCTGTTTCAATTGCCTGGCCATCCTTTCCATGAGGAATTTCTTCCTGCTGCCCAACCTGAACTTCCCCTGGTGCAGCTTGAGGCCGTTTCTTCTTCTCCTGACAAATGATATTCAAAGCCTTCATGGCTCAAACTCAAGGGCCAGCTTTTCAGGCACATGTGAGAGTTTTTGTTTGCGCAGGTCCAGGATTCATCAAGAGTTTGGAGCTCTTATGACCTTAATTTTGTTGCGGTGCAGAAGACAGACACCTACGGCAGGGCTTTGGGTAGCTGCAAGAAAGCCAAATCCAAATATTTTCAGCATGAAAGATGCCTTGTGGTTTGTGGTGGGCAGCTGGTCAGATCTCCTGCTCCAGCCTCCATGGGAGGGGATTCCCAGTGCTGGCTGTGGAGGTTCAGGGACACGAGTCAAATCTCACAAGAACACTGAGAACAGTAAAATTGCCATGGACGAAATGCACTCCTTGGATCCCAACATCTCTGAGCTGACAAGTTGAAGAACTTGAAGGTGCTGGTGTGCAGAACAGATGTGGTTTGGTGACATGGGCAGGAGGGCACCCCAGTGGAACTGGCTGCCTCCTTCCAGGTCCTGCCCAGGTTGTTGGGGAGCGTTTTGTTCATCCTAAGTCTTGCTGCTTCAAAGGCTGAGCCTCTGAGCAGGCAATGACTTTGTCTCCTGGGTCTAACGATCAAGAGACTCAACATTCAATTAGGCAGAGCTCCCAGGAGTGTCTGACCAGTCTGCAATGCTATAGGAGGAGTCCTTAGGACCTTAGATCAGACCATCAGCACGACCAATTAATGCTAACGCTACCGGCCTTGTTAATTGTGATGGAGCTCCCCAAGGGGACCGGGACTAAATGAGCAATACATATCAAAGAGGAACTGAAAAGCCATTATGTATTATTGTCTCTTTGTTGATTTGAGGAGGATGTGATGAACTAGGTACTAATTACATTAAAAAACACTGTATTTTAAACCAATCTCTCCTCTAATTAATGTCAACATAAACTGAGTCATTCCTGTTTTATAGCAGAGGAAGCCTTTCAGTTACCGCGGGTAACACACGCAGGGCAGCTCCGGGATGAGCACTGTTGACATGTTTTGGCCAGGGAGATGGAAATTTCCAGTCCCAAAGCTCTGAACAGAGGTGCAGGTGAGATCAGGGTCCCTCAGCAGCATTCCATGGAGTCCCACGTCATCCCACACTGTCCCTGTGCCTGCAGACGCTCCCACGTATGCCCGTCGCATAAAGCAATTTTTCCTCAGCACCAGGAATGTTCCCCTTTCCACTTAAATGGCTTTTTTTTTTTTTCCCTCTGATTCATTTTTACTTTATTTTATTTTATTTTTTTATTTATTTCCCTTCTGTATCCTTTTCAATCTGGAAAGTGACTTGGCCTCTCTTCCCCCCATCTATTTTCCTCCTGCCACTATTCAGTTTAGGCATGAAACACAGAACTAGATTGAAAGCATTCAACGGCCATTCAATCGGAGAAGAAAAGAGCCCCTCAGAGCTTTATTAGATATGAAGATCCACAATAAAAATCAATTTCTGCCTCTTTATGCAGTTTAAATGACAAAGCACCCACCCATTCTGCAGCCTTTGTGCCCGGGAAATGTAATTCAGTGCCGGAGCCGGGCCCAGAACAGCCCGGACTCGCTGACCTGCGCCGGCAGATTCCGATATGATACAGCCCTTCCAGATAATGACAGCCACTTCATCTCCCCGCAGGAAAGAGAAACTTATCTGATATCTTGGAGGGTTAAAAGGCTATGTGGGCAGCATTTTTAATAGCAGTCTAAATCAGCATCTTAAAAATACCTCTGCTTTTTTTTTCTCGGCACCCTGTTCCCCACTTTTTCCCACTCATTTGTTGGAAACTCCAGCTGAGATCTTTGGGAAGAGTCCTTCCTGGATGCCTGGCTGGAAGTGAGCGCATTAAAGTGCAGACTTGACTGCCAGCATTCCCTCCATTGATGTGACATTCAGGAATTCGATTAGGGAGCATCTGTGGCTCCTGGGACGAGTGAGGGCTGTGCAGTGCTGTGGGGCAGAGCCCTCAGATCCCACAGCTGAGCTGTTCTGGGCAGGGAATGAGCAGCATCTGGGCTATCAAGCTGTGTTGGGAGGGAGTTAGGTTGGAAATCAGGGAAAGGCACTGCCCAGGCTCCCCAGGGAATGGGCACTGTCCCAAGGCTGCCAAAACTCCAGGACCTTTTGGATAATGCTCCCAGGCACAGAGTGGGATTGTTGGGGAGTCTGTGCAGGGCCAGGGAGTTTGATCCTTGTGTGTCCCTTCCAACTCGGGATACTCCACAATCCCATCGTCATCCCCACGGCTTTCCTTAAATCACTGTTGCAATAGTTTTTCCCTGTGGCAAAGGCTACTTTTTGTTTGAATTCCGGTAAAACTTTGGCCTAAGTTGTGTCTAAAAGCAATGAGTTCCTTGGAAAAAAAAAAAAAGGAATCCTGTGTGCAAATACTTTTTGAATTATTTTTGAGCATTTTTCCCCCATATATTCTGGAAAAGTTCAGCAGAACTGTCGAATCAAACTTCTCTCTTGTCTATATTCTATTGGGTGGAATATATTTGATGTATGTTCCATACCAAACATATATGCTCTATGTACCACATAAATTAATATAGTTTTTATGTTCTATGCCATATATATAATAACTGTAGTATCGATTTACTTGCACAGAATTTTTATACTAACAATCCTGTTGACTCCAACACCCACAGGCTTTGAAAGTCACACTCATTTTATCAAAAATTAAAGTAGGGGATGAAAACACAGAAGGAAAATGAAGTTATGACAATCCCATAAGGTCCTGCTTGTTCACTTGAAGAAGGAAACCCTTCCACTCTGTGTCCCAAACCCCCTTTTTTTTCCATGTTTTAAGAATTCCCATGTAGATAACACCACTGAGTGATGTCACAGTGGAAACCAAAAGCTTTGATCTGTCTCAGATGAATCTGAATCCTTCAGTGATTGACTTCAAAACTTTGCTTTTGTTTGTTTGTTTGGAGGAGGAGGAGTTCTGGATGCTGGAGTGAATCCGTGTCCTCCATCGCTCACGTCTTTCAGCATCTCTGGCCAAAACTCCTCCCTGTGTAGCACAGAGTATTTGGAGTGAATTGTAATTCTGGCTATTCCCCCTTGGCCTCGTGGCAGCTTTATCTTAATGAAGATGTGCTGTGTGCCTTTTCCAAAGCTGCTGGGCTGCCCCGGGATAACAGTTTAAAGTAGGAGGAACGAGTTCAGTGGAATCTGTGTTTTTCACAGCTATAATTTTATTTTTAAAGTGTTTCAATGTGTTTACACAAATAACTCGGAGACTTTCTCTCCCTGGAAGTGCATCTGTGTGTGTCCCCCTGGGAAGCACTGCCTTTCCAGCCAGTGGAAACCTGCTGGGAGTCATTGCTTGGTCCTGGGTCCGGAGCACCCAGAGCCTGTGACCACTGAGGAAATGTTTTGTGAGAAAGGTAAGGCTGTGAGACCACTGTGACCCCAAAAGCAGATCCCTCAGATAGACTAGGACACAAACCTTCCATGTCAGACAGATGCAATTCCTGGATAAAGACTTCCCAGAGGTTGGTGGGCAGTTCCCCAGCTCAGCATGGAGAAGCATCACCAATCCCGATGGGAGTACATCCCTTTCCTTTGCAGGATGTCCTGAGACCTTCTCAGGTCCCTCCAACAAAAGGCCCACATGTCTTGATGTGAAGTGGCTCATCCCAACCAGCTGAATTATTGTGGAAATGCTGGGTGTACGGTCCTTGCCTACCCAGGGATGCCAATAAGCTGCGCATTGGCATCTCCTGCACACAACATGGAAGAGGACAGACATGTTATTAAGGGTTTTCCATTTAGAGGAGGACCTGGAAATCCCAGTGCTGTGACCAAGTCATTTAGTGATTCCTATCTCTGCAGATTTTATCTCCTGGAGCACTCCCTGCAGCACTCGGCAACCCAAAGAATCTGTGCTGAGAAATTGTGGAATAAGTAAATAAGGAGGACAAACCCACTGCTGATTCCAGAACTGGGGAAACTCCCAATTCTCCCATTTAGGTGTGGGAAAACTCCCAATTCTCCTCGTTAGGGAAAGATGGGCTCCTCATGAGCCATGGCTGGCTAAGGGAAACATGTCCCACATATGGGACAGAAAGAGCTTAGCCTGGTTTCTCCCAAAAAAAGGGAAACTGAGGAAATATTCAGGAAATATATTGGGGCATTAGAAGTGAGAGGGAGGAAGGGTTTGCTCCCAGCAAAGGGCAGTGCTGGCAACCAAGCGAGATAAAACAGCCATGAGTAAATCAAGGTAGGAAATCAGTCACCATGAGAAGATCCCCACTCTGGAAAAGCCTCCCAAAAAGGCTGGAAACTTATGGAAGGGAAAAAAGGGATGGAAATAAAGATTATAAAAAGGATATAATGAAGAGATGCCAACTTAGGGGATGGAATGGGTTCCTTTCAACCCCATATTCCTGTGGCACAAAGGCCAAGTAAAGTAAAATAAAACAAGACTTTTTTCATATGTGTGTGTATATACATATATATATATATATATACACACATATAATTGCATTATGTTATATGCATCAATATTATATGTGTGTATACATATATACATATATACATGCATATATTATGTACATATATATACATATTATATACATGTGTACACATAATACATATTTTTATATATATATATTTATATTTGTATTTATATAATGTACACTTAGAGTGTTCCTGCAGATGGATTATCATCAGTATAATCAAGGTCAAAGCCATCACACACTCCCACCCCTGGAATGCTACAGTGACAGAAAGCTGGCAGCGAGGTTGAATATTGTCCCATTTTTTTTTCAGCAGACTTTTCACATATTTATCATCTGTCACCAGTTCAAAACCTGCTGGGAGCCCATGGCAATAGACAAAAACAGACCTGTGGGTAAATGGTGTGGTTGGGAACGATCATGGGTGCAGATATTGCTGGTTTTGGCAGAGCCAAGGATCTGGTGCAGCAATGGAAATGTTTTCCAGTCACAGCTTGCTCACAAAAGCCATGGGACTGCAAGGCAAGGCTGGGAGCAGTTTGCCTGCTCTCCTCCATGGGTTGAGCAGTCTGTAAACTCTCCTTGCTGCTGCCAAAGAGAGAATTCCAGAGCTGTGTCTCAGCATTCCCAGCCTGTGGAGTGATGGGCAAGGCTGGATGCCAGGAGTGGCAGGTACCAGTGAAAAGATTTGCCTAAAAGCAACACAGCTTTGTAGGCAGCTCTCTGTGCCCAGCAGAACACCACAACACACCCAAAGAGGTGAAGCTGCTTGGGGCATTGGCACACAAATTAATGTCAAAATACAAACTGGGGGATAGTAAGGAAAATAACACAGGATGGCAACTGTCTACACATGGCATCAAGCAAAGGGTCAGACTCAGTGAGAATAATTTCCCCAGGCTCCTAAAAGAGTAAGGGCACTGTGGCAAAGGCTTGGAAGTAAGGGAATATTCACTTGATGAAGAAGAGGGCAAGCTGCTTCACCTCCTTGACCCTCAAGTCACCAAGAGCTAATAAGTCACAGTGCAAAGCTGACAGCAGCAGTGAAGCTGCAGTTTATTGACAGTGTCATTAACAGCTCACAAGTGTTTGGTCTGGGGGTCACTGGCTGACCCCGTGCTTAGACACATGATCCAGCGACTGTCAGGAGCATCCCAGCATCCTGGTGACCTCTTCTCTCTGTGATCAGGGACAGGACCCCAGGGAATGGCTGGAGCTCTATCAGGTTGGATATCAGTAAAAGGTTTTTCCCCCAGAGGGTGCTGGGCACTGCCCAGGCTCCCCAGGGAATGGGCACAGCCCCAAGGCTGCCGGAGCTCCAGGAGCATATGGACAACACTCTCAGGGATGCCCAGGGTGGGATTGTTGGGGTGTCTGTGCAGGGCCAGGGGCTGGACTGGATGATCCTTGTGGGTCCCTTCCAGCTCAGGATATTCTGTGCTCCTGTGATCCTCCATCCGTGTGCTCCTGTATTTGCCTCATAATGTCCATGTCTGATCTCCAGGAGAAGAAGGATTCCTGGTACTCATAACCAGAGAGATCTGGACAAATCCCTTCTGCTCTTTGTGTGGGACCAACCCCTCCAAGTATAAGAACAAATAGCACAGACTGATGGTGGCACCTCCAAAGTTGTTTCAGATCCAACCACATGTTTCTGAGCAAAAGTGGAAGCACAGCAGGCTGCTCACCTGATGAAGGGCAGATCTTTTTTCCAGTGGTAACCTCGAGGCTTTGTTTGGTGTAGAGGCCATGCTGGAAGGCAGCCAGGTCTGGTTCAACCAAACCCACTGTTCAGAAACACCCTGAGTGAATTCTCCTTCCTTCTCTTGCTGCCTCATGTCCCAGGAGCTGCCTTGTCTCTGCTTGGCTCCTAGTCCTGCTCTTCCTCCCAAACCCTCCAGGCTTGAGCCCAGAAATCCCATCCATCGTATGGCAGGCTCAGTCCATGCTGGCTCCGTGCCCCTGGCCCCATCCCAGGCCCAGTCATCTGGCAGAGGATCCCAGCAGACAACAGTGACTCAGCCTTAAATAAACCAGAAAAAGGCAGAGGTAGTGAGTGACAGAGCAACAGGAACGACAGGGAAGCATCAGGATAGATTCCAAGTCCCAGAGGGGGGTCCTAAGGAACATCAGGTTTATTACTTCAACTGCATGTGGTGTTTTTGCAGGAAGCGGAAGTGCTGGATGGTGCTTTAGGAGCATGGAAGGAGTTGCAGAATATCTTAGGGCACATGGGAAATCAGAGAATCATGGAATCATGGAATGATGGGTTGAAAGGTATGTTAAAATCATCCAGTCCCATCCCTGCCATGGGCAGGGACACCTCCCACTAGCCCAGGTTGCTCCAAGCCCTGTCCAAGCTCAGGCCTTGGACACTTCCAGGGATCCAGGGGCAGCCACAGCTTCTCTGGGCAACCTGTGCCAAGGTCTCAGCACCCTCACAGGGAAAAATTCCTTCCCAATATCCCATCTAACCCAGCCCTGTGGCAGTGGAAAGCCATTCCCCCTTGGCCTGGCACTCCAGACCCCCTCTCTCCATGTTTCCTGTTGACTCCTTCAGGCCACAGTTATGTCAATCAGAAGCCTTCTCTTCTCCAAGTGAACAGTCCCAGCTGTGCCAGCCTTTCCTCCCAGCAGAGCTGCTCCATCCCTCTGCTCACCCTGGTGCCTCCTCTGGGCTCTCTCCAGCAGCTCCAGCTCCTTCCTGTGCTGGGCCCCAGGGCTGGGGCAGCTCTGCAGGTGGGGTCTCACCTGAGCAGGGCAGAGGGCACAATCCCAATCCCCTTCCTGCTGCCCACCCTGGGATCAGCCCAGCACAGGGGGGTCCTGGCATGGGGCATGGCCAGCCCTCACCACCTGCAGCCCCAAGTCCTTCTCCAGAGGCTGCTCTTCATCAATGCAGTGTGACCTTCTCACATCATTTCCTTCAGCTTGTTTATCAAAGACTGCAGTTTTCCCTCGGCTTTTGGAGCTCATCCTTAGCCGGGCAGGTATTTTTGTGCAGATGTTTCAAAGAATATTAGATTAAAATGAGCAGGATGCTTGTGCTATTGTGGTGGAAATTGGTTGGGCCTGGTCCTCATCTGGTGTCCTTGCTGTGCAGTCCAGGAGCAGGTCAAGAGCTGGCCCATCATTACTGATGACGTCTAGTGCAGATCCTGATCCCAAAATACAATGGAGTAGTCTTTGCCTTTTTTTTTCCAATGTGAGCAGTGCCTGAGATTTGAGAAAATTTATAAAAACAACTGCTAGAACAAATCTATTCTTCTTCCTGGGGTTTTACCTTTAACATGGAAGGGTCTAAAAATGATAAGAATTGTTTCATAAAAATAAAAAGGAACAAGAAAGAAGCAATGAATCAGTTTCAAACAGGAATATCTGCCTGTCAAGAACAGAAGAAATTTAAAGATTAATGGATCTTAGGAGCAGATCTCCCTGGCAGGCTGGCTGCAGAGATGGGGAACCCAAAACATATACAAAGGGATTAAAGCAAATGCAGAGAAAATGCTGTTGACTTAATTATTCTCAAATGGAAAAAACGCTTTGAACTGGGGCAAGAGCAGAATTTGGCTGGCTGAGGTGTGTGAAGGGAGCAGCACCCCACACTGTTTGTCCATCCACCTCCAAGACTTCAAGATCTTTCTGATCTTCCCTGATCCCATGGGTCCAAACCCAACAACCCATTGGAGTTTTATTTTATTGTGTTGGTTTGGGCTGGGGTAGAGCTAATTTCCTTCAGAGGAGCTGGGATGGGGCTGTGTTTGTCATGCTCAATGTGGAAAGCTGGGGGCAAAAGCAGGAAGGGAGGGCATTGGGAGTGATGAGTTTGTTGGTGGTTAATGCTGGCCAAAATGCCTTTTTCTTCAAGAAACATGTGAATCAGCTTCTGCTTTTCCAAGAGCCACACCAAGCATCTTCTTAATGTGGTCTGTGTTTGAAGCAAACCAGCAGGAAGAGGGTGAATTCAGGTAAATGATGCTGGTGTTGGGTCATTTATGGTGTTCATGTATGTGTACAAATCCTGAGGCTGCTCCAATGGGATTTCTGGGTCCAGGTTTTGCCCAGAGCCCATGGAGTGTGGGATCAGGAAAAAGGGAAGGCTGCAGGGCTTGGAAAGAAATATGTAGGAATTCCCAAGGAGTTTCCATGGGTCTGGTGAGCAAGGCAGAGCTGCCCAAACCTGGTTCAGGGGTGGAGTCCAGCAGAGATGGGGACAATGTCAGCCAGATTTTTGCTGCCACAGATCCAGCAGAGCTCCATTGGCCTGGATTTGTACAAGAGAGGAGCTGGATAACAGCTGAATGGCTTTGCTTGTGCTTTCAAAGATCCGTCAGATGAAAATGGGAGTTAAAGTGCACCATTCTCCAGGTCTGAGGCATTTTTTCTCCAGGTATGGGTTAGCCCTACTTGCAAACACAGGCTGAAGCATCCCCAAAATTGGGTTCTGAGCCACCACACAGAGACACCTCCAGTGCTGTCCTGGGCTGAATCCAGACCTCTGCACCTCATCCTGGGACATGCAGATTTCCATGTGCTCTTCCTCCTGTAAATGAGTTTTCTAATACCCTCATCTCCCCTCCCCAGGGAAGGAGAAGTGGGGAAGGGTTTATTTATTTAGACCACTTTACTGCCTGATCAGAATTACCCGTCTGAGAGGGGGATTTGAATGGCACCTTATCTGAGGTCTTTCTCCTTCTATTTAATGCTTGAAATCAGAGGCTTTGCCGCATTTCTTTATTTTTTTTTTTAATTACAACGGAAAAATAAAAGGATTGAACAGGAAAGTTAAAATAAAATTAAAAAAAAAAAACTTTAGAAGTACAATGTGAATGAAAAATGATGGTTTTACTCTTTGCCTTAAAGTAAAATAGCCTTTATCTTTTTTCCCCCCCTTACAACAGCCTCCTCTACCTAGATAATGCATTTGGTTAGATTTATTTGCTCAGCCCAGAAAACTTGACACTAAGGGGATTATTTAGTTTTAGATTCGCTGTAGTCCATAGTAATAGCCAACAGGGAAAGGAATGAAGCAGCGATATTAGCAGGGAGATGGGAGGGGAGGGTGGACGGGGGAGGGGGTGGCAGGGACTGCAGCTAAGCAAAACTGCTTGCATAAACACCATTAAGAAGATTTAGACATTGCTTTTCTTATCATCAGCACTCCTGGAAGAAATAAAAAAAAAAAAAAAAAGAGAGAGAGAGAGAGAGAGGGAGAGAGAGAGAAAGGAGAAAGGAAAAGGGACAGGCCCTGACTTGCTGTGCATGCGTTTCCATCAAGGTTCAATAGAAAAATAAAACCAGCCCAGGGTCCATGTGCAGCAATTCTGCCGACCTCTCCAAGTTACCCCATCACGCTCCAAAGGAGACATTTGTTCCACGTGTTAAGAGGAGGAAGGAGCAAGTCCAAAGAGGAGGAAAGACACAGTTTCCCTGCAAAGACTTGGCCAATTTTATACATATCCCTGAGACACATTTATTTTTCTGTGAAGCGCTTGCATTTTCTTTGTGCACTTCCAAGGAGTGGAGTGTGTGCAGCAGAAGAGGAGGGAGAGGTTCCTGTGAGTTTGAGACCAAACTTCTACAGGCAGAGCACTTGGCAGCCCAACTTTTGGAAACGTGTCCCAGACTCACCAGCCACTGCCTCTGTGAAGGGACACAGCCGGGAGCAGCAACAGAGCACAGGCAGGAGAAGGCTCTGGGGATGCTTCTGGTCACCAGAATCATGGATTCATGGGATGGTTTGTGTTGGAAGGGACATCAAAGATTATCCAGTCACACCCCTGCCATGGGCAGGGACTCCTTCCACTGTCCCAGGTTGCTCCAAGCCCTGTCCAACCAGGCTTTGGACACTTCCAGGGATCCAGGGGCAGCCACAGCTTCTCTGTGCCAAGGTCTCACCACCCTCACAGGGAAAAATTCCTTCCCAATATTCCATCTAACCCAGCCCTGTGGCAGTGGGAAGCCATTCCCCCTTGGCCTGGCACTCCAGGCCCTTGGAAATATTCTCTCTCCATCTTTTGTGCTGGCTCCTTCAGAAACTGGAAGGCCACAATTAGGTCAGAAACCTTCTCCTCCAGGCTGAACAGTCCCAGCTGTGCCAGCCTTTCCTCCCAGCAGAGCTGCTCCATCCCTCTGCTCACCCTGGTGCCTCCTCTGGGCTCTCTCCAGCAGCTCCAGCTCCTTCCTGTGCTGGGCCCCAGGGCTTGGGAAGAAACATGTAGGAATTCCCAAGGGCTGGAAGAACTTTCCATGGGTCTGGATCAAGTCAAAGAGCAGAAACTGTCTCTCTAGGACACAGGTTTCCCCCCCATAAGCCCTTCTTCCAGCATGGCACACATCCAGCCAGGGAAGGAGGGACATCCAACTGCCCGTCTTGGCTCGGAGCAGGAGCTGGAACTGCTTTTCTCTGCTGCCACCACGACTCATTGTTACAACCTCTAAGCCTGCCAGATGCCTCCACATAGAATTATAGAACCATGGAATCATTAAGGTAGGGAGAGACCTCCAAGGTCAACAAGCCCAACCATCAAAGAGCCCAACACATCTCAGAAGAACAGGTACTAAATTAAAGCTTATTCAGTGGGCAGGGTGAGGGGGCACAGGAACAGCTGCTCCACACCCTGGCCTGGTGTTGAGGGCCCTATGAGGACACCGAGGTCCATGTGTGAACATGGTGTGTCCTGGCGGAGGGAGAGCCTGGTCACTCAATGTTCTTCCCCTCCTTGCTCCTGTTGGAAGGAGCCACAAGCACTCAGTTGCCTCTTCCACCCTGGTGTAATTCCTGTGTAAAGTGCAGCTGCCAAAGCACCCGAGTCAGCAGATCCCAGCTGCTGAGGCATCCACAGGAAGGGAATGCAGATGCTATTTTTGAAGTTTCAATGCTCTGAATTTTAAACAAAACATGCAGCAGCACTGTGGAAGAGACAGAAACCTTCCTGCTCCAGAGCATGAAAATCTCCCTGTCACTGGGCATTAGGAGGAAAAGTGTCCTTGGGGGCTTTTGGGTTTTTTGCAGCTGCCAAGGAGACTCTCTGGCATAGAATCATGGGATCCCAGGATAGTTTGGGTGGGAAGGAACCTTAAACCTCACCCATTCCATCTTCTGCCATTGGCAGGGACACCTTCCACTATCCCAGGTTGCTCCAAGCCCCATCCAACCTGGCCATGGACACTTCCAGGGATTGGGCATCTTCTTGCTCTTTACTCTCTGAAAACTGCTTTAATCAGTGGGGGCAGGTCAGCTGAATTAACTCTTGCATTTAAAGTTAAGAGATGACTTCTCCACTGTTTATCCAGCTGTTTCTCACCACGGCAAGTAGATTATTTGCTAATCAGTTTGTGCCTCTCTGCTTTGGCTTGGCTTCTAAAGGGAGCTTGTGAAGCAGGGAGAAGAAAACTGGGAAATAGAGGGTGAAGTTATTTTGGGACTTGTGATCATTGTGGAAGGAGTGGAAGAGTTTAAACCCAGAGGAAAACACAATTCATTAATCCTTTAACTTCAGGATACACCATCTTTCCCTGTTGATAATGCTCATGAGAACTTAACAGCTCTTGGATCAAAACAAAGGGAACATCTCCATCACTGCATTTCTAATATTCCTGCTATTCCACCCATCACACTCAGTCTCCTTGGCCCTTCCAGATGTAGAGAAATTTCTGTGTCCCAAAGCTGGTTCCTGGCTGGGTAAGGAGAGAAAATCTGCTCCAATTCACCCCCATCTGGTGGTGCCAGCCACATCTTGGAGCAGAGGCATTCAGACCTGCTCTGATGAAGTCCTGTGCCTTGCCAGGGTTCACAGAAAGAAAGAGAAAAGCAGGAAAGGGTTCCAGGTGCCCAGATGATGCTTGTGACTACCACAGGCTGAGCCTTAAGGAACAAGTGGAGTCTCAGTGTCCTCCCTGTGCAAGGGGGGACAAGAGCTTCAGCGTTTCTTAGGAAATGCCTGAATCACTCCTTTTAAAATTTTTTTTCCTAGAAGCATCACTTCCATCTTGCCTGGCTTGAGCTTCAGCCAGCTGCCTTTCATGCTGGAGCTTATCTCTGGCAGGCACAGTGACACTGGGTAGCAGGGCCTGTTGTGTCTGCTGAGGAGATGCAAAGCTGACCCAGAACACGAGAGCCCCTGGTCTTTGTTATCTCCTTCCAGCACCCAGGTTCTGTGCTCTGCTCCAAGATTAGCTGCTCTCCCCCAAAGAGCCATTGTGCCTGTGGGGAATGGGTGATTTCCTTTTCCCAGAGCAGCTGTTTTCCATCCCCAGACAGCGTTGCTCCGTTTCAAGTGAATTTTCTGTGTCTTCTGTGGAGCCTTCAGAGAAGCCCGTCCCCGAGCAGCTGATGTATTCAGCTCCTTTCCACCATGACTAAAGCTTTCTGCATCTGCAGCCTGAACTTCTCTCCCTCGCCGTCAAGAGCTGTGCCTGTTCACAGTTTTGTGGTGGCAAACTTATCTCCTACCACAGAGGAGAACACAAAAACTCCCAAAAACCTTGTGGTCCCACTCCCTCAGAGCTGTCATCCCCCTCACACAGGCTTTTGACTGCAGCCCTGGGATGTGGCAGGGATTTAATGGATGCCACTGCAGCAGATCCCAGAGTGGCCATGCAAGAACTCTTAAATTAGCAAGATTTTTGAGTGTAATATAAAAGTCCTGCTGGAGAGAAGGGAACAACTCATGTTCTGGTGGTTACCAGGAGGGGAAGACACTGGAGGAGTAAAATCTGGCCTGCCATGTGATTGGGATGTTGTGATGGTTCAGAGCAGGGCACTGCAGCTGCACACCCATCCTGGCTCACGTGGCAGGACACAAAAGGATGGAGCATCCTGCTGGAAGGTGACAAATGACACAGGAGAGGAAAGATAAATCTGCCCCAATCCACAGCCTGTGTGGAGTGAGGTTCAAACTGTCCTGTGGACCTTTTTTTGCTGTGTTCTATACAACTTACCTGTGTCTTTAGGGTGAATGGGACCCTCATCAAGACTCCCTGTGTGTGTACTCTCCAAATGTGGGACAGGATACCAAGTGCACCTGACTATGGGAGGCTGGTTCTCTCTCCAAAATGAGGAGCAATCTGGGTTTTCACACACAGTTTTAGTTCCCAAGCTGCACAAGAGCTGACCTGCCTGTAGAGTCCAATTCCTGTTTCTCTGTTTCAGATGGAGCACCTCCAAGTGGGACTGCAATCCCTCCAGTCCTTGGGCTCTCTCTGTGTAAGGTGGGCTGGCCTTATCAGTTTAATTGGCTTTTTTTTTGTGTTGGGGCAGAACTTGTGGCAAGGGCCACACCAGAGCTCCTGTGGGTGCCTCCCTGCCTGATTTGCTCTCAGCTGCAGAGCAGCAGCTGGTGGGAAATTAATTGTGTGGCGTTCATTTACAAGTTAATTGCAGTTTCACTGGAAGGTGGGAAACCTGCGTTTGATAAATGTGAGAGGGAGGCACCAGAAGGTGCTTTCGTTGCCTGGCCCCAGCTCTGGGGTTCTTGTCTCACTGCTGTTATCCCTGTCTGCTACACAGCAGGTCAGGGTCCCGTGGTGCTCAGTGAACACAGAGCAAGAGGAGCTGCTGCCCCAGCAGCAAGGGAACAGTGTTCAGCTCTCTCAAGCAGATTTGCTTGTTCCTGCATGATTCCAGCCCTAGTTTTTATTTTTTTTTTGGGGGGGAGGGCTTTCTTGGTAGATTCCATAAGCAGATGTTTCAGCCAGGCTTGAAGCACCCTTGGTAATGAGAGAGGAAATACTCAGCTGGTCTAATTTTCCTCTGAGGAATTGCCTTTTCTTCAAAGGTCTCTGCTTGCTGTTCCACAATTACCTGCCTCTCTTTTTCCTTAGTGAGTGGTCTCAGTTGTGTTTTTCTTGATGGGCCTCACTGTGCAGGCTCTCAGATGTGATGGGGAATGAATGAGTTGAAAGCAGAAGATGTCAAGCAATGGGTAAATGACGAGGAGAAGGAATTTAATACTCGGAATCACAGGAAATGAAAGGCAGCTCTGTTCATCTGCAAACAACAAATAACTTGCACTCCAGTAAGCAGTTTGTCTTCTATTCCAGTTCACACCTGCAGCAGGGGCAAGAAGGGAAAGTACTAAACCCCATTATCCTCAGAGTAAGAGATCAGAGGGAGGCAGAAATGAGACAATTTCCATATAGACGAAGCAGCAGAACACAATTTTGGCGTGCTTTGACCATCTGCAAGGTGCTTCAGAGCTCTGAGGAACGCTGTGAGAGCTGTCAGCTGGGCAGCTGCATGCAGAACTGAGTCAGCCAAGAAAAGGTGTGAACAAAGCCATGGGAGCAGCATCAAAGGGGGAAGAAACACCCCTTGCTGGACAGGCACTGCTTTCACTGCTGTGTGCTCCCAGAATTCCAGCAAGGAGAAGGAATTTGGTGTCAGGATCTTTAGCTTGTCTGAGTAAACCTGAGAAAAGTTCCAAAGTCTCTTTTCCCAGCCCAGTGCTTGAAGAAGGAGTCAGAGCTCTTCATTTCTCGGTCTCAAGGTTGTTTATTGTATCTTATCTATAAAATTCTTTCTCCTGTCCTGCCAAGGTCCGTCCAGCAGGACAGTTCCAGGCACTCTGCCTGCCCCCAGGGCAGTGTTATGTCCTTATACTAAAAACTACCTGTACAATGTTTACAATTACTTTCCAATACCTATCACCTACGTTAGACAGTGAGCTTCTATTCTACACCAATCTGTAAGTGCCAACATCACAGCAGAAGATGCAGGCCAAGAAGAAGAAGGAGAAAGGCTGGACATGCCCGGTTCCCTCCATCTTGCCTCCTGAACCCCCATTCTAGAAACCCCAAAATCTACTTTTCCACCCCGTGATAACTTCACTATTATTCTACCTAAACTGTTGCGGCTTGCAGATCTTATAAAAGGTTGGTAATTTGCTCCATGGGTCATAATCAAAGCCACAGGTGTTTTGGGCTCCATGCCCCCTGGCAGGGGTCTTGGCTGCTCAGAACAGCCAGAGGGATGTTCTGGGTCCTGACAATTTGGGAGCCCTGTGCAGGGGCCAGGCTCCACGTGGTGGTCCCTGGGCTCTCATAGGGTTCAAGGTCTTCAGGAAGACCTGGCTGCAGGTGCCTGGCTTTGTTCAGATAACCTGAGTTGCCTTAAACTGTGCTGAGCTCCCTGATCCTGACCCGGCCATCCTGGCTTGGGCTTTGCTTCCCATCTATCCTGGCTTTTTGAGCCTGTGCTCATCCCTACACTCACAGGAGATCCATGGGATGCAGGAAGTTGTGAACACGTGAAACTGAGCATCTGCCACCCATCTAAGACCATTCTCTGGTGGGATCAGGGCTGTGATTCCCAGGCTGGATGGGGCTTGGAGCAATCTGGGATAGTGGAAGGTGTCCCTGCCATGGCAGGGGAGTGGCAACTGGATGAGATTTAAGGTCTTTTCCAACCCATTGGAATGGGGAAAATTACCAAATTATCAGCTCATAAATATAAAATATGAAATGCCAAACTATTTCATATTTTATGTTTCTGAGCTGATAATTTGGTAACAACAGGAAGAGAAGTGCCACAAAATTCAGATAGGTTCTGACGTATTGTTTTGTTCAAGTATCTCTTTTATTTATGTACTTGTGAAGGACAGAAGCACATGGAGGAGCACCGATTTATGTTTTGGCTTTTAATCTGTGCTTTCATGGATTTTATGGGTTTTGACTGGACAAATGGTCTTTCCAGAGCACCTGAGTTATTCACAAGAGACCACCAGGGTCTGTAAATGGGTGCCGTGCTGGCCACACTCAGCTTAGTGGTTGGCACTAAATGGTATTTCATGGAATAAAAAACTGAAAGGTGGAGAGGAAGAACTCTCTTAAGGATGCTCCTCTTGGGATGAAGAGGCATTTCAACATTTCAACTGCCTCTTCAGCTCAAGAGGTGTTTCAGCTGCCAGCATTTCCACCATCAAATGGTGCCAAGAACTCCCATCTCCCATGGCCCAAGGGTGGTGCCAGGGGACAGGGAGGTGAGGGACATCTGCCAGCTCATGGCCCAAGGGTGTGAACACTGCAGCAGGCCACAGTTCCACCCACTCTGCACCTCTGAACAAGCTCTAAAAAGGGATTTTTCTTCCACAGCTCTGAACCTGCAAACCTTCAGCACAACCAGAGTCCTGCCCAGCTCTGTGGCGGGTAGAAGCACCTATTTTTTTTTTTTTTTTCTTTTTTGTGAAGAACCAGCTATTTTGGTTTCCTTTAAATTCTTTTGATGCCCTCCTGAGGGTTTTTTACTGGAAGAGGTGCACCTGATTTTGCAGTGTTGAGTTGAACCTCCTCCAGCCACACCTTCCAGCCTGGGAGCCACCCAGACGTGCTGCTGCTCTGCCACAAGAGCTGGGAATGCTGATGTTACAGAGGCATCACGAGATAATTCTTCAAATATATTTTTAATGATAAGGAGCAGTCGCTGCCACATTCTCCATCTGTTACCTTGGGCAAAACATTTAAACCTCCTGCACCCCAGCTCTTCTTCTGTGAAGCAGGGTAATCACGCTGCTCTCATCGTGGCTATTTCATGCCTGGGGGAACAATAGTCTTTTGCTATTTCTATGCAGAGTGCCTTCCACCACAATTATTGGCATGGAGACAACAGAGTAAGACAGAGCTGGGCTCTGTGGGCATTTCAGGGTTTTCCCTTGGGGGTCCTGCCTTTTGAGCAGCCCCCTCTTAATCCACCTGAGTCAGGTAAGGGCTCTCTGCAAGATTGTATTTCCTAAAATTGCCTTAGCAACGATAAAGCAAAAAAGGGGGGGAAAAAAATCTGCAACAAGGCCCCCTTTGCCATTTTGCAGCAATGGTTTTAATATTCCCAGCTATTGTTCCAGATCTGACCACAATAACATAAAGTTTAAAGGCGAAAGGGGTGGGCAGAGGGGGCAGAGGAATCAAAGCAGACCATTAGGCTGAATGGTTATCAGGGGGCTTTGCTCCAGGCAAAGAGTTAATCCAGACCTGGGAGAGAGCACTGGTAGTTAAAGCCCTTTAATGGCCTAAGTCCTATGATAATTAGTCCTGCCCTGGAGGTAGCTAAGTGAGCTACTCCAGCCTGAAATGGAGCTCATCCACTGCTGAGGCCATAATCCTCTGTGCACAATGAAAGCTGAACTAATTCACTGAGTAAACACTTTCTCAGTTACTTACACGCTGTCTTCTTTCAGCCTGACACCAAATAGATTCACTTCCAAGAGCTGCAAGGAAAATCAACTTTTTTTCCCCCTCTCTCTCTCTTTTTTTTTTTTTTTTTTAATAAAGCAACTGATCTTAGTTGAAGTGCACTTGGATTTAGTATCCAGGGTATAACCTGGGCAGATATCATCTCCTTTCCCCTGGCATCACACAGCAGCCCTTTTATTTTAGCTCATTCCAATGGCAGGGAGCAGAAAGGCGTTCCCAGGTATTACCTGTTCCTTTCTCCTGCCGTATCCCTGGAAAGCCACGTGCTGGAGAAGAGCAGGAGGGTGTGTGAAGCTGGAGAAGGCCAGGAGGATTGTCTCAGCCCTCAAGTTCTGTGCCCTCAGCTCCCTCAGAGGCTCAAGGTGGGATGGAGGAAGAGTGAATTGAAGCAGCGAGGAAGGAAACACCAAATATCCTCAGCCATGGCACCCATTCTTCCTGCTTTTCCTTCTTTTTGTTTTAAGAAGTGGAATTGTACATGCCGCAATGTCTGGAAAGACATTCCATGAGCGCCTGGTCTTCCCTGGGTGCATTCCCTGCCCCCTTCCCATGCCCCCTCCCAGTGCTGCTCCCAAACCCACCTCCAAGGCACAGCTCCTGGTGTGCTCCACGTTCCACTGGAACACGGGAAAGGGAGCCAAGCAGGAATGGGGGCATGGTGGTGGCTCTGCATGCAGGAACCTGCACTGTCCCTCTTGCTTTGAGCTGTCCCTGGCATCTCCTGTTCTGCAATTCACAGAACTCACAGAAACACTGGGTTGGAAAAGACCTTCAAGATCACTGAGGCCAACTCGTGCCCTAACACCTCAATTAACACTGGCACTCAGTGCCACATCCAGGCTTTGTTAAACACACCCAGGGATGAGGACTGCACCACCTCCCTGGGCAGCCATTCCAGAACTTTCTCACCCTTTCTGTAAAAAACTCTTTCCTGACATCCAACCTCAATTTCCCTTGGTGCAGCTTGAGGCTGTGTGCTCTGGGTGTGTCAGTGCTGCTGGAGAAAGAGCCCAGCCCCAGCTGAGCACAGGCACCTTTCAGGAGCTGCAGAGTGATGAGGGCACCCCTGAGACTCCTTTTCTCCAGGCCGAGCACCCCCAGCTCCCTCAGGGCTTCCTCACAAGGTTTGTGTTCCCAGGCCCTCACCAGCATCATTGCCTCCTCTGGATGTGCTCAAGTGTCCCACTGTCCTTCCCAAACTGAGGGGTCAGAGCTGGACACACCCTGGTGAGAGCTTTGATGCCACAGTTGTCCCTGATCCTACAACCAAAGTAATCACCCCATTGGGAAGTCATGAAATCATGGAATGGTTGAAGTTGGAAGGAATCTTTAAGCTTATTTCATCCCATCCCTGCCATGGGCAGGGGCACCTTCCACTATCCCAGGTTGCTCCAAGCCCTGTCCAGCCTGGCCTTGGGCCCTTCCAGGGATCCAGGGGCAGCCACAGCTTCTCTGGGCACCCTGTGCCAGGGCCTCACCATCTTCACAACCAGGGAATCCTTCCCAATATCCCATCTAACCTTCATTGCCTTCCCAGGCGAACAAGTTTCCCTTGTTTACACCAGAACTCGTTGGTAAGGCTCATTTTGGAGCCTACAGGGAGAACAGGACATTTCTGGAGCACTTTCCATCCCATCCCATCCCATCCCATCCCATCCCATCCCATCCCATCCCATCCCATCCCATCCCATCCCATCCCATCCCATTCCACCCCATCCCATCCCATCCCATCCCAGATGCTTGGCTGAATTGAGCTCCATGAAGGAACATCCATCTCCCGAGGCTGGAACATGAGTTTGGAGCCCCCCAGCTCAGCTCTTGGCACTGTCACCGTCCAAAGGCAGAGGAGGGAAATCCCACCCAAAAGTGGTGCTGGGGTTGCTTTAAAGCAAAGGACTCAGTCTGGGGGATTGACACTTGTCTGGCCCCACATCTCTGCAAGTTTTGGTCAAGATGTAGCTGCAAATGGATCTGGTTTTGTGAGTCACTCCCCCAAAGCCTCCCTCACATACTGTCTGGAAATTTTCCACCCCACTGGCCAGGATTTGCCTGATTCCCAGGAAGCTGCCAGCATCTTTTCCTTTACAAGCAAAAATGCATCAATTTCTGCCTTGTCTTTACACAAACACATCCATATTTGTGGCCATCAGAAGGGGAGTTTGACCTCCAGTTAAGGAAATATTTAATATGATTTCTTATCCAAAACCCCTCTTTCCCAAAGAGGGATTTTCATGGTACATCCTGGCCTTCAATAGCAAACATAGAGGCAACTCTGTCTTGCCTTGATAAAAGAAGAAAAGTGAAATCCTGATCTAATTTTATACTTCCAAAAGGGAAAGACAGACATGAAAGGATCTGCCAAAGAGAAGAGCCTCGTAATCAAAGGGGAAAAACAATAGACTTTATTTGTTTATTGGATTTTTAAATATATCAAATTCATGATCAGCTGGAATCTGGCCCAGGAGAAGAAATCTCAGCAAAGAAAAATAGAATTAAAGCTTCATCAATGCTCTCTGTGCTCAGCAGCAGTTCTAGTTTTATGGAGACCAAATCATGGGCCATAAGCTGGTGAGGACAGGGCAGGAAAAGAGCGGAACGGAGGGTCCAGGAAGGGCTGAGTCCATTCTTTGGGATGTGAGGCAGCCCAGTGTGGGGGTTCATCCCTTACTGATGGAGAAGAGCAAGATTTCCTTATCTGCTCCCAGGCACCAGGGAAGTGTGAGATCCGAGCCCTTAAAAAGCCTTGGAGGACCAGTGCCAGCTGGGGAACACTGGACCTGTGTCACAAACACATTTTCTGAAAAATCCTTTCCTTAGGATTTTTTCTCCTGAGAAGCTGAGAGGCCTCAGAAATGAAATGTATACAATGGTTATCTGCTGCTGTGGAATGCAACAGGTGCATCTGTGATTGGTCTCATGTGGTTGTTTCTAATTAATGGCCAATCACAGCCCAGCTGGCTTGGACTCTCTGGTCAGACCCAAGATTTTGTTTTCATTCTATTATTTTCCATTCCTTGCTAGTCTTCTGATGAAATCCCTTCTTCTATCTTTTTAGTATAGTTTAAATTTTAATGTAATATATATAATAAAATAATATATCAGCCTTCTGAAACATGGAGTCAAGATTCTCATCACTTCCCTTGTCGGGGTTGCCTGCAAATTCCACAAACCTGGAATCAGGGACGGTTCCTCTCCCTCACCTGCTGGACACACCTGGCAGAACTCCCCCTCTGAGGTGTGGGGTGTTGGGTTGGGCATTGAGAGCATCCCCTGAGCCCAGCCTGGCCCTCAGTGATGGGCAGGAAACATTAAAAATGGTTTGTGAGCTGTTCGAAGCCAGTGCTGAGGGAGGCAGGACACGCAGGCTCTGATGGCTCTTACGGCATGGAACGGGCTGGTGAGTGGTGTCACCAGCGTTGCTTGGAGCTAGGAGGGGAAAAAAATCCTTCTGAAGTGCATGTTCAGAGATATTTTCTTCTTATGAAGGGAAAATAGAAACAAAATGGGGAGGGGGGGGAGAAAGGGAAAAACCACATCCTCTGCATCAGCAGCAGCTTGTGTCTCCAGGCTCTCCAGCGATGATACCCCAACCCACCCATTCAGCAGTCCATTATCACTTCCCTCCTTCCATTATTCCCCTTCAACCTTATCAGACGTAAGCATCGTCTCAGACGCTCCAACTGGAGCCTTGTAATTGTCCCCGGTTCGAGCTCGATAGCACCTTGAACAGCCAGAGTAATCTCTGCCTTAAAAAAAAATAAACCGGGCTCCGCAAGGAGATGATGCTCGAATTTGCCTGTGGCTATGCGGGATCTTTAATAGGGAACTCTTTTCTCTCTGCCTCTCCCGATAAATGGGAAATTTTTTTTTATTATTATTTATTTATCCCCAGCCTTTTTAGGCTGCCCGTTAGGCAGCGATCACAGTATTTATTACGGGGTTTGCAATATTATTATTAGCAGCTCCTGGGGGCACACGGTGGAAGAGGTGGGTGGGGAAAGCGGAATAATATCAGGCAGGAGTTGTCTCTGGAGGGAGAAAAATGAGGTGGAAATGGCATTTCTTGGGCATCTCCGTGTGAGGAAGAGCCAGGCTCCAAGGGACTGACCCTTTCTTCTCACATCTAGGCAAGGTTTAGGCTGGGGAACCACCAGTCCAAGGTGAGTTTAATTAGGAAAGAAGCCACTCTTAATTTTATGCTGGGAAGGAAAAGATGCAAAGCTCAGCTCAGGTGAGGAGGATCTGGGCACTGCTTTGCAGCCTAAGACACCAGCATTTGTAGATAACCCCAGCTCATAGCCCAGACAGCACCGAAAAATGGGAAAATATGTGAAAACCTCTCTTAAGTGAGGACCTACCTCAGGAGATTGGAGGCTGGGGGTGGCGTGTTATTACCTGAATTGATTGTTTCCTTCTCATAAACACGACCCATCCTCCTGCTGATGTGTGCCTCCTCCACTGACCTCTAGATTCTCATGTTCCTGCCCCAAAATTGACTCTCCCGCCGCATTTCTCAGCTCCCTGTTTACAAAATGTCAGCTGGAAATTGCTGCCCATCATTTAATTGCAGACCTTACACTTGGGTGCTCGTATCTGTGAGTTTCCATGAAATCTTCATTGTTATCTGGCCTTTTATTCCTCATGTTTACACCTGGTGGGAAATCTTTGCTGCTTTTTCCTTTAAAGGTGATTGCAAAGGGGAAAATGAATTAGCGCCAGTTGTTGCTTTATGATGTATATCTGGAAAACCTCAGAGGGGGGGAAAATAAGGGAAGTAGTTGAATTCTAAAGGTGTTTTTGCACATTTTAACATTAAAAGTTGTGGACAAGTTATTTTTTTACTTAGTCTGTACAGAACATTAAGAAATATGGAAGTTTACACCATTGACAATTTGCAAGAGATACTCCTAAATGACAGAGAGTTTATTTGTTGGATGGGGTGCAGAGGTCCAGCACCTCAGAGGAACCCCAAGGAGCTTTGAAAGTGCTGTCTAACAAATTACCCACTGGCAGATGATAGAAAATTCCTTTTTTCTTCCCCCTCCAAGCCACAATGGAGGCACGACTCAAATCTGTCAGCTGGATGGTTTCCAACGCATTTCCAAGAGCACGAGGCCACGAGTTGTGATTATTTTGGTGCTAAGCCTGTCCCAGGAGATGGGATAGAGGAGCACTGCGGCATGGAGAGGCAGGATGTGATTCACAGCACTTGTGGGGGTGCTCCACGAGCATCACATTGGGGAACACGAGCATTCCCTCCTCGGGTCACCACCTGCCTCTGGTTAAAACACCTCAGGTTTAAAAACATTTCCTCTGTGGTCACATCAATTCTGTCCCTCCTCCTGGTGTGGTGGGTGGGATGTTTCTGTGTCAGCCTTTGGTCATCTGAACTGGTGGGTGAGAGAGAAGGGCTCATGGTGGGGCTGGGCAATGCAATCCTGAGCTCCAGAGCTGTGCCCTGGGCTGATCCCAGGGTGGGCAGCAGCAAAGGGATTGGGATTGTGCCCCTCTGCCCTGCTCGGGTGAGACCCCACCTGCAGAGCTGCCCCAGCCCTGGGGCCCAGCACAGGAAGGAGCTGGAGCTGCTGGAGAGAGCCC
>JAWWEX010000017.1:20174829-20189842 GCA_035583215.1 Arremon brunneinucha | reverse complement strand
CTTCCTTCCTTCCTTCCTTCCTTCCTTCCTTCCTTCCTTCCTTCCTTCCTTCCTTCCTTCCTTCCTTCCTCTCTTTCTCCCTCTCTCTTTCTCTCTTTCTCTCTCTTTCTTTCTCCCTGTCTTTCTCTCTCTCTTTCTTTCTCTCTCTCTTTCTTTCTCTCTTGTTCTCATTCTTTCGTTCTTTCTTATGATCTCACCAGAAAAACCAGAACCAACCAGCTGTCCCCCAGCAAATACATGGATACCTCCCACACAAACAAATACCCATTTGCTACAACATCCCTCTCCACATAAACCAACATGGACCTGCAGGAAAGGCTCCTCCAATCCCACAGGAATGAAAGATAAAATGTGGTGTGAGTACAATAACCCATAAAACTCAGCAAATCCTCCAGTTAGAATATAATTTTACTGGAGAGAAGGGGAGGGGGGAGAAATAGCTTTTCTCTCAAAGAAAAGGTGGTTTAAAATTAAAATTCATTAAAGAAGGCTGGCTGACACATTTCTGCATTCTTTGAGGAAGTATATCTGTTTCATTTAATGCACTGTCCAATTAAAAAGAAGTGGTCCCTTATTACAGGTATGATTTATTCTCTGATAAACCACTGATTTATGGCTCACTGGGGTATGTATTTAATACTGTCAAAAAAAAAAAAAATGAAAGGACACCCAAAACTATCTGCAGTGCTACAGTGACTCAGTCTGAAAAGGATCTGAGGAAGCAAAGACCCCTGGGAGTTAAATGTAATCTTTGCCTGGGATAAAAGCGCCAGGAACTGCTGATCTTCACAAAAGGATCCTTCGGCACCAGCCCCAGCCACCCTGCACACGCTCACTCTTCCTCTCCTCCTCCTCCTCTTCCTCCTCTTCCTGCACCCCAACCAAAGAGCTGTAGGAAAGCACCACTTTTAAACAGAAAGAAAAAAAATCAAAAAATATGACATAATTGGAATTTTCCTCCCAAATCCTGAATGCCAGCAAAGTGCTGCCTCTTGGTACCTACAGGGAATAATAATTCATTTGTTAATCTCTAATTTAGAAAAATAATTGGGGATATTTTTTTTTGTAGGCAGCATTTTTAAAGTGATTGGGTTTTTTTTCCCTCCCAAATTGGAAGTCTCATTTTGCTGATGGAAAAACAGGGGGCCAAGGATAAGCAAAGTGCTTTGCTTCAGTTCCCAACACACTTAGCAGAAGCCTGGAGGAGGAACAGCAGGATTTCTCCATGGGTGGGAGATGGGAGCTTTCCTGGCTTGGCGCTTCTTGGTCCCCATTACAAACACAGAAAATTGAGGAATCATCTTCTCCCAGTGAAATCCTCTGGGAGAGGTCAGGAATTTCCTTCTCTCCATCACTGACCAGGGGAGAAGAGATGGACTTGCTCAATGGTGACTTTGGGACCAGGGATCCTTGAACCCCAGTGAGTTCTGCCTCCCAAAGGATTCCAATGGCAAAAAGTGGGAAAGGGGGAAATTTTTCACTGCTTCTTCCCTTGTACAAAGGCATGGAGCTGTATCTGCTGCAGCTCTGCATCTTTATACCCGTAAACCTGTCCCTCAGTGTGGTCCAAATTCCTAGGACAGTCCAAATTCCTGATAGTCCTAAATATTCCAGCAGGTTTAGCTGGACCTCAGAAATAAACAGATGAAGAAGTAATAGGTTTACTGTTATTGGGATTTTGCCTCTTCAGAAGGAACCAAAATCCTGTTTTCACAGATTTTCCCTCATCACTGGGAAATGCCAGTGTCCTTCCAAGGAAATGACCACCAAATTAATTGTAATTGTAATTAATACCAAACTGTGAAGCTCAGAAAATAGCAGCAAAATCCCCTGTTTTTCCCTGCCAGCTCCACCTCATCTGTTTGATGAGCAGAGATGGGACTGGTGAGAAATAACAGAGAAATTTGTCTTAATTCCTCTCTTCTCCCTAACAGATGTGACCACCCTAACCCAGAAAGTCTCTGCAGTTCAGAGGCAAAGGTGTGTTCTCTTTTCTTTACACACCACAAGTGTCTGCTTGCTTAGAGCTGGCACCAGAGCTTGGATCAAGGATCATAAATCCAAGATAAAGAACTATCTTGTAAATAGAGAGAAAGCCGTTGGAGTGATCTGCCTCTATCTGCTTCTTGAAAAATCTGGTCCAAAAAAAAACTCCAAACCAACAAAACCCTCTGAAGAAGTGATGGCATTTAACTAGAAAAGGATCATCTGAAACATCACTTTCTCTCCAGGCAGGGGGAAATGAGGCCAAACAGAGGCAAGGTCCCCACATAACATGGAAATGCTCAGGGTTATTCTCCACTGAAAGCAGCACGGGTGTGATGGTGAAAACAAGTCTGGGGACAACACCCGTGCTGCTGGTGTTGGCAGAGAGACACAGTGGCCTCAGGCTCCTGGAAGACTTTGGGATAAATCTGGAGGTGACAGGTAAATCTTGGCTTGGTGGCCGAGTGTTTGCGCTCTCACCGCTCAGAGCTGGACGGAATCTTTGCGATGGGCTCTCCATGGAGCTCCTCCACCAGGACCAAATTTGGGGCAGCCTGTCCTGTCCCCTCCTGCCCTGTGCCCCAGCCACAGGCAGCTCTGAGCACGGGGACAAGGCTCCATGGCCTCTCCTGCAGCGATTCTCTGCACAGAGCACCCCGCAGCCAGCCGGGAAGTGTTAACTGGTTTTTCCAGATACCATCAAATACATTTAAACAAGCCTGATGCTTGAATGCTTTTTGCATCGGGTGTGTTATACATAAAATATGTTGAGTCAGTGATAGCGCCCTTATCTAAAGACAGAAGCCAGCAAAATTTCACCTGGTGCACTTTGTCAGATTGTTCCTTGACACAGACAACCCGCGGCTGGCGGTGACAGCAGGTGATCCCATCAGGGACAGGGAATGTTCGCAGGGAACAGCTCCCTGCACTCTTTGCTCTCCCTGCCCACTGGGGCTGGAAAAGCAACAGGAGAGCAAAAAGCACGTCCAGGTGAGCAGCACCGTGGTGAGACTCAGACTCTGCAGTTTTCCCCTGGAGACACGTTTGGGTGGAGCTTTGGGTCTTCGAGGATGAATCACAGCCTTGTGTTTTTCTGCTCAGACAGAAATGAGAATGAGTGAAATGAGAAATGTGTTGGGCTTTAGCCATGCTCTAAAGCTGGTTAGTGCTGGTGTTGGTACGTGCCACAGCTGCACAAAGCGGTTCCTGCAGCCCTGGTGGCCTCCTCACCTTCTGCCTGTGGACATCACCACGAAGGCTTGGTCTGGTGTAGCAGACATCTTTTCATGAAAAACCCTTTCTTTAGGATTTTTCCTTCTGAGAAGCTGAGAGGCCTCTGGAACAAAATGTAAACAATGATTATCTGCTGCTGTGGAATGCAACAGGTGGATCTGTGATTGGCTCATGTTAGTTTGTTTGTAATTAATGGCCAATCACAGTCAGCTGGTACGGACTCTCTGTCCAAGACAGAAGCTTTTGTTGTCATTCTTTCCTATTCTGTTCTTAGCTAGCCTTCTGATGAAACCTTTTCTTCTATTCCTTTAGTATAGTTTTAATGTAATATATATCATAAAATAATAAATCAAGCCTTCTGAAACATGGAGTCAGATCCTCGTCTCTTCCCTCATCCAAGAACCCCTGTGAACACCGTCACAGTCTGGGTCACCAAAACCCTGGGCAGGGAAGTGGCCTTCTCCAATCTCTGCTGGGCAGGAATTGCATCTCCCTCCAAAATGTGCCTCACAGATAAGCAGTCCCTGTAGAAGACCCTAAATCCTACTCAAATGCTGAACAACAGCTCCAGTGAAGGCACCTACACCTGCAGATGCATTTCTGGTCTTGCCTGCAGCTCCTCCACGCTGCCACAGGTTTTACATGGTCTGAACTGACTTCCCCAGGGAGCAGAAGAGCATCTGGAGATGTGATAAACCCATACAACTTGCCTTTCGCTGTTTTTATGGTGTTGGAGTTTGTTTCTCTCCCCCATCTGACTGTTGAAACAAAGGTTTGAGATATAAGTCTGTGCCTTGGGGTCATTTTCAATGTACAGGTTGTGTGTGACCACAGAGAATCCCTGCAGCTTGCCCATCCCATCCCTCCCAGTTTCTCCCTGGAACTTGGGGGATGAGAGCACTGCTTGCCTCGGAGGGGTGCTGGAAAGATAAAGACAGTGATGCACCCAGCAACGATGGGAAGGGAAGCAGATAAGAAGCCAGGCTGGAGAACATAGGCACAGAAATTATCTGAAGGCAGGAACGGGATTATCTCTGTGGAATGAGTCCCACTCTGCTGAGCAGGGCAGGATCTGACACCAGGAAAGTGTCTCCTTGCTCCACCACCAGCACACACAGCATTGACACCCCCCACCTCCATTTCCAACTGGATTTTGGCTATTTTGGGCACCTGGAAATCAAACCACTTGGATGTGTTGTGGCTTCTTTAGGTTGAAACCTGTCTCCGAAATTGCAGCTGCAGCTCAGCCACTCTTTAGTGCAGCTTCTGCTTCCAGTGCCCTCTGCAGCCAGACAATCTCTTCATTAATGCAGTGCACGAACACCTCCTGACCTCTTGGACACCTTGGGCTTCTCCCAGCCCCTCACCTGGGAAAAGGGTGAGAAACCATCCAAAGAAGAGCGACTGGGCTGTCTGTACCACCAAGAGAGTAGCCTGGCTGTGAAACTCCATAAAGGACCAAGAACTTGGCTCTTCATCTCTTCTCCCTCTCTCCCCCTCTCTCGCCTTCTCCCACCTCAGAAAGTAATCTCATCCTTTCGTCACATATTATTGAAATCCCAGCTCTTAAAAAAAAACCTCTCATTTTTTGCCCAGACTGAGAGCATGTCATTCGGAAGTGATGTGCAAGGCAGGAGATAACCAGGTAGAACTCAGCGATTCGCCACAGAAAATGGCTCCATGGATGGTTGTAATGCTATCAGAGTCCGTCCCTCAATAGCTCTTTACCACTCCCAAGCTCAGAATCTGCTGATTCAAGAACTTTGCCTGCACGGGAGGAGGAGGAGGGGCCGGGGCTCAGGGGAGATGGGAAGGTGTGTAAAAATAGAGCATTTGCGCTCCGGACGGAGCACAGAATAATGCAAAGGCTCTGCTTTCTTCCCTGTTTTTTAAATTTTTTATTTTTTTTTTTTCGGTGATGCGGGAGAGGCGGCACAGTCCCCCCTGCTCAGGCTCCCGGGCTGTGTCCTCATTTCATGCTTTAGTTGTGCTGATTGGGAGGGCTGAATCCCCTCGGCTGGATGCTTAGTGCAAACCAGTTGCACTGCTGGCTGAAATGGAGAGGTTAGAAGCTAACTCTGCACAGACAGGGGATTTTCCAGAGGCAAATGGGGTCTCTGAGAGGGTGCAGCTGCAGGAGTCCCTGGGTGTCACCCTGATTTTTTAAGATTTTCTAAGCCTTCTGATGTTTACGTTCTTGTAATGAACTTTCTCACGCACTTTATGTAAATAACTTATTGTTTTACATTCTTTTATGGAGGAGGAGAAATTTGATGGACTGTTGGTTTGTTCAGTGTCATTGGAGAGGTGGCACTGTCACCCTCCAATCCACTGTCACTTTTGGAAATCTATAAATGTTGGAGTCAGAAATTAAGAAATTCCCTTTTTACCTTGAAGAGCAGTGTGTCCATGTCATGTTATTTCGTGTCCTATAGTGACACCTGGGCCAGAAGGTCTCCCGTTGCCAAGGAGTTTGGAGAGAAGTGTCCCAAGCAGCTCTCATTTATCCAGAAATGTGTGTGTGGGTGTGAAACAGAAGAGGTGGTGGTGCACAGGGAAGGGTACAAAGCCCAGCTTTTAGCTGGCAGGCAGGTGTAGAGACAAGTGGGGTAGAGACAAGTCCAGACAGTTGGGGTCCTACCAGCATCTCCAGCACCTTCTTGAATTTTAGCCCTGACTCCCATCTTCTAAATTTAGGTGTGAGTGAGGGCATGCAGAACATTTTGGGTGGATTTGTAAAGAAATGCATTCAATATCAAACCATCTTTTTAGCCAATGGGGGACCCTGGCATTGGGAACTTGGTGCAGCTGCAGCAGTGAAGGCAGCACAGTCTCCTCCCAAGCAGGGGATCCAGCATTTTTGGCAGGGGCTTATTCCACTGCACCATGGAAAACCATGGATGGGAAATCACTGCAGGCTTCCCCCATTCCATCTGCCTCGCTCAGATGCTGCCCAGCCATCCCAGCTCCCCTTCATGTCACCAGGACTCTGGTGTTGGATCACCCAGGATCCCCATGGCAGAGAAAACAACAAACTGCTCAGAGAAGATTTTCCCTGCCTGGCATATCCCGTGCTGGGGGGTTTTGTATGAAATGCATTTCTGCAGGGCCAGGCAGCTGCTTCCTGCTTTCCTTGCTGTTCCCTGAACCCCTGAATCCATTGGCACCCCTGTACAGCTGCAGGATTTCACCCCCACCCGCCCTTCCCACCCAAGGTGAACTGGCAGCCAGGCCTGGCCTTAAGTTTCCTGTCAATTTTCTAGCCCTCATAAATTTAGGAGCCGTCAGCAAAGTAAAGGAGGATCACAATACCATACATGGAGAACTGCATAATCTTGGAGACGAGAGTAAAGGAAATGGGATGAAATTTAAGACTACTAAATGCAAGGTCATGCACTTGGGGATTAACAAGAAATTCTGCTCTAAACTGGGAGCTCATCAGTTGGAAACGAGAGAGGAGCAGAGAGATGTGAGTGTATTAGTTAACCAGAGAATGGCTACCAGCCACCAGGGAGTTGTACTGTGGAAAAGCAGGAGTCTCAGCATCCTTCAGGTGGAGCATTCCCAGTTCAGACCAGTCAACAGGCAAGATTTCACCCGGGGAGCTCCCTGCATGGAAAAGGTTGTCCTGTCCACAGGGAATAATGGGCAGTGGAACAAAGACATGTTAAGGAAAGATCTTGACAGCTCTTGGTTGAACTATTGCAGAAAAAACATGAATTCTTCCTTTCAGAGGCAAAAGGAAAGGCTAAAAGATGCTGTCAGCGCAGAGCAAATGAAAAGACCACAAAGTGGTGTATTTTGAAATTGCAAATATGTTGGTGGTCACAAAGCAGGGCAGCTGAGGGGTGTGAGCCCCTTTGCCTGTGTCTGATGAGGGAGATGCAGCTCCATGTGCAGCATTCCAGCTGGGAGCCCTGGGCATAGCCCGAGTCACCTGTAACCATCCTCCGGGAGGCTGCATGGAGCCAGCAGCAGCCTCTGGAATGGGGATGCAAGGCTGACCTGAAACCCTACCAGAAACCCCTCCTGAGCCATGGAGCTTTTCTCAGCAGCAGGAAGACAGACAGCTTTCCATCTGAGTTTTCCAGAGGTGGGAGCTGGCCTCTGCAGCCAGGAAAGCTGCATTCCCTCTACCAGCTCTGCCCTGTCCACCAACTTCAAACAAATTAACCTGAACACACAACAGATGAGCTGGAGGTGGTACCTGGGAGGGGGTTTGTGTAGTTGCTTTGCTCCCTTCCCTCTTTCCATTGAGGTTAAAGCTTGAGGCTGAGGGAGTGTGGATGATTTTTTTCACATCCCTGCCATGGGTTGTCACCTTCCCCCCAGCCCAGGTGGGTGTCCCAGTCCTTGGGGACCTGCCATGCCATGGAACTTCACACCCTCTGCAGCCCACAAGGTGCCATGGGGATTTAGTGTAAAGGCCTTGGAATAAAACACACGCTGGGAGCAGGTTTATGCTCTGTATTTGCTCACACAGGAGCAATGTTTCAAGCTGTGCTGAGGGAGCTTTGTCACCCTCTGCACAAAAAACTCTCACTGCACAAAGAAATCTTTCCCCTTGCTGCCCTTCTCTCTGCTTTCCCCTCAAGGAATACAAACCTCCTGGTATCTCCCAAGCCTGTCCCAAACCTCATTTCCCACTCTGCTTCCACCAAGCCCTGGTTTTAACCAGTTTCCCAAATGTGTTGAGCAGCACTTTCCCCTGAGCAGCCCTGTCACAGCCTTGACCAGTTTGAGGGTGTTGTAGCTTCTGGTGGCCTACACAGAGCATTTTGTGCCTGTGATCCATCACGAGGGTAAAAGAGGAAGGAAGAAATCCCAGATTGCAAGGGTCCCACATTTTCTGTTATCCTAATGCTGTTGTTTGTATGGACAAACCACAGCTCATGGTCTGTGATCCATCAGGATGGAGCAGCAGAAACCCCAAACCACCCAAGTGCTCCTTTGGCCCTGCTGGGCCACAGCATCCAAGTCCCAGACTGAGGTCAAAGAGCTGCCAGGGTTGAGTCTGAATCCCCCCAAAAAAGGCTTTGAGGATCCTTCTCAAACAATGCTTTTGTGTCCTCTTCAGTGACTCCAGCCACTCGTCTTCTTTTTTTTCTTTTCCCAGCCGAAAAAGTCCTGCCAAGAAGAAAGTCTTCAGGGTCTGCTCACATTCCAGCAACACTCCGGCCTCCAGAAGTCCTTTTCACAGCACACAATATGGCATTGTGATTAGATATAAACTGAAAGTGTATTTCCTGCCCTTCAGTAATTACACTGGCTTATGGGAGCTTTATTCAGCATGAAGCTTTATTATTCTGCAGAATGAAATTCTGTATAATTTTCCTCTCCTCCAATGCGCAGATGAAAAATCATATTTTGGTCCGAGTTGGGAAGAAAGGCTCAGTTATCACTTGAGAGCGTGGTGTTATTTTCCCCCGGAATTAAAAAACCCATCTGGGTGTACGACCCCGCTCACCCTCCTGCCTCTCCATTCAGCCTTTTGTATGCATATGAACCTTATCAATTTCCAGTGCTGCAGAGAAGGGAACCACAACAGCCTCCCCAGCCCTCCCCGCTCTAATGGAAACACGTGAGCTGGAGCAAGGAACGAGCACAGACCCCTCCTGCTCCGCTGAGGAGGGAGGCAGGGAGGTGCACGTGGAATGCCCGGGTTGTGGCTGTCATCCATTGGCACCCCTGCGACCCCATTGCCTGGCAGGGGTGTTGGGGCAGGAGCTCATTGGTACAACACTGGCATGGAGCAAGAATGGGCTCCAAAACCAACCAGAACCAAAGGTGGGAGTGCCTTGTGCAGGCGCAACGCGCTCATCTCGCATCACAACACAGCAGGTGTTTTGTCCCTGGCATCTCTTTCTACAAAAGAGGGCTTGGAAAGGCTCTGATGGGTGGTCCCCCGTCCAAACTCTCCCATGTCTGTCTCACTCTGTGCCCCGGGCATTCTTGAATACTTCTGTTGCTACCATTTCTGGGAATAATTAAACATGATGGTTTCTCTAATAGCAAAAGCTTCTCTCGTGGTATTGGTCAGGAAAATTAGCCTGGAAACAGAATTA
The DNA here is from genome assembly GCA_035583215.1 of Arremon brunneinucha. Classification (NCBI taxonomy): domain Eukaryota; kingdom Metazoa; phylum Chordata; class Aves; order Passeriformes; family Passerellidae; genus Arremon; species Arremon brunneinucha. The sequence goes on along the minus strand of JAWWEX010000017.1, from coordinate 20,180,558 downwards.
ATCTGCCTAAATTTGGTATCTTTGTCACGTGGATGAATCTCTGTGTGGCATGATCAAGACTGGATAAATCTTTGCATAATTCCTGGTCGCCTTTTCCTTCTAATTTCATGTGCACATTGCAAGAGAGGCTGAAGTCAGACAGTCATGGCAGACAAGGATCTTGAAAAGCACAAAATGAAATACTGGAGGTTTATTTTGAATGCTTGGTAGGAGTCCCATGTCAGTACAGGGATGCCTGGAAGCTGTGTGTGACCTGGGATCACTCAGATGGCAGCTCTGATCGATTTTTCTGGAACACCAAGGAAGGGAAGAGCAATTCCCAGCACCCTGGTCTGTGTTACATGGCCAAGGGCAGTGGTGAGATCCTTCATGGAGGGACCTTTTGTACCAGTCCTGGCCAAAAGCAGAGTAGAAGACAGCCCCTCTCCTGTAATTCCTCCGTGCTCATCTTCACCCACAACAGGTATTCCAGCTCTCCAGACTCCTCCACACCTGAGAAGGTGTCCCATCTATTTCTGCACAAACCACCTTAATAGTACCCAAATGGCCTTGCTGTGAGCCTGCCCAGCCTCTGTCCTGTCTGCATTCCTATTCCTTTTAAATATCTACTTCTACCCACAATAAATCCATTGTATAATTAATAATGTTTGTTCTCCTCTGGTTGGGGTCCCTCACTCCAGCTCCAGAATGCCTTGAAGAAGCCTCCACCTCAACCCCTTTCCCTGACCCGAATTTTCCATGAGTGTTGGTGGGTCTCACCTTCCTCATGTCCCCTTGGGGACTTTGGGTATGACACTTCCTGCTCCCCTTGTTCCAGTTGTCCTGGTCACAACTGTGTAACCATAACACCCAAGATGGGTTTGGAATGTCTTTGAAGGTCTGGAGCTTTAGATGGACACTGACTTCCAAAAACAAAGACACTTTCTTTGCTGTTTGATGAACAAGACTCCAACCTGCTCTGGTGGGAGGTGTCCCTGCCCATGGTGGAGGGGTCACAGTGAGATGGTCTTTAAAATCCCTTTGAACCCCCCAAAATTTTGGGATTCTGTGAATACTGAAAGAAAACACGCACAGTTGGATCATCACCAGTCACATCAGGTGCTGCTGGACTGGATGTGGAAGGGAGGAATTTTTGGAGCACAATAACTACAATTAGTATTCAGGGTAATCAATGGAAATGTATCAATTAAGAGGAAAAAGGAGGTGAAGGGACATTGGAGAGAGGTCTCAGGGTTTGTCTCCTGCCCGCTGCTGAGGGAGAGAAGGGGAGGGGAGGGCTGTCCATTTAGAAGGTCAGCAGTGAGCAGGGCTATCAGATGCCATGCCAAGCTAATTCCTAATTGGAGCAGTGTTTGTCAACACGGCCAGAGCCCTAATGCAGTGTAATCGCTGGAGCCGCAAGCCCTGATAGGGATCTAAATCTCTGCCCACGTGTCACCGCACCCAAGCCTGAGCTCTGTGAGAGGCTTTGCAAACACCCCCTGCTTTTCTCACTGCCCAGATGAGGGGGGAAAAGGGAGCGTTCTGCTGGGGAAATCAGAGGTTTTGTAGTTGAAACTGAGATTGTTTCATTGGACAGCAAACACTCCAGCAGAATGACCATCTGCCTCCAAAGACAGACACCCAATAAACCCCAGTTGTTTCAGGATTGCCCTGCCTCCTCATACAGTCCTTCCTGCTCTAAAACAGCCTTCCTGGAAAAGCTTCTGTCCTCCTTTGTGGATTTTTTCCCTCACAAGAGCTGTAGGAGGCAACTCCATGGAGAAGAGCGTCAAGTGTGGAGCAAGGATGAGCTTTGATATAGGTCAGCTTTGAGTTCTGTGGTTGAATCAAGTCTTCCAAGTTCAAGAATCTCTCCTGACACAGGAGGTGAGCGAAGGATTTTGTCCTTAACCACTGAGGAGTTCAGGGTTTTCTTCACTTACAGGTAACAATAAAGGGGTTTGCACGAGGGCAGGACCAATGAGCCCAATTATAAAGACCATCCTGTGTTACCTGGGAAAATAAGTTCCTTCCACTGTCCAAATTTATTTGAGGATGCGTGGAAAGATCTCACTATTATCTCCATTATTTTATTCTTGAATAAATACAAACTGCTCTTTGCAGGATATCACTAAGCTGACCAAGATCCTTCTGTGGTCTCAACAGCAGAAAAATAAACAGATCTTCTACTCCGAGTTGTGAAGCTTCCTTGTAGCTCCCTTAAAGCATACTGGGATAGCAGGATGCAGGTCAAATCCTTCCATCTTGTAGAGTTTTACTGTTCCTCCTAGTACTGGTGCCTCTGTGGATACAGGGATATATTTCCACTACAAAATATAGTAGTATATATTACTACTATAATAGTAGTAATTATACTACTATTTTAGTAGTAATATATACTACTATAATAGTAACTATATATACTACTACTAGTAGTAACTATACTACTATATAGTAGTATAGTTACTACTATTATAGTAGTAATATATACCACTATAGTAGTAACTATATATACTACTACTAATAGTAACTATACTACTATATAGTAGTAACTATATTATTCAGATTGTCTTCAGAAAAAGTCAAAAGATGTGTCCTAAATCCAGAAAAAATTGCTGAATGAGCTGGGGAGGAGGAGGAGCCCAAAAGCTCCTCACAGGTGGGTTTGACCCCCCAAAATATCCTGACTAGTCATATATCTCCGAGTAATTGGGGCAGCACGTTTAGCAAAGTTGCTGCAGAGCTGCAGAAGTACCACTCATCTTCTCCTCATTCATTATCCTGGGCCGCCATTTGGCACCTGCCGTGTCTTGACAGGAGGCAGATGGGGAAAAAAAAAGAAAAAAAAGAGACACCCAGGTATCTCTGCCTTGCATGGATTTATGGGGAGGTAAGGAAATGCATTTTCCGTGTCTCCGAATTGCCGCCGTGACCACGCGAGGCCACGGCTGTCCTTGCGCATAAACAACACGAGCAGTGAGTTATTGCCAGCCCCAAAGACCAGGGCCCCTCACCGGAGGGGGCTTTTGTCTTTCCTTCCACGGCAGCTCCAGGAGCCTCTCAGCCAAGCCTCCCCTTGGCATGTGCTCTGCTTACCTGTGATTTATTGACGATAATCACGGGGCGAGCCATTTGTAATCAAACGTACAACAAAGACATCCTCGTGCTGAGAGGCAGTGATAACGCACCATTTAGTAATTTTTGTGCAGTCAGTAATTTGGAGAATGAATGATAATTTCCTGAACTGAGAATCTGCACTGACAACCCTTAGTGCTATTCACCTCGTGAATAAAGATACCTTCCTCTCCATGTCTCGTGATAAATTCCTTTTATTAGGGCCACTTATGTGGGACTTTATCTTAATCGTCCTAAGTATGGGGCAGTCTCTGTGCTGAGGTTGGGTCGTTTTTCATTACGACCTCCAGCAGGCTCTGGGAAGTAAATAAATACCAGGCAGTGATATGAAAACAGTCATTAAATGAAATGGGCTTTGCTAAGGCAATGCTCTGACTGGCTGCAGACAGCACATCTGCACCACAGGGGGTGCTGAGGAACAGGGGGCATCTCTTGCAATCACATGAGGAGGATGAGCTGTCCAAAAGGAGAATTGGATGGTTTTAACCATCACAGCATCGAGCACCATCAATGCACTGCACTGCTGCAGTGTGCAGTTCCCCAGTTCCAACAGGGTTAGAATCATAGAACAGAATAGTGGAATGGTTTGGGTTGGAAGGCACCTGAAAGCCCATCTCATCCTTACCATAGGCAGGCACACCTGCCACTATCCCAGGTTGCTCCAAGCCCTGTCCAGCCTGGCCTTGGACACTTCCAGAAATGGGGCAGCCACAGCTTCTTATTGTTTAAGCCAAGCAAGGAAATGTATTTCCTGCAACTTTGTATTTTCAGGTAAAAATGGTCTGTGAAAAGCCAAAGGGATTTCAGGATCTAGCCAGGACCTCTGTTTGATGGTCCAGTGCTATAGTGCTTCATGGAGTCTGTTCCAAAGTGGGGGATGGAGTTCTGGAGGCAACTGGGTCTGAGCTAAACAGCTGTTCCTCAGCATGTCCCAAATCCAAGCTGGGAGCTGCCATCCAATGGCAGGATGAGTGAGAGGCTCCATTCTCCATTTCTGAGCTTCTTGGGCACCATGCTCAGAGCTGGCAGGTCCTGGGGGCAGTGTGGTCCTCTCCTCTTTTCCCTCTCAGGCATGAATCACACAATGTCTGTGTGATCCAGCCAGAGAAGTGGGTCCTCTCCATCTGTGACATGGCTCCTCTTACTCCATCCCCTCAGCACCATCCTAATGTTGGATAAAACATGGAGTGAAAATGTGGGGTGGTTTTCCTGAAGGCAGTGAGAGGGCAGACAAGGAATCCTGTTTCTGTCACTGGACTGGGTTTTGCTGTTCGCTGGTATTTTCAGCATGGACAAGGACTTGATTTCTGTGCCATCAATAGCATTTCCAGGGAATAAACAGCACTACAGGTGGGGGCACAGCACAGACTGCCAGCTGTCTCCCAGGTAATTTGGACTGTGGTCACCTCCTGAAGGCCAAGTGTGGGCTGTGCACTGAAATTGTTGCCTGTGGCATTCACACACATGATTTTTTTGTTCTTTCCTGGCTCTGAGCACTCAGCTCCCCACTCCTCCCTTCCCTCTCCTCGTTGCAGCTGTGATTTAATTCCAGACAGGCAGCAAAGTTTGGAAACATGCAGATTATTCCTGTTCTATCTTAATCATCCTCACCAGGGAGAAATAGGAGAGGAGAGCTTTTTAAAACACTTGGATAAAATGAACTGGAACGATGAAGTACATTAAGAACAGCAAAATCTAAATGAGGTGGAAATAACGTCTTTATTGAAAGGACACATTTTAATCTCTCTCTCCTGCACTTACATGAACACACCTGACGCCAAGGCAGGAGGAAAAGGTATAATCTGGGAGAATGCACTCAGTCTTTGCCAGCAGTGCCTGTGGCACTTCCCAAATCCTGGCACTGCAGCCTTCCAGCCCATGGCCAGCACTGCAGGAACCACGGGATCACGGGATGTCCAGGTGGTCACTCCTGCCCTGCTGATGGGGCCATCATATCTGCATTTTTATGGACCAGAGGGGAGAAAACTGTGCCTTTAATATTTGGGTTTGTAAAAGATTCACTTTGGAATGTGCATTATTGGAAGAGGAGAAGAGATGTTGAGTCCAGCCCTCCTGATCCATCCCTGGAAGTGTCCCAGGCCAGGCTGGATGGGACATGGAGCAGCCTGTCCCTGCCCATGGCAGAGGGTGGAATGAGATGAGCTTTAAGGGGTGTCCTGAGCTGGCAGGAATGCCCAGTGACCACTGAGACCAACACCAATGGGATTCACTGCAGGCTGCTCCTGTGGTGCTGCTCAGAGAGCTGGGAAGCCCATCTGGAGACAGCCCCTCTCAGCAGCAAATTCCACCTCCACAAAGATCCATTATGGGAGCAGTGGCCATCACTGGAGGGGTTCATAAAGGTGATTTTTGGGGCAGCTGTTGGTGTCAACTTTGAGATGCGCTGACTGACCTGGGAATTTGTGACCCTGAGGATGCCAGAGCTCAAGAGAAGCCTTCAGTGAGAGCCAAGAAATGGAGAGACTCCATTCTCTTCCAAAACCTGTGTGTGACGGTGTTCACAGTGGTCTTAGGATGAGGGAAGAGACGAGGATCTGACTCCATGTTTCAGAAGGCTTGATTTATTATTTTATGATATATATGACATTAAA
>JAWWEX010000017.1:20161310-20173210 GCA_035583215.1 Arremon brunneinucha | reverse complement strand
AAGTGAATCTTTTACAAACCCAAATATTAAAGGCACAGTTTTCTCCCCTCTGGTCCATAAAAATGCAGATATGATGGTCCCATCAGCAGGGCAGGAGTGACCACCTGGATATCCCAGTTCAGGTAGGACTGATGAAGGATGTGATGGTATCAGGAGCTGGTATTAGCACTGCTGTGACACGGATTAGAGAAGTGGTGACAGGGACCTGCAGCTTGTAGGGGATGGCAGCCAGGAGTGGGCTGCTGTCCTCTTGTCCCATACTGTGACCTGGAGATGCTGTTGGTAGGACAAGAGGATGCAGCCTCCACTTGCACCAAAGGCGATTTAGATTGGATATTAGGGAAAACTTTGTCACAGGAAGAGTGGTCAGGGGTTGGAGCAGGCTGCCCAGGGCATTGGTGGAATCATTGTCCCTGGAGGGATTTACAGGCATGTGATTTCAAAGGGATTTAAAAGGATGTGGCACTTGGGGACATGGGTTAGCAGTGGCTTTGGCAGCGTTGGGAGAACAGTCAGTCTCAATGATCTTGGAGGACTTTTCCAACCTTGTAGGCACAGAGTTAGTGGTGATTGAGAGTGGGGCTGAGCCTCAGCGGGCACAGCTGTGAGCAGCAGGTGAGCAGCACTGACAGCAGTGAGCCATGGAGTGCCCAGGGGCACTGACCAACCACCCGAGGGAACAGAGGGCACACATGCATGAACATGAGGGGTATAAAAGGCTGGGCTGAAGAGCAAGAAGGGCAGAGCTTGAAGCCTTCTGAAGTGGTGCGGTGACATTCCGTATGGGCTGAAGCCTTCTGAAATTGTGTGGTGATACTCTGTGTGTGGTGGCCATCTCAACCGTGCCATGTGCTGTGACACAACCTGAACCCCCCTATGATTCCCAGCTCTAGGGGGACCCTCCAGGGCTCTGTCCCCACACTGGAGCCAGCCCAGAGCTCACTGCCCACAGGAGGTGCAGAGCAGGGCTCCAGGGCCAATTAAAGCGGCGTCAATTAAAGAGCAGCACGGAGGGGATGGGGAGGCAGCAGGATGCTGGAGCCATCCTCTGTCGACAAAGTGCTGAGACAACAAACTTAACCTCTCTGTCCACGGCGCGCCTATCAGCCGTGGTTATTAAATCCCACAAAAGGGAGAAGAGCACCCGTGAATAGGGTTGAAAGAAAAAGCACTTTCCCCATTTGGATTACCTCCTACAGAACAGGACCTGCCAGTGAAAGGCGGAGAGTGTAATTGCTGGCCTGAAAGAGAAGGGGAAAAAAGGAGGGAAAAAAAAAACTATAAAGGGAAAGAAAGAAAGAAAGAAGGAAGGGGGGAAAAATTGATAATGAACAATTTATCCTCTGAGCTAACAGTTAATTAATTCTGAAAATATCTGTCAGGCTAATGGAGGGGGGGTAGCCATGCCACTGAACACAATTAGTAAAATAATAATAACAAAAAAGGGGGGGGAAAAAAAAGAAGAAAAAGATTTTTTTAAGGTGTTGCTATCTTCTTAGAGACCAGGCCCTTGGCTTCCCAATGTCATTCTCAACACAATTTTTTTTTTCTTCTCTCCCTTCGTCTCTTTTCAGAAATTGTTCTCATGAATGATTTATATATGTCTAGTTATCTGGAGTGATTTCTATGGACCCGGGCGCATTGCTGCATAATTGTTAATTTTAATGCCATAATAGCTTCAGATGGAGGAAGAGATTAGGCGTTTATTGCACAATTAAATGAAACATACTTGAGAATCACAAAAGGTTCCGTAATTATTTCAGACCATTAATAAAATGGGCATTAAATTATATGGGACACAAAAGGGAAAGGAAATAGATTTTCATTACAGCAATAGAAGCGGAGAGTAGTAATAGATCCTTGTTGAATTCTCTTTCTCTCTCTCTCTCTCTGAAATTAATTGTTGCCCGGCTTATTTCAAAGCAAAATAAAAGAGAAATAAAGTGTGTTAAAGAACCTCTGATGAAAGGGCTTTGTTTGATAAGGACAATAGCCAGTGATACACTCTGGGAAAAAAAAAAAAAAAAAAAAAAAAAAGGAGGGAGGGAGAAAAAAAAAAAGGCAAGATTTGATTTTGGCTTCCTGCCCTCAGTCCTGCAGGCTGAGCAGGGGCTGCGTGTGGACACACGAGGGCTTCTCCTCCCCTTCCCAGCACCACGGGGCTGTGGATGGGAGGGACGTGGAAAGTTCCCCCACCCATTCCCAAGTGCCCCCAGCAATAGGAGCAGCCGTGGGTTTGGCACCAGGGGCAGGGGAGGCAGGAACCGGCAGAAATCCCAGAGATGCTCTCGCGGAGCGGCCGCGCTTGGCTCTTTCTAGATAAGGCCACGAGCAATGGATTTGCCTTGCATGGAGGACGCAGGGCCTAGCAGGGACGAGGGAGCAGCAGCTGGGGGCTCCTGGGTGATCCAGCTGCAGCAGAGCCCGGAGAGTTTGTCCCCTGAGCAGAACCTGGGACAACACAAGGGGCTGGGAGAGGAGGAGCTCCTGTCACACCTGGCAAAGACAGCCCAGAGCAGCCTGGACCTAAATGCCACTGAGACCTCAGCCCTCGGCCTGGGAAGGACAGGACCCACCTGGAAAACGTCACAAGAGCCCTTAAAAACTCTGATCTCGGGCTCCATATTCCTACAACGATATTTTCCGATGAAATACCCCCCAAAGAGAGGGTATGAGCAACATCTGATTCCCCTTGGAATGGGAGACATCCCAAAAACCCACAGTGCTGATGAGGGGGAGAGGGCTCAGAGCCTACTGGGGCAAGTTTTCAGGGATACTCAGGATTTCTGGAAGAAATAAGTGGCACCTCTTGGCAGTTACAGAAGTCCCTGGTGACTTGGGCACTTTGGGAAACCTCAGATTTAGGCACTTGGGGAAACCCCATGCTGCTTTCAGCCTGGTTTAGACATAAACACGCCCTTGATCCCAGCAGAGTTCGTAGGGATCTGAGTGAGCAGCAGCACAATTAAGAGTGAAAGAGGTCAAAAGAGGGTCATTTGTAGCTAATGGCAAGCTCATCTTCCACTCTTCACCACCCTTAAACTCCTCTGAGAAGCCTTAATGAAAAAACACTTCCAAAACAGCGCTTTTGGTCCACGAGATGTTGTGCATCACATGCTGCACAGATTTCCAAGAGGATCCCCTCATTAAAGAAAAAGATGGAAAAATACAATAGAAGGGTTTAAAAAATGTCTTGGCAAAGCAAAGTTTGCCAAAGGAGCAGAATGTCTGAGGAAAGCAGCAGCAGCAGCTCCCACATCCCAGTGAGTGTGCCAAGCAGGGGAGCGGGGCGGGAATTGCAGAGGGATCGGGAGCAGGGAGCGTCCGAAGGCCGCGATAAACAAACAAGCAGCCAGGGTTGTCTCTTCTCTTCTCGGAGCGCAACTGCGCTTGGAAATTGGGCTCAGCTGACGCAGAGCAGACGCACGGAGCTATTTTTAGGCTCCTTGCAGTGTTTTACTCTGCAGCTGCATTCCAGGCCTGCTCCTGTTCCCCCAGCAGCAGGAGAAGCAGTGTCTCAATGGGCAGGGAAGGCCTTTGGCCGCCTCGGGATGTGTGCAGTGGGAATTTGTGGCAGAGCTTCTCCTGGGAAAATTGTTTTTTTAACACCAGGTGTGTGTTGAGGGTGAGGGCTGAGTTCCTGCCTGCTTTGGGAGGGAGGTAGGAAGAGACTGGGGAGTAACAGGGCCCCCCCAACACCTTTGTGCAGCTGGATCTGGGTGTTTTCTAGGAAAACCAGAGCAGGCAGGAAGGTCCTTTTGGGTGGGATTATTCCTGGGTCTCCAGCACACTGCGCTGCAAGGAGTGGAGAGCTGGGACAAGGGACAGCATCCCGCCAACCTTCCGAGCCTTCTGACCCAGGACACCACCTGGAGCTTTGGCGCTGGGACCCAGAGAAAAGGAGTTTGACACGGTGAGACTTTAGGAGAAGTTGGAAAAAAAATATTTAGCGAAGAAAAAAATAAAAGGGGAATGGTCGTCCAAGGGGGAGGAGCAAATGGGAGCCTAAGCAGAAAAAAAAAAAAATAGAAGTCAAAGCAGTGAAATCGCTGTGGATAAGCGGCAATAAGGAGGCCGTGGGCTGCGCCGAGAGCGCCCTCTCCTGGGCACAGCCAGCGGTGCTGCGGGCCGGGGGGACCCCGGAGGGGAGCGAGGGACACGGGCAGGGACCGACGGACACGGGCAGGGACCGACGGACACGGGCAGGGGGCGATGGACACGGGGATGGAGTGACGGACACGGGCAGGGACCGATGGACACCGGACAGGGACGGACAAACACGGGCAGGGAGCGATGGACATGGGGATGGAGTGATGGACACGGGCAGGGGGCGATGGACACCGGCAGGGACGGACAGACACCGGGCAGGGACGGACAGACACGGGCAGGGAGCGATGGGCACCGGGCAGGGACCAATGGACATGGGGATGGAGCTATGGACACGGGGATGGAGTGATGGACACGGGCAGGGGGCGATGGACACAGGGAGGGGGCTATGGACACGGGGAGGAATGAATGGACACGGGCAGGGGCCGATGGACATGGGCAGGGAGTGATGGACATGGGCAGGGAGTGATTGACACGAGGAGGAGGAGATGGATACCCGGGAGGGAGCGATGGACATGGGGAAGGATGCACCTCGGTGGGCAAGTGATGTTCCCTGGGATGGAAGTGAAGCTCCCAGGATGGAGGTGAAGCTCCCCAGGGAAGGGTGTGGTGCACCCTGAGGAGTGGAGTCACTTTTCCAGGGTGGAAGTGATGCTCCATGGAATGGGAGTGATGCTCCCAGGGAGGTAGTGGTGCTCCCTGGTCGGTGAGTGGTGATCCCAGAGTGACACTGATGCTCCTAGGGTGGGAGAGAAGCTCACAGGGAAGGGAGTGATGCCCCCAGGGAGAATGGGTGTGGGGCAGAGCCATCCAGGCTCACACACAGTGAAGCCCTACAGCGATTTAGTACAGCACCAAATCAGCAAAAGGATACTGAGAAGTAAAAATAAGTAGTTAAAGGGAGAGTTGGTCAGGGAAAGCAGGGAGAGGGGAGAAATTCTTAGGGAGAAGAAAGAAGGTTGGCATTAGAGGAAAACAAATAAGAAGATAAAATAGAACATGAACAATCCGAAGTATTAAAGGGTCTCTAGAAAGGACAAGGAAAACAGCCGAGTGCAGCAGGAGATCAGCCATGTCACCCAGCTGGAATTCAGCAAGGAGAGGACTCAAGACACGGGCTGAGTTTGATTTTAACATGAGGGAAGCCCTACATTCTGCAGGCCAGCTCTTGGAGGGCTGACTCAGAACACAGGGCGAGGTCCTGCCTGCTCGCCACCAAGGGAGAGACAACATCACTGGGGAAGAGGAGCAGTGCTTTGTCCCCTTCTCTGGGGACAGCAGTCTCACAAGGCCACAGGAATTCCCAGTTTGTGCTGCCTTGGGCTCATCCACGTGTGCTGCTGTCACACGAGGGCTCAGGGCAAGCTGCCTTTAGAGGTGTTAGGAGGAGCAGCTGTGAGTCAGGCCTGCAGCTGTGTGAAATGTTTTGGGGACGTCAAATTTGGGAACAACAAATTTGGGAACAGCAAATTTGGGAGCTGCTGTTTTGTTGTAGGGAGGATGCGAGGAAGGAGATGAAATCCAGGAACTTGGAACAGGGGGATACAGCAAATCCCAGTAGCCACCTTGACATCAGATCTGAAGGCAAGGCTCAGAGTAAGGAACAACAGAAGTGTCACCTCTCTGTGCCTGGAGCTGGAGGAGGAGGAGGCTCAGGGCCAGCAGTGCCGGGGCCTTGAGCAAGAGCAGCAGGGAAGGAGCAGCTCTGAGAACACTCCAGAGCTGGAGAATCTTGGAGAAGACACCAGAGGCATCACAGCACGTGCAAAATCCTCCCAATGTAGCTTTAATGCACAACCTGAGTCTGTCCTTTGAATATAGGCACCCAACACAAATTTGTGGGGTCTGCACTAGCAAGGTCTCTTGGATGAGTGGGGAGGATGCAGGACAGCAACTGGAATCTCATTTTGCCTTAAATTCGGGCAGATTTATGGGGTTTATCACCCTGCAGACACAAACAATCAGATGGGGTAGAGAGGGGTCCCAGCCCGGTGCTTTTTCCTGGACAAACCCACACGGTGAGAGCGGCAGCGGCTGATGCGCAGCTCCATCTGTCCCGGCCCCGTTTCCCCAGCCCGGCTGCGGGCTGGAGATGCCGAGTGGAGCTCCAGCTGCATCTCCAAGGGCTCCCTTGGAGCAGGCCTGCACAGATAACGCGCTTAGCACGGCGGGGCCAGGGGAGGGAGGCAGCAGCGGCGAGTGCAGCGATGCGTCCTGCGCTCCCCGCGGCAGCTCCGCGCTAATCGCCCGGCTCCCCAGATTAGCGCCGGGAAAGCCGCGCTTTGGCAGCTCCACCTGCCCTGGAGGAAAGCCCGGCAGCCGTGGAAAACTCAGGAATTCCTGGATTTGTTTGCGAGGCCATGGAAAATGTGTAGTTCTCTGCCCGCTATGGTCAGTGTGGAAAGCTGTGGCTTGTCCTGGTGGCCACAGACCTGTCCTGCAACCATCACACGGGATGTGGTGGCCTCCGTGCACTCGAGGTTTGGATGGATTCAGGGCTGCGTGACAGCGGGAGCGATCCACGCAGTCCCTTTCATTAACACAGCCCCCTGGTTGCCATCATCATCCTCATCCCGAGCTCCAAAGTCACCTCAGTAATGCTCGGCAAAAACCTGTTTTAGCGAATCCCAACCAGGCAGCCAGCACCGGGCGCTTTGGTGAGTCTATTCACCGCGAACAAATAGGGGAAACAAAAAAAGAGCTAAAAAAAATTAAATTATTCATGGACCTCTTGGTTGAAGGGGGCTGTGGTTTTGTTTCTACGCTTGAACACAAAGGTCAACAGTGGAAAGAAAACCAGAAACAACCGAAAAACAAAAGGAAACCGGTGAAGCCGGTGAGGCTGGATTAGAGTTTGCTAGATGGGGGTCAGAGAGGGGAGAGCTTTTAGCAGCGATTTGCACTCTCCGAGAGAAAGCTTTGGGATTTCGCTCCACTTCAAAGAAGAGATGCCCAGCCCAGCCCGCTGCAGCCCCCCCTGGTCCCGGCGGAGCGGGGTGGGCCTTGCTCATGAGGAAGAGGAGGGAGAAGGGGATCACAACTCCTGCTCGTGAGGAAGAGGAGGGAGAAGGGGATCACAACCCCTGCTCGTGAGGAAGAGAAGGGAGAAGGGGATCACAACCCCTGCTCGTGAGGAAGAGGAGGGAGAAGGGGATCACAAGTTGAGCTGGAGGCCCCCTGTGAGGGAAACCGTGGCTGAGCAGGCAGATTCTAGGCAGAGCTTCCAAAGGCCTCGCTGGGGGTTTGGGGGCTGTGTCAGGGGTCCAGGGCAGAGCCGTGGCACCTGAGAGTGTGGCACAGCTCTGCCACTCCACATGGGCATGGGAGCTCGGCCAGGGGCAGCCCCTTGGGATGTGGGGTTTGGGGTTTGGGGTTGCAGCCTGGACTAGCAGGAGGTGTCGCTGCCCATGGAATGAGATTGGAGCCATATGAGCTTTCAGGTCCCTTCCTACCTGAACCATTCCATGACTCCATTCTCCACTGCCTGGAGAAGAGGAGGCTCAGAGGTGACCTTATTGCTCTCTACACCTTCCTGAAGGGAGGCTGTGACAGGTGGGGTTGGTCTCTGAACCAGAGGACACAGTCTCCAGCTACATCAAGGAAGGAACAGGTTGGATATTAGGAAAAAAAAATTTGCACCAAAAAAATAATAAGGTACTGGAGTGCTCTTCCCAGGGAGGTGGCAGAATCACCATCTCTGGGCATGTTTAAAAAAAGCCTGGACATGGCACTTGGTGCTGTATTCTAGTGGAGGTGTTAGGGCATGGGTTGGACTCGATGATCTTAGAGGTCCTTTCCAACCTCATCATTCTGTGTTTCTGTGATTCTGTGACTCTGATTCCCTGGTATCTGCACCCTCTCCCTGGGCCCTCACACAGCTGAATCTCCACCTTGCGCACATCCCTCAGGTTTATTCTCGCACACTTTTAAACTCTGCTCATCCCTCAGCACATCTTGAGACGTTTCTGGCACCTCACACAGCCTGACACGCGGATCCTCCCCTCGAGGAGCTGCTCTGCCGTTTCCCTGTCCCAGGCAGCTGGGATTGGCAGCTCCAGCCGTGGCTGCTGCTGCGCTCTGGAGCTGCTCCTTTCACCCGAGTGGCACTGAGCTATTTCAGAGCAGCCAGGACCTGCCTGCGCCGTCCACGCCTTTCCCAGACACCCGTGGGAGTGGGAGTGCTCCACAAAGGTGGTTTGTGCCACCAGCCTCGCATTGGGATGGGGAAATTGCTGCCTGCTCACACCAGCACGTTGGACATGACCTTCTGCAGGCACCCATTGCCTTTATTTGAGCTGTGAGGCTAAAATGCTCCAGTGTTTTAGGGCCTTTATTTCCCTCAAAAGCACCTTAAAGTAGATAAACGTTGCCATCCCCATTATATCCCCTAATTTGAGTTTGCAGCTGTTTCTTCTTTTTTTTTCTTTCCTTTTTTTTTCTTTCCTTTTTTTTTTTTTTTGAGTAATTTATTGTATATTTCAAAATGTGAAATATCGGTAAAGCCATTTTTTTTTAAATGGAAAATTTCCCGCAGAGAAGCATTCCTGGTTTGCAAAGGAAAGAGAAAATGCATTTGCATCCTTGAAAAATTCCTGTACTAGAATAAAACACCCTTGCAAGGCAATGCGGCTGGAAACACAAATATTTTGCAGCTGCAACAGAAAAATGGAAACGGGCGGGATTTGATTCTTGCAATCCATTTTCGTAGATTCGCGGAATGTTTGGGGCTGGAAGATCACCTGGAGCAGATCACTTTTTTTATTTTTTTTGCAGACTTTTTGCCGCCAGGCAGGAGCAGAGTTCCCACCTGGGCGTGTGCCAGGCGGTGCATCCCCATCCCATTTATCCCTGGGCCTGAGAGCTGACATTTATTCTGTCCTGAGATCCAGGTGAGGGCCGGGAGCGCAGCCCTGTGACCCCACGTACCTGACAGGTAACCACTAAAGCACGGCATGACTCAGAGAGAGTGCTTGGGCAGCGATTAAACACTCCACCAGGGCTGATTAACTGGGAAAGAATCCTTCCCCGTGAAGGGAAGCGAACACCGCGCTCCCCGCACGTGTCAGGGCAGCGATGGGAGCAGCAGCAAAGCCCTGGCGCAGCCCAGCTGCCTTCCCTGGGGCTCAGCACACCTTCAGCCCCGAGGGGAACCGTGCTCGGGTGCTCCCAGAGCCAGAGGAAACCACCCAAGAAGGAAAAACCTCTTTTGCTGCTCTTTGTAGTTAGTTTTGGAGACGTCGACGAAGAGCGACGCATGCACGGAAATAAAAGTGCAATCTTCACTTCATGTCAGTGAATTGTTGTCATCCCATTGGGGAAAACTCCGGTGTTAACGTGGGGATAACAGCAAAGAAAAGGACTAAACTACTTATTCCCTCTGCTTTTGGTTCGTTTTGGAGGCTCTCTCCTCCTGCGTCCCTGACTGACGGCAGCGGGAGGTGCTGAAGCCGGTTAATTGTTATGGATCCCTGGGGCGTTATTGCAAGCCATGTGAAAGCACCGAAGGGAGCAATAATCACCTGTGATTCTGGTGAGAGCGTTAATCCTGTAAAATCGGGGGAATTCTTCCGTTTGGGGAGCACGAGGCGCCGGTTCTCTCTTCTGCAGCGAGCCTTCCCCATGCCGAGGGGTCAGACGGGGTCCTTCGGGCTGGGGCGGGGCTCGTCTCCGTCCGAGAGGGCTCCGCTGGGATTTAGGGACACCAGGGGCTGGAGGAATGGATAACAGAGGCAGAATGGATGGCAGAGGCAGAATGAGAGACTCGTTACACTGGTGCTCGTGTCACTGCAGCCGGAAGGACGCACTGATGCTAAGTTCCCTTGATACTGGTGAAACTGGCAACTCCTTTGGTCCAAAAACTCCTCCTGGGCAGGAGCCACAGAGGCCAAACTGCCGGACTAAACGCAGCAGCGGCTGGGAGAGGAGAGGATGGGAGAGTTTTGGAGGGGTGGTGGAGAGTTCTCCACCCCCAGCACCTCTGCTGGGCCTGAGGGGTCTCTGGGTCATCAGAAACCTCTGGATCGCAGCAGCAGAGGGAAATGAGGATGTTTCCCTCGGGCTGATGCCCCGGGCGGTGTTTGGCTGGCCGGAGCAGCCCGATCAGTGCCATCGAGCAGCGCTTTCCCAGGGGAGGGAGGTGATCGGGGGAGTTATCTGCGTGCCCCGGGGAGTGGGAATGGGAAAAGTCGGCGCTCATTCTTCCTCCTCGCCCCGCCAATGAGCAGCTGCTGATTAAATCCCTTTTTCAGAGGGGAGAGTTACACGGCTCCTACGGCTTTCCCAGGCAGAGACCTCTCTGCTCTCCCCGTGTTTGCATTCTCGCGTCGGCCTCTGCGCAGTGGACAACAGCGGTAATTGGATGTGTTTAAAGAGCGCTGCCCACCATTGTTTGCCCGGTAATCAGACACGTCTCCCTTTCCCTGGAACCTGAGCGCCACGTGCCGCAGAGGAAGGCCGGCCGCGGCTCCTCCTCCTCCTCCTCTCCTCCCACCTGCATCACCTCGCCTCTCCAGGATGCCCGGGTCGGCCCTGCCAGGTGTGACAAGTTTCCCCTCCATCCGCAGCCAGCGAGACGCTGGAACCGCAGCAGGGATGGAACTACACTGGGTCTGTCTGTCGGGGTGGGAATTGCCCCGGAGGCAAAGGAATGGAGCACAGGAGATGGGGGGGGATCCTCTGCTCCCCATGGGCACAGCCTGGGGCCGAGGCTGACCCTGCCACAGGAGGGAACGAAACCTCTTCGTGCATCTTCCCAGGAATGTTCTGGCCGGCAGTGGAGGACATCCTGCAGCTGTGCTGAGTCTCAGGGATGCACTGCTTGGCCTCAGATGTGGGATGCACCGGTGGATACAGACACTCTGTGGGTCAGAATGGTATTGGCGAGGACCACCAACCCCACAGGGGTCATGGGCTGTGCTGGAGCAGCCCCGTTTGCAGGAGGAACAGGGAACTCCTGCCTGCCAGAGCAGGTTTGTGCTGAGCATCTCTGCCGGCCTCCCTCCTGGGGGGAAACACCAATCGGTCTCGGAAGCAGGAGCTGAATCACCACTGGGATGTAGACCCAAGGCCAGTAATGAGCCATTGCCACCTGCCTTTGCCTGTGCCGTGCCACGGCTCCTTATCATGACTAATAGACGCACTAGCAGAAATCAGAATCTATTTCCAAGTGATTCATGAGCGGGTAGGGAAAGGTGGAGGGGGGACGACAACAGACTAAATACACCTGGTAATTTATTTGCTATGAATAATTTGAACACCCCCGAGTGACGGAGATACCTCAGTTATTTACCCCGGGGGAGAAATGTGCAGGTGCTGCAGACTGGGTGTGCTCCAGAGCAGGCCCTGCCTTTAACGTTTGCCTCCCCCGCCCCGGTGCAAACCTCTACGGCCGTGTTTGGAACGAGATACAAGACAAGCTTCATCCAAGCCTTTCATTAATCGCCCTTCCTGGAATCTCCTGCCGGCTAAATTGCTCCCCGCAGAATCCCTGGCTCCAGGGTTAGGAAAGGGTTACTTTCCTGAGAGCGCGCCTTCCCGTTTGGGCTGGGTGGGTGGAAATAGAGTTGGCTTTCATCTGCAAACCTCGTAAAGCACCAGCAGCTGCTGAAGGGACATGGGCGCCTTGTAAATCAGAGCGGGGCATAAAGAACGGGGTGGCTGCATCGCTCCGTGGGCATCCCAGTGCCCGTCCCGGTACCCATCCCGGTGCCCATCCTGGTGCCCATCCCTGTGCCCATCCCTGTGCCCATCCCGGTGCCCATCCCGGTGCCCATCCTGGTGCCCATCCTGGTGCC
>JAWWEX010000017.1:20149144-20161210 GCA_035583215.1 Arremon brunneinucha | reverse complement strand
TAAATCAGAGCGGGGCATAAAGAACGGGGTGGCTGCATCGCTCCGTGGGCATCCCAGTGCCCGTCCCGGTACCCATCACTGTGCCCATCCCTGTGCCCATCCCTGTGCCCATCCCGGTGCCCATCCCGGTGCCCATCCTGGTGCCCATCCTGGTGCCCATCCTGGTGCCCATCCCGGTGCCCATCCCGGACCCCGAGGGAGGAGCTGTGGCTGTGCCCTGCAGCGTTTGCCCTCACGTGGCTCCTCAGCAGTTTTGGGCCAAGGTTGTTGGAGTTGAGTTGTTCCTTGAGTCATTTTCGGAGTGGTTCGTGCGAGTATCTCACGTTTAGCGTCGCCAGATTGTAACTGTGGGGTTTTGTCTTCTGGCCTGAAATGCATTTCATTATTTTTGGTGTTAAAATTCAGAGAGGTTTTTTTTTTTCTTTTTTTTTTTTTCTCCCTCTCCCATCAAATATCTTTGTATTTGTTTCCAGAAACAAATGATTAGCATTAGTATTCATTAGTATTCGTGTTAACAATTGATAAAGGGCCCACTACTGTAGTATCTGTGCATAGCACACAAAATTCAATTAAAAATATAATAATTTCCTCAAGCCATGATCATGCAATCTGTACCATCCCCCAAAGTTAGCTCCTGAAACTTCCCCCAAAGTTTCCTGTGGAGGGAGGGAGGGAGGGATGTGTTTGCCAGGGAAGAAGGGCCCTGAGTCAGGGATGCTGTGGTGGAGTGAGCAGGACCAGGCTGGGAAGGGCAGGAGAGGGCATGTCCAGCACAAACCAGGAATTCCTTTGGAAGCTCCAAGCTGGAGCAGCTCTGCTCCCAGCCCTCATGCCAGTCCTGCAACGGGGTTGGTGGATCTCAACCAAGCTGCAACCCCCACCAAAGGGGATCTCCAAATGGCTGGAAGGATTTGGGACTGCTTCACCCTAATGTTTGCTGCCTCCATCCCCCTGGGGGACTCATTTTTTGCAGTCTGGAGTGGAGTTTTCCTCTCTCCTGGCTCTCCAGACTCGTTTCCCAGCGTGGCTGGGCAGGAGGTCACTCCCATGCCCAAGGAGGGTGCTGGGGATCATTGCGTGGCTGGAGACCTCATTCTCTGAGAAATGGCTTCTGCAGGCCTACAGAGGACACTGGGGGCTCTTCCCCTCCCTGCTGGGCACCCACTGCTGCCTCCCCACCAGGCCCTGATCCCTGCCAGGGCATTTGACAGCTCAGAGCAAATGCCAGCTCTGCGCAAAGCCTACGTGCAGCGTGTGGACACCTTCCCTGCTCGGGGCGCTCTGTTCTGCTGAGCCTCTCAGGGCAGCTCCCAGGCTGGGGATGAGCCAGCGAGGAGCTTTGCTCCAAGATGCCACCACAAACCTCTGGCAAGAAACAAAAGGCATCTCAGAGGCATCTGGGCTCCTGTGAGGCAGCGTTTGGATGGAAGCCGCTGCCTTTGCAGCCTGCCTGGGTGGATCCGTGCCCTGTGGTTTGTTTTCCCAGAGCTGGCTCACTCAGTGAGGTCAGTGGCAGAGCTGAGTTTTCTCAGAACAGCAGCACTGAGTGGCTTCTCAGGCCTGGTTTCACTGGTTCAACCCAAAGCTGTGTTTGCCACACAGCCTTGGTTCTGCCAACAGCACCAGAACGTTCGAGATGCTCTGCACAGACTTTGGGGGGAATCAGGGGTGAGGCAGAAGAGCATCTGTCCCTTCTGGTTGTCTCTGACTGCCATGGAGCATCTCTAACAGCTGTGGTCCTTCTCCAGCAATCCAGGACCTAAAGAACATGCTTAAATCCTCGCTGCTCTGGAGGTTTTCCAGACAATTTCTGACCACATTGTGACCATTTCTGACAAATGACTTCTCCAGGATTATGGCAGGCAGTCATTGGTGGTACTGGGAATCCCCAGCACTCCCATTATCCCAGGATTGTGTCATGGGGAAGAAATGGTCTCCAGTGCATAAAATACTCCAACCCACCCCTGGAACTTCACCCTGAGAACAATGAGTTGTAGGAGTAGTGAGGAGAGGTCTGGAGACTTTCCAGTAGGATAAACTGGCTGTTTATCAGCTCTTTGATGGGTGTCAGGTGCTGCCTCCTCACAGGGTTTTTTCTGCCACATCAGGGGCTGTAAGAAGAACAGGGAAGAAACTTTTTGACTCTTGTATGGTTTGGTTCATTTAGGTGAGAAGCCTGACTGTGCTGAGGGCCTGGCTGTGTTTGAGGGGACAGATGTTCACAAGAGGGGACACACTGGCCAAACAGAGCAGTTTGGACCCAAAAATCCTCCTCCGCCTTGTTTGTGATGCTGGCAGATCCAAAATAAATGGAGTGGACATGAATTTAACCACACTTCACTAAAACAAGAGATGATTCTGGAGCTCTGGCACCTTCACTCTCGGGGACATTGATGGTGGCTGCTTTTAAACACCATTGGTCTCGTTCAGATATCCAAACACAAAAAGTGCTGCTCGGGGACAAGACACAGATTTGCAGGAATCCTGAGCCTTTGAACTGGTGTCGAGAGCACACATATCACTAGAATGAGAATTTTCCTCCATACATTCATATTGTGGCCAGTGTATGTATGGAGGAAAATACTCCACTGCTTGTGTTATCTGTGTTAGAAACACAACAAGACAATGCTTTAGGTGTATCCTCTGTTTGCAGAACATGGAGTTGGTCATATCTGCCTGAGTACCACATTCTTTCCACAGGCTCCTTTCATCTCAGCCATCCAGGAAAAAGCTGCTCCAGAGCTCACCTGAGACAGAAACCCTGCAGGTCACTTCTCTTTTAACCATGGGCTTTTCTTCCAGCTTTGGACCTGTGTTTCTTCATGTCTGATGTATGGCTGGGAGCAATTCCACTGAGACCTCCATCCTAGCCCTGTGAGGATGGCTGGATCACAGGGAGCAATCCCATTCCAGAGCTCCATCCTGCCCAGGGAGGAATGGCTGCATCACAGGGAGCAATCCCATTCCAGATCTCCATCCCATCCCAGGCAGGGAGGATGGCTGGATCACAGCAATGAAGCCGTCAGCCCCTCCAGGAGTGGAGGTGGGGAAATGTGGGAGATAAACAGTTCAGCCTTGGCACTTTTCTTGAAAGTTGTTGCTTCTATTTCAGAGCTCATGTGCCTGAAAACCTGTCTGAGTTGTTTTTTTTTTTTTTTTTTTTTCCTGGCTGTATCAGTTGGTCTAATAAAAGATACTGCCTCTCCTTACAAGCCTGCTGTGCACTCCTGAGCTCAGGTCCTTTATCCTTCCCTTCACGCTGCTGACAATGACTGAGGCTCCCTGGCCATACAATATCTGGGGAGTCAATGCCGTGTCAAGCCCCCAGGTTTACACCCATGGCCACAGTGAATACACTGATTTACTGGAGAGAATCATCAGCTCTGCCTCCTCCTGCTGCTGCAGGGAAAGCAAAATCCAGAAGGGTCTTTTCTCACCCTGGGGAGGATGAACAGCTCTTCAGCCACTCCTTAACTGCTGAAGTTGCTGAGGGAAGGCGTCAGGAGATGGCACAGAGGTGGCCCTGCCTCAGGATTCCCCAGCAGGATGGCACCTTTGTGGGTTCCACGGAGTCCAAGCTGCTGCCTGATTCCATGGGGACAGTTTTGGCGCTCTGTGCCACAGCGTGGTGTCCCCACAGTGTCACCCCAGGAGGCTGCTGGCCTGGCTGCACCCTCACTGCTCACTGCAGCGCTTCCACACAGCCACACACAGAGAGCTGGAGCTGTCAGAGACAGAGGGAAGGAGATTTGCACAGTGAGGGCGGTGAGGCCCTGGCACAGGTTGCCAGAAAGGTGCTGGGCACCCCATTCCTGCAAACATTCAAGTTGGATGGGGCTCTGAGCAGCCTGCTCTAGCGGTAGGTGTCCCAGCTCATTGCAAAGTGCTTGGAGTCGATGACCTTTAAAGGTCCCTCCCAGCCCAAACCGTTCTGTGATTCTGCAATTCCATAACTACGCTGAATTTGGTGCTCTGGGAAGGCTGGTATAGTTTAAAGCATATTTTTTCTGTCCTAAAATTGCACTGGCTCCCTGATCAGGACCTTCACCGCAGTGAGGAACACTGGACCTGCCCACAGAGAGAACAGGGCACAGGTGTCACAGCTCTGGTGGCTTCCAGGGTGACTGCCACTCCTCAGAATGGTCACCTGCAGGGAGCCCCAGCCAGGAGGGAAATCTCTGCACAAATCCATCACCTTCCTCGTTAACAGCGAGCCACAAATATAAATGGTGCTGCAAAAGGGCAGTGAACAGATCACCTGTGAGGAATGGGAGCTGAACATGCAGAGCACCGTGCTGAAGGAAGGGGTGGGATGGGAATCACACACGGATAAAAAAATGTGCAGAACAAAAATTAAGTTTGAACAGAGCTGTAAACTTCTGCCTCAGGTCCTAATCCGGGGGGAATCTTTAGTTTTGAAGCAAGTTGTCCTCCAGGAAGGTGGTGCCTTCCCAGGGAGCATCTCTTGTTGGCCAGCATGGGATGATCCAACCTGCCACATCCATCACTGCTCCCCTCTTCTGTCGGGGCTGCACAGGGCAGTGACCTGCTCCATCAAATCTCTCCATGCAGGAAGCTGCATCCCTGCACCTGTTCATAGCTGGAGTTGAATAAATGCCTTTTTCAGGGTTAGGGGGATGAAATTGAGCAAGAAACACTGTGAAAATGCAGAAAGAATAACCTGTAAGTATCCAGTCTGTTCTGCACAGTATCTGTGAACACATCAGTGCTGCTGCCCAGATGAGCTGCTCTGTGCATGTATTTTCCATATATCTCTCCCAGAAAACACTATTTGATGGCATGTGATTAAAAGGGTCTTTTTTAATATGTGGCACACGCATAACGAAATGTATGTGTGCACTTGCATGTAAAATAACCAGATATGAGGGGAAAAGCAGGAATAAAATCATCCCTGGCAATGCCTGTGCACTGAGCTAATTCTGGGTATTTGGGAAAAGCATTCCTTGCTGTTCTGTGGGACCTGGAATCTCACCAGGTCCCACAGAGCAGCAAGCAGGACCTGCATCCTCAGAGCCTCTGAAAAGCCCCAGAAACCTGGAAGTCTTTCCAAAACGTGCTTCCTTCAATTAAAAATCAATTAAAAATCCCCTCCCTTTCCCGGTGCCCGAAGCATATAAATAATAAAGTTATTTAAAGATCCATTATTTCCTAAATAAAGTTTGGATCGGGGGTATTTTCAGATTCTAGGTGCTCTTCACCTCTCACTTTTGGCAGTTGCAAGCCCGGCCGTGATTCCCGGGAGGAGGAGGAGGAGGCTGAAGGCAGAAATACAGCTCTATTTATGCTGATACTGGATCTCGGGCTACATGATCTCATCTAATTTAAAGTTCCTCCAAATGAACTATCTCCAAGAATATAATTTTAATGTTCCCCTATCAGGCCATTCTTATCTCTCTGCATTACCATGATATCATTCAGGAATAATAATCGCACCATTAGTTTTGGTGTCTAAACAAACTGCTGAGGAGAAATTTTTTTCAGTCACCGCCCTGCAAATTGCCGCCATCCCCAAGGGAAAAAAAAACCCAGAACCCCAAAAAGGGTACAAAGTTTATAAAATCCAAGTGTACGAGTGCAATAGATACCCTTCCAGGACAAAGGATTTAGGGGGGAAATGGACGTATTTAAGTATTTAAGGATGGAAGCGTCGGAATCTCGAAGGAAATCTTTCTTTTCCTATTTTTTTTCTTTTTTTTTTAAAGCGAGGGCACTTATGGGATGTAAATGAACAAACCGGAGCCCGAAATGCCCCGAGCTGCTGGAGCGTGTGTGCTGCAGCACGGCGAGGCAGCAGCCAATGAAAGCCGATTTTTTATCATTAATATTTCCAAGCAGCATTAACTGATTGCAAAGACTTTTCGGGAGCAGGCAGAGCCTGCGAGCCATCGCTCCCTCCCGAACCATTCTGCTACCCGGATTTTTGACAACGACGCCCGGCTCCTCTCGTTTAATCTTCCCGAGGGATGACGAGCGATACAATTTCTCCCCCCTCCTTCGAAGAATTTGAAAAGCAACAATAAAAGCGAAGGGAGTTTTGTGTTTTTGCCGTCGGAGGGGGAAGCAGGCGGTGCAGGGGAGAGGGGCAGCGGCTCCAGGCGGTTTCCCCCTGAGCGGATGCTGAGCGCGGCAGCTGCGGCTGCCCATAGCTCTGATTCCACGGGAAAAGTGGAGTAAAATAGAAGTTTCCACGCGTGTCACCCCTGCCACGGCCACGGCCGAGCCCGCGGGCGCCTGTCGGGGCGAGCAGCGTTCTAGCAACCCCAGTCCCTGCCTGTGGCGACCGTCCCGCCGTGTCACCGGGGTCCCCGAGAATGGGACACGTCGCAGGTGACCCTGTGGGGACAGCTGCAGGAAGGGGCCGCCTGCACCCACCTTTTATTGTTTGCGGGTTCCTTATAAACATCAGCGGTGCTGGGGGTGGGGAGGAGCTCGGGGATCCCACCCTGGGATGGATGGGGACAAATTTCCCCGAGGAAGAAGCCGGGAGGATCCCACCCTGGGATGGATGGGGACAAATTTCCCCGAGGAAGAAGCCGGGAGGATCCCGCCCGGGGAGGTCCCGCTCTGGGCAAGGGGGTCCTGCTGCGGGCTGGGAAATTCGCGGCGCATTTCTGGGCGCAACGAAAAAAGCCTTTGGGATGGGGCCGGTGGCAGCAGAGCCAAAGCTTCGGGCGCTGCCGGCCCCGTCCAGGTGAGCGGACTCCACATCCTCGGCCCCTTTCTTCTTCTTCCTCCTCTTCGTCTTCCTTCTCCTCCTCCCCGGCTCCGCACAGGGCTCTGCCGGGAAATGAAAGTCATTTATTGCGAAGAAGGAGGAAATAAGGGCGAAGGTGGTTTATTCTATTATTATTATTATTATTAATATTATTTCGACGGGGTGGGGGAGCCGGGAGCCCCCCGGGAGCGGCGGCCCGGCACGGAGCGGCCGCAGCGGCGGCTCCCCGCGGGCAGGAGGCGAAGTTTCGGGCGGAGAGGAGCGGGAGGACCCCGGAGGGGCCGGGCCGGGCGCCCCCCGCCCGTCTCGGGAGTCCCCCCCGATATCTCGTTTCTGTCCCCGCTCGCTGTCGGACGCGGGCGGGCGGGGGCAGGGGGCGGCCCGGGGGGGCTTTTTCGGAGCAGGTTGGTTAACCAAAGCAGGTGCTAAAAACCAATAAGCCCGGAACAAACGCGGTCCCCCCCGGGAGCCGGGACAATTGTTTCCATTTAATAAATATTTTCCCCACGGGCGTTTCGCGGGAGGCAGGCAATTATTCAAAGCAAGCCGGGACGCGGGCCGGCTCCCGGGGTTAAGCGGGGCTGCGGAGCGGGGAGGGCGGGGGTTGGGGAAGCGGGAGAGCGGCCGGGAGCGCGGGGAAGGGAAGGGAAGGCGGGGGTAGCAGCGGGGGCAGCGGGCAGCGGCGGGCGTACGGCGGAGCGGAGCGCAGCGCTCGCAGCCCCGACGGCAGCGGCGGCGGAGCCTGGAGGGCGCCGGGAGCGGCCCCGCTCCGCGCACCCCAGGGATGCGGGAGGATGAGGAAGGTGGGGACGACCCCCTTCTCCTTCCCCCTTCCTCCACAGCTGCTATTAGCGCAGCAACTCACAAAAGCTTTCCTTTTAATCCGCGCGTTAGAAGGCGGGAGGTGTGTGTGGAGGGGGGGGTTCCTGCTGTCCCCTCCTTCCTTCCTCCTCCTCCTCCTCCTCCCTCCTCTGTCCCCTCCCCTCCTCTTCCTCTCGCCCTTCCTCTCTCCCTCTCTTTTTAAGCGGGCCCCCTCCGCGCTGATTGGGCGCCCGGCCGCACTGTGACCGCCCTGCCGCTATGTCAGCCTGCCCGCCGCAGCCCCGCGCCTTTGAACTGCCCCGCACCGCCCCGCGTCCCCACCGCCGGCCCGGTGCTGCGCCCGGCGGCTCCCCGCCCGCCTAGTGCCCGCCGGGCCCCGCGGGCCTCCGCTGCGCGCCCCGCTCCGCGCCGCTCCGCGCCCCGCCCCGGCACGGCTCCCGCCGGGGACGGCCTTGGCGGAGGACCTGTGATGATCAGCTGAGCCCGCTCCTGCCGCTCCTCCGGCTCCTCCGGCCTTCCCCCGCCGTTCCACCTCCTCCTCCTCCTCCTCTTCCTCGTGGTGCCGCCGCCGTCCGGCGCCCGCAGCCGCCGCGCCCCGCAGAGCCGCCCGCAGAGCCGCCCGGCCGAAGCATGTCCAAGCCCAGCGACCACATCAAGCGCCCCATGAACGCCTTCATGGTGTGGTCCCGCGGCCAACGGCGCAAGATGGCCCAGGAGAACCCCAAAATGCACAACTCGGAGATTAGCAAGCGGCTGGGCGCGGAGTGGAAGTTGCTCTCCGAGGCGGAGAAGCGCCCGTACATCGACGAGGCCAAGCGGCTGCGGGCGCAGCACATGAAGGAGCATCCCGACTACAAGTACCGGCCCCGGCGCAAGCCCAAGAACCTGCTGAAAAAGGACAGGTATGTCTTCCCTTTGCCTTACCTCGGGGAAACAGATCCCTTAAAGGCCGCCGGGCTTCCCGTGGGGGCCACTGACTCGCTGCTGAGCTCCCCGGAGAAGGCCAGGGCTTTCCTGCCTCCCACCTCAGCACCTTACTCCTTACTTGACCCCAGCCAGTTCAGCTCCAGCGCCATTCAGAAGATGACTGAGGTTCCTCACACCTTAGCCACCAGCACCCTGCCCTACGCCTCCACCTTGGGATACCAGAACGGGGCGTTCGGCAGCTTGAGCTGCCCCAGCCAACACACCCACACTCACCCCTCGCCAACTAACCCGGGCTATGTCGTGCCGTGTAACTGTACCGCTTGGTCGGCCTCCAGTTTGCAACCTCCAGTTGCCTACATATTATTCCCGGGCATGACCAAGACTGGGATAGACCCCTATTCTTCAGCACACGCGACTGCCATGTAACACCCACCCACCGACCCACGGGCACCCCCGCAGGCGCGTGTGTGTGTGCGTGCGTGTGCCCCCCGCCCCGGCCGGCAGCTGGAACTGGGATTCCTCCGTGTGTGCATGTACATAAAAGCTGCAGGAGCAAAAAAACAAAAAAGGTCGCCCGAACCAGGACTCTGCCGCCCGCCGCCGGGCCGGGACAGACGCGGACGCTGCCTCGGAGATGCTCTCGCCTAAAAAATAAAAAAGCTCGCCACCAGAGCTCGGGGGGGATCTGCGATCTCGGGGGCAGATAGGAGCCCGGCGCTTGTAAGAGTTGTAAATGTGTTTAAAAGACAGAAAAGAAAAGCGAACCTTGAACTGCCCTTTTGGGACAAAGCGGGGAGGAAAAGACAAAAAACACAAAAAAAAAAAAAAAAAAAAAGAGAGAGAGAGAGAAGCGGTTTCGATTTTTATTTATTCTCTTAATGTCTATGAGTTCTCCAGGGTCTCATGTCACTTGGACTTGACTTTGGGAAGTCCCGGTCTTACTCTGATTTTATTTTTTTTTTCCTCGTTGTTTTTCCTTTTGCACATTGAAAAACGAGATCAGCTGTGTTATATATATATAAATATATATATATTTTGCCACCACGTACTACTAGGTAAAATTGCTTTTCATGTCAGAAAAAAAAAAAAAAAAGGCTCTTCAAAGTTAAAAAAGAAAAAAAAAAAGAAAAAAAAAGACGGGGAGAAACATTTATATTTAAAACCTATGATAGTGTTTGCTTAATTTAAAACAGATAGTCCTTAAATTTGTGTGATCCAGTGAGACTAGATCTAAGTTTACTTTAGACAGAGCGTCAGGTATGAAGTCAGGCAGTAGAATTGTAAAAAAATTAATACTACTACTACTACTACTAATAACGAAAAACCGAATAAAAAACCGATGGCAATTTAAATATGTTTTCACAATGTCTTGGCCGAGAAGAAACAGAAACTAAGATGTATCCGGCAGGATTTTACCTCGTTAAACCTTTTCATTTGTTGAACAAAGACGTTTTGAATAAAGACAATCTGTCATCAAACAGCGGCAAGTGCGTGCTGTGAGTGCGGGCACGCAGCCCCGCGTCGCACACCGGGGACGGGAGCGACCCCCGCCCGCAGCCCCCGGCTCTCCCCGCGCCTCCGGAGCCGTGCCGGGCCGTGCCGGGCCGTGCCGAGCCGTGCCGGGCCGGGCCGGGCCGTGCCGAGCCGTGCCGGGCCATGCCGAGCCGTGCCGGGCCGGGCTCCGCTCGGAGCCCGTCGGGGAAACGCGGCTGCGGGCGGAGAAAACTTGCGGAGGGACGGGATGGAGCGGAGCGAAGCCGGGGGGCTGCGGGGGGATGCTCCCCCCTGTCCCGTCCCGCCCCGTCCCGTCGGGGAATTCGGCTTTTCCCAAGTTGCCTCCGCGGCGTTGAAGTTTCAGCGGTGCCGGGGAATATTCGGAGCGGGGAGGGGAGTTTTGGCGGTGGTTTGGAATTGGTGCGGATCAATTAGCGGTGTTTGGGGTGCTCTGCCCTTGGCGGAGGCGAGGGGAAGGGGGAAGAGGCAGAGGATCCGTCTGGAGGGGCTGAATAGCCGGGGCGCCGCGTGTTTGGATGTGCTTTGCTCATTAAGTGCTCTTTGGAGACCGATGTTAGAATTAAACGGCGTAACACAATTAACATACATGGGGCTTGAATGGGAGGGTAAGCGGGGGAAGAATAGATAGATAAATAAATGAGAGATCAGGCGAAGGTAAACAAAAGGCGAGAGGAGAAAAGGGCTGAAAGGAGAGGTTAGAACGGCTGCTCCTGCCTTGTTTAGCATGACAAAACGGCTCTTACAAATGAGGACAATTAAAGGAGCTGGCTTGGGGAGGGCCTGGGAGCCGCGGGACGATCCGCTGGGACACGCGGGGCTGGATGCGGCCGGCGTGGGGCGGCGCGGCGGCGGCGGGCGCTGATGTAACCCCAGCTGACAGGCGCTGTCAGCGCGGCTGATAACACCGATAGCTCAGTGTCCTCCGACATCCACCCGCATTAGGCTGACAATGGTCGCAGGCAGAGCCGGGCGGGGGGAGCGCCGGCCCCGGCCCGCCCGGGCCACGCCGGCCGTGGGGCAAAGCGGGGGCCCCGCGGCCGTGCCCCGCTCCGCACCGCGGCTGAGCTTTGGGGGAGCCCCCGCACCCCCGAGCCCGGACACCCGCGGGGAGAACGGGAGAACGGGCTCGGTGGGGCCCGGCCTCGGGGAGCAGCGGGGCGAGGTGGGGAGCGCGCAGAGACAGGGTTGCAAACTTTGGCGGGGATCTTTCCTTCCTACTTTCCTTCTTTCTTTCGCTCTCTTCTTTCTTCTTTCCCCCTTTCTTTCCCCTTTCACTCCTTCCTCCCTCTTTTCCTTCCTGATTTCCTTTTAACCTTCTTTTCTTATCTTTATTTATTAATTCTATCTCCTTCTCTCTCCATCTCACATTTTCCCCTTCTCTCCTTCCGTTCTTCTTCTCTTTCTCCCTCTCTCTTTCTCTTTTCCTATTTCCCTCTCTCTTTACTCTCCCTCTCTTCCTGCTTCTCATTCTCTTTTCCTCGCTGCCTCGCCGTCCCCTTCCCACCCCGTTCGCCGCTCCGCAGCCTCTGCTCGCCGCGTTTCGTTCCCGTTCCCTGCGCCGCGTTATCCCTCCAACCCTCCCGCCCGCTTGCAGGTGTGTAGCTATTTAACTCGCGGAGATAAATAAATTAAATAATGATCTTGACACTGCAATGAACCGATTACTGACTTTGATGTCAAAGGGAAACCAAAAACAGAAAGAAAGAGGGGGAGAGAGAGAGAGAGAGGTGAAAAAAAGCTATTCCCTCGAGGGGGAAATGCAGCTCCTTGTCAAACCTGTTTCCCCACAACTGTCTCCTTCTTTCAATAAAATCATTAAACAAAGGCCGAGGGGTTATGCGCACCACGCCTTGGGTGCGCGGCCGGGCGCTGTCCCGGGCTGGGCTTCGCCGCGGAGCCTCTCCCGCACCCGCGGAACCCCGCGCAGGCAGCGCGGAGCCGAGCGGGGCACCGCGGCCTCTGCCCGAGCCACCCCTCCCCGCAGCTCCCCTCTTTTCTTTTCTTTTCTTTTCTTTTCTTTTCTTTTCTTTTCTTTTCTTTTCTTTTCTTTTCTTTTCTTTTCTTTT